>VXAZ01009369.1:399419-1040984 GCA_013399875.1 Gymnorhina tibicen
CCTCCCCTCCCCCTCCCGGGGCTCCGGGCGCGGAGCGGAGCGGGGCGGCGGCGCCAGACCGCGGGGACGGGCTGGCGGCGGACCGGGGGACACCGGGGGCGGGGAGGGAGAGGGCCCCGCGAAGGGCGCAGCCCCAGCAGGGCGATGCTGCGGGGAGTCGTGAATGGGGCCTCGCCGTCCCCGGCTGCGGCGGCGAGAGCCTCCTCCTCTTCCTCTGCCTGTTCTCTCGAGGGGCGCGGGGATCCGGGACGGGAAGGGGCTCCGCACCCTCTCAGCCCCGGAGCCACGGGAGAGGAGAGCCGGTCGCTCCCCACCCCGCCCCGTTCCATTCCGCTCCCGCAGCCGGGCTCCCGGGCGCGCCCAGGTGCCCCGCGGGTGCAGGGGAGCCGTGGCGGACCCACTCTGCGGGGGCGGGAGGGGCTGTCCCGCTCTAGCGGTGGCGCAGCGCTATCCCGGGGCACCCCTCCGCCCGCTCATAAACAAGCGGCGGTGCCGCCGCTCGCCCGCCGACCTCGGCACCAAAAGCCGGCCCCGGGCCGCCTGGTGCTCTTCGCCGGCACACGGGCAAGAGGCGCCCGCGGCTGCCGGCCGGTCTTCCCTAGCGAGCAGCTGGCGTCGCTGCCCAGAGCCGGCCGGGCAGCCGCCGCCCGGTGCGNACGGCCCGAAGCCGCGGCGGGAGGTGCGGCGGCGCTGTGGCGCTGACCCTGCGAGGCCGGCAGGCGGCAGCGCTCGGCGCGGCGCTCGCTCCGGCGGAGTGCGGCTGGCCGGAGCTGCGTGCCCCGAGCCGGGGTGAGGGGGCGGCGGGAAGGAGACCAAGAGGAACAGTGTTGCGAAAGTCAAAATGCTGCGTTGTCTGAGCGTGGCAACCGCGGGCGGCAGCGACCGGGCGGAGGAGACGGCAGGGAAACGGGAGGTAGTTGGCCGCACAGGGCAGAGCCTCGGTATAATCTCGGAGTGGGACCTGCCCCTGCCGTGTCCTGCCCAGCTCAAGGTGCGATAGCGGCTTTGGGAACGGTGCATCCCGCGGTCAGGAATGCCCGGAGCTGTGGTCATTCAGAGTATGAAGCCACTGGCTCCGCAAGTGGGTTTTTTCAGCTGCAGGGTGCTGAGCCTGGGAAGGCTTGGATTGCGCGTACCGGTGCCAGCAATTCGGGAAGGAGGGTCTGGAACCTTAATGGAGATTATTACAGAGAGGCCAAGGTATGCTTTCTACAGTTTCTCTAGTCCCACACATTTGTCCACTTCGGCACAACCAGTTCTCATGTCAATCGAGGACTTGCTATGGAAGAGCAAAGCTCCAAACTGGCAATGCAAGTTGCCACCAGGAAGAGATGAAAGTATAGTGTAAGACTTTGTCAGCACTAGCGTACCTTTTAGGTGAGTCTTAAAAGCACTGTAATTCACTATTTTTGACTCCAGCCTAAATACCTACTGGTAGCAAACATTCCCTATTGCTAGAACAGGCCCATTGGTAATGGAAGCAGTGCAGCCATGTAACATGATGGTGAAAAATAAAGCGTTTCCATATTTGTCTAAAAGAAAGCATTTCCCATATTTGTCTTATTGTAGTAGAAGAGCAGGCTATATTGTGATCCATTCAGTACTTAAACTAAATTGTAGGAGATATTTTTCAAGAGCTACAATGTTTTCATTAGTCTCAGTAGTTTGCAAGACGTTGGTCTTTTTTTCCGTGAAGCCCCATTATGGCAACAAAACACTTGATACAGCAGATATTACATAGAATTAGGGCCATTCAGCTGACATATCTCAACAACGAATGGACAAACAGTGATTTTCTGGGCAATAGTATCTGAAGTAATACTGCGATATATATTTTAACAGATTTGGAAAGTAAATGACAAGCTGGTCTTGATAAATGCACTGTGTTTTGGTGTAAACAAACCCAATATATACATTTGAGAACAACCAAAAACATTGTGTGTTCCTGAATTCTGGAAAGCAGCAGGGCAGGAAAGCACCCTGAAGGTCATATTAGACAAGGCCTCAAACTCTGAATGTTATGGAAAATGGACAATACTCCCAGGTGAAGCAACACGCCAAGAAGTTTTGTGCTGTTTCCTCAAAAATGCAAAATTATTCCTCCCCTCATCCTCAGCCCCCTCATGTCAGTTTGCCGAAGCACCTGCAGGGGTCAGAGTACTTGTGATTCACCAGAAATTTCCACCAAAAAACCTGCTGTGATTTGGATGAGAATAGTTTGTAAAAACATTCTGTTTCCTACAACCTGGAAACACTGCCTTTTGGTCAGGTATTTTACTGATGGGGCGCATTAAGGGGTTTTGCCTTCCATGTATAGCATCGCTGAGATTGCTCTTTGAATGAGCCATACAGTTCCCGCGACTGTATTTTTAAAACACTGTTCACAAACCTGAGATTGTGCAGAAAGGAATCACAACAGTGATTTTAGTGCTAGGGAAGATGCTGCACCATACAATACGTGGTCAGAGGCTTGAATTTAATAGGCTTAGTTTATCAAAAGATGAAAAGTGAACTGATTACAATGTATTAATCCCCTCATGTGAAAAAATGAACTGGTCTATGAAAAATACGTAGGTATTTTTCCAGGACTTATGTACATAGCCAGCATGGAAATCCCAGACATGTTGGATTGCATGCTCAGGCAGTTCAATATTTCCCAGACATGCCAGACCTACCCATCATGTACTGTACTGATGTACAGTATATTCAACACACAAAGAATTCACTGGACCTACTGTGCCTGTTTGCTTGTGTGGGAATGAACAAAGAAGCTCTAGAAGCAGTACAAAAACAGATGAAGAGGAAAGCTATGGATAGCTTAGATAAGAATGTTGTAGGGCCCTGAGAAAAAGAGAGCAAACTTACGAGCTGACTGCAAAGAGAGGGAGGCTTCAGCTGTGAACGGGATTAGTACCCTGATTCATACACTGTTTATCCTGTGATAGTTGCATGTAAGAGAGGAAAATACAGAAATATGTATAAAACAAGGACCAAAATTTAGGCTTCTTGTCTCCTTAGGTGTTGCCCTTTAGGTACAAGTCACAAAATGTTCATGCTTATGCTTGTGATTCCCTCTTCTGGCCCCAGGAATCTAAATACTTCATTGCACAGTGGCACATATGCAACAGGAAAGGTAGAGAATTCTCTTGCCCCAAACCTGAGAAGAGTCCATAGGGACAATGAGGTAGTCCTTGGAAATCAGCAAATCTGATACCTGATGACTTTACAGGGAAAGTCAATATCCCTGCTTTCCCCAGCAAGAAGCAGTGATGGATCCTTACTGGGAAATTCACTTATCCCTGCTCGTACCTGCTTCTTGATTTATTAAGGTTTCTACTGGTCCAAATAGCTTAGGAGTAAGCGGATTCAGCTACTGAAGTGAAACCCAGCTACTTATTTCCCCTAGAAACAGGTTAGTAAATACTGCTGAATACAACTGTGGGAGGAAGAAAAGCATTCTGATAAACAGGCTGTAGCAGCTGAAATTTCCTGGGCTTGTTCTCCTGTAATGTTATGTTGTACTGAAACCACATCTAGGCTGGATGAAGTTGCAGCAGTAACTGAGTGGAGCTGTATAGCTTTCTTGGTCATCATGGAATGCGGAGCTTTTGTGAAACCACACAGTGATATGGGAAAACTACCATCCCCTTCACTGATTCCTCAGTTCTGTACTCACTACCCTTCCTTCTGGGAAATCTCCCCATGGGAAAAATACATGTTCAGCATAAATATCCTGTAAATCTGAAATTCACAATAATGATAACTGAATTGATTTCATTTTATTACATGGTTGAAAATGACATTTATACTACCAAAAATAAAAACATCTCTCCCCCCCACCCCCAACACTAAATAAAATATCAAAATGTCCCCATTTCAATTCAAAAGGCTGTTTCCACTGTGCTGGTATATGCTGGTAACTCCCTATATATCTCTGAATTTGGGAAAATTGGTGCTTTTAATACTAAAGTTGTATTTTTTTCCTACACAAATGTTTTGTTTCTATTCTGTACCTCATTGTGTCTTTGTTGCACATTAAATTTCTTTTATATTTTTTAGTTTGTTAAGATCATTTATGTCTCCTTTGTAGCAGTCTCTTGACATAAACTCTTTCATAAACAGGTTATACACATGAGCAATCTCTACTACCAGAAGAGAAAAAGGATCAAGATGAAACCTGCCACTAATAAAAGCAGTGCTGAATCAGTCTAAACCACATGAGAATAATTTCTCTCATCTTCACAGAAATATCATGGGCTTATTACATTAGTAGCTGCAAGGTGTTTCAAAACCCCTACATGGAAAATGGTGGGAAATTGAGAAAGTGAATATAAGAGTTCATTTTAATAGAGACAATCTTTGTATGAATTGTTTTGGACCATTTCATAAGAAATAAATATCCCATCAGGAAGTCTCTGGGGTGTTTTTTAGCCCTGCAAGTTTTCCTTCTCAGTTGAATCCTTAGCTTGGGACAGCTCAGTAGTTCAAAATTTAAGTCTGGAATACCTAACAAGCAGGTTTGTAGCTTTTTCCTAATACATCTTTGATTCCTCATGTGGAAAATAGAAGTAAAAGTATCTGCTTTTTTAGTGGCCTCAGAGCAACTGCATAAGCAATTTTAAAATACAATTGCATGACTAATTTACTTGTGAATGTTTTTTTCTCAAATTTAGAAGCTATATATTAATACAAATTATAAATAAGGTATAAATGAATAGGACTGGCCATTTACAGGTGTAGTTCTTCACATTGCACTTAAGTCACTGAAACTGTGCATTCGACCCAAGGATTTTTTCAGACCTTAACGTGTTAGAATATATAACTTTAAAATTGCAAAGTTAAGGGACTAGAGAGTCAATATCTATTTAAGGATATGTACCAGAAGCATACTGGGAGAAATAACTGCTATATCTAGAAATGCAGTGTTGTATTTAAATTGATCACACTCAAGGTCATGTTGGATTTAGCTTCTTTAGCATGAAGAAAATATTCTTAACAAATAAGCATACTTAGCAAGGAAAGACAATTTGCTGTCAGTTTACAGAAGAAAAGTAGAAGTATTTTAAACTGGTATGTCATTCTAGGGATTATTTGCATTTTTATTACAGAAAATCTGGCCACCAGAAAAGTAGGTGGATTAGATCAGCATCCACAATCCTCTTCATAGTGCTGCATACTGATAAGATTTAAACTCTTAAAATATAAATCTGAAAATACTGTGTTTATTTCACTGCAATCTGCCGTGTATCAATAACTGCAGTATAAAATAGATGAAATTGAATAGGATCAGGGATACACTGGAAGTGAACGAGGGTTTGTCATAGCTAATCCCCTAGTTTAGTAGGTCCCTGTAAAGTTCATAGCATTCTAGGCAAGGTACGTCCTATTCTGAACATGATTTTGAGCTCTTGAAGGAAAAGCAGAAGGGCTGAAGCTGGTGGGTGCAGACAAAGCTGGTGGGTAGCTGCTTATCATGTTAAGTCAGGGCCCTGCTGTAAAACTCTCCATTTCAGTTCAAACTCATCAAAACTTGTCTGAGCTTGAAATTCTTCAAACAACTGATTCAAATAGGGGCAAAATGGCTTGTCCTCTGGTTTTCAGCTCAATCAAATGCTGAAAGGAAGGTTGTTGAATAATGAGTGAGTGGCAACCACTGAAAAAAGATTTATAATGACAACATCAGTGATAATGAGGATCTCCCCTTTCTCTTTTTCTAGGAGGATTATACCTATGAAACATCTCCAAAGTATATCTTCTGTGTTGGAGAAATTTCACTAAATCAGGTACATTCATATGTGTGGGGCTAGTCAGCTCTTGATTATTAAGAGTAACCTGAAAAGGGAAAGAAACAAAACACCTGAAACGCAACCCTACCTCAAACCCCAAGAAGTATAGGATGAATGCAAGATGGTGTTTGGGATGCCTCCATGAGAATGAAAGGGGGAAAAGAGAGATCTGGTTACAGTGGTGACTGCAGAGGGTGGGGACCCAGAGCGTGTGGAGCACACCAGTGTGTCACTGTCCTGCCAACACAACTCTCCTGCATATGGATGGGAGCTGTTTCATGCAGAGCCTTACAGGAGTCTCTGGTCTTGCAATACAAATAGTCCATAACCCAGACGAGCCCTCAGCAGTTGATTGAGAGGCAATTATAGCTGATCCTGCTTTATGGCAAGAGGATCTTGCCATAAATATTACCCTTTGTGAGTTTCCTGACAATGTTTCTATAACTTTTTCAGGCACCATTGTGTGTTCTGGCTGGAACTCACAGATGCTAGAGGTTGTTACAACAATCTCAACCTGCCTCGTTACTTACTTAGCAAATGTAAACTATTTTTGATGTCCTTATTAAAGCTGGATAGAAGCTTCTATTCCAAGAAATCACAGCAAACTTCCAGTGTTTTCTTCTAGCTCGTTCTAGATTTTAATGCTGATAAATATAACTGGCCAAAAAAGCCACCTATCCCTACTGACTTGCTTCCATTCATGTCTATAATCACCTTCTCAATTTCTGTGGATGATGATGTGGGTTAGCAAAAATGTTTAGGCCAATGTGAAAGGCTGTTCTGATTACAGCAATTTCATGTATGCCAAATTAAGAAGTTTGTCTTCTGGTATCTACCAAGTATGCTGAGGGAATCAGATTTTGCTAGTTCATCCATTAATCCTAGGAACATAATGTTGCTTATGAGAGTAAAGCAGAGACATTTTCCCAGAGTAAACATGCATTTCTATGAATTGTTTGAGCTTTATTTCACTTGATGGATAGTTAGCAGACAGTCTAACTACTCAGCTTTTTAATATCTCGGTTAGAACCACGTACAGCTTAGATACCATTTGCAAAGTCCATGTGTCTAAAGTTACTGGGGTATGGCTACAGTGAGAGAACAAAGTAGTATAGGTCAACATTCATAACAATTTTTTAGTCTGTGTTAGTTTTTGTAACATCTTAGGGAAAACCCCCACATATTACTGCTTTTTCCAAAGATATTTAGGCCTTACACCTTTTGTTTCAGTCTGCAGGAAGACATGTTTAGTAGATTTCCTGGTCAGGCTTCGCTGAAAGAAGCAAATGAATGTAGCTGTACACCCATGTATCTGTTCAAGTGTGTATCTGTTCAAGTGTGACCTTGGAATCAAGTTTAGAGACTTGGGTGGGAGTTAAGGAAACAAGCAGGAAGGTAAGACAACTTGCTTGTAACAGGGGCAGTGATGCAGTTAGTAAGAGAACACAGCATCCCCTGCTTCTCAAAATATTTCTGCCTCACAAATTACTATTTCACATGAAAAATTATGGTGAGAGGAAATAAGCCCTGAGGAGCAGAGAAGTCTCAGCAATAAGAAAGATGGGAAGGAGGATGGTTTGATTAAATCAGACTCACGGAGAACAGGCAGACAAGAAAACTTTCTCAAACCAGGGCGATAAATGGGTTGGATGGCGTTATGGGGAATAGCATCCTACCATTGGTAGGTACTTGCAATATTTTAGCAGTTTCCTCAATATTTCAAATTCTATCCTAACAATAAAAGAATAAAACCACAAGATATTATAAATATTATTCTCCCAGTCTGTCCCTCTTAATATATAGGGGATTAATGTCAACGGCCTACTATGCCATCCCTTTTACATCAGAAGGGTTCTTCTCTCAGTGGTCCCGTCGTCAGTGCTTTTGAGCTGAAGCAGACCTCCATTCTAGGAAATGCCTTATTTGTGGGATTATGTTAAAGCAACAGTTCCCATCTCCTTTCCTAGTTAGTTGGTCTAACCCCACAGCTGATTACAGCCTTTTATAACCTGCCCCCCATGGTAACTAGGTTCTAGAGCATGTAGGTAGATTTTAGCATGCTTTAACTCATGATAGGGAGTTTAGTTATGAAAGACTTTGTAAGGTTTAATATAATTAATGTATTCTCTTGAGTGCTTGATTGTTTTTTTTTCTCTTTTTACATTTTTATTATTAAAAAAATCTTTTTTTTTTCCTTCAGAAAAGAAGATACAGAGAGTTTAGGTTACAAGTTTGAAAAAAAAGTTAATCAACTGTCACAAGCTAATCTTCGATTCTACCAGAAACACTGCTACAGGGCTCCTGTTACCCTATGGCAGTGAAGCTGTTAGAGTTTTCTTACTTAGTGACAAGGAGAAAGATTTGCTGTTATGCTGTGTCTGCTTAACTCTTCACAGCAATGCAGAGTAGGAGTAAAAAAGTATTTTTTACTGTCTAGTTGATTTGGTTCTACAGGTGATTTTTCATTACTAGATTTGCAAACAGCAAGCAGATCACACTTGTGACTCTTGTACAGACTGTATACAGCTTTTTTATCCTCTGTCTCAGCTACAGTCCATCTTGGGAAACTGTAGCACTCACCATACTGATGTGCATTTTGGAAATGTTTTTCTCAGCTTTCAGCTGGATCTTGTGATCAGACTGAGACTAGAGTGGTGTTCCAGTCCTGTTGACATACTAGTCTTTGTAGTAGATTTTATGAAGATACAGCCATTGATACTGTCTCAAGAACTTGAGCAGGAGATCAGGAAGAGGACAGCAATTCACAGTTCCCCTGACTTACATGAATGAGACTCAGAACAGCTGGCTGTAGGATGTAAAAAAGTCCATGTCCTCTCTACACAACTGAATTTTTATATCCAGCATCAAGGCGGGGCAAAAGCATCTTGAATCACCTTCCTTTTCTTCATCATCCAGTATTAGTCTCAGCAGATCAAGGTGCCAATACATTATTTTTTGAATAACATTTTCTTATCTCACAAATTGCAGCTTTGGTGTTTTTTTTGTTTCTTTGCTTTGTTTTGTTTTAGGTTTTTTTGTTTTCATTTATACAAGAAAGCATGTCCTTGATTCAGCTTAAGTGATGCAATTGGGTTTAGATCATATGTTTTATAGAGAACCTTTTGGAATGAACACAAACTATACAAATGGACTCTTCTAATTCTTAAAGTTCTGTGGGTATTTATTCTCAATATAACAATTCTGAGACACAATTAACTTTAAAAATATGAAAAAGATAGGGTATTTTAATTCTTTAGCTGAAGCTTAAAAAAATTGTAATTATGCAGTATGCAGTATTTCAAGTCCACCTGGGTATTTATATTACAAATTATTCCATAATACCTTTGATATTTGACATTTGTTATAAGAAAAAGATATTTTTTTTAATTTTACAAAATAGGCAAAGAAAAGTGAAAAT
This sequence comes from Gymnorhina tibicen, assembly GCA_013399875.1. NCBI lineage: Eukaryota > Metazoa > Chordata > Aves > Passeriformes > Artamidae > Gymnorhina > Gymnorhina tibicen. The sequence continues at coordinate 408,624 of VXAZ01009369.1, forward strand.
TATCAAAAGGAATACTCCTTGGGCATTCATTGTTCTATCTGTATCAATTAATTTTTCCAGATCACCATGAATAATTCAGAGATATCTTAGTTTATATTAAATGCTTTGTCTTTTTGCTATTAACATGCAATTTTTACTAAGTGAGACTTAAAGCCTAAGAGTGACAAAAAGAGTTTGGTTTAACTATAACTGTCAGATGAATATATTTTTAGTAGAAAAATCATAATTTGTCTCACTCCTAAAACCCGTTGAACCTAGAATTCCATTACAAGAACTTTATGCATGTAACTAAAGGACAGAACACCTAGTGAAGCTGGTAAAAATGCTCTAATTAACTTCATAAAGTTCTACCTAATAATAATAATTTATGTGACATACATGTAACTTTATTCAGCTGTGATTCTGTTTTCTCCTTCCGTTTTTTTTTTTTTTTGCAGCCAGAGAAGCAATGTACAAATCTGGAATGCTTACTTTCATTCTAAATCTAAGTGCTATCAGAATTTTTGTACATATGTATTAATAATTTAGCTGGACTGTAACCATGACAATATTGGTAGCATATGTAGAATTAACTAGGAAACAAGACTACTTACCCAGGAAACATCAACACATAGAATATTATCAGTATATTTGAAATTCTCAGATGTGAACAAGATATTAGTTATTAATATTGTTTCTTATATTATAAGCTATTACACGCTAATTTTTTTAAGTTGTTCTTTTCCTGTTGTACATTTGTCTATCAATAGTCTCAACCCTTTAACAGTCGTGACGTGTAAAAGGTTAAACCTGTCAGTTGTCCTTTAGATTATATTCCTTTAAATGCCAAAGCTTGTCTCTCTATTTAAACCTTCTGCTGGGGAAAATATTCATTGAGGAATAGTGTTCACTTGATCTCAGATTCTCCTTACGCATCGTATTTAAGAGCATTCAGAAGCAGACAGGGATGATTTTTCACTTCCTGGGAGCTCACTACAAAGAACTTCATATCTGATATGGAAATATTTGATTGCATTGCAGCCATATTATCTGAAATTACTGTTTGGAGTTCAAATCAGAGCAATCAGGTGCTCTGTCTTTTGCAAAACTTCCCATTCATTCCAAAATACTATTTTATTTCTGCCTGTTTTCGCAGTCACTTTCCTGTTTTAGAGTTCAGAGCTTTCATTCATTGCAATCAATACCAAGGTGCACTAGGGCTACAAAATGAGCTTTTTCAAAAATTTGGGGGCAGTGCAGACAACTGCTGTCGCCTGTTGTGACGTGTTTCAGATGAGTGAGATGAAAGCTCAAGTTCTACCATGCGCTGGCAGTTTCTGTCAGGTGGGACAGGTTATTGATGACCTTTACTGCTGGGTAGAACCTAAAGGAAATCGCAAACTGTCAATATGTTTGGTGAAGAGGGGCAGAGAAATGGTTCTTTGGTATTCCTAGGACTCCATTTAGATGTATTTTTCTGCTTATTTCACAGCTATACTGTGTGCAGAACACTTCCTTTCTCTGTATTACTATTGTTAGAACAGCAACAAAATAACAAGTATCTTTAAAAATCACACTGAAGTGGCCAATGTTAATGTTAGTCAAAGTGCCATTTCTACATCTACATATATTTGTAGGTCTTCCTTCAGGATATATGAGGGTGAAAATTATACTATTAAAATATTCCAAATACAAAAACTGAAAAATCAGAAATTACAAATAAATATAATCTCAACCTAATATAAGAAAAAGGAGGTAATTTCTATGGTCCACTAACAAATGCTGAACTTCTAGAATGGTGGTTTCTGTCACAACTGCATGTTAGTTTAAACTCTGTGTTGCTTTCAATACAATTTGAGCCAGTGCTGGTGAAGGAAGGGAGTGGCAGGGGTGGAAGAGGAGGGCTGGACATTGTTGCATCATTTGAGTAAGATGTGACAAGGAAGTTGGTACCTGGAAATTTTGTCTTGTTTGGGTAGCACAGCTACCTTCACACTTCGGGGTTCCACTGGTTCCTAGTCTCATCTGTCAGGTACTGGGACCTTTGGAGACAACACCTACAAATCCTTCTTTAGCTGGAAGTCTGCTGTGGCCTAAGGGCAGCCTTACTAAATACAAACAAAATTTCTCAAAGATGCAGGTATACATGCACGTGTAAAGCAATGAAATTTGGACATTTAGGGGAGCTATCTGTAAGATGCCTTTGTAGCTACAAGACACTCCTCACCACTGTGAATATTCAGCCTCGGTCTTCTTTAGCATCCTGGCTTTGATTGCTCTTCTCTTCTCTTCTCTTCTCTTCTCTTCTCTTCTCTTCTCTTCTCTTCTCTTCTCTTCTCTTCTCTTCTCTTCTCTTCTCTTCTCTTCCTCTTCCTCTTCCTCTTCCTCTTCCTCTTCCTCTTTCTCTTTTTTTTTCATAAAGATGAACTGTTATGAAGAGATTTGTGATAGGCAAGTTTAAAAGCACATATTTTCTATAGATTTCATAGAATTGTAGCTGTCTCTATTCACACAGTCCTGTGAAATTGAAACTGATTTTATAAAGAACTGAGAAAAAGATTTCTGTATTTTGGGTATTTAAGAGAGCTCATTTCTTATTTGTATTAACTCTGTCATGTTATGTGTAAGTTCACCCAAAGGTTTTTGGAATTATTTAAAATACTGTCTAAAAGTGTAACCTTAGTAAAGAAATTGAGGCAATAGGCAAAGGATGCAGTAGTAAACGAGAGAAGAGCAGTAGCTCAGAAGAGAGGCTGAAGATAAATTCCTATACACAGCATCCTCTGGCACCAAATACATATCACAAGAAAAGTAGAGAGTGAATGTTGCCAGTTGGCAAAAATGGTAGTTAATAGACTAAATTATCATTTTACGTGAATTTACCCATTTCACATCAGTCAACAAGAGCATATTCTGTCTGAGAAAAATTGACATTTTATGACATGCATTGAAATTCAGTATTAATTAAAATAATTTGTTCAAATAGCACTTTTTGTATGAAGAACATTTTGTAACAGATAATATAATTAAATAATCCAGATTCTTGGAAATAGAAGCATATGTGCTCAACAGATGAAGTTTTTAGCTCAAGTCTCTTCTTTTTATACAAAAGCAAACAACAGCAAATGTAGTAATAACATCTTTTCAAGTACACAAGGTATGGCAGCAATGATAATACTGTGTCTCAGTGACCATTCACCTCCATCAGCAAAAATCAGCTGGAAATCTAAGGGATAATGAGACAGTTTTCATACCCCAGCAAGGCAGATGAGAAAGCTGAACATCTTCACATGTACCCAAATGTGCTCTATATGATCACATGGATTCTTGACAAGCCAACCAACTGTTACAAAATTCAGTCAGAAAACAGAAAATGAATTATTCAACACAATCTGAAAGAATTTGTCTTTGAATGGTGACACTCATTTCCACTGCATTACACAAAAAACCTTGCTTGGGGGGCAAAGACTCTGAGGTGGTTTCTTGGTGGGTTTTTTCTGTTTATTTTTGGGGTTTGGTTTGTGGCAATTTTTTATTCAGCTGTCAAACCAATTACACAGACAATAAGGCCATTTGAATATTTTTCTTTCTTGTCTCCAAGATTAAAATACAGAAAATTGAATGGAACCCAATTCATCCAGACTGGGGAAATCTTATATTTGATTCTCCAAAGTTGAAATATCTTGATTAGTTTGCCATTTCTAAAGTATTTCAGTTTTTAGGTACACACTGATACAAGTCAGGGAGATGGAAAATTAGATTCCTAGTGGTATTACTGTCAGGGCTTTTCTTCATATCACACAGCCCAGGAAGGGGGAAAATGTTGAGGAGACCCTTTCTCTACCTGAGAGGACTTGAATCTGTATTCTCCTCCGTCTTGATGAGCATGGCCACAGCACAGCACAGATGACTCTGGGCAGACCCTCTGTCTCTTTAGGTGGGGACACTTCCACTTTGCATTAAAGTACAACACTGAGCCCAGATGTTTCATGTCTTTGCCAGCCACCAATCACTATATTGTCTCTATGTGTCTCTTTTTCTAACAGGCCTCTCACGATGGACAGTATCAGTTAAAGGCATTGAAAAAGCCTCATTCACAGTGTATTAGGGAACAGGGAGGGGATAGTGCCACTCTTGAGTAACACTAGTTCAAAAACTTCTCAAGAAGCTGGAGAGCAGCATGCATCTTCCTTTCTCGTCTGGATGACATAGCCCTTCTTTTGTTTGCCTTTTCTGTCACATACATAAACAATGATATGTTGAAACAATCCATTATGTAGAGATGTCAATTACTACTTTTTGATCTTTTAAAAATTATTCTGCTAATATTACTTAACAAATTCAAAGCAAACTAGTGACCATTTTCTGTACGCTTTGGTGACATCCTCCCATAAAGTTATTAATATATAATGTCAGGTCCTTTGCAGCAAAGCCACTACAAGAAGTCTAAATACACTCTGAATGATAGTAAACAAGACTTCTTAACAAAATATTACAGAAAGATAAAAATACAAAAGGGAACTCTACAAACAAAAAACTGTACTGCATTACATTCCTACTGTCCAGGGAAAGCCATTTCCATTAGAATACTTACAGAATTATTGCCACACAGAATAAATCAGGAATTCATAACACTTCATTTCTATTTCTGCCTTCCTAAGAAAAAATGATCATTCAGATAATCTTCCTTTATGTAGTTGTTTCAAGTTACTCACCGACATGGGTAATTAACTCATAGACATGGTACTCTGATTTCTTGCTGTTTTGATAATAACTTGATCCAGTTTCTCTACTGTATTCTCTTGTGGCAGTCAGGTTTCCTTTACAGCAGTCTTCTCTTTTCCTGACATATTTTGGGTAAACCAAACTGTAATGCAGTTTCCTAAGCGCTGAGTGTCATGCTGTCCTCTTTAGCTCTTTGCAGGACATGGTGACCTCCTTACAGAAAGAACTTTACCCAGAATTACTGCCACACCAGAAGAGTAAAATAGGAGTCTGCTTATAAGTATTTTAAATTAAATACTATTGCCATAACTTTTCACACCTTCCCACCTGAAGCCTTTTCTCCCAACTAATTTGGTCTCAAGTAGAATCAGCAAACAGTTGATGAGTTTCTCTTATAATGGACACCTCAAATGCTCACACTTTAAGCAAAAAGACCTAGTTTTTTTAAAAAATTTAATTTGATATATGCCATTTAGCAAGCTGAGCTAGTCTGGAAAGACAGGTTAGAAACAAGGAGTCAAACTACCAATTTTAGTGTAAGGAGTGTCAAAAAGAAAATATATTATCCAAGCTGGAAGCAGGGTCAGTCACTGCCTGACAGTTTACAAACCTTTGGTTTATAATTTAAGTTTCTGAAGAAAATGATCTGTTAGGGTAGATAAGTAGTAGTTCAAAATCAGCTGAACTGAAACATACTAAGTGTTCTTTTAAAATCAGCAATAGTACCTCCAGGTTTTACAAACAAAAGATCCCTTATCAATATTCCATCTTTGCAGAAGAAACAGAATAGCAGCTGTGTCTTGTGGTCTGCTTTTTTACCACGGAGTCACAGTTTCATTGACAATATACCCTGCTCTTGGTCCTATTTAATTAACCAAAATTAATATTGTCATTAAAGAATATTGAATTTTAAGATGTCTTTCTTCTGAGAATTCACAGACTATAGTTGTGTCATAGGCATAGGAATAAAGAATTCATTCATTGAGATTGGAAAAAGTACAGTAGCAGAGAAATGATATCTAAAAATTTCCAAAGTGCCCTGGCTAGTAAAGGAACTTAAATTCTGTGTTCAGAAATCCTATTGAAGAACCTATATCCCGTAGGCACAGTTTAGATTTTAAGGCAAAGTTTAGATTTTAAATGTATATAGGTGATGAATGTACTTTGTGCAAAACCCTATATGCTTGTATTGATTTGAAGTCAGGCTCTAGTCTCCGAAGACAGCCAGGCTCTATCGAGGTTTACTTGAGTGCTACCAGGTACCCATGATCACCCAATTCAGGGTACTTGATGAGCCCAAGCTATGGTCTCGCCTGTGTGAGAGCATTCTTTTCACGGAGGCAAGAAGAGCGGGAATATGGGAGAGAAGGGCTAATTTACACAGTTGCCCAGCTATTCATTCAGGATCCAGTCAGGGCACAGTCCTACACTGGAAACTATTTCTATAACTATAGCTTATATTTAAACCTTTCTCTTTTTCCCTTTTAAAAAGTATTTGGTGTGCACACGTATGTACCGTTAAAATAATCAGATGTTTAATATAGGCTTAAGAAGTCTAAATACTTTCCAGTAGCAAAAAAAATAACCCCAAGGTGAATTCTATAGGTGAAAACAGCATTTCATTTTCAGGAACTTTCCTCCTATTTTCGATGGTCTTTCATAAGCCTGAAGATTTCCTTTGAGGAAAAGCAAAACCAGAGACCTAGACCTACCAGTAGAAGTTCTTAACTAACATTAGCTTTGCCCTGAGCACATTTAAACTATATACATTTCAATGACTTCCTGCATTTTGTTTCTGGGACTGTTGCAACAAGAGAGGGAGAACTTGATAATACAGTTTTTGGGAGAAGTAGATCAAAAATGCAATCAGAAGACACGGGAATTTTATGTGTGATTGCTGCTCCTAGACCCTGATGAATCCTGTGAGAGCCCCTTGGAATGGGCTCACTGATTGTTCTGTGGGAACACAACCCCTCTTTCTCCCTACAAGAACAATACAGTGGAAAATCTGCTAAGACTTTGCCACAGAATTTCCATCCCCCCTGAAGGATTTTCCAATACAGGATTAATCTGGACAGTTAATGGCTTCTTAGCTGAGCTTTAACTTAGGTTCAAAACCGTATGAATGCTCTCTTGGGTGGAATAGCAGGCTACTGGAGGATATGAAATATTTCCTCAATGGAGGCATTTACCAAAGCCTCTGTAGGACTTCCATGAATCCATGAAAGCCAAGCCTTCTGAAAATTCTCATGTTAATTTATATAGATGTTTTAAAAAAGGAGTAATGGAATTCCATACCTCATATACATTAATTTTCCATCCAGCAGAATAACTTTGGCCATCTTGTACTTCAATGAAAACCACCTCTGTAAGCAGAGTGTTACTGAATAATGGAAAGTTTCATTTCCAAAATAAAATAAAATTGCAGGAATAGTGAAGGAAGTGAACATTACTTGCACTTATGGTACACTCATTTATGACTTTATGAATATGAATTTGTGGTTTCCTTTTATGCTGTTTTTTTGTATAAATGAAATCTACCACAGCATTAAAAACTGGATTAAAATGTTTCTTTTGTTTCTGCTTTTGAGCTTTTTACAAAATCATTCTGTTTTAATGTTACTATTATAATATGTTTATGCATGGGCCTAGTCCAATTCCCTCCTAACTTGGTGGAAAGATCCCTTTGATATTGATGGGAGCCAGATCAGGTGATAAATATGTCTTGCTGTTTATATACATTATTATACAAAATAGTTAATGATCCATAAACTAACAAAGATATTCCTGTCATCTGATTTTCCAATGTAGATATATTACCTAAAACAAGTAGTTCCATAAACAGTGGAATTAATGAAACCTTATTTTATAGGATTTTTTTCTGAGGGTGAATTTCCGTGTAGATTCTCCTATGCCTACCCATGACTGCACTCACACTGCAGCCTTTGATGCCAGGACAGCAATGTCTGTATCCCATCAACCTCTGAGGCCAGTTATTTTCATGAGACTTGTAGGAAATACATACAGATGAGTCTTCCAGCTCCCCGTTGAATTTGGGCAGAAGTAGCTAACAGATTTACCAAGGGCTGGCAGATAGGCAACACGAAAGCTTACAAATGCTCTAGTTGCAAGCCATATTCCTGGGGAAACTGGACTAAAAGTAAAGGAGTGCACACACTGGACTTTGTATCATCAGACTTTGATAATATGCTAAAGGAACGGTTAATAAGAAGCCACAAATGTAGACTTAAAAGGAACAAGAAGTAATCTAAGTTTTTATAAGCAGCACAGGAAGCTTGGTTATCCCCGTAAGCACAGCTCAGCATTACAAAACCTCATGACTTCCCAGGGGAGACATCTTGTTCCACTGAGACCCCAATGCCTCCTGGAGCTTCCCAGCATACAGTTGGTATTTGAAATATTTATGGTACTGCTACATGCCTCTGGGAGCAGTTGAGTCCACCAAGAATTAAGACTTGCTTTGTAAGCTGGAACAGGATGGGAACAGACCTTGGCTTGGTTCCCTCTGCACTTTGGTAAGCAAAATGGGAATGATTTTACTTAATTTCTGGGGAATGCACTCTTAAGAATGAGGAAGGAGTCCTTAAACCAGCTAGAAGAGGGAAAAAAAGAATTCATTGTGTCAGACCTTATGGTCTATTTTTTGTTCTTCTTCATTCTTTCCATCCTTCGAGTCTCCATTTTCAAAAAGACTACTTCAGAAGTAATAGTAAGTATACTAACCACTGGAATTGACCTTGCTTCAGTTATTCTTGGAGGAAGTTGATCCTTACATTTTTTTAAAATGAATTACATTAATAATTAATATTTGAGAACATATTATAACATTCCATAAATGTAAAAGCCTTAATTCCAACACATTTCCTTATTAGGGAGTAGATACTTTTATGCTGCCTCCCTGGGGCCTGGGTATGGGATATAATAACCAGGAGACTCTCTGAAATAATTCAGCCCTCTGATTCATACCTTCTGCTGGTTGTCCACATTGGCAGTGATGAGATTGATAAGAAGGGTACCAGGGTAATTAAAAAGGACTTCAAGGCTCTGAGTCGATTGGTTGATGGGTTGCAGGTGGTGTTCTGATTAATTACTTTAGTAGCAGGGATGGATGATCAAAGGAACAGGAAAACCCATGTTATCAATAAGTGGCTAAAGGGCTGGTGCCCATCAGCACAATTTTGGGAGAATAGCCCCCCTGTAATCCAGGAGGAAGCAGTTAGTGATCTGCTGAGCCACTTAGATGCTCACAAGTCTATGAGACCAGATGGGATCCACCCTAGGGTGGTGAGGGGGCTGGCAGATGAGCTCACCAAGCTGCTTTCCATCATTTATCATCAGTCCTGGCTCATTGGGGAGGTCCTAGATGCCTGGAAGCTGCCCAGTGTGATGCTCATTCACAAAAAGGGCTGAAAGGAGAATCTGGGAAACTACAGGCCTGTCAGCCTGACCTCAGTGCCCAGCAAGGTTATGGAAGAGATCGTCTTGAATGCCATCACACAGCACCTACAGAATGACCAGGGGATCAGACCCTGCCAGCATGGGTTTAGGAGGGGCAGGTCGTGCTTGACCAACCTGATCTTTTATGACCACGTGACCTGCCTGGTGGATGCGGGGAAGGCTGTGGATGTTGTCTACCTGGACTTCAGCAAAGCCTTCGGCACCATTTCCCATGGCATTCTCCTGGAGAAGCTGGCAGCTCATGGCTTGGACAGATGCACTCTTTGCTGGGTTAAGAACTGGCTGATGGCCAGGCCCACAGAGTGGTGGGGAATGGTGGTGCATCCAGTTGGTGTCTGGTCACTAGTGGTCTCCCCCAGGGATCAGTGCTGGGGCCAGTCCTGTTTAATATCTTTACTGACGATCTAGATGAAGGGATTGAGTCCACTATCAGTAAATTTGCAGATGACACCAAGTGGAGTGCAAATGTCAATCTGCTGCGGGGTAGGAGGGCTCTGCAGAGGGACATGGACAGACTGGATTGATGGGCTGAATCCAGCAATATGAGGTTTAACAATACCAGGTGCCAGGTCCTGCACTTTGGCCCCAACAACCCCCTGCAACACTGTCGGTTGGGGACAGAGTGGCTGGACAGCAGCCAGGCAGAAAGGGACCTCGGAGTACTGATTGACAGAAGACTGAACATGAGCCAGCAGTGTGCCCAGGTGGCCAGGAAGGCCAATAGCATCCTGGCCTGTATCAGGAATAGTCTGGCCAGTAGGACCAGGGAAATGGTTCTTCCGGCATTGGTTAGGCCATAGCTTGAGTCCTGTGTCCAGTTCTGGGCGCCTCAGTTTAGGAAAGATGTTGAGGTGCTGGAGCATGTCCAGAGAAGGGCAGTGCTGCTGGTGAAGGGTCTGGAACACAAGTTATATGAGGAGTGGCTGAGGGAGCTGGGGGTGTTTAGCCTGGAGAAAAGGAGGCTCAGGGGGGACCTTATCACTCTCTACAGCTCCCTGAAAGGAGGGTGCAGCCAGGTGGGGGTTGGCTTTTTCTCCCAGGCAACCTGAGACAGGACAAGAGGACAGACTTAAGCTGTGCCAGGGGAGGTTTAGGTTGGATATTAGGAAGAAGTTCTTCACTGAAAGAGTGACTGGGCATTGGAATGGGCTGCCCAGGTGGGTGGAACAGAGGATTCGCTTTTATTCGTTGTTCCAAGCAGATTTTATATTTTAACTTAAATTAAAAAAAAAAAAAAAGAATGAAAGGTAAAGGTAAAGAAGTATCTGTGCAAATGTTCAGTCATCTCCTCAAAAATCAATATTTAGTAGAACTCTACCACTGCCATCAAGATTACTTTAAGAGACAGAAAGAACAGTCCTGAAATAAGACAGATGAATGCGCTGATCTAAGGAACATCCAGGCAGAATCATCCAAATTATAAACCTTTGAGAATATAATTTCTATATCAGTAGAGTTTGTTAAAGATATTCTGATAAAGGTCTCAAAACTTCTCATTTGCACTTTCTGACTAAACACTTTAAGTGGGTGTCATTAATTTTGTGCACATAACATGTTGTGTAACCTTCATTTGGCTAATTTATGCACTTAATTTATGCCATATCCCTCTCTGCCATTTAGAGTTTTAGATGGTGCATGAAGCAAAAGAAGGAAGAAAAATTTTCTCTTTTACTTAGTTTTACAAAAGTGAGGCCTGCAAAAGCTTTACTTTGCTAAGAGCTATTGTGTACTGCAGAACAAGACTGTTACAGTGCATATGTTCAAGTAGGTCAAATCAAAGTTCTTTAATTCAGGACATTTCATCATTTTGCTACTTTAGTGTTCTTTTAAGACTATTTTTATTTGAAACCAAGTGCATCTGATTGCTTTAAAATCTACTACTTCAGTTAACAGACCATATTTTACCTGTGACGTACATTATAAGGTTAATCCATTGTTGTTCTTTAAAGGATGTTAGAACTCATAGTGCTCTAGGAAATGATTTGTATCCTATTGGATGCTCAAGAGGATATTTTTTCAAAACTCCAAGTATGTCAGTGTTTTTCTTGCAAATGTTTTTTGGGTCATAAAATGTAATATGTAGAATGTTATATCCTGAATAGGTGGTTTATTGTTCATTTAGTAGTGTATCATCTTATGAAATTGTTGCCATATTTCTGTGACTGTGTATCCATCCTGTTTCGGACTTCCTCTCCAAGTATTTTTTGGTGGGGGTTTTCCTCAAGATGAATGTTTAAAGATTGATTTTGAAATCAATCCTGCATGTTCTGCCATGTAGGTGGTATCCAAAAATCTCTTCCCAATTTAGCTATATGTTTTGTAGCACCTGTTTCACAAGTTCTTGGCGCCTGGTCTCCTTACGAATGATTATTAGCATTTACTCCAGTAAATAAATCATCCAGTCCGGTTTTTGTTGGTAGTCCCACACAACATCAACAGCTCTACTACTAGAAGAAACGAACATCAGATGAGCATGGCATACCGGCCCACAGGTCCTTCTCTTCTTAATCCTTTGGCTATTTCTATTAGACTTCGGAGTTTACTGCTCTGGGTAAAGTGGGGAGGATGCAAAAGCTAAACTTACCTCTGTTTCTGGTAAAAACAACAGGAGACAGAGAAAAGGTTTGCAGAGTATGGCTTTCGCAGATGCCTTATGCAATCCTTGGCAATTTTTTTTTTTTTGTACTATAGCATGCATCTGACTTGAGAAAAGGCAAGGGAAGCCAGAGAGTCTGTACAGTTTACCTCTGCCACTGTGAAGATCAGAGCAGCTCAGGTCTGCACTGGGGAGTGCTTCATTTGCTGTGGCTTTGTGAGTCTGTGAAAGATCTATCCTTAGCCACTGTCAGTATTCAAAGAAGCAGCATTTGTGGCTTAGCAAGCAACCATTTTAATGGAGCACTGCAACACTTAACAGGGGCCAGGACTGCACACACGAACATTTGTGCTGTCTATTGGGACAGCTTACGAGATCAGAAGAGCTTATGTGGAAATTATTAGTTAGAAGTCTATCTTTTGCTTACAAAATGCTCACAAATGCAATGGTGGCTACAAACTAGGCTTCCTGATTTTTTTAATTACAGTATTTCACAACAAGTGTATATTACGTCCCTGGGAAAACTCTGATTTATGAGACCTTTGAGGTTTAAGTTTTAAGATTCTTTTAGCTTACCAAAACAGAATATAAATTTTTAGCATATTTGAGAAACAGGGACAGAAATTTACACTTTGCTGGTACATACTTGATCATCATTGAACAGACTGACATTCTTTATCATTTAAAAGGAAAACTGCTCTAACAATTACCAGTGACTCCGGAATTGTCTCCTATTGTTTCAATTAAAATAAATATAAGCAGTGTAGTACATTCATTAAACATTTTAAAGCACTTTACAGACTAGATCAAGATAATAGTAATAGAGAAACAAGATGAGCAAGAAACAAAGGAAAAGAAAAATATAACCTCCCAATGTTTTTTTTTTCAGTGTAACCAGGTAGGTAACACAAGTAGTACAAGCTGCCACTACGGGACATGAAGGGACAAAGAGGCAGATACCTGTGCTGATCCTGCTTTACAGCCCAGTGCAATGCTCAAAACTGGACAATGTTAGCTTCTCCTTTGGAGAAGGGAAGCAACATGTTCTACCCCTTTCTTCCCCTGTCATCTCAGGATGAAAACCTGGGAAGAGTGCTCTGTACTAGCTTTTTAAAGGCATAGTCTAGTCCTTAGCATGTGGTCTGAAATGCAAATACTTTGCTGAACTTAATATTAGTTTCCTGGGTAAAGTTAGTTTACTACTTTTTCTACATCTTAAAAAAAAAGTAAACAAATTCTTAACGTTCAATGTACAACCATTATTTACTATTAAGATTCCTGTATGCTTGAACTGGTAGTAATTTTTTTCCATTATGAATCTTCATTTGGCACAACTTGACTTTGTTCAATATATCCTAATTTGTTCTAGGCTATCATTGCCTTAGCAGTTGAACTTCAGCACCGATTCTGAAAAAAATGGAGTGTGAAGGCAACTGTTTGCAAAGCAGAGCTAGATAGAAGTTTTAGCAGAGTAAGAAGTTCAGGATTTGACCCTCTGAGTAGATTTTATTTTCAAAGCAGTTTCCCAGAAGCCACACAGAAAAGGGAAACAAAGCTAAAATTGGGACAAGGTCAGCTGGATATAGAAGTGACTGTAACAAACCTCAAATAGTTCTGTTATTTTTGTTTCAGCTAAAGTTCACAGAATTTTTATTAGGAATCTAACCTAGATATTTACACAGGAATCGGAAAGAACAACTTTCTAATGACTGCCCAGCAGGAAGGTTGTATTCATAACTGGTGTTAACTTCATACTCGATGCTGACAGATCTCGCTTTAAATATCCAAAGATTGGGAAGCCTCCCTCTACTAATGGTATAATGTATTAGAAAGTAAGAGATTGGAGAAATCTTTTGAGTCTATTTTGTAATTACTCCTTTCTCGGAAATATGTATAATCTATCTACATATATACACATATGTGTGTGTATATATATAATATACTCACGTAAACACATGTATTTTATCAGAATAAGACATGATTCTTTTTCATTTTAATGGCTTCACAAACAATATGAATAGGAAAAAAATCAGTTCTTACTTAAACAAGATACAAATGCAGATAGTGCATATTTTCCAAGCAGAAATTAATTATTTCAAATCAATTGTTAGGGCTAGTTTATCTCAATGAAAGAAAGATACTCTTTTTCTTTAGACAATCCTCTTCTAAAAGAAACTTATTCTATCATAGATGGAGCAAATACTTGCATGCCTATGGTGTCTTCATGTGGGACTTTACCCTGCCCCCACCCCAAAACTACTCAGAAACATTAGGTATCAGATAACATAAGTCACAGAGGTAGTCAGAATTTCCTCTGTTGCTAAGAATAGACATTACTGTTAAAGGTTTCTCTGAGAAAGTGTCTGCAAATTAGAATTCATTTTCTGTCCAAACTAAAATAGCTTAAATTTATTTGTTCTCCTAGAAGGCATGTTACTTTGAAATGAGAAATGCTGAAGGTCCCAAGTTGGTGTTTACTTGGAAGTTTTAGATCTGGGAAGATTTAATTTAGATCATTTATACATTTTGTTGCTGGTGTGAATATACAAAGAATATTCTGTCATTCTGACTTCCATTTTTGTGATGATTTTATAGTTTATTTTTCACTGTTGCAACATACGGATATTATTTTCTTTTATGTGCATTTAAGTGAATATTAAGCCAATATATAAAATACATAAACAGCATACTGGGAACATAGGTATACTCTGTGTGCTTGTAGTGAAGGCTGTTATCCATTCTTCTGAAAGACGACACTTGACAATTCATGCGACATGGAAAATATAGAGGTTTTAAATAGGGATACAGCTAAAATGCAAAACTCAGCCAAGGGCAACAATATCCCTTGCAAACTGTTTTTAATAGTCGCAAACTGCCAAATCCTTTAACAACAGAATTAAGTCTAACTGACAGCTGAAGAAAAGCTCACCTGATATTTGGAGATAAACATGTATCATTTTCAGTGTCATAAAAAGGTAGGCTAGATCTAACCTTCAGCCTGGATTCAGAATGTCATGATACAAAGGCAAATGCAGCTTCTTTTCATTCTATCTTGGTCATTATCATATTGGCTAAGTCAGGAGCTGTCTCTAAGTCTTTCTTAAAAATGGAAGCAAGAAGGCAATTTAATTGCATCTAATTGCAAATATACCACAGTAGTCTTCATACTTTGTGACTAATCCTAAGGACCCTGAAAAGACAGGCCATATAGAGAGCATCTCAGTGGTACTACTCTTATTCTTAAAATCATGAATCTGTTAAATTTGTTCACAAATTATGGTTCTTATTGAACAGTTAGTGAAAGCTCTTGATTCTCATTGCATAAAATTGAAGTAATGCACACAGGTGGGGACTAACAGATGAGCTACTTTTTTTCTATTTTACAATGGGTAAACTTAAGTGCCAGAAGATGGAGAGTCCTGTCCAAGGCTGGGCAGGGAAACCTTGGCCAAACCCTGAACTCTTAAGTTTCATCTGGGTACATTAAACTGACAGCTGTAATTCTAGTTTCAATGAAAAAGCTATTTATTTACTAATTCGGTGTAATGACAGTTGACTGAAGGATAATCTTCAAGTAATTTGAAAAGAGAGGATTTTTTTCTGCTGTCCACCTTAAAAGAGCACGAGTAAATTGAACAATAGAACTGGTTACAAAGGTAAGCTAAAATCTAAACATAATAAGACACTGTTTTCAGCATTTCAAAAGAACCAAATACAACACATCAGCAGCTTCAAAATCCTTTTGAATAAGTGCACTCAGAAACAACTAACTAGCAAACAAAGCTATTATGAAGACATTGTGGTCAGTGAACTTTTGGCATGTCAGTTCTATAAAATGTAGGCCTCTAGAAATATTTCTCACATTTGAGTAAGTAGAAAAGAGCCAAATTTAGCAACAGAGGCTCTGGATGGGGTATGATGATTTGCTGCTTTTTACGAAGTTTGACAGGCAAGAATTTCTGTGAAAAGAGAAGTATATTCCTTATGTACTGTTGCAAGGATGTAATTTTTCTTAAATTTTGAAGGATTGAAAATAATAAAGTGATCACAATCTCAGAGACCAGTGAGATGATTTTATCAGATTACTTTATATTTAGGTAAACTTCTATTCTTTTCAAGTAATACAGACACTGATTAAACAACATTCCGTATCATGGGATAGCTATTCTTTATCCTAGCATTTATCACAATTTCAAGGTAATAAAGTTAATTCTATTGATAGATCATCTTAGCCTAATAGAGTGGGTCAAGTAGTACAGAATCACAGAATATTCTGAGTTGGAAGGGACACACAAGGATCATTGAAGTCCAACTGCTGGCCCTGCACACAAAAGCCCCAAGAATCACATCATGAGCATTACATAAAAATGAATGTCCTTTGAAAATAATAGGGTTTTTTTTTTTTAGCTATTGATTTCATGTAAATACGCACATGATTTATAGGAGGAAAAAGTACTTCAGCCTCAGTAATAACAAAAGTGATATGAAACAAGTAGGTAACTGTATCTCATTATCTTTGGTGAATGTCAAAGCAGAATGAGCATAGTTTCAGCAAACATAGTGTCGGGGTGTTTCCCTTCCCATGTCTTTCAGAAGGGCTATTTTACACCTCCAATAGGAAATCTTCATGCTTAATGTAGGACTGTAAAAGTGCCAGATGAGAATATCAATTATTAAAAAGGATAAGGGCATCAAGGTGGATTGATTCTACTAATATGATAAAAATTGCTCTGACAAAAAAGTCTATTAAAAATTGCACTAACAAAGTTGATTTTCTAGGTTTTGATTCAGGAAAGTGATTAAGCACATGCTTAAAGTTAACTTTCCTGAACCAGAGGCCTTTAAGGATTAATATCAGCCTCTGAAAATGGGATATATATTCTGAAAAATGCTAGGCTCCCAAATAAAACAGGGAAGAAGTTATAAGCTGATGTCTAACAGTCTCTCTAGTACCGCCAGAACCAGTAAAAAAATCACAACAGCAAAGACAAAACCAGAGATGCATCCACGCCTGGTTTCAGCTCATGACAAGAACAATCCTGCCTTTTTGGTTTTGCTCTTTAATAGTTCTCATTCTGCTCAGAACTCACAACAATGTTGCTTGTACTGTCTGAATATATTAATTGTTTTAATAAATTTTGCTGTAAGTTTGAATTGTTTCAGAACTTTTTATTTTGTCTTCCTTTATAACCGCATACTTTAGAGTTACATAATCTGTTTGATCTCTGAACATCTTTTTTTTAGATGTTGCGTGGGTTCCTAAAATAGGAAAGACATTGTGTACGCTTGTGTCATTAGAATCTTGTTCAGCATATTGTTTCATTAAGAATGGATATGTTGCAAACTCTTCATGGCAATTACTGAAATAGAAGCCCTTGTTTACTTTTCTTAAGTTTTTTCCCCATTTGATTTCCTATTATTAAATTTAGATAACTTTTTTATGATGTCATGGTTCTCATGAAACCTTCACAGGGTTAAGACATGTTGATCTGAAAGACACAAAAAATAGCATGTTGATATAAAGTCAGAATGCAAACTGTGGGCAACATACTTCAGATCCCAAGAGTTAAAAATAGAAATGTAGCAGTAAATGAGGGGGAAAAAGAACAGGAAAAGGAATTAAGATTAGACAGCAAATCAAAGCTGATACGTTAAAAAGGACAATGCTGTTTCTCACTGGCATCTATGGATATAACTAAAATCAGCTCTGTGTCATTTTGATGGAGATAAACATTTAATTCAAATGACAAATGTAATTTTTTGTTCTTGAGATTTATCCAAAACAAATAAGAGTGCCCTCCCCAAATTATCCACAATGGGAATGCAATCAATGCATTTTTAAATTCAATTATAATTTTCTCAAGTATCATTATTAGATATTTAAACTATGAACTGGTATGCTTAATTGAGTAAGCCCAATAAGTCACACATTATTCATGTTACCTGATAGGATAAGCATGCAAGTGGGTATTACTAAAATAATGAATCGTCTAAAGTTTATTTCTATGAGCTCAAGCCTCCAGTTTTTAAGTTCAGCAAACATGAATGTCCCAAATTTTAATTGCTAAATATGCCCAGAAAATATGTCCTGGGGCTGTATTTATTTATTTTTTTTAACATGGATGATTGAATAATAGTTGAGTTTTTGCAACAATATCCTCACATGCTTTTTTTTTTAGGTTGGTTTGTTTTTGTCTCTTGTTTTTTTGCGTGATCACTGTGTTAGGCACATACTCAAAGCTATTTATGGGTAAAAACGCCAATGATGAAACAAAAACCAGAATACACAAGATATGAGCAACTACAGAAAGCAAATTCAATTGTTCAGACTAAGATATTGTGTTTTGCTAAATCTGAAAATACAATAAAGATGGACAAATTGCTCAAAAGTGAAAATTTGCTACAGCCTTTGAATCCCCAACAAGCTGAGCTATGAAATCAATGTAAAATAAGTATGCATTTCTGTGGAATGTAAGGACTGAAATGAACAAAAAATGTGGAAGAAAATCTACAGAAAAGACAATTTCCATGAAAAATGGCCATTTATGGGATATGTCATTTTTTTTAATCATTGGTCTTTTACATTGAAATTTGTTTTCCTTTACTGTAAAACTGCTGAAGAGAGGAGAGAAAATGCACAAAGCCTAGGAAACCTAGATACTCCTAATCATCATTCAGAGCACCTAAATTTGACACCAGCTTTGAATTTGGTACTGCTATTTTAAAATTGATCTAATACTGTTGCCCTGGAAAAGTGCAGTCCTGTCTTTTCCCTCTCCATCCCACCCAGAACTGATTGTTTCTGCCCACTCCCTTGCATCAGCTACAGTGACTTGTTCAGTCTCAGGGAGGTCAGATCAATGCATTGATGTTGCTTACAGCTCATGATATTCTTCCAGGGTTAACTTTAAATTGATTTAGCTTGGTAATAGAAGAGAAGCAGAAGAAATGTGGTGAAAGCTGGACCATGCATCTCAGCATCAGGCTGTTTCTAGATCAGCTTAAATTCATCATGAAAGTGATCTTCAACAAGATGTCTAAAAAATATGATATGAACAGGCTTTGGTTTCCTCACTTCAATAAAAATGCTGATGATATGAAATTTCTCAGCCAACTCTGACTCAGGCTTTTATTCACTTTTCTTGCTTGTTTAATGACAGGGGACATATAGAACATTTTTTCACTGTAGTTCCTGTTACATCTGTTGAACATAAGTTCCAGAATCATATTTACCTTCTCTTACTTCCTCAGCTATAGTCCCTGTTTTCAATCACTCACTTTACCACGGTTCTGCTCTTTATATCAGTGGTAGATATTACTGTCAAGACTTATATTGATACATATATTTTCCTATTTATATCAGAACTCATAGTTGAATGCTTAATAGCAAAAGAGATTCTAATCATGCTCCCAACAAAACCTCTTAAAACCTTCTCATATTCAAGCACAGAGGTAATTTGCCATCCTTACCCAGAATGTCTTTCCTAGACAATAAGTAGCACCATTTTCTTCATCATTGTACATGTCTCTGATATCACTCAGGCTTCTCTGCAACTGTGCTGTAGTGCTGTAGTGCAGTGCTTAAACCCACAAATGTTTCCATTATAGCGCCTCTGAATATGCCATTTCTTTTACCCTGTCAGACACCTGCTACATCTCAAAACTATTCTTTTTTTTAATATATACTAATATTTACTTCTTCTTTTTTCCCCTCTAAGGTTGACAAAAGGAAGGAGATTCATTGAAAATTCTCCTGCAAAGCCTATTTTTCTCTTTCTTGTCTTTGACAGACTCATCCATTCCTGTGCATCAACACATGGCCTCCCTGTTCTTCAACCCTACAGAGCAGAGTCCTGCTCTTCCCACTCAAGCTTCCTCTCGTATCATTTCTCCCACTCATCTCTTTAGATCAGGTTTAAAATCTTGCCTCCGCTTCCTGTCACGTTGATTTTAGCATCTATCATCCACCTGTTAACATTTTGGAATATGCCTTTCTGAGTTTGCTTTTCACATAGTGAGAAGGCCATGGGTTCTCCCTGTGAACCTGTGCAAAGTTACCATGTCATCTGCCTGTAAACATTTCCTTAAAAGTCTCCTGTGCAAAATTTTCTGCAAATCCTTGAAAGCAGCCAGATCCTGTCAAAGGCTGTCAATCCATCATGTTGATCAAACTGGCTTTACTGTTTCTTGAACTTCCCTGTTTGTAACCCCTACTACAAGGGACTTGCCGTATGTACCCTTAAATTTAAAGGCTTTGGGGAACGGGTTATTTTTTCCCACTTTTTTTCTGTAAGTAAGTACAATACTTACTACAGAGAAATCTTAGCTATGACACAGGCTGTGGCTACTATGGTAAGAAGAATCAATTATTATAATAGATTAACAATTATTAATTTGAGCATATAAAAATAATATACCATAACCATACTTGAAGTCCTTTACTATTGCTCTAGTATTGGATTTGCGACCAGACAAATGTTAGTGTTTCATCAAATTAAAAACCACTTTATCTATTTAAAAATCTCTTAGTCTTTTCAATAAAAATATTACAACAATACCAAAATGTTGGTAGAGTTTCTGTACTTGAAAATTGTCAGCAATGAAGAATGCACTTTGGGATGAAAGTCACTGGATGTCACATGAAGAAGTGGCTTTCTTTTACTTCTCTTGGTACAGCCCTTAGTCAAAGAAAAGGGCCGTGAATGGCTATGGAAGTTGCTGCTGGTATTATTATGGTAGGAATTCTAGTAATGTTTTATATTTATACAAAGGAGAGATCAAGATATCTAATTATCTAAGAACAAAAATGTAACTAATTGCAGATTTTAAGTGGATGTACGAATAGAGAAGAAACACAGTTTTTCCAGATTGGATTCTTGTTTTCTTATTATACCTCACCCTAAACATACTCCTTAAGCTGTGCAGCCCTCTGTGTGCATACAGACACATGATGTTTTGCATAGAAGCCCCCTTGCTCAACACCCACCTTCTACGATAATCTAGAAGCAGCATCAGCAATCTAACAGGATGTTTCTTCATCAGTGATGCCATCAGAAAGAGCTGATGTGTGACCTCAACACCTGAGAAAAACGTCTCCATGTATAAAGTAAACGTTTAAATAATTTGTGTTTATCCTACTACAGTTCTACTGCTTCCCCAGTTCAGGTAAGAAATGGTGATGGCTCCTCACAGAAAGCAAACAATGTCTGGGGAAGACGCAGACATCCCTATTTTCATTAGCTTCATTTTAGCAGGTCAAAAAGATCCTGAGTATAAAGAGGAGATAGGCTGGATCCCTTACCACCTGTATTATTCATAGGGTTGGTTAGACCTGATTATACCTTCTGGCAACAAAATCTAGTAGTAATCCATGAGGACAGCCCTCATTCAGAGTAATCTAACTTTTTAAGGGCCTTCTGCTTTTCAGTGTCCTTTCAGTTGCTGGGGATGAAGACATACTGCTCCAGGGAACCTACTTTGAGCTCCCTCAGGGCTCCAATCCCTTTGTGCTGGGGAGGTCAGGGATGGCCTATGACAGCTTGGTGATGAAGTGCTCAACACTTAGGACTTTATATATTGAAGGGAAGCATGAAGGAATGATTTAACAGATGTATTTGTGCCTGCAGAAATTTATGGGCATGTGGATATTCTGTGCCAGGACTTTTGAGCTGCTGGCAAATATCCTTGCCAAAAGTCATGGAGCTCAGATTTACACAGAGTATATTTGTCATTAGGGTTGGTATTCATCAAATGTAACCTCAGTATCTTGTATTACTAAATGTCTCAATGCGAGTTGTTTTAATTTTTTCCAGAGATAACCCTGGAATTATCTTTAAAGCACTCAACATTCAATCCCCCTCTCTGGTTTTGCCTTTGCTCAACTCCCAGCTTGTGATTGGTGACATTTCTAAAGAAAGGCATCATGACTGAAAGTTGCCTCACTGTCGATGTCCATACTGTTACAGTTTGGAGGCGATGGATTTTTTTCTTACCATATGAAATACCATAAAAGCTTTGTCTTCATAGAAGATCTCACACCGCTACAATGTGATGACTGCAAGTTGAGGGGGTGGCCTCTACAAGCCACTGGCATATGGGTTTTATGTATTAGGGTCTGTAAAGGAGATACCACTTGCAAAGATTTACAGTGTGCCAGGACTGTGTGCCAGATGGTAAAAGCCATATGAGTTGCAGGGTTCTTAAGAGATTTTTTTTAGTTTGTTTTTGTTTATCATAGAGAATACGCTTCTGGGTTCATAAAGTTTCAGCATGTTCTGCCTACTGCGTCATGGAGAAAAATATTAACTCCATCCTGAATCCAGGCCACCAGTAGTATAAAAATAGTATTTAAAAAAGGAGGTAGGCAGGCCGTTTCCTGGGACTGAAAAAATAAGCTGGTTTAAAATACGTTCTTGCTATTTTGATACTAAAATGAATAGATTGTTACTGCTCTTATTCTCTGAAATTATTTATTCAGAACATTAAGCAGAGTTCTTTGAAACATGTCTATTCAAACACTCTGCTTATCCTGTTCACCAGGAAATGCGAAGTTTTTCTTGCTAAGAAGAATTACTCACATCTGAGTTGGAGCATGCGTTCGCTCAGTATCATGGAGGGGCTTCCCCTACCACAAAGACAAACTTGGTATAATACAGTAAGCCCCTGTGATTTGAGGTCATGGGCCAGGGAAGCCAGTGTAACTTACGGGACATGGGACTAGCAGGAACTCCAAGTACACCCCATATGGGAGTAAAGGCACAGTGTGCACGGGCTGTAGGGGGGTCGCAAACCCAAAACATTTAGTACAATAGACCTACTGCAATAAAAAGGACGCAGCGTCAAGGTATTTAAATGGATTGTCCATCTTCTTTGAAGCCAACTACTGTGCTTGTGAAAATTCATCTAAACCCACCATTTCTTCACACGAAAGAAGACACGGGACCGTCAGGAAAACTGCGGAGACACCGGACTGAGGGCACCCTGGGGGCAGAGAGGCCTCGGCGGGCCCGTCCCTCAGGGTACAGGCAGGCGCTGGGCAGGCCTGGTCAGCGCTTCCACGCCTGCAAAATGGGAGCTCGCCCTCCTGGCCCGCCGCGGCTCCCGGGTTCGGGTTCGGGTCCGGGTTCGGGTTCGGGTTCGGGTTCGGGTCCGGGTTCGGGTTCGGGTTCGGGTTCGGGCCCGGGCTGGTGCCGCCAGGTGGCGGAGCGGGCCCGGCGGGCAGCGCTGGGCGCGGCGGGGTAGCGCTGCCGCCGCCGCCGCCGCGTGTTCCTGTTATTGTCCCTAAATAGCTGACCTTGGGAGAGCCGCGGCCCCGCTCCGAGCTCCGCGCTGCCGCCCGCGCAGCCTTATCAGCCGTTTGTTTAGCTGGGTGGGAGGCCGAGCCCCGCCTGCCCGGCCAGCCAGCAGCTTCGGGGTTTTTCCACCGGCTCCGCTGGATTTTACTAGGCTCCTCCTAGCAAAGTGTCTCGAAGCACGGGTTAATGCCCCGCTTTTAAAATTTGTGTCCCCCGGGGTGCGTTAGGGAGCGCGGTGCCGCGAACGCGATCAGAGCTGGCTCCGAGCTACACCCAGAATGCCGCAAGTTTATGTGAAAATGAAGTAATCGTACGTTCAGTATAAATTCCTGTGTTAAACCCTCCACTTCGTGCTTTGAATCTGAGTCACTTCAGCTACCATTGACATACAGGCTATGGATGTGGTCCAGGAAAACAAGATATTTTGGGACCGGAGAAGGGCATCTCAAGTTTGTACTGTGTACTGGTAAAATTATTCATTTTTGTTGAAACCTGCCATTCCTGGCTGAACCATGCTGTGATAAATAGGGGTAAAACATGGTTTGCTTGACTACTGATAGTAAACTGCATGCTGCTTTGTGTGAGTGAAAGATCAGTGCTGCTTGTGGAGGCGTCCCAGTCTAATCCCTGCCGTAGACAAAATTGACAGCACAGCCACATGGTGTACATGGCAGATGAAACTGCATGAATGCTTTATATTCGTGTTAGTAAATTCGAAGTGTAAATTGGTAGCGGCAATTCTGTTGTAACCACCAAAAATAACCACCCCTTGTGCCAATTCTCCTCCATGTTTCCTGATACATCTTCGTTTTCTTTTCCTTTTTGTCTACTGCAAAATATAGAGGCTTTTAGTCAGTCTCTCAGCCATTTCAGGGATTTTTTTTTTTTTTTTTTTTTGCATATTTAGCTAATGTAGTTGTGTTTTCAGGCACCTTGGCCTAAGACAGTTTGATGGACATGGGCATTTATGCTCAGAATGCACTGACCACCCTCATTTTACTCTTCGTTATTTGGAGCCAGTTTGCTAACTTAAATGTGCCATTTCACGTATTTAAGTGATTGCTTTTTCCTTTTAATGTGCCTTTTCACTGTAGTAGTTCAAAAATATACTTTCAAACAACAAAAATTACAACACAGGCCAAAGTATTAAGTGTTGAGAAGCTCCCAGTCAGACCCAAACTTGTAGCTGCTGCTCCAAAGTGTTAAGCCAATTTTTGATGCATCTCTGCAAGGCAGTTCACATGCGGGACAGACATATATGTGAATGATTCATCACACAGAAGCGCTTTACAACCAAGCAAGCAGATGCAACCTATATTTCCAGAAGGGAACAGATCCGTAAACAGAGACAACAAGTTTATAGAGGATAATTCTTACCAAATAGATCAGGTTGGGGGTTTTTTTTCTTTCTTTTTTTTTTTTTTGTTTTTTTTTTTTTTTTTTTTTTCTAGAAAAAGACTTTGGAGCTGTTTTTCAGAAGTTTATGCAGCTGTTAGTTTAGTTGGGTAGAAGGAGGTTTTGGCTTTCAGTGTAAAGTAAATATTTTCAGGGATCAAAGAAGTGGAAAATGGGGGTGAGGGGAGTGTGCATGTTGAGAGGTAGCTACTCAGCTCTGAGTGCACTGTTACACAAACAGGTATTGTGTCTATGTTTGTGTCTAGCACTCATCTAATACCCTGCCAACGAACAAAAATATATATTGACTTTTGTTTTGGATAAAACAAATCCAGAAAGCAAACTTCAGAGGTTCTTGCTTTTATGGTCTCCTTTCTCCCTCATGACTCCAAGAGGTATGGTGTCTAGCCTTATGTCTTGCCGTACCTTTCTCCACAGACAGATACGCTGTGAGTTTCATTTGGAGGGATTTGGGTTAACCACTAGCTAGAGGTCAAGAAATTCTCCATTCATGTGGAGATGAGCCCTCAGTCCGAGCGTTCTCCTTAATATAGCCACTGCACCTGGAGATTTGTCTTAAAAGCAGGTAGAAGGATCTACTGGGTGTTTTAGCTGTCTTCAGTTTTGAGAAGAGGATTTTGGGACCTAGGCACAAATATTCATAAAACAGACACCTCTAAAGCAACAACTAGAAGCAAAGGCCTAAGGCCGAAGGCATCTCACAAGGCGAGGAATGGACGCTCCATGGAGGCCTCTCACAGCTCTTTCCCAAGAGTCTGACCAAAGTGACACCACTGCACCAAAATGTAGCTGTCCTTAGGTACAGGCAGCCAAGCCCCAGGGATGGAGCAGGAGATAGGCTGCAGAACCCCTGAGTGCATTCAGGGCTCTGACAGACATCAGCTATCATGAACACAAGAATCAAAATAATTGTTCTGAGAACTCCTAAACATTTTCTTTATACATAGTAAAGAGGAGGAGATGTAACTTGTCCCTGTCACAGAAGAGGAAGAAAGCACGACACTCTCATCAGGCCTGCAAAGGCTGCACAGGCTTTCAGCCTGAAGTCTGGTGGTTCAGTAACAATCAGGTTGCAAGGACCATCTCAGCTTCCTACCTGAACTAAATGCTCCTCTGGCTTTCCATGCTTTTTATCTTTACTTCACGGGTCCTTGAGAGTTCCTGGTTCTTTAGTCAGTCCCTGCAGCAGCCACCTTCTCTCCCCACAGAGTTTGCATTTGTCAGTCTCTGGTACAGAAGTCACCGAGCTTCATCCTGTGCTGCTGTGTTTATGGAGAGCCTCCCTTGAAATTATTTGGAGAGCCACTCATTGTCTACTCCTTCAGATCATCTGCCTTAAGATTCCTCATAAGGAGGATGCATTTAGAAAATCAGCCAATTACACTAATGGTGGCTAACCTGAGGGGAAGGTAGGAAGAGGGTGGGGGGTTTTAGGTAATGTAATATTTAAATAATAATTATCTATTAGCGTGCGTTTCTAAAATGATTTAAAGTTTAGTTGCATGTTTTTCACCAATCACTCAATTTCATCATTTTTATTAGTTCTTTAGATACAATCTCCAGTTGATTTGGTCTTAAAATAATTTTCCTTCACTAAATAAAAGAGACGATTGAGAACATCTTAATTAAGACTTTGATTCAGAAAACCAGACAAATTAAGTATGTCCTAAAGAGCTATGCGAAACTGGAACCAAAATTACTAGTGCTACTTGTAGTATATTTTTGGCCTGTATGATTTTGTTACCTTTTTCTTAATTGTAAAAGATTATTTCTTTCTCTGCTGGGGATTTGAGCAGTGAGAGTATTTGAGCCATTAGGTTAAGCTATGGGACAGTCTTTTAGCGCTTTCAGGAAATTTTATTTTTCTTGTTTGCCTTAATTTAAACATCATCTGTGATTTGTCATGAGCAAGGAGAAAGGTCATTGACAAGGATGACAATAGTTAGTAGGTTCTATCCAGTGGTAACATGCCCAACATGCTAGCAGTGTAATTTTTCTTTTAACAGATATGCCAGAGTTCTTACATCTAGAAAGTACTCCTAAAGCATGGAAGAGAGGGCACTGAAAGAGTGTAATGGGTTAGTATGCAGAATTACTTTGAATAAGTAGGCTTTTGAAAAAGCAGCCTCAAAAAATACGCTGCTTCCTGAGAATGCAGTTTGTAACTTTAATAAGTGCTCTGGATGGTAAAGTGACAGAAAATGAATGGGATTTAAATCCTTCACTTTGTATCAGGACACATAAATGAGATAGAAATTATCTAGATTTCACAGAGATTAATAATCAGTCATGTAGGTAGCTATAGCTGGTGCTCGTCCCAGCACATAGCTTTGTTGACTGGCCAGAATATCAAAGACTCATGGAGTTTATTGATTGTTTCTGGATTATCTGAAGAAATTGTTTGATAACAGTCCACAATTGTTTTGAAACAATTTCAGACAAATTCACTAAAGCATGTTAGAACTGCTGCTTATCTCCCAGGATCAAATGGATAAACAAGGCTTTTGTACATACATTTGAAAAAGCTCTGGGGAAAATGAAGCAGAATTTTATTTGCAAATACAAACTCTGTATCAAAGTCCACCATACTGGCAACTTTATTCAAAGGCTTTCTAGATTTATGATTTGTTACAGATAGCATGTATTTTGCACAGAAACTGGATAAATCTGGTGGAGGAAATAGAATCTATAATATATGCCTCCCAGACATTCTGTATCCATCAGCAGGATGTGCATAAAATTACAAAGGATGAAACAATTAGGACAAAGGTGTTGTCAAGAAGGTATATTACTGGGAGCATGGCATGGCTGGTTTTGGAAAAAGGGGCATAATGAAGAAATATAATGACCAGCTGTTACCAGACAAAAAGGTTTAGGAAGAGAAAACTGTGCTGAAATTAAAGCTGATGTCCATGCAGTTACTGGGGAGGAAAATGATTATGCTTTTTATTGGCCTGAAGGGGTTGTAAATGAAAATGTTACAGTAGGATGTGAATCTTTTAATACAGATGAAGGGCTGAGAATGAACAAATGCCAATTCCCTTCCTAACAAGCTACCTTCAGCTGTAGGGCATATACAGAATAAAATTTGTGTTTAAACATGTCATGGGAACCATGTTAGGTATATGTTACATGTGGCTCTCTTATTTGTGAATCCATTACAATGAACAGTGATTAATAAATATATATACTATATATATGTATATATAAAAAACCATCCTGATTTATGAAGACTTTGAGTTAGGTGCTTAAACAAAGCTTGTATTTAAGTCCCATTGAATTTAGAGCTGTGCTTGAATCCTTTTTTAATCTGAGACCTTAGGCAGTTACTTTCCTTTTCTGGGCATCATGACATTTCTTGAAACTCACATTTTGCAAGACAGAGTCAATATGATATGCTACAGAAAAGTATTTTCTCATGAAGGCTTTGTTATTGCTCCCATTTTCTTTCATCTCAAATAAAAATAACTCATGCTGAAAATGCAGTCTGTGTATACTGGCAATTAAAAACAAATCAGGAAATCTCTCTGCTGTATTAAATCACACATGCCTAGTTATGATTTAACATGCTGGGGAATGAAACCAAATTCTGCCCTGAAGTATCAAACACTGCTTTTGTAAACACTAGGTTTCTCATTCAGAATAACTTTTTTCCCCATGCTTATGCTATTGATGTGTGCATCCCAAAATTCCTGTGGAGAATGAAATTATTGGGTTGCCTACCAGTAAATACATGTGGTTCCTGTTTAAAACAATGTTCCAGGTAACTGAAAATGAGAAATCTTGGAGAGAAGCCAGGTTTGTTTTTTCAAATGCAGGCAAGCTATCTTGCAATTGGCTATGCTTCTTCAGTGAAAAGGCAGCAAGAGGAGACATTAAAAATAGAGAGGAAGCAAGGGAGAGAAAGAGTGTGTGGGAACCTAACACAGCACACTAGGTGCAAGTTCTGCCTTTTTTTTCACGGAAGCAACCCTACTGAAATAACTGCTGCTGGAAATAAATGTTTATCAAGATAGTCAATAAACAAAAAATAACTGATGTCACAGTACCTCAAAGTGGAGGAGATGTGCCAGAGATTCTAATGTAGGACATTCAGCCGAGCTTCTTGGTTGGTCTCATCAAAACAAGTTAATTCTCTTGTTTTTCACAGATCTGTTTGAACTACTGTCTCTCTCTCTAAGCAGTGAGACTGAGTTTATGTAAAATATTTTCTCTGAATAAGCACAGAGTCACGAGGCTGAGATCCAAAGCCCATGTAGGCAGTCAGTGAAATCTTTTATGGAGAATTAATATTGAAAAGTATGATGATTATTATTATTAATATTGACTTCTAAGGGAATATTGAAATAGGCCTAAATGTAGATAGCAAATTCTTATGGCTGCAATACAATATGGCAGTAGAAAAAACGACATGGTAATTTGATGCTGGACACAGAGAAGCTGTATCAGAGGGGAAAGAGAGAGCTGCAGGAAAGTGCCAATGTAAACACTACCTGGAATTCCCTTTTTAGATTGCTGGCCAGGATGCATTGCCAGATAAGTGACACCCAAAGCACAGTAAAATACCAGTGAAATGTTCAAGGTAAGACTACAGTCTTGAGAACATGTTTTTTTTTCTGAGACTGGCTGAAGAGAAATGTATTTTAAGTGTATAGATTTAAATGCCAAAGAAATGCAAGGATAACAATTAGAGAACTTTTGGAACTTCTTAATATGAGAATAAGAGCCTGGTATCAGGGACGCTTGGTGTACTTGTTGACCTTGCATACATTTTTCTCAGCCTCTATCATTTAGACTAACTGCTAGATAGGATGTCATTGCAGTGAACTATCTCAGGACACTTGTCATCTCTGACACTTGCAATTAGCCTCATCAGAATGTTAGAACTATAGGCTGTTGAGGATATGGCTGCAGGCAGAGGGGAGTCGTAACAGGCACCATGGGAGCCTGTCTCAGTCAGGAGAGCTGGCAAGGCAGCTCGTAAGCTGCTGCACCAGAGAAGACCCTTGTTCTTTGGGCGTATCATTCAAGACAGACAGGGCCAACTTGCTGCTCAGGCAGAGTAGGAAGTAGCCAGCAGTAGCAGAGCCAACAGCTTTGCCTATGCCAAAGGGCACAAGGGCTGTTTTTAAGAGGAGAGCTTGCTACATAAACAACAAACTCCTGCCTCCTTCCCCTCCTCCCTTCCTCCTCCTCCTCTGTTCTGTGGCTGAGAAAGGGGCGAGAGTTTGCCAAAAGACAAGCAGCACTAAATTCCTGTTTCATAGACACCTGAAAAAAGGTCCACTGCTCCATCTCAGTTTGACCCTCATACCCCAGGGTCTCTCAAAATTCTTCCAGCCCCACCATCTGCCCCAGTGCCCATTAGCTGCCTTTTAAGTCCTTTCACTCCACTGGTGTGCTCAGCCACCTTAGTCTTTTCCCACCACCAGCTTCCTTACAGTACATTCCCTGGGACAAGTCAGTTCTCTCTGTATAATAAGTTACTTTGAGGGATTTAGTTTTACCATGCAAAAGTCAGATGATTAGTCACATGAGGCTGATTTTTTACTGCCCCAAAGGGACATCCTAACTTAGGATAGACAAGTTGATATACTAACTTTCACAGGATGAATGTGAGCCCCATACTAGGTCTGCATCAGCCAGCAGAACATCTCAGGGTGAGCAAGTCTGTAGACCAAAGCAGTTGGGAGTCCCTGATGTACATGCCTCATGCATTTTGGGAGTTTGTACTCAGCTAGATTTCTTCTGATACAGTCTGGAGTTTAAGTACACAGTAGCATTTGAAGTGTCACAGATCTGCTTTATGCCTGCATGTTCTGATTTGGCTTTATGCCGGCATCTTCTGATTTAGCTCTGTCTGGAAGGAAACTTTCTTGTGCATTCTGAGGCAGCTCCACATTGTAACCCAAACCATAGAAAGTTGGGAAGATTCGAATTAAAACTCTGCTGTAGATGCACTCTCAAATGATTTCCAAGTATTCTTAAGAGTCACTTGTAGGAGATTTGGTTTTCAAAAATCTTTGCAAAGAACAAATTAATTGTATCCATCAGTTTGCTCTTATCTATTGTTGTATTAGTTCTAAGAATTTTAATAGGATGGACATGTTTACTATTACAGAAGCTGAATTGTTCAGTTCTTATCATTTTATATTAATCTGTGGTGCTTTTCAACTCTCTATTCAATTATGTTCTCATCTGTTTTTCTTTGCACTGAAATAAACAGAGCCAACAAACATAATATTGGCTGTGTAAAGCATCTCATCTCAATCTATCACGTGAATGGAGGTTGTTTTATGAGAGGAATTTTGAAAGATCTCTGCCAGATTTTTTGCCTTTCAAATGTTTGTACCAGTTGGAACAGTGAACATGTTGCTGAATAGATGGTGAGTAAAATCTTCCCATTCAGTGAGACTAGGAGATCAGATACTAGATCAGACACCATGTCTAGGAGATTATCTTAGAGGCCTTTCTCGGTCTAAGTGTAATTGTCATGGCTCAGTGGGACAACAGGGAGCATAAACAGAGGAAAACAGAGGATTTCCTGTGAATATGTAAGAGGTAGTGGTGGGTGTTGATAGGAGTCAATAGAAGAATGAGCCAGGGTCTGCTGCTGAGAAATGTAATGTTTGCATGTCTCTTGTATGGGCTGAAACTAAGGAGGGAGAAGGGTCCTCGGAACTGCACTGTGAGAAAAGAAAGACTAAAACTTTGAAGAAAGGGCTTCTCTTGAATCTTAGGTTCACACATTCTGATCAGCTTTGCAGCTTGTTATTTTTCACCCTTTCTTTGACTCCTAGCGATCATGTTCAGGTAAACAATGCTGCTTCTCAGAAAGTTGAGAGTTCCCAGGATATCCCTTTTCAGCAGCCAGAAGCTGGCAGTGCAGGGCCCTTCTGTGTGTGCATGAAGACTGCAGGTCTGTGAACTCTTGCTGGGGCAGTGAGTTGCCCGTCTGCCCTACTGCAGTGGGGTACCCTGACTATAGACTCCAAGGCATCTGGAGAAATGGTAATTTCAATATAAAGGAAGTTATAATTGTGAACATGAGAATAATAGCAGGAAAAAAATCTTGTCCTTTCCATGTAGAGATGCCGTGCAACACAACAAAGGAACCCTGGCACTGAGTTAAATCTGAACTACTGAGCTCTAAGTAGATGTGCAGGAAAAGATAGCACAAAATAGGCCAGAGAAAGAAACACAGTTAATTCAAGAGCACCATCTTTCACATGCATTTGTTATGGGGACAGCTAATGAATTTTGATTTTTTTAGGTCTGATGCAGCCAAATTTTGAAAGAAATCGGGATCATTCATACTTTCTCTCTATCAGCAGAAATGTTCGTCCGATAGGATATGATCTCTGTTTGTCATCTGCAATGCATGATGAAATCCTTTTGAGTCATGTTTTAAAAAATATTAATGAAAGCAAGAAGACAGCTGGAAAAATTGCAAAGAGAAAATGCCAAAACAAATGAAGTAACTTTCTTTAGAAAAATTTTGAAGCAAGGCTTTAAGTGCAATTTAGGACACCACATAGAGGAAATAAGATACAGGACAGAAGATAAGCTTTCTTCTGGAGCTTGAAATTAAATTGTGAATCAGCAAGGTACAGAAATATAATGCAAATATTTCAGACAGGAGGTGCTGCAACTAAGTCCCTGTGAATATTATATAGCTAATTACTTTTATGTTTTCTGGATAAACCTAATTTTAGGTCTTTTTTAATAGATTCACAAATAATCTTCTGGTAACAGTATTAGTGGTTTAAAGCATCTTCTGTTATTAAAGTTGGGAATCAATTGCTGCTTACCAAACAAGTTTTGATTTCTGAAAGGCATATCTTATTTATTTATAACATTCTGTCTTAATTAGGATTTAAGGTGATATTTTTTTCTCAGACAAAAATGTCAGATAAGGAAAGGTAAAATATAGATGCACTTTTTTTTTCTGAAGCGTAAGCGTTTGATTTTTAGGAAAGG
The DNA here is from genome assembly GCA_013399875.1 of Gymnorhina tibicen. Lineage (NCBI taxonomy): Eukaryota > Metazoa > Chordata > Aves > Passeriformes > Artamidae > Gymnorhina > Gymnorhina tibicen. The sequence continues at coordinate 441,093 of VXAZ01009369.1, forward strand.
TACTGGTCTGTGAGGATGCAGAATATCTCAGATCAGAGAAGAGGCTAGAACTAAGATGAAACTGGGGATTGATTGAAGGGCATTGATAAAATGTAACCACTTCCATGACATAGAGTTCAAATGACTATATATTACTAGTTTGAAACAAGAAATACACGCAAACTAAGAAAGATAAGAATGCAAACACAGGAAGTTTTGCCAAAAACAAAGTGAGCTCTCACTGAATTAGTCACCCTATGAAAAATATATCAGGCTTCATTCCAAAATACTCCATTGTCATTCTGAGAAAAACAACTCCAAACAACCTTGGAATGTCTAAACCAGTTTGAAATGAATCAGTTAGCATTCACATTTTGGAACAGTTCACAAAAATTTTGACAAGCACTATATTATTCTAACAAGTTTCAGATTTGACGGATTTGGGTCTTTACACAGAGTTTTGGGGTTATAGATTGAAGCCTGTTTCTCTTTTTGCAGCTATCCAAATTGGCTGTTGCCATTGTCCCTGCAACTCTCACATTTTACAGGGAGAAAGGTACAAAATGCAATCAGTGAACTGAGGAAAAATCAGAGAAGGTAACTTCTGTAGGCTGCAGAGGAGGCATCCATGACCTGATAGCCTAAGCATCAGTCTCTTGTAATAATTCATGCATTATCAATGCTGAATAAAAAATAGTCAAAATAAGATCGATGCTGTTGTGAAAGTTTAAATAGAGCTTTTAATAACTTGCTTTTTAGCCTGCACCCAGCTGAGAGCCTGATGGCGTGGGGTGCAGCAACTCAGGGTATGCCTATCCACCATTCTGGGGTGCTTTTTCAGCAGGTGCAGGGGATTGTGGATTGTGGGGTACAGCATGGGTCCTCATGAAGTGACAGCATCCACATCTCCCTCGAGGTGTCTGCAAGTATCTGAGCTCTCAGGAGAGGAGAGCCTGTGATCCAAACACCACTGTAAGTGTGTGTGCATGAATGTGTACTTAGTTGTGTGTACGGGGTAATAGTCCTTCTTGGGATTACTTGTAGAAGGCAATTTAGAAACTTACGGGTACTTATGAGCATTTAATGGTATATAATATTATGGTTTATCTGTTTTGTTATTGATACTGGTCATGATTGCCAGTTAATAATGTCATTAACAAAACACTTTGTTTCTAGTTTGGTTAAGCTATGTGCAATGAGCAGGTTTTCCCTGGGACAGGAGAAGAGAGGAGAAATCTTTTCAGTTTCAGGAATAGGACAGAACGCAGGTTACCAAAGAAGAGTGGATAGGCAGCCGTACATTAGCAATGCAAATGGAGTGGCAGAGGTGGATTTATGGGCTACAAAGAAGGAAAAATCTAACCAATGTAGATCATGTTTATGGTAGGAAAATGAAGTTGAAGAGTGAGACCTGGAGAATTTTCAGACAAGCCCTGCAGAAACACTTTCTCACACATATTGGTGGGGGTCTGAGTAGCGGAAGTAAAGATGAAAACAGAAACTTTCCTGGACCAGGGGAATGGTCAGTATTAGCTGCATTTGAAGGCATTGGGGAGATACATCGTGAAAAGCCTGACAAGTTTCATGGAGCAACTGAAGTTGCCAGCTGAGGTGATGAAGAGATAGAAAGAGCAAAGACTGGACTCAGTAAGGAAAGCGCTAAGGAGAGATGCCCTGGTAAATGATAAAAAAGAGCATAGATGGAAAGGCTCATTTCAGGAGTGGAAGTGAATCTGCTCTTGTTTTTCATGGCTTTGGAGAGAACACATACTTTAGTGTAGACCTGAGCAGTAAGAGCTAGGTTGCTCTAAAAGGAAGGGGCATGACTGCTCCATATCCTTTGACTATATCTGTACCACTGCTGCAGCACTTGTCTTATCCCTGCATGCAAATCTCTGGGAACAAGACTAGAAACTGAACCTTGAAAGAATTAAAAAACCTTGGTAATTTTCAGGAAAAACTGAGAATGTGTGGCATCACTAAGATTATACCAGTAAAAAAACCCTACCACTTTTTACAGCCGTACAATTTATGGGATTCTATATTTATGTGGTGATATTGTTTATTATGCTTACAAAGTAGCTACTTCCTCTTAAAAATCTCTCACTTTAATAATCTGCACAGGTTTTTGGATACACTGAAATGTTACATTCTTGAATATTTTTTAACTTCATCCAACTCTCCTAATGGCAGGTAAAGTCTTTTTGTTTAAGTTGTTGGTTTGCAATCAGAGACTAATGATGGCATTTCTGACCAAAAATAAATTGAAAAATATTAGTTTTGCACTATAAAAATAATTGAAAACTATTTTAGATGTGCTGATTTGGAAGTATGAAATGGCTTACTGAGATTCTCAGTGCTTTTTCTTATTGATAGTATAAATATAATTAATAATTCTCAATCATTTTCAAATCATTCAATAACAATCGAAGCCCATTTTCTTGCACTTTAACTTTGATAAACTTTTTCAGTATGAAAACGTGTGAATATTGAAATTATTTATATATATATTTTATGTATAAATAGCTTTAAGTCACAAGGAAATTTATGTAGAAAACCTTTGAAGGAAAATATTATATTGTGATTTTTTACATAAAGTGTAATTGTGAAAGTTATGACTAGATAGGTAAAATACCAACCCTTATTAAATAAGCTAAAGCTCTTGCTTTCACATATACCTAAAAATCTAATGTCAAACTGACAGTAACTTAAATAGTGTTGGAAGAAGTTGGTTCAGCATGACTTTTGGCACCTTTTGTTCCTTGTCTGATACTTTCTGGAGTAGAACACTTTTTTTCCTTTACCAGTTTTATGAAAAGTTTGTTAGCTTTTATAGCTCTTCCTTTCCTATCATAAATTAAAAGGCTTAGGGAGGAGTTGCTCCCTTGAGTTACTTCTAAGTTCCGAAAGTTTTGGCACAACCAACTTTTAATGTTCAGTAACTTTCTACGAGCTTTCTGAGAGACCTGCATCAGCTTCATCCTGTAACTTTGGGATTGCATTTACTGTTCCAAAGAGGAGTGGGCTTTCAGTTTGGCACAGAGGCAGTGTGGTCTGATCGGTGTTGTCAAGTGTGTGCTGCTCACAAGTTACTGGAATGAGGAGGTAGCCAAGAAAAGTTGCTATGGTGAGGGATTGTTTGGATTTTAAAAAAATAGGGAGGAGGGCAGCACAGACCTACCACCAAGAATGACTCTGTTGTGATGGTGTATTATGAATCAAAATAACATAAATACTGTGTTAGTAAAATGACAGTTCTGAAGGCAGTGGTGATGTAGGGCTGAAAACAGATTAAGGTAAAAAGAAGTGAAAGGAATTGCCTTGGGAATTAATAAAGATAAGGATGGAAGATTTAATTTTTAGATCAGACCTATAATTAATTTTCAATTGGTAGTAACTAAGCTGTATCATATGAGTGGTAGTAGTTGAAAAGGGAGACCAGACTTTGGGGGAAAACCTAATGAAACTGTGACTAATTATTACATAGGTTTTGAGCCCCCCAAAGTATTTTCTATGGCAATTTCAAGGCTTCATCCTGTGCATTATTTAAATTATTTTTCAGGTAAACCAGACTGGCTTCATCCTAACATTGCAGATTTCTCACACGGTTAATGAAGCCATTGTCTTTGGGGTGGCTGGTCCCCTCCCCTCCAGTCAAATTCATATAACAATGGTCTGATATGCAAACCATCCTGTCATCCCTTTTAATTCAGTGATGCTTTTGAACCTTACTAGATTGGAGAATGCTCCTTATTTTGAAAATCTTTCCTCATGGGGTGGGGAACCAAGTTTGATTGACTGCTTGCTTGGAGATCTGTGCAAACCAGCATTCATCCAATTTGCTGTCAGCTGCTTATAGTCATGCACATCCTTATCAGATGCTGTGCTTCCAGACAAGAAAATACATCAGTGCTTTGCTATTTTTTTTCTTTCTATTTTCTTTTTTTTTACCAAACTGTGCCAGCCTTCAACAGAGAGAGTGAGGAAGTGGGAGGAAGAGGTTTTTTCCTTGGCTGGCGTGGTGCAGGTAGTGCAGTGGGGATCACTGCCCAGGTGACACTGCAAGGGATGGGTCTTGTGAGACAGTATGCCACATAATGGAGTGTGGGAATGACAAAGGAAGCACCCGAGCCAGTGGGGGTTGGGCACTGGGGTACACAGGACTTATGAAGAGAGGCCCAGCTCTAAAATGGGCCAGAACTTGTGGTGGATCTTCCACCTGTCAGCTGCAGGAGACAGGGGAATTGGAACAAGAGTTTGGGCAGTGAACAGAAGAGAAGTACTTTAACTGCCAAGAGTGTAAGTTTTTTGTGATCAGTGCTGTAGGGCAGCTTAGACCAGTATCTGCACAGCTGAACAAGCCATAAATAAATTACCCGTAATACCCTGTTCTTAGATAATGCTCTCCACCCATAGGTTTCAAAGTTCTTTCCAAAGAAGTCTGGTATTATTATTCATACTTTTCTGACATGGAAGCTATGGTAGTAGACAAGGGAATGACTTCTCCGTGGTTACCCAGCAAAGCAGTGATACACCTGGGACAAGGACACAGTTCTCCCAAATGCCATCTGCAACCATGCACATGAGAAGCCTGCCTTTCCATATGTGCTGGTGTCCTGTTCTCTATAAAGGATTTTCCTGGTACTAAGAATGTGTTTCTTAATATTTCAAGGTAAATAATAAAAAAATCCCGCTAATCTAACAACTAGCATAGGCAGTTTTCATGCTTGAGCATAGAATTAAACTAACCATATTCACATTCTTAAGAACTTGACCAACAAAGAGGAACCTATTTTGCCTTTTCATTCTGTGTATCTGTGTGACTCCCTAACAACATCTGTAGGAGATCATCGATAGCCGGTGATCTTCCTTTCACCTTTGCAGATAATTTACTCTTTTGTTTTTTACCTAAATTGTTTGATGAGTGGTAGGATTGTTGTCTTCAGTAAATTATGAATGGTGATGTTGCAGGCTCAAAAGCTCAAGCCCATCCTCTTTCAATGGAACAGCAAAATTTGTGGCTAACAAGTAGGTTTCAGCCTTTATTTTTCCAGTGGGCTAAAACCACATCCACAAAGGCCACTTCTTCTGAATGTGAAGTGATTCAAAATGCCTCTGGCTATATCTCCAGACCATTGGGAATAGTTTAAGTTATAGGGCCATGCACCAAGGCAACCAGAGATGAAAAAGCTATGGAAAATTTGCAATGAAACATGCCTGGAGTCATCCTTCTAGCAGAAATTATGTGCAACAAAAGGACAATTGATGTTAATAATTAATTCAGCTCTGGAAAGGAGTTACTATGTTTTCCTTGATTGAAATGATAGCTAAATGATGTCTGTCCAAGATTTTGTGTGCCCAGTGGGGAAGATGTAGCCTTGATCTGCCTAGAACCTCTAGTAAATCCATGACTGCCTTAACACATCATTAACAGAACAGTTTATTACATACAGTATTAAAATGATCAGATCCTTTGAAAGTCAGCCAAACAACACAGAAAATCATTTCCAGAACTGACTTTACCTCTTTATAGTTACCCTCCTAGTTCTCTCCAAAAACTATGTGGTGAGAGAAAGTCCTGAATTCTTACCTTTTTGCCTGAAATTAGGAGCAAATTCCCAAGCTACTCTGCATGTCCTAATTTTAAGCTGATATAATCTGTTCTTTTTTTCTCTAGCCTAGGTATTGTTTCAGCATGTTTATGCATCACATGTGCAGTCCAAGGGGTGAAGAAAAATCTTCTTGCACTCTTGGGCTGTGCCTCCACTGTTCTGTTTGGAGCTTTCTGTGGGCTAAGCACTGATCAGTTGTTGAAGGTAGTACAGGGCTAATAACTGGGGGAGGCCTGAAGGAAATATTCCCCAAGAGCCCTCAGAAACATGAGCAGGCAGGGCATAGCCTACATTCCTGGGGCAAGGGAGAGGCACAGGTGCTGTCAGTGATGAGTTTGGGGAGCAGCTCCACCATAAGGTGTGCCAGTGGGGTGGGTGGATTATTGCTGCCCCAAGAGTGCTGACGGCTAGTGCTGGGCCAGGGCTGGTGCTTCTGGAGTCTTCTATTCTTCAGCATCCCTGACTCCTCCAGTCTCTTATGCAGTGTCAGTCAGTGGCTGTGCCAACATGCTCGAAGCCAGGCAGAGATGTGGCTGAATGCAGCTGATGGCAGCAGCTTGAATGGGAATAAATTACACCTGTATGAGAAGCCTATGAGTTGCTGTCAGATCACTGGTTCTGTTTATCCTGTTTCCCTCCATTTTGCAAAATGGTAGGTGAGGACCTGAACTGAAAAACTATTAAGAATTGAGTTCTTTATGCTTTTTGGCCACACATTTAGAAAGAGAGAAAACTATTTACTGAGGAATTTCATCTGAAACCTGGAAAACTGCTTGCCAAAACACAAATGAAATGAGCACTCTATGTCACAGTCTTTAGGAAACACTGCATTTAGTCTTATTTTAGAAGCAGCTGGTTATTGCTGGATGGTGACAAGGCAAGGATGGCAGTGGAGGGGTCACCCTTCCACAGAGCTGTTTACCAAGTTCTAATCTAAAGGCAATCATTAAAAATAAGTGAAAAGGGGATGCAGTCTGTATGTATTCAGAGATGACCTAGCACACAGTTTACAGCTGCTTAAAAGAGGAGAATTCAGTGTGTGTGTGTGGGATGCTGGAGAGCTGCCCTGTGTTTGGATATGCAAAAGAAAGATCTGTTTTGTAAAGGAGCTGAGCACCTGGAACTTTCTTCTGGCATTAGCCTACTAGTCAGATAAAACAGATAAATGCTAATCTAATCAGTCTATTAAATAATTATTTTTCAATGAAATAGAAACTAAAAAAATCTTAGTAACAAAGCTCTCCAGTCAATACCTTTGCATAAGTAGTGTGTGGGTACAGAATGCTAAATAGGGGCTACACTGATATTTGTGTATATACAGAATATACACACGCATATGCCTTCTCCCACCTATATCTATACTAGAAAAGACAGGATAGCTGATGAATGAGCCAAGAAAAACATTTAGTTTGGACGATACCTTTTTAGAACTGACTTCGCTGCAGAATTCAAAAAATGTGTTTGAAATTAGAGAGGACTGTTTATAGAGGATATAAAAAAGTAGATGGAAGAAGAAATCACTTAAAGAAATGCTAATCTCCTCCTCCACAAACTGCCCTTTGCTATGACCCTGACCTTTACTTCTGTCAGTTGAAAAGATCCTTAAATATTTGTTGTGATATTTTGGGAATAGACAGGTACAGATAGAGCTATATGCTGGCTACTCTGACTCATTCCTTCCCTATGGATGAAGGTGTAAGGAAAAATCTATCTAAACATGCATACAGACACATTATTTTTCATGCACTAAGGCATTCATGTTTAAATTAAAACAGTCCCTCAAAGTTACTAGTTTTTATTAGTGCAACACTGAGCTCTGAAACACGAAATAAGTAAGTAGTGATTTCAGTAATCGTCATACTGGCATATTTTCTTACTGCATAATTGCTGAACTTCGATACTGTCTGTGCTCACATGGACACACTCCTTGCTGGGCACGTTTGTTCTGTCGCAATCCGCAGTCATCTGTGCTGTAGATGTCCTTCCTGTTTGTCTGCACCAAATGTGGTATGTTTCACACATGAGACTGCGAGACATCCAACTGTGAAAACAGTTTCTACTTTTATTAATGCTAACTGTTACCATGCCTGCCACTGCCAAGTGCTGTGCAGCAATTACAGCGAGCTACTTGGCTACTTGGCCAGTGGGAGAGGAGAAGACTCTTTCTCTCTTAGTGGCATAGTCAAATGCAGCAGCTGCTTTAGGGATAAAAACGTACACAGCTGGCTTCTGGGCAGTTGCTTTTGTTCACTAAAACACTCACTGTAACTATACATAAGCAAAGCATGAATTTCACATTCTTGGCATTATAGTTGAAGATCTCATGTTGATTTTTTGGAGAGTGAGTTTCTGTCATGCTCTCCAAGTTTTTATAATATGAACATTAAACAATGTATGTGTGGATTGTGTTCCTTAAGCTCACAGTTTCTGAAAGACTTTGGAATCTCTCCCTCTTTCCTTTGTGATAATCTCAGGATGTAACCAAAACTCTTTTGAAAAAGAAGGTAACTTGGAAAGGATATATTGACCTAGTCCAGTGCATACTGGCTGCTACTGCTTTGAGAATAAGGCTCCTTTCAGATGTGTTGCTGTTTGTGCACCTGAAACTGCTGCTTATCTGTGCAAAAGTAAGCCACTCTGTTTAAAACAAACGAATGACGGAAAACATAAAATCAATTGGATATCCTGTACAGAACACTGGGGGATTTTTTAGTGTTATCAAGTTTATATCAGTAATTTGAAATTACTGGTGAACCAACAGCACTTATTTTAGAAAGAATGAACCCTGCTCCATTCTCTGATAATTTTTGATATGATTATTTGGTTTACTGTACAGCCACATTATGCTTTGTTTAATTGTTTCTCTCCTTGAGTTCAGGGTTAGGTTGCAGTATTTCTTACCTACTTTGCATGACCAGAAGTGACCCATCACACATGTGACACGTGACAAAACAACCAAAAGCCAAACTAATACTTGCAATTTTATAAACCCTTAAGATTGTATCCTCCTCCTAATTCGTTGTGTTTCTGCAGTTAAAAATCTTACTTTTTTACAACTAAAAGATAGGTTTCGTAAGCTAATTTAAAGCTGAAATGTGACTTGTCTTCTGTGTGTCACACAGAGGAATGTGCTACCTCTTAAAAATTAATTTATCTTGCTTCTTGGAATTGCTTTGCAGCTATGCTGCAGAGATAACATAACAGTGTCAAACACACCTTCTGTCTTCAAAAGAAAACAAGCAAACAGCTGGGAGTGATTCCCCAAACTGTCGTTCATCGTGCATGTTCACAAGTGGAGATGCCAATATATCTCTCGCATCCAGGGCTGCCCTAGATACATAGGACAATTGACTTCCTTACAATAGCAATTGGAAAACTGGAGCTTCTGCAGTTGTGTGCTTATTTGTAATCAGTTAGTGTAAACTCAGAATCTCAGAGCAAGCTGATAGCACACAAATACAGCAAAAAGGTGGATTTATCATGTGCATTATCAGTTTTTTTCTTTTTTACACAGAAAATCCCTCCCTTTTCCTCCACCTCTATGTTGTCCTCAAGCCAAGCTGACTAGAAACAGCCTGTACTAATATCTTAGAACACACTCTCTCAAGTGATAAGATCTTGGTCAGAGAGATGGACTAATTAATCTATATTAATTAGGTCTCATATTTGAAGGACAAATGTTGGTATTTTGAACATTTTTTTACTAGATTCTGGTGTTTTATAAATGCAACTGACAATTTAAAAATCTGAGGTTCAGTAACATAAAATAGAGCACACTGAAAAATCCACATGCTGTGATTTTACCAGTAGTGAAAACTTACTTTTACTCTAGAGAGTATAGAGACTTCTCACAGTTCAAATAATAGAAAAAAGAAGAACGCTTTACTGGCATTTTTAGGTCATGTTTCAATACATACTGAAATATTCTCTTTTATTCCAGAGTTGTTCCAGATTGAATTATTTTCATATTTCTTCCAGCAAATTCTTTAATGGAGTTCTGAACTCTCATTAGAGCGATGATTTATTTTCTCCTTTCCAAAGTTGTGTAAAGCTGCTGGAGCTGTGTGGCTATATTGGGAGCTAACTGGGTGGCAGATGTACAGAGGTATAATTAATACAAACCAAATGCACATCCACTGTAAGAATTATATTTGCACTTAATCTAATATGTATTCATAGCACGAGGATGACTTCTTACTCTTTCACCTTTAGAGTTTAAAGCAATAAAATTCACTATGCAGGAAAAAGACAACAGTGAATATAGAACTTATTAACATAAATGAAGGAGAATCTGCTTTCTTTTTTGTGCGTAAAATCTTGGGATTTTTTTTTCAAAAAAAAAGAAGGTGGCCGGTATTACAAGTGCTCCTGTGTGTGGCTGTAGCAGCTTTCCAAGTGAGTCATCAGCTGTGTTTGGATCCAGACTTTCAATTTCACTGCACAGACACCACTGACTTAAAGGAAAGGATTTCCTACATTAGCTGGCAGAAACAGTAGGTTTTTATAGTCTAAGGATCATCTGCTTGAGAAAAAGAACTAACACTGAGTTGCAACTTCAGGAATTGCTTCACAGCTACCTTTGACAGAGCCTGTCCTGAGGTGCTGCGGCCGCTTGGTTCAAGGGAGAAATGGACAGATTGGTTTCACCTCTTGTTCTGCAAAAGAGGCAGCCTCTGGCTCCCCATTTACTCCTTGATAATAAATGCTGCAAAGTGCATGGCATCACCACAGAGAGCTGAAACATGTCACACAACTCAGGATCCCCTGTGTCAGGTCCAGTATCAAGTGCTACCTGGACCTGAAATACAGAATAAAAGGATCTTTTCCCTATCCATAGAATTATGTATCTGGATGTCGCTGGTCATGTCGTTAGATGCCTATCTGCATTTTCCAACACTTTTTGTTTAAAGAAGTCTGTGTTTCGTCATCTTTTTTGCCTATGAAGAGAATCTAGAATAAAGATAAACCAAGTCTAACCATTACAGAAGGAATTTAGTACTTCTGTACGGATCCTGAAATAGAGGAGAATTTAGTTACAGTTTCTTTTGACAGATATTGTAAAGATATTGACAGATATTGATCCTGATTTAGTTAAAATAATATCAAACCTGTTTTGAAAAAGAAGTCTATGTGGGTTTTGGCAAGCCTTTTTTTTTTTTTCATTTGTACTGATTTTTGTGTAAGTGATTTTCTGTACGAAAAATCAAAATGGAACAAAAGATTGACATAAGTGAAGATGTCAGTCTTTTAATATGAAGATGTCAGATGGTAAAAAAACCCAAGTCACTTTCTGAACAATTTTATTGAGCCTGGAACTATTCTGTTCATCTCAGTGGAGTTTTAGTAATTTCATGTTAATTTTGTTCATTTTTTTCCCTGTAAGGGGGAGGATTGAAGATCTGCACAATTTGTTGTGATTGATATCTCATTTTGGCTGTCAGTCAGCAGTGGGCTTTGCTCCTGGTGGAGGTCAGCTGTGAGAAGGCAGAATGCCCAGGGGTACACCCTCATCCTGGGCAGAGCTCGGCCATCACTTCCAAGCCCGGAGGCGCTCAGGTGTCTCCTGAGATAACTGTAATGAAATCTGGTCCCACATATTCAGTAGATGGACTCAAAATGAACCAAAGCGTAGCAGCTAGTTAGAATGGTTTTGTTCGTTGGTCCTAGCTATATTCCTTGCTGATAGCCAGTGTCAGTATGTGTTCTTCTGCAGTGTACTCTGCAAACATAAAATTACACAGTTAAATAGTCAAAAGTCAGGGTGTGCAAGCAGAGTGATACCTTCACTCAAACACCATTACCCAAGAGTTTTAGCCATTTCTTCATGGTTCTTAATCATACTTGGCTGAGATGTATTAGAGCTCTAAAGGCACATTTCCCTTGCATGGAAGTCTCATTGAGGTTTCTGTGAAACAGGCTGATTAATCTCATTTAATTTATGTCTGTCTTCTTTGGGGACACATATCAGTGTCTGGGAGGGGAGAGTCCATCTGTGCCTATAGGGATCAATTGCATGGGTGCAATTAGTCTATAACAATTTGTAGCCTCAGATCAGTTCTGTATGAGAGTGTTTTTTCACAGCTGCCTCTGACTTGCTTGTATGAATTCAGAGTCACGCAAGTTATAAAAAATTTCCTTGCACAGTACAAGTTTTAGCTGCTGGACAGAAATAAGTGTTCATATGTCCATTTCTGGGATATTCCTCCTAAGAGGTTTGCATGGTGATAAGAACGCTTTTTCTCAACTGCAAATGCAATCCACTTTTTAAGTACAAGGCTTTTATAATCCTGGGCTAGGAACAAATTCATCAGAAAGCTAGAATTATTTTCAATTCTTATTATTACCATTTTACATATTGTAACTATGTTGATTTTTCTTTTCTTTTGAGAGGCTGAAAAAATAGCAAATGCCCACTCTTCTCTTCTTAATAGTGTTTGAATGGATAGATACTTCAGACTTTAACTGTGCTATTATTGTCATGTATCACAGACTATTTTTATTCAAAGTAAAACATTACTTACGCAAGGAGAATTTTCCCACAGTATCACAACTTTAGAGGGTGATTTGATGAATTTAAAGGGACCATTTTAGGCTACTAGAATAGATGAACGTGTGGTCTGGCACAGTTTGGTCATTTTGATGTCCATGTATAAACAAGTAAAATGACTAGGGGAACAAGTCCACCCTTAACCTTAAAATACAGACTTTTTACTCTCCACACCAAAAAGTGTCAGATCGATGGTATCAAACCCGACTGGTTTATTTGCTGCGTGTTCTGCTCTATGTTGTCAACATACTCTGTACTAAGGAAATGACAATGTATACTAGTCCTGTACATACTCTGTACAGTGCCCATTTACACCAGGTGCTGCAATCTTGCATCTTTGCTCTCCTGCATTGCAATAGAGGCATTCCATGTAAGCTTGTTTTCAGAAACAAATTAAGCCATATGTCATACACTGATAAGACTTCTTCCACATGGTTATAAATGAAAGTGCTATTCTGCTTCCTTGTCACAGAATTTAATTAACTAACACATCTGTGTCTACAGAACCAGTTTGGCCACTCAGTTGGTTAGTCACTAGGTCAAAACTCACTCAGAGGTTTGCAACCCAGTGTAGTCTTGCCATAAGCCAGTATCTCTAGCATGCAGAGAGTCCAAGCTGTTTGAAGAAAAGTGCTGGGGGTTTTTTTCTAAGAAAATGATATGTTACTGAGGTGAAAACTCAAATTATACACACCATGCAGCAATTTTATTGTAAAAAAGTTCTTAGATGAGCATCCTGTGGTCTGCATATGCCTACAAAGGGGTATGTTAATGGAAAAAATATTAGCAATGCAAGCAAAATACCTGCAAACAAAATTAACTCTCAATGTGAAACATTCGGAAATTAAAAAAGCCAGAACACATTAAAAAAATTGAGGGTGTCTCCTGGTGCTTCTTCCAAACAGTGAAACAAAATTATTAAGAGAAACACAGGAAGGGGGTTTTCTTGTTATTATTACTTTTTCTTTATTAATAGACTTCAGTAAACTGATAAAAAAAGAAAAGCTACGTGTGAAAAACATCCAGCTGTAGCCTTGAATTATGTGGGAGCTGCAGGAAGGCAGGTCAGGTGTGTGGATGCTAGTGATGATGAGAAATAAGAGGGAACAGGGCTACTCTTGCTCCTTTAGAACCCCACTCAAGGGCTGCATGTCCATGTGAGGGCATCTTCTCCACTGCTGCTCACCAAGGGTGTGGAAATCATGGGGCTGAATGGTTGAGGGAGAACCTTGATCTCTTTCTCAACTGAGGTAACTTTTCTGTGGCCTTTTTGTTTAATGGATCGGTTATTTGAATTACTCAGCAACGGTCTGAAGTATCACTGCAATGGCAAAAGTTGCTTTGATTGACTTTGCTTTTGGTTCTCACTTGAACTGCTCTCTTTTTTTTCTCTAGAAGGCTGTATTGGGTTCATCATGCAAAGGGATGGAGGCTGCAACAAAACGCTGAGAAGCACCAGTGAAAAGAAATGGTGGGAAGTAAAGTTTTCAGTGTATTTTGCCCCTGCCCAGCACTTCTGGGAGGTGAGGTCTACCTCACTTCCAGCCTGGAGTGACTTCCTGTATTTTCTCTGACTTCCACTGGTGTAAAACTAGTTACTCCTGGCTGCTTATATCTCTGCGCATCAGATTCTGAGTATTTTAAATTCAGAACATAATATTTTACATGTCTGCAATGAGAGGTCTTCATTCATCCATGTAATAGTTACACGCTTTGTCCATATAAAGGTAGTTCAGAATTTTGTCATTTGACATTACTGCCATTGAGCTACACAATTCTTACCATTTATTACTTCCACAATTCCATAAAGCAGCACTTAGCTAAAAAGGAAAAGGAAAATAGTTATTTCTCTTTAAGTGTAAAGAGGAAGAAAATATACCTGAAAAAGTCTAGTATTTTATCTTCTCAGAAGTCTGAGGTTTACCAGGGGTGATCTGGTCTTAAGGTTTAAAATCTAAAATACTGGGAAAGAATAAAAATATTATTTTGACAAAATACTCTGCCTTTCTTGTTTTCTCCCAGCTGTGTATTTTAACTTTTATTTTACTGAAATCTCAATTATGAAACTTATTCTATCTAACAATAGGTTTAGCAAGTAGGTCAGTCCTTTTTCACATCTTATTGCTTACTACCATATTCTATGCAATTGTGTAGATATTTTAGTATGTTCAGCTGGACATAAATTATCTTGGAGGACATTCATGGTTGTTTTGGGGTGTGCATTGGAGCCAAAGCAGTATTGCTATGGAAAATCTTTGAAACAGTGATGCCTCAAGTCATCATTGTAAGTCTCCATAGCAACTTAAAAAAATAATGACAGCTGTACCAAGAAATTTGCTAATAGAAGGCCTTAACACATTTGTCTAGACTCAGTCATACTTCATACTCATTATAACCTGTAGAAGTATTGTAAGAAAATGAAACATAGAGAAATAAATAGGGAATATCTGCTTTTCCTGGCATTTCACACTGGCTTCATTTAAGTTATCTGACCTTGTCTATGGTGAATATAACAGTGAAATTTAAGGATATTTAATAATATAGATTAATTGCAACTTGTTTGATTCTAATATATACAGCATTTCATTTATTATGTGCTATATACACAGTGGAAATTTCTCAATAATTAGCATAAAGCCAGATGTTCTGAAAACAAATAGGAAGATTCCCATGCTGATAATGTTAAAAATATTGGCTGTAGCAGTCTATGTTGAAAAGGTTGAATGAAAAATGCAGCAGTATGAGAAAGATTCTGTTTTAAAATGGCCTCACTCAAGTTCAAATTACAGGCCATGGATAAAAAAAGAGAAGGTTTCTGTAGGATCAAAGCACAAGAGAATTTGCTAGCTTTGGTCTGCTAGAAATGCACAAACACACTAGAGAATAAGAAAATTGGCTGTGCAACCATTGAGCTTCAATATGTAGCAAGAACAAATATTTTTATGGGTTGGCATCAGTTCAAAAGACGTGATATAAGTTGCTGATTTTAAGGCAGCCTTTGAATTTTTAAAATTTTTTATATAACAATTTCCTATATGAATAAAAATTGTTTCTAATGGGGCAGAACTCTGTTCAAGACCTTACGAAGTGAAGAGTTAATCACAGAACTGAAAAAATAGATGAAACTGATTTTATCTTGATTACATTTTTATTGTGAGTTCTGCCAAGAATACATATTCTCAGGGGGTTGAAAAGGACAATTTAATAAAGCTGAAAATAATATTGAGACAATCAACTGGAGAAAATGTAAACAGAAACATGAGAAAGATAATTGTCCATTGTTGAATAACATTTTACTAGATGCCCAAATTGCACATTTCAGAATGATGATGTTGCAGTGACTTGAGGAAAGAACAGTATGGGTCAAAGTAAAATGAAAAACTTCTCTAAATCATAGTGCAACATGAAAAAAAAAGCTGGAACAATCATAGTAACAACTCTCTTGGATTTTAGGAAGTAGATAGTGGAAGCAAAATGTTAAAGACAAACATCTATGGTTAGCAGATGTAAGAATGAAAAGGCAGAGAAAGGAGTTCCCAGCTGTACTGGGAATCCTGATAATATTATTGCTCCGTGATTGTATAATAATAGCAGAACTGACAGGAATTCATGAAAAGCAGAATCTCATTCACTTGGAGTCTGCATTTGCGGAAAGCCAGATGGTAGAGTCATATGACATGATGATGCAGTCCTTTTAATTCTAACCAGTGACACAGCAGTTCGTTCAAGTTAGACATTTTAAAATCTGCACGTCTAATTTACTTTCATCTGATAGTTTTGAAAGAACTAGCAAAAGACCCTCATAGACATTTTATTTTGGTGATTACAGTGTTGAAACATGGGAATTTTCAAATTTCAAGTTGGGAAAAATTTAATGTGTACCAATATTCAAAAATGGTAACAGGACTAAGTCAGGAAATTAAGGGCCTATCAAGATGAGATTGCCTAAACACAATTAATGTCCATCAACATTAGTTTCACAAAAATAATTTTTGTCAGACTAATTTGATCCCATCCTTTGATAAGATTACAAGTTCTTTTCAATCAGGATAGTATTGTTGATGTAATAAACTTTATGAAAGGACATGCTCTCACTCATGCCAAAGACATTTTTTTAAGCAAATAAAGGAATAGAAAATCAACCTAATACCTACGAATTTTTATTAAAAATATAATGTAAGTATATTTAGGTATAACTGCAAATAAGGAACCATCATGGTGAGGATTTGGTCCTCATGAGGTTCATCTCCCTCAGACATTATCTTTTTTAATGAGACAAGAAAACATGACATTTTCTCCATGAAGTTTCTTATACCACTAAAACTAGTGGAGGATTAAATGATAAATAAAGCTGGTGAATGACAGAGCAATCTGATTTTCTTTACAAAATGGAAAAAGTTTTTTTTTTGAAGCCTGTGCAGGGAGGAACAGTGTGAGCCACACTTGTAAGATGGAAAAGACTCCATGCTGGGAAATAGGGACTGAAAGGGATTTGATTTTATGATGGATAATCAGATACACGTGGAGATCCTGTGGTGCACCACGGCCAAAGTGCTAAAATGATCATTGGACTATAATGGAGAGAATATGAATAAAAGCAGAGAGCTTGCATTGTTCAGGCGAAGATTTACTGTGAGGGAAAAGGGAAAGTGCTGCACAGGCTGTAGCCCCTTGGCAAGGGAAGTTTGGGGCTTTGTGCCTCTGCTGGAGGAGAAAGGGAGGCACTGCACAGCTCCTCCCACGTGCTCCTGCTGGGGTCCAGCAGCCTGCCACCGTGCTTCATCCCTGTTCATCCTACCTGTGGAAAAGGATTTTCGTCTTGTTCCTAATTTTTTTTTAGCATTATTACTTATTTGGTTTTCTTCAGAAAGAAGGGTTTGATAGCAACTCTGAATGAACTTACAGAACTGGAAAATACTCTGAAAATGAGGGACTACAGTTCAAACTCTTGAGTTACTAAAGAATAGAAAAATGGTACAAAGGTATCTCTAATTTCTCTGGAAAAGGTTAGCAAAATCCATTGCCTGGAATTAGGGAAATTTAACCTTGAAGTAATTTACCTCAGAGAAGGGAACTGACCACTGGAAAAATGACTGCAGTGGACTTTGTCTGAAGAGAAAATTTGAAACCATGATCAGTTTTTATTCTGGCTTAGCTGCACTATTGGTCTTGATACAGAAATTCATTTAGGGGAGTCCTGTAGATGTGAGATATAAGAAGTCGCATTAAATAATCAACAGATCCCTTCTAATATTAATATATTTCAGTCAAAAATATGAATTGGTCATGTTATTCTGTTGAGATGATCTGCAATAAGGTCTTAGTGATGTTTTTTAAAAATGTGCTTTGCAAATAATTTTAATTTATAAGCTAAATATCAGACATATAAGATATGAAATCTTTAAGTTCTCCACTAAGTAATAGAAGATTGATTTTTCTGATTGACATAAAGACCAGAAATTCACCTAGATCACAAAATCTGGTCTTTTGTTTCCAAATAAGCATGTTCAGAGACCCTCATTTCTGTCCATGTAGGAAGAGGAAAGCACTGCAGCTCTAGAGATTAACTCTGCAAGTCAGGAGGTTCTGTCCTGCTGTGGGAATACAGCCCACAGCCCCAGCCTGCCCGTGGGCCACTCTTGTCCCCTTGCATGGGGTCACGCAGGAGATGTGTTGGGGCTGGGTTTGGGGACAAGAGGAGGAGGTAACAGAGGGGCTGGAGTAAAGGCATAGAGAGAGACTCCTGCCACTACTATGATGTCAGAAAATCTTCTTTATACTTTCAGATTTCTTTATTTGTATAGTTTGCAAAGTTTTGGTTATTTAATTTTTGTCCCGTTCTACTTTAAATTACATATTAACTCAAGCCATTTTGTTTCTTCTTTCTTGTTGCACCTGCTGGCACCAGTTTCACCTCATTATACTCACTGGCATAATGTCACTTGCTTTTGAGTCGTGCAGCTGGTTCAGCCATCCATTCCTCTGCCACCCTGCCCTTCCTGCTTGAAGTGATTGAGAGCCTGGCCTTCACAGGCAGCTTTCACCAAAAAGTTAACAAAAAAGGAAGAAAGCCTTTTAAAACACACCAACACACCCTGCTTCTTATATGGTCAGTCATTTGCTCTGTGTTACAGGCACGCTCTCTGCACTATAAGTGAAATGACAAAATCTGTGCCTTCTTGTATGTTCTTTGCTGAAAAATTCCAAGACAATCTGCACAGTTTGTGAACATCACCTCTGCTAAGAGAAAGAAAGGTTGAAGTGACTGGGGAACAAGATGGAGTGTATTTCAGTGGGCTGGGGAGTGGTGCCATGTTCCCCGGGAGAGAGCACTGCTGCAGGTTGCCCCTAGAAAGACCAAATATCCCAAAAGACAAGCGTTCTGCTGATGTAAACAGAGAAGGGCAGGTTTCCTGTCTTCTGCAGCCAACTGATAGCATTCATGGTAACTTGAAGACCCAAGTCCCTTCAGAGGTTGCCTCAGAAAACATACCATATCTTTGTTTCATTCTCCAGGTTTTAATTTTTTTCCTTTTTTTTTTTTTTTTTTTTTTTTTTTTTTACNTGAGATTAGCACCCACTGGCCCTCTGAAATCTCTGTGTAGTTCTCCTGGGTTACCCTCTGCCTCAGATACATTTCTATAAAGGTGCAGCCTCAGCATTACTTTGCTTATACGTGTATTTGAGTGTGTGTATGTACTATCTACATCTGGAATGAGGGGTCACATTAAAAATAAAATAATTATAAAAATAAAATGAAATGGCCTCACATGGAAAGCATTTGGAAAGGAAAATACCAGAGTAAAAATGGAAAAATAAGTACGTGTCAGGCCAGCTGCAGGTTAGGAGCAGCTCTCTGGGAAGCCAGCGGGATTTGCTGGTGCCCTGCATGGGAAGGCAGAGACTAAGCAAGCACAGCTGCCCTGCAGCACTCTGGTGACCAGGACTTCAGTTATGCCTGCAGGAGACTTTAACCTTGCTGGCCTCAGGAGTATTTCTCAGAAGCTAAAGATGTCAACTTTAGCAAGACTGTGCCCATAGATAGTAATGACCAAGAGGGAGATCCCTGGGGCAGGCTGCAGGAAGCTGTTGAAGGTGCTTGTGCCAGCAGATATCTGGGGCATGGGCATAAGAAAGGAAAGTTCCCCTAACAGTCAAATTCATATATTAAACCATTTTCAATTCATTCCTGCACAAAGGATAAAGAGACCCTATGTTGCAAACAAAGACATGATACACTGAGTTATTTGTCAGCCTCTAAATTAAGAAAGAATTTTAATACCTCGCTTCGAGAGATTTACTCACATGATTAAAGTTAGGCATGATTTTAGGAACCTCAGAAAATCAGCCACCTGATAAACTCCCTGCTTCAGGTTAAAATAAATTACATTAAAAAAGCATGTTTCTTGAAAAACAACACAAGGAAGAGATATTATAGCAACAAAAATTTGTCTTAAGAATTATTAAATTGTTTGGTCTTTCAATAATTGAAAAGGCTTCATTACCATGCAAACAAAAAACAGGTTGGCTATTCACCTTTTGGAAGATGGCATTTGCATTGCTATAATAGGAAAGAAGAACCTTAGAAAACTAATGAAGGAGCATAAAAATGCAAATTACTGCAGCTAATTGGCTGTGCCTTCTTACACCTTCTGAATTATTAATTTATGACCAAGTAAATCTGCCCCTTTTAAATAATATAATAAAGAACAACATTGTGTTCTATGCTGTTGAGTGGATAGTGTTTGTTCCCTTAATTTTATGGTGAGTTGCTCTTGTTTGCACTAGCAAGGTGCTTGCAGTGCTCTGTATAACTGCAGGTCCAGCACTCTTCCCATGCAGACTGACACCATTTTATTTCCTTTTTCTAATTCCTGACTGGGAAAAAACAAGACAAAAGATGATGCCGTTATTACAATAATGCTAATTACATCTTTATTGCCATTGGCAGTAAAGTTTAATCATAAAGCAGGCTCAGAATTCTTTGGACATCTATTTACATGCCAATATGTGAGTAATTCCATCCAGTTCAGTGTAGGAACTTAGAGCTGGTTGCTGCCCAGGGGGTTGAAGAAATCAAAATAAAATATTTGATAACAGGGTTGATATATGCACATTTTTCCCTGAATATTGTTTCTTCTCTTCAAATGAAAAGTTTGGGAAGACTCTGAGGAACTGCTTATTTTACCTGGGATTTCCAGCCCTGTGATACAGCCCTGTGGCATACATGAGCACAATTTTGCAAGTGCCAGATATTCTACCTAGCAGATCTGTACAATCACAGTGTACACCTTTTCACAGGAAGGCCCTCACATTCCCTGTACACACTCACTGAGACTGTGCAGGGCATGAGCAGTGTGTCCACTACTTTCTGAATTTACCTTATAATAATCAAATGCTCCACAATTATCTGAAAAACCTTGGAGTCATGTGTTTAAGTAATTCTGTCGGACAAGGGCTTAGAAATTAAGCTCAGCTTGTATGATTTCCCTTTTTCCTTATGGCTTCATGTATATCCCTGTAGCATGCTTAAATTAACAATTTTTCATTTAAAAAATATATGCTACAGCATATGAGCACTTTTGTGTAGGTGATGCCTGCAAGACCAAAATTGGAAGAACTTGGCCTGTGGGATGGATCATTGCTTTAGAGGACACAGGCAGCCATCATACGCAGCAGGTGGGAATGCCTCTCCTTTTCTCCTCCTGCGAGGCAGAATGTTTTTTATTGCAAAAATCAGCCTGTTGAGATGAAGTTTCTAGTTCTTCATTTTAGCAAATGATTTCTTCTTTAAAATGTAGCCAAAATGGGTTAAAATTTTTGTTGCATTGATTATATGTTGCTTGGTGCATGCTAATCCAAACCAAAAAGAAATCTATGTCCCAAGAACCTCGTTTGTTTTTGTTCTAGCCACTGCTGTGGCTGGGGTGCCTAAGCCAGTTACCACAATGAGGCAGCTTGTGGAAAAAGCTTTGCCTAGGTTTAAGTGATCTGGCCAGCTCAAGGCTTCAGTTACGAAGACAACACAAGGGAATAGCAGTGAGTCCAGGGAATTTCTAGTGTTGAAGGTAGGTAAACAAAAGCTGAAGAATATTAAATCTGATTTATTTTGTTTATCTTTTAGGACTTTTATAATTTGACTGTGCACAAGCTTTGCCTAGGTCTTCTTTTATAGCATCCAAATATCTCACTAGTATCAGTGCATTTCCCAGGTGGGAAAGGAACATTATCTTCAGTTTATAAAGTGAAATTGAGATGTGCAGGTTGGGTAAAATAGCTCCCCAAGGCTGCCTATGAAAACTTGGGCTGGAATTTGGACTGTCATCCCACTTGCTGCAAAAACTACGGAGCCATCTTTTTGCAGTCTGAATTTTCAGAGTATTTTCTAAACAAAAAAAAAAAGAATACAAACCTTGCTCTAGGATGACAGAGAGACATTGTCTTCTTAGGCAACAGAAACTTGGTGGCCATAGCATGCCAGTTTTTGTTGAGCAAATTTCCATATATATCAATCACTGAAAAACTCTCTGTAAAGGATCTGTGGTATATTATAGTCCAGGATCTAAAACAAACCTACTGCCATTTGAAAGGGTCATATTAAACATTAAGTTTATTATTTATTATTATTATGTGTTACTTAAAATATTAATGAAGTATGTAATAGCTGTTAAACTAAAGCCAACAGAAGCAGTGAAGAAGATACACTGATATATTACCCAGAAGAACAAGGAGGAAAACACCCCAGGGAAAAGTATTTCAGTAAGAGCGTATAGGTGGTAATTAAAGGCACTTAGACACAAGAGAATTTCATCCAGATAGATGTGTGGGGAATGTAGCATTTATGAAAAACTTGCTGATAGTGTCTCCTTCTGACCACCTGGAATCTTCTTCTCCCTTAATTAGGAAGAGTAGCAGATGTTTTTATGCTCTGAGTTGTTGAAGTAACAAAAAATACCTGAAAGAGATAATAAGTACCCATAGATCCACAGAGAGAAGGAACAAGAGTACAGGGACTAGTCATTTTCGTTTGTCAACAGGCCAAAAACTAAAGGGATTAGCCTGCAGCAAATGAGATTAAATATCAAGGAAAAATATGAATTAGTCATGAAGAGAATATTTTAGAATTAACATCATTGAGATTAAGGCTAAACTTCCTAAAGCACAGCTGGAGATGGTTTAAGGTCAGTTTAAGTCTCCCATCACAAAAAGGGTAGTGGAGCTTACTGGGAATGGGCTCCTCTCACGTTCTAGCCATGGGCTGTCTTTTGAACCTCAGTGAGGATTTTCTTCTCCCTTCTGGAAAGTGACTGACTGGTCGAGTAGCCCTCTCCCCTCCTTCAAATTTTAGCCATTTAGCTGTACACTTCTTAAACAGCTTTCTCATTAGCATCTGAGGAAAAGCAGACGTCTGGAAATGTGCCGTTCTCCCTGCCTTGCTGGGGAGGAGGTGGAGATGTTCATTCACAAAGACATGGCATTTTCTGTAAGACGGGTGAGTAGTTCCAAACTGAGCTTCTTTAAAACCAGGGTTTTGAAGACAAAGCCGAAGTAATACTTACTACCCACGAGGAAAGAAACCCAGCACAGTGACTGAGAAGGGCTACACTGGCCATTCCTTTGGGAAGAGCCACGTCGCTTCTTCCCGAGCTCTGTGCTTCACACCTGAAGTCACTATTGTTTATCTCTGCTGGGGAGGTTGCAGTATCACCTGGTCAGCTCNAGCAGGGAGAGAGCATTGCTTTCATCATGCCAAGGGTCTCCTGGTGGGAAACACGTGATGGGCCCCCAGCTCGTCCCACGGTGGCAGCGCCTCCATCACGCGGGGACTGCGGAGCGGTGCTGCACTTCCCGATGCCGGAGTGCCCTCTAGTGCTGACAGCACGGTGCGGCTCCCGCCCCGCCGAGGGAGCGGGACCCCATCATGGCACCCCCTTGGCATGGCCTGAGCCCGCTGGAATGGGAATGAAAGTAGGATAGCACCTGCGGCTTCACGGCTGCCTTGCAAGGTGGTTCACCAGGTACCCACCCCTGTGCAAGAGGAGCCTGGGCTGGCCATAAGTACTCCTACTTTTCCCACACGGCATTCCTATTTTATCTTAATTTTCCATAAAGCAGCTCAATACTGGAAGATACAAAGTGATGGGCAGCCCACACTTGCAATAATCGTGATGAATAAAACCAAACCATTTTAATTTATGGCTATAAACCCATTAGAATCTGAAAACACATTCACTAAATGTGAACGGGGAAGCTTGCTCTTCGTAGGGGTGGCACTGTGTTGCTCAGCAATTTGTGTACCTGGGACTGACCTAAAAGAAAATTATTTGGCTACATGTGATGCAAACAGACTAAAAATGAAGAAGATTTTTAGTTCTTCTCTACCCTCACCTTCTTTGTCTTGTATTTTAACTTCCCAGCTGGTGGGAATTTTATTTTTAAAATTACAAATGTGAGGCAGCTTTATAATAGTGGTTATTTCCAGGTGACTTTGATGCCAAATCTCATCTTTTCAATATTTAGGTCTCCTAAATTCTTAGTAGAATTAAGATGAGATTATCTACTTTGCATTAAGTCTGCTGCTGGAAAAGTATTGACAAACCAGCAAATCTATTAGGGACTGCAGGGCAAAAAAACCCATGTGGCATGCCACCTGTGGAACATGGCACATCTGCTCTTAGCAAATCACTCACTGTGGGTTTGGGTTTTCTTTTTGAAGAAGATACTACTATCAGTTCTGACTATTGTGGAGACAGACGTGGGATGTAGGTGAAAATCCTGTTGTGGTTTGACACACACTAAGGTGGGGTTATAAATAGGCTCAAGCAGATCAAGAAAGTAAATGACATGCCTGCCTGTCTTTCTGTCCATTAGTGGAAAGCCCAGATGGGGTCTTCAGAGAAAAGCCTACGTGAGCTCTTCAGAGAAAAGCTTTACATCTCTTCCCAAAAGGTATCCCAGCACTGAATGCACTGCACTTTAAATGACTGAGGAAATTATTGACAACATGTCTTCAAACACTTCTCTGGTAGAAATTTCCATTTTGTGTTACCTTCAGAGTTAGTCAATCCATATAATTCCATTTGTCACTTTACTCACTGTTGTGAGTGAGGTCTGCTTCTGCAGTAGCCATCATTTGCTACTTCAGGTAGTCACTAAGGAACCAGGAAATGGTTGTTTAGCAGGGCTGCATCACAGGGAGTAAATCACTTTATGACTAGATGAAGACATAATATTTACCCTCCCTGAGAACTTGCTCCCATCTGTGTATTCAGTATCAAAGTCTACCTGAAAGATTTTTATGGTTTTGTTAGGAAACAGTTTCTGGCATTTGAACTAATATTTAAAAAAAACGAATAAACTGCTTTTCATATATTTTTCAAACATGACATCTCAGCACATATTAATCTTTTTAGCAGCAGAAGATAATTGTCTCAAGAAGATAAGAGCCTCTTGGGGAAGAAGGCAATCAAACTGGTAATAATAATGATGAACATGAACATGCTATTGTTGAATTAAAATGAATACTCTTTTTCCCATGTTTGAAATAGCTCACATTAGATTGCTCTCTAATCTGTTACTTGGAATAACAGAGGGAAACTACAGCCTTAGTACCTGTGCATGACAGCACTTATCTTTGATGGCGGAGCCGTAATTAACCAAGTGATTTATCAAGGGAAGGGACTTTAGAAGAATGACTTGGATTAAGCTGTGTGAAATACTGAAGCAGCTTCCTAAGATATTTTTCTTTGGTTTGCTCTAGAATTTCTTGAAGAACAAAAAGGTTTTTTAAGTGTCAAGAAGTCTACTGGCTTGTGAAATTTGTGGAAAAATGACAGCTAGGTTGAAGTGACTCGGAACTCAGTTCACAGATTCCTACTGAACTGAATGTTTAATCTACTTAAAAAAATTTGCTTTGACCTTGGTTATTTTAAAAACCAACCCCAAAATACTGTTTCACTTTGACCTTTTTTTCATATGCCTTATGATTTTTTGGCACAGCTACTGACAATAAAGCTAAAGAAGAAAGCCAGGGAGGGCTCCAGATTAACTAATATTGGTGTGGCAGGATGATGCCCTTTACAACTACTTTGCAAATGCTCTTCTTGCAACAGACTTGTTTATGAGAGATTCTGGAAAAATAGCAAAATGACAAAACCAGAAGCTTTGTTCAAGCCTTTATCTTTCATTGAGTGATAACTTCATTAACTGAAGTGCTTCTGCGGAAAGAATGTCAGTCTGTACAGGGCTATAGGAAAGAAAGGCTGAGGTCACTAAATCATTTCTTGGGGCTTTGGGTATGTTCTGTTGATGGCAGTACCGTAAAATTGTTGGTAATTAATAATATTTCCAGTGGAAGAGATTTAAATTCCTCTGTTAGCTTTAGCACTTAGTGTCTCTAGATTTCTGCTCATAAAGTTTTTGCTTATGAGCTGGCCCTAAAGCATTTATAGACCAGAAAAGCTTTCTCTAAAATTTTAAAATGCTGTTGCAGACCTAATTTTGTGGATGTTATTTGCTTGTTTTAGACATTTGGAGTGCCATGTAAAGTTTGTTTCCTTTCTCCAAAATTATGTAGTTCAGGACTTTAAAAGTAAGTGGTATGGAAAGTTTTACTTCCAAATATAAAGATTTTAAAATGCTGAGCAGTTTCATTTGGTTCCAGAGAGCTCAGTGCTTTAGAAAAATCAAATTATTTTTCAACCTAAATTTAGACACTTGCATTAAAAAGCTCTGATGAGTGTTCCAAAGAAATAAGTTAATAGAAATTAATTATCACCCTAACACTTAGCTTTAAAAAAAAAAGTATTTTGTGTAATAAGACATCTGGTAAAAAAAAATCCTACAGATAAAGGTACTTTAAAATGTGAAAATTATTAGAAACCAGTGCGAAGGCCACCTGGAATCATTTCTTGACAGAAATAGGTACAAGAAAAAGCAGGATGGTAAGAGCAAATACCCCAGACTCAGTGGCAAGGCTCAAGTGCTTTTTCCTAAGCAAACAGGAGTTCTTCAAAAATTATAGTTTTGCTCAACTGAATGAAATAAAGAGGAAAAAAAGACAAGAATTCAGAAATGTGGGAAACCTGGTAAACACAAATAACCAGAGATACAGAAGACCAAATAAAGCTTAAGTCTTCAATAAAGTGAAATCAGAAAGCCTTCATGAAAACCTGTAAGTTTGCCGAACTGTAGCTATGGAGAGCGAGTATTGCAGTGTGGTGAAAGATTTGTCTCAGTCTTCACAATGTGAATTAATAGCAGATATATTTTTTGAAACCTATTCTTTATAAGGAACAAAAGTAAAGGATGTTATAAGATCAGGGTGCTGACACGTGGAGATACTGAAATAATATTCAGATTTTTTTAATCCAGATTGTGTTTCATATGATAAATCATAACTTCTCTATTAAAAAAAATAACTCCTTGAATAAGTTAACAGAAATCTAGTAAAGAACGGGATGGCATTTAAATTGGATTTTCCTTTCTGAAAATTCTTCATCCCTCATTAGAGGTATGACTGAGGATAATAGGTTTTCATGGAAGAAGAGCTGAAGTGCTGCACCATCCTGACTGAAAAACAAGAAAACCTCACTAAATTGAGATTAAATGATTAATTCTTAGTAAGGGCAAAGGTTAATACTAAAGTGCCTCTGGCTCCCTCTCTGAATACATGTGTTTACATGCATATTTTTCTTGAAAAGTAGGTGAACACTGAGATGAAAAATATGCAGTAGACAAAGTGATCCAGGTTAGCTTGGATGAGAGACGACTGAGGAACTTGGAGGAACAAAAGCAGGCTAAAGTATGGTAGAGTGGAAGCTGAAAAATATCTCCTAGTAATGCAAGGCGAAGAACACGGAAAGAATAATTGGAAAAAACATAGCCTCAGCTACTCTGGAAAGAGGAAGAACAAAGTGTTATTGCTATTTTAAGTGGAGGTCAAAGTAAAAACAAGTATGTCAGAAATCTTAAAAGAAAAAAAACCAAAACCTCAAAATCCTAGGATAAACCAATTCAACACATTACGAACAACTCCCAGTCTCAGTTATGGGCAGTATTTTACTGCTAGAGAAGTAAGTGGAAGAAAATATCCTGCTGACAACTTTAGTGTAAGGAATTCACTTGTTTTCATGTATAGTTGTGCTTTAATCACAAGGATATTAAAATTGAAGACCAAGTTTATCATCCAGCTACATCAGAACTGCTGGTTGTTATGAATTTCACCCAGTGGACCACTGGTCTGGTCCAGCATTATTATTCTTCTGAGAGAGCAAGCACTTGCTAAAACTCAATTTAAAAAAAAGGGATCTTATGCAAACATTTCACAATTAGAAATGCTCAGTGAAGGTTTATGATAAATATATTGAAATGTGTGGAAAAATTTATTAATCTCTCACTCATTTTTCATGACAGGATGACACCTTCATTCATTATTTATCTATTTTTGAACTTAAGTGTGTGGGTTTATTTGCATTTACCATATCTCTATTGTTTTATAAAACTGCTGTGTTTATAAGTAACTGTGCAATTTAATATTTGTAAAGTGTGAGCTTTACTGAAGCACAGCACCCTGGTAGCTGTCACTAATATTATCTTATAAAGCAGATAATATAAAGTGCTTTAATTTATTTTTAATGTAATAACCACAAAGCTGTAGGTGTGGAGCTGAATGCAAAGTCAGTGAGTCATTTCAGTTCCCCAGTGATTTGTATCATCTCTCTGTTCAATACTGATCCCTAGCCAGGCTGTGGGCTTTACTTCACGGTATGTGGCACAGAAGACACAGCACTCATCAGAGCTTTCAGTGAATCAGCCTCTACCAGGGGAAAAAGTGGGCACAGTTTTGGTCTTGATCTTGCCAATATCACAGCCTTGGCATGCAAATGGAGGCACTACCTGTCTTTCCTCTAAGGCAGTCTTCTCCCTGGAAAAAGGCGCATAGCAACCAGAGAGTTTGAGAGAGCAATAATGGCTATTGCATTTCAGCTTAAGCATGAGAGAGCTCACACCTTCCTCTTTCTCTTGGGGTTGCAAGAATAAGAGTTACAAGTTAAGAAACAGAAAATGTAAGCATATTGCCACTGTCAAACTTTGGGAAGGCTGGCAGTGCTCTCTAGAGAACCAGTTCCCTTTGATCCCTTTCATCCCTGCAGGACAGCAGCGTCTGGTGCCAGTCAGCAGAAAAATGATGCTGCTCTGCTGCTTCACCAGGTGAGAGCAGTGCTCTGGGGAAGCTCAGCCGAAGAGGAGCTTGTTTATCTTAACATGCATTTCAGACTGCAAGTTCACCAGCGTAATGGCATCCACTGGTTTGCATTCCTGTAAATTTTGTAAGATCTCCCAGTGTGCTGTTTTTTGAACTGATTTCAATCAGTGGGAAGCTCACTGTGTGGGAAACCCAACTCCTCATGAAGCTGAACAACACCACTTGCAGAAGTCATGTTTTGCAAGAGGTTTTTTGCCTCTAAAATTTTCAGTTTCTGCTTAACAGAATATCTAGCATGGTAAAAAGGTTTTTATTCTTTTTAGGGCTTAGAGGATAGTCTGTGGGGTATAATGTACTCTTAGCTACCAAAACAAACCACCTCACTGGTTCTGAGGAGAAGCTTGTAATAGCACCATTTGTTCAAATACTGAAATAAAAGCAAAGCGGTTAATCTAAGGAGTACTGACAGACAAAAAGCAGTAGCAATAAAAGCTAATTGTCTGTTAGCTCCAGGTATATTTTTATTGAGTGTTTCAATGCTAGCCTAAAAGCATATATTAAGAAAAGGCTCTACTATTTTCACAGATCAAGCAGCAACCGGAGTAGGATGCAGTCTCATTTCTCTCTATACTTTCCTTCCCAGCCCATCCCTCTCTCATCTGTCTGCTTCCATTTCAAGGAGCTTTTAATGCCTTCATGTAGCTACTACTGAAGCTTCTCTCAGTAGCCAACAACCAACAGTAATAAGGTGATTTCCTGCTATCCCCACTTACATCTAGTGAAGCAGATAATTAAGGAGGAAGTCACTGTAGTTCATATGTAGAAGGAAGGGGCAGCTAATTTTCACGTGAGTTTGATTTTTTTCAGTGACAGAAAGCATATTTTTTCACAAGATCAGTAGCATAATCAAGGCTTTCATTAATTACTTAATGTGAGGTGTGTATGTCACACTTTAGACATTTCCTTGGTATGCAGAGGACCTGCAAATTTTCTGATATGCTCTTGTGTCTGATTTTATTTGGTGCAAACTTTCTGTCTGGGCACCAAGAAATTAGGTTTTTTTAAGATGAGATGCCCCGAGTCATCTTCTGTCCTCTGTGACTGCATCCCAGGAGCTCTGGGTTTCTGTTAATGGAGCCTCCTCAGGTTTTCCAGTAATGTGTTTATTCACCCAACAACAAAAAAAGCCACAGACTTCAGTGACTTTAAGCTCTAACTCCTACCTTGAAATATCAGGGATTTGGTTTTTCTGGTATATTTATACTAATAATTAATAATAAATAAATTATTTGCTATTGCCCTCCAGTAATGGGTCATGACCAGTAAGAGTGTGCACAAATGAAAAAAAGTTATTTTCTATTTCAAGTAAGTTTCACGAATCAGCTATCCCTTAGTAGACCAAAGTTGGGAAATGTGTTTTCCCTTTAAAAGACTCTTTGTCGTAACCCACATTGATCAGCACTCTTGAGAACATACTGTATTAGTTATTTTTATCTAGCACATGGCAGCAACTTGTGCATCACTACTGAAACCATCAATTGAGCTATTAAGAAGGAAGACACATTTAGTAATCCCTGCAGTTCTCATCACAGCAGGGTGAAGTTTAACAGTGACGTTAGTAGCATCAGCACTGAATTTCAGTGCTTTTTATTATATTGGCCTTGTTTCATTAGAATTCAGCATTCTTCAGGCTTCTTACAAAACGTATGCTTTGTACTTTGCAGGTTCTGTTGGCTGTTGTGGGTGGACTGGTGTGGCTAGAAGACCAAGTGACAGTGTTCACAGAACAGAGGGAAAAATCAATTTAACTTTAAAATGTAAGCACTTACTGAGGCTAGAGATTAAATAATGGAGGCAGGCTCTTCTGCCTAGCATGACAGGGGGATCTGAAAGCAGAATAAGATAGAGAGGAAAAACAGAGTAAGCAGCTGGAGTGAAATGCCATGTTTGTTAGGCAGGAAATCAATAATCTTTGATGGGCAAATCTTATACAAACCTTTATTCTGGGCCTCCTATGTTTGGAAATTACAACAAAAGAAACAAAAGCTTATTACTTGGAAAAATCCAACCTCTGGTTATGCATGTTTACCAAGCTGAAGGAGTGCCTGGAATCATTCTTTTGCAGAAGAAAAACAAGTGAGGAGGATTTTGCTGGTGAAGGCTGAGTACATACCCCTCTGGGAACAGAAAACACATGAATTTGATCACACCTTTTTCCTGCTTCCAGATATCTGTGCTTGCCTGAAGAATGCTACTCTCCCTGGGATAGTTCAAAAAACCAGCGTGGTCATTAACTTTTCCAAAGATAGCAATGGGGAAGCAAAAGCTCAGGCAATGCAGTGGTTCATTATGTGGAGTCCCTGGTGCATCTCAGAAGAAGGTCATTTCGGGAGATGCAGTCTGGTGGGAACGGTGGGAACAGTG
Source organism: Gymnorhina tibicen (assembly GCA_013399875.1). Taxonomy (NCBI): domain Eukaryota; kingdom Metazoa; phylum Chordata; class Aves; order Passeriformes; family Artamidae; genus Gymnorhina; species Gymnorhina tibicen. The sequence goes on from VXAZ01009369.1 coordinate 471,862, forward strand.
GGAAGTGGGCCCTAGGGAGCAGCTGGATTGTAAGAATATGTTTTCCAACCTGCTTGCTCAGATTGCAATGCTGCCAATCCCAGATGTTCACAAATCACAAGAAAAGCCTGAGAAAGGCCTGAGATTGGTTAAAAACTTAAAACAGAGATTTTAAAAATAAAATAAGTTTAGGGTGTGGTTTATTGCCTTCAGGTTTCTTAGCCTTTAGGGTGCACTTGAGTCATGTTTTTAAGTTTCTCTTTGCTACCACGAGGTCTAGGAAACTTACTTAAAACCATAAGCCAAGATTCTCACCTAATCATTTGACTGTGGGAGCTGAAAAATACAAAAATTATGAGAGGTGCAGCACTGACTGGTGGGGCCATGCATATGGCAAATACTTGGGAAAGGCCTCTTGGAGAGGGAAGGGAGGCAGCCTGGGAAGGGGGTGCAGCAAAAAAGCCTGGGCAGTCAGTGGGGACAGGTGTTGAGAGGAAGGCAGAGGAAGATGGGCTCTCGAGGAACGTGAAGTTGAACATACCAGATTCAAATTTGCAAAACAGATGGGAAAGTGTTTCCTAAAATAAACTCCATCAGTTAACCACTGTGAGTCCTGTTTACCAGGTAAATTTGCTTTCCTACAGCGACTGCGATTATTTGGTTGATTTACAGAGACTATACGCCATCAGAAGAGTGTTACCAGGTCAAGGAAGGTGACCCTGCCCCTCTACTCGGCCCTGCTGAGGCACATCTGGAGTGCTGTGTCCAGTGCTGGGCTCCTCAGGACAAGAGAGACTTGGAGCTCCGGGAGTAGGTCCAGTGGAGGGTAACAAAGATGATTAAGGGACTGGAGCATCTCTCTTACGAGGAAAGGCTGAGGGAGCTGGGCCTGTTCAGCCTCAAGAAGAGGCACTGAGAGGGGACCTCATCAATGTCTGTGAGTACCTGCAGGGAAGTGCCAAGGGGATGGAGCCAGGCTGTGCTCGGTGGTGCTGAGCAATAGGACAGGAGGCAGCAGGCAGAAAGCTCCACCTGAACCTGAGGAAGAATTTCTTTACTGTGCAGGTGACCACACACAGGGACAGATTACCCAGAGAGGCTGTGGAGACTCCCTCACTGGCAATATTCAAGAACTATCTGGACACAATACTGTGCCATGTGCTCTAGGATGACCTTGCTTGAGCAGGGAGGTTGGTCCAGATGACTCACTGTGGTCCCTTCCAACCTTGCCCAATCCATGATTCTGTGGTTCTGTAGTTGTTACTCAGAGAAGTGGGTGCCTGGTCTGAGCTGAGGATGATGAGTGACAAGTCCAGATGAAAACTAACTGATAAGAAGGTGACCTGTGGCAGCCCTAACTTAGCTTTTCAGCATAGCAATACTGTAGAAACTAATCTCTTTAGAGCCAATGTCTTTAACCAATCTCTTTAGAGCCTGAAGAAAGACAAAGAGGAACCAGACTGAAAAGATGATATAGTTTTAAGGTCATGAACATTTACATTTCTCAATCTTTTAAAATACCAAGTCAAGACAGGAGTGCATGAGGGTGTTGAGAGCTGTGAATTAGCCTCACTTTAGCTATGGGATGCTTGCAAATGCAGTGCAGAAGTGTAGACAAGGCTGCCTTGCAGTTCAAGCACAGGGTGAAGATTTTGGAAATTGCAGTCCTGCTGTCAACTCAGTCACTGCTGGCACAGTGAATGTACTCAGTGTGATCAGTAAATGTAGGGAGCTGTGTATACAGACCTGAATCACTCTTCCATGTCCTTCACTATGGAGCAAAGAAATGGCACAAAACATTCCATGAGGTGTTTTCCTCACAATTCAGCCATCCCTGCCTCCTATCAGAAACCCCTTGGCTGAACGCAGAAATTGTATTTGCATTTCTGCATGCTCTGTGGACTATTTGCTCTACCCAGTGTTAGGCATGTAACTTAGAGGACTGGTCTCTGACAGGTGGAAGAAATAAGTTCTTGCAAGTGGTGAATGTGAGCGCAGCCTTCTGTCTCCTCTTGCAGTGCAGTGGCACGTGGGCTCTAGCTGGACACTTCAGATAGCTACGTCTGGGTGTGCAAACACCCTTTGTCTCTGTCCAGAAGCATCCTTGGGTGGCTCATGGTATACAAGCATGGAAGTTCTGGTCTGTCTTAGACATTGTTGAAAAAAATTACTCTTAAGAAAAAATAAAAATAAGTTAAAAGGAACCAACGCTTTTCCCCTCCCCCCACAAATACCTTCTCCATTGGATGATGTTTTTGTTGTGCTTACTGCTGTACTGAGCAAACTCCTTGCTGCACTGGCAGCTAGTTGGTATTTTGGGTTGGCTTGGTCATGTCTTCAAATACTCTGGAATGATGCTGCATACTGAAAAAATTGTGCAGATTAAGCACTTTTGCAAATCCCATTTGAAGCATCAGTTCAATATATTTTGTTAAGAAACTTGAAGTAAAATAGAACCATGAAATCAAAGCCAATCTAGCATTAATATTCCACAAAAGTAAAAGTGGAGCATTACAGACATCAAATCAAAATCAAGTCAACAAATTGACTGCGGCACTGGATCAGAATGAAACCAAATTGCCAGCTTGATGAAAACCCACAGTGTTTATGAACTCCGACGATCTATGAAAGCACGTGTCTGTTTAGCTAGGAATTTCAAAAAGCACATTTTCCCAGAGCTGGACAGAAATGTCGCACTGAGCTGGGTTATTTTATGGTGAAACCACCATTTCAGAGCCAATTATCTAAATTCCTTCTTCAGATCCTATTCCTCAGTAATGAGTAAATCCTACCCCTGCCTCCCAAGTGCCATCATATGTAGCGCAGTCTCAGAAAAGGACACTCCTGATAAGCAGAAGTTTGTCAGAAGTTATTTACCAGAAATTGCAGATGACAATTTCGGGTCTTTCAGGATCAAACAGAAGCCCCAGAAAACACATTAAAGAGCAATTTTATGCAATGTTATATATGACTTCTAAGCTTCAGGAACTTTCCTTCCCAGCTAGTCTCTTTTTCAGAGAAATTTGTGCACATCTGGAAACATAAAGCTACATTTCAGCACTAGGAAAATGAAGAGTATAAAAAGACCTGGGTGTCTTCTACCTAACAAAATAGGAAAAGAAAAAATAGATGACTAAGACAAATGAGTGTAACTTCCTCTTGAACTCTCTTACTTCCTCACAGTTGCAGAAGAGAGTTAAGGACTACAGTTGAAGAGGGAAATGGAAGTGGTCACAACCCTATTTGAAATCAGGGGTTCCCTGCTTTTGGAAAAGACTCATGAAATTCTGTTGCTGCTGGCTGGTGCCATAATTCCAAATACTCAGAGTTTTTAGAAGATCTTAAATTTTAGTCCTTTTCCAGCAGTACAAGCTTCTGTCCTGAAGTCAAAGCCTGTCTGAATTTTCAGATGTCCCTCAAGCAGATTTGTAGTACTTTCTTCCAAGGATGAGCCTTGCAATGTAGTATAACCGGGCTCGAATGCACTCTTACGCATCAAGTATCATTTGAAAAAAAGCTTTTTAAATCACAAGAATATTGTGCTTTGAAAGCCCCAGAAATGGATACCTTAATAGACTCAAATGCATCACACAGATACATGTCACTAAATAACAGGAGCACGTCTGACTGCTTTTGAGGGAACTGCCATTATCTTTGGTGAGGCAGAGGTCTCAAGATTGCACCATGCCATTATTCTATGGAGTGCTCTCAACATTCAAAAGAGTTTTTTTTAAAGGAGCTGTTTGGGAAAAATAAACTCCAGAACAACTTGGTAACAAGTGGTGTCGATACTGTCTGTCAGCAAAATTAAGAAATAAAAATGAAATATGTGTCTCATCACCTCAGCTACATTTTAGAAGTTCTTGCTTTATGTCTTGGAAATGAACCAGACAGCTTCTCAGCAGGAATCTTTGTCTTCATATGCTTTATACAGTATTTATCAATATGAAATTTACCGTAAAAATCTTACATTCTATATGCAATCTGCATATAAGCTATTTTTTTGCAAAACTGTATTTTAATCTCATATTTTCACAGTATCATTTCTGAATTTGTTATTATTCTTGTTCCTCTTGATTTTATTGCCAGAGTGACTGCTAGATGTTAAAATGCTAAAGGGACCAACACATGACCAAAAGGGCAGTATGGTTCCTGCCGGAAAGCTACTGATTTGACATCATGTGTGCCCAATTTTCAAATGTAAAGTTCTGATTTTTTTTTCCCTTTTTATTTCGTATGGTTGACAACATCCTGTCAATACCGTGGAAGAAACTGTGCAGCTCCAATACTGTGAAATACTGTGCAGCTCCAATTCTCACCCTTCTAGCTATCATGAGTGCACACAAACTTGCTTCTCCCTTTGAACAAGCTATTACACCATTGCCTCATGGCTCTTGTCTCTGCAGCTGGGGTGACAATAACAATTTCTCTCATAAGAACAACTGATTTAATATTTGAGATTTAAGGCAATGTGTATTTCCCATTTTATTAAGAGTAAAATTAATGCTTAGATTTTAACTTTTTTTTTCCAGTGGACATATATATAAATATATTTTTTCAAAACTGTGCAGAACACCAGAGAGGCAGGTGACTGAAGAAGTGTAAGGAGAATTTGTGCCTAAGCAAGAGTAGCTGAAGGAGAATAAACTTTGGGTCAGTAAAGTTCATTCTAATAAAGGTCCTTCAGAGTTAGGAAAGTGTGAGGTTTTATTTATTTCTTTATTTCTTTATTTGAATGAAAACTCAAGATTAAAGTCAGCCAGTAAAAGAGAAGCCTGCCTTGATAGACCTTTGATTATGATAAATTGTATCAAATATTTAACTTCCACACTGAAGCTCTTAAGCTGAGTTTACTCTTGTATTTAAGTTAGAATGCACTGGAACATTAAGAAATCTTAAATATAAAACCATCTCCAACTTAGAGATCCCACAATCTGGAATTGTGTTGAGGGCAAAAGGGCAAAATTCTGAGATAATATCTGAGATAATTTTAAGTTGAGGATTGCCTCCAACTCCAGAACACCATTTTTATATTTTAGTAAAACTTGAGCTGATCTCTAGCTTTGTAGAGCTTAGATGAAAAAAACCCTGAAACAAACACTAAACTCTACTCATACTGAGTTTTAAGGTTACAAACATAATGCTGTTATTTCTCCTGCACAAAGTTTTGCATAGGAAATTGCAGTTGTGTATAAAATGCTTGTTCAAAAATGGTTTTCCATAAGGGAACATACCTAAGCATAAATACAGAGTAGCAAGTTAAATTGGAGCTTTCAGGTTAGCTTTTTTGGAATGAATTTCCTCTGTGGCAGAGAGACGCAGCTGAGATGAACGATAGAGTGACTGGGTAAAACCTCTCTTCCCAGTCTATGATCCCAGAGATCACAAACTAAAAAATTGTAATCATATTTGTAAGCCCTCAGAGCCTTTCCCTAAAACTGCAATTATGTTACATATTTTAATAAATGCATAAGCCCTGTAATATGTACCTCTAATGAATGCAAAGGCTAATTTCAGTGCTTTCTTCCTAACAGAAAATATTTCCTGTCATTTTAATAGCAGAATTCAGCAGATATTTACATCAGTTGATGCTAGTGGCACATTCCACACTTGCTGCAGTGAGGACTGGGACTAATTTTTGTTACTTTTAATACTTTTTAAAAAATCTTATTAATCATAAGGAATAGAGATGAGCTTTCTTTTTGATGAGAGAGCTGTGAGTTTCTCCCAGAATCAAACCTCAGGTCTGGTTGTCTCCTGCCTCGTTGTACCCCCATTTGTGTAGGTGTCGCTCACCTCATCCTTCTGATCAGAGAAACAATGCTTGCAGTAGTTACTGAGGTTTTAAAATATTTTCTTTAGAGAGTTCTACACTACAGATTCACAAGCATTTCTTTAGTTTGGAAGCGGGATGTCAATCAGCAGCATTGCCACTTTATCAACTGCTCCTATTTCCAAAATCACTTCTATTGTTACAGTCTGACAAACTACCCAAAGAGTTCCAAAAATTGCTGGCTGCAGGGGCTAATTCAGCTCCTTTTTGTGGTATTTCATTCTTTCCCCCTGCCATGATTACTGTCCTATTTTTTTTCAAGGGTTGCTAAATCACCAACTAATTACGTATTATCAAAGCTGCACATAGCAGGGGAGTTTGTCTCGTGGTTGATGTATATAAAAATAAGCCAAGTGAGCGAGTCGGTCGGGGTACAGATGGCTGTGCCGCTCCACCTGGTGCCTGTGTTAGCACTTATTCACGCCTTCCCTTTGTTCTTCTGGGCTCCTTTTGCTTTTTACTGCACAGCTAGAATAGGTACTGACTGCTGCATTATGTGTGCTGTAATGTTTTTTTATTATTACTATGGGAGAACAAAAACACTCATAAAGGTGTGTTTTCTTTCTGGCAAAATTTCTCAGTAATGCAGTAGCTTCTTTGTTGGGGAACTTGAACCTTGGAGAATGTGACAAAGATTACTAGATGCCCACTTAGTTTCCTAGCTGCTCAGGCAGTTATTTGGAAGAAATGAAAAATCCCTAAGCCTCCTTCCACGCTGGTATGAGTTCAACAGTCTGCAAATATCAGCATAGAAATTTACATGCTTATCCCTTGAGAAGTCTGTGCACATATGGTATTCTTTTTCAAATTATTTAATTAAAGCTCAAAAAGCACATGAAATCTGGAATGCTCACTTCCAAGAACACCTACCACATTAAATCAAACTCCCCAGCTTGAAACATGGAGGGATTTTATAAAATGTAATTTACTTTTCCTTTTTGTATTCTTCCCCCCTCTCCCCCAATTCCCTCACCTTAAGCAACAGTGAGAGATCTAAATTCTCTTTGGCAATCTACTCAATTGCACAAGTAAATCTGTGCAGTGATGAACCTCTGAAATACTGAAATATGGAGGTTGCTATCGTACGTTAACTCTTTTTTTTTTTTTTTGACATAGAGGTAAAAGGAAGGGTCTTTGTTGTCTGCAGAGTCTTGTTCGTGTTGGTAGGTAGAAATTCTAAATTTTCAGGTCTCGATGTGACCTGACAGCATTCCTTCTATATTTGTTTAGTACTTGGCAGTTGAGGAAATACACAACAAGGGAAGACGGAGGTTACCTGCTCTGGGGTAGGAGGTTGGGAATTGCCTACTGTATTCAGCTGCCAATACTTGGAAAGAGATACTGAGCTTGCCAAAGCACACTGCCTATAATTACTAAACCTGTCCGTTTGATTTCTCCTTTGAACAAATTGGGAAAAAAAAGACAAAATCAAAGAAAAACTCCAACCCTTGGTAATGAATCGTAACTATGTTTCCGACAATATGTGATTTCAAGATGCTTACCTTGGTACCTGAGTGCATGGGGAAAAAATCCTGGATTTTCACCGGGCTGTTCTCAAAGGAGCACGTGGAGCATGTGGAGCTATTGCTGGCTTTTTAATGAACACCCATAGCCTTCTGTGAGAAGGTTGTTCTACCAGAGCCCCCTCTCTGCATCATGGACATGGCTGGCAGGTTACTGTATGTCTACAGCTCTGTCTGTGGTATGCTCTACCCAGTGGACTACTTTTGTAATAACCAAACCAGCTCACAAAGAAATGGGTTCAATTTCTTCCATTTCACATGTGGATTCAATAACTTCTGCCTTCTGCTGTCTTTCATGCATGCTCAGAAAGGATCAATGTTCTTCAGGTCCAGCATTTATAACTCAAGTGTTTTTTTAAAGAGAAAACATGGAGCCGTGTAGCCACATCTGCTCTCTTGCCAAAACTGCTCCTGATGTTCATATGGACACGCCCAGCCTGGCTTGAAACAGATGATAATGTAACTGTGGTAGCCCATAGCCAAGGCCTCACCAAGCCTTTGGCTTCCCAGGCAGCTGCAGAGCTTGCTGCCATGGCTGCCTGCCCGGCAGTGCTTCTAACAGGGGTCTAAAGTCTGGCTCCTTTATAGTACGTGCTAACTTTTGTCACAAGCAGTAACAAAAGCTCTAACTACTTTGGTAGGGTTATATCCATAAATACAGGAAAGTGCATGTCATTGAAATCTTGCATTTCTACAAGACACCTCATTCCCCCCACCTTGTTTCCTCCCCAAAATGTCCCTCTGGAAAATATGCAGCTAATTGCAGCTTGTCAGATTACTGGGGAACTTCAGATAGCTTAGGCAATTAACAGAAGTTTCACTTTGATTACTTTGTGCAAGTTTTGTACAGAAATGATGCTCTGAAGACTCGTTTTAGGGAGAACACTATTATATCAATGTAGGTGGCAATTTCTCTCTGATACAGTAACTTTTGGTTTCAGTGAGGAAAACTCCATGACTGCCTCTTCCAGCAGTGAGATCTGATGATTCTTAAAATGGGGGATGCTTAAAACTGGGATGTGCGAACTAAGTGATTACCTTCAGTTACGAAAAGTGCTAATCGTAGAAGTAAAGGAACCATTAAAAGCTGTAAACAGAGGGTTCTGCTACTTCTTTTCTGATTCTGTGTGCCATAGCCAGACGGACCCATTTGGTTGAGGGAACCTGACAGTGAAAAACGCTGTTCTACAACATTCACCTGAAAGTGACAGCCCAGAGAAAAAATAGGTTCGAACTTGCATCAACAGTCCTTGGATTATTTTCATGTGAATGGCAGAGTGAAATAATTTGTGATTGCAGATAATGCATGAAGCAATTACCAGAAATATGGTATTTTGGCCCAAGGAAATTCGTGTACAGGCAATAATTTCAAATGTTTTAAATTCTACACTTTTGTAGTAGGTGACACAAAATCCTTTTTTGGTAATGATTATATCACTAAGTCTGTCCTTGCATGCCCTTCCTTGTTAGCTATTCGAGCATTAAAAAGATTTATTAACCTTGTCTTAGTTTCAGTAGCCTCTTTTTTTCTACTCTTTTAGTTTGCAGTATTTGACATGCAAAATGTTATGGTTTTTTAAACCAAGTGCTCCAAGTAATAACCTACTGCATTTAAGAATAAATAGATGACTTTACTCTTCTCACTTGGACCTGGAAAAGTCTGTACAGTTACAGAAACCCCAGAATTTCCATTCTGGTCAGCCTAGTCCAGCTACTAACAATGAAGCTGATAATATTAGCTCTTCCAGAGGTATAAGCAAGATATTTCAAGATCAACAGTATAAAGCAATCAGTTCTCTAATAATACACTAAAAATAATGTGTGCATGTTTATTCTTAATTACTTTTAAACCTATCCAATGACTTCATGAGAATTTGACAATCTAAATTAATAAATAGACTTTCACTGAGTCTTGAAAGAAATTCTAGTCCAAAGGGGTAGTATCTTCCCTTTATAGCATGGAAAAGGATGTATTAAATTTCTTTCTCTGAAAATCCATTATTAGATATACCTACTGCATATCATCTTTTTAATTTCTCTCTAAGTCTTTACAGTCTATCTTCTTATGGATAGTCTTCCAGTTTCTTTATCCTTTCAAAGTATATTTTCAGAACCCCTCCTATATCTACTTTTGATTTTAATAACATGAGAAATACAACATTCCATATACACCACTGAAAGAAAATAGAATAAAAATGTCAGTATTTTTTTACTCATTCTCTGTGCTCTCTGCATTTTGCATCCTTTCATAGCTTCTGGGCTACACAGGTGTCTCCCAGGTCTTTTTTTTTCTGAACACTGCTACTTAAATTATGTGCATAATATTTGAGAAAACTAGAATCAAAATTAAACAAGAACAGAAATTGAAATCAGAGGAAGAAATAAATGGAGCTGCAATAAATGACCAGAGAAAAAATAAAGAGATCAGCCAACAAAACCCAGGCTTTTCTATTATTAATACCTTCTGGAATAAAAATAAATTGGCTGTCAGGAAACATGCCTCAAAACTTGTAGCTGGTGTAAATCTTTGAGCCATTGCCTCCATTGGGAGTCGGGAACGTGCACTGGACACGGCCATTTCAGCAGCTTTTCCATCTGGGCACAGCCTGAAGAGTGACACATCTTCGGGAGAGAAGCAGGCTGCAGTTCCTCAGTTTGCAGGGAGAGGAAAGCCGGGGTGCCCTTTGCCTCAGCCAGTTTTTTGCACGACTAGAGGTGGCAGCAGTGTCTAGCAGCTGGTGTGAAGATGCTGGTGGGAAGCCTGGGTGGCATGGGCTCATCTTCTCTGCCACCATGGGCAGCTTTGGAACACACCCAAATGTGGCTCAGGTACAATTGCAGTGTTTACTTTTGAGGGGAGTAAGTGACAATTCACATGCCTGAGGTTGTAGAGGTCTAATCAGTGCCAAGAGAGCGCAGCTCTGGGCTGTGTCCCCACCACCACCATCCCAGTGCTCTGGGCTCCTCGCCTCAGGGCACGGGTGGACCATGCCCACTGCTGTGGTGTGGTGCATGTTGGTATATATCTGCACCACGGGGCACTCCTGAGGTGTGTTCTCAGTGAGCCTGCAAGTGTAACCTTCAACACTATCTGGAGTGCTTCCCCCCCTGGAAGTGTGGGCAACCCCACATCCTGGGGTGAGCTGGTAGCCCCTACTTTGCACAGTTCCATGTCAATGAACTGGGGAGCACACTGGGATCTGGAATGCTCCTACAGCTGGCCTTCATCAGGAAAGAAACTCTGATTTGTGGTCAAAAATGTGAGGTCACTTATTTCAGTTTCAGCACCAGCCTGAGAGAAATGCAGTGAGCTCGCAGAGCAGCCCACAAGGCCTGGCACTTTTCTGCTGCCCTTGGGAGGGCACTTTGGGGTGGTGGGGGAGCTCTGGCAGTGCCAGGCCTTCTTTCCCAGTACCATTTGGGCCAAGGCTGGCATTGTGGGGTCGAGGGGAAATTCTGGTCCCTGAGGCAGGAAGCTGCCCTCAGCTAGCAGACGGGGAGGTACAACACATGCCTACTGTGCCTGCAGCACGTGGGAGTAGAAATGTGGGAAGTCACACATAGAATCATGGAATATTCTGAATTGGAAGGGACACACAAGGATTATCGAGTCCAACTCCTAGGCCTGCACAGGACACCCCAAGAGTCACACCATGTGCCTGAGAGTATTGTCCAAGCTCTGTCAGGCTTGGTGCTGTGACCACACCCTGGGGAGCCTGTTCCAGTGTCCAACCATCCTCTGGGTGAAGATCCTAAACCTCCCATGACACAGCTTCAGGCCATTCCTTTGGGTCCTGTCACTGGTCACCACACAGAAGAAATCAGGCCCTGCCCTTCCACTTTCCATCATGAGGAAAATGCAATGAGATCTCCCCTCAATTTCCTCTTATCCAACTGAACAAGCCAAGGGCCCTCAGCCGCTCCTCATGCAGCTTCCCCTCAAGGTCCTTCACCATCTCTGTTGCCCTCTGGATACTCTCTAATTGCTTAATGTCCTTCTTATGTTGTGTCACCCAACACTGCCCCCAGCACTCGAGGTGAGGCTGCCCCAGTGCAGAGCAGAGCGGGACAATCCCCTCCCTTGCCCGGCTGGCAATGCTGTGCCTGATGCACCCCAGGACATGGTTGGCCCTCCTGGCTGCCAGGGCACTGCTGACTCATGTTCAACTTGCTAGTGACCAGGACTCCCAAGTCCCTTTCCATGGAGTTGCTCTCCAGCTTCTTGTTCCCCAGTCTGTATGTACCTCAAGGGTTGCCCTGTAAAACACTAAGAATGCTCCTCCTACCCCAAACGGGACGCTAGCATGAACTATAACAACACATGCTATAATACAGCTGTCTGCCTCAAGTGTACATGGCATGCCTGGGTAGATGTTATTTCATGATGACCTGATACCATCTGTAAATTTTCTTTGGATAACAGGGTTGAGGAGCCATTCTCCCAGCTGTGGATGAAGAGCTGAAAATGTGTGCACATATTGCTTATGTGCTGTGGATGTGTTAAAGTGCTTTTTTCCCTCCCAGGAATGATGTAGCGTGACAGGGTGGGGGTGCGATCAGTCACTGGTGTTACTGTTAGTTTTACAATAATGATCTTTTGATATTTGCTCTTAAACTCTGTCACATATTTTTATTCCATCTTCAACAGGTGTTAATCTCTTTGCAGAAACAGCTGAGCATTTGGCTTTGTTCAGCTGTTTCTAATCAGAGCCGAAAGCAGTCCTGAAGCAATCATAGTATTTTTCTTTTTAAATTGTCTATGCATATTTAAAAGGAAATACTGCATTTCTGTGCGGCTCTGGCTAAATATGTGTCTTCCTCTGCCTCCATAATACCTGTTTAAAATAATGCAGAGCCAGCTGGAGGCTGGTTACCCAATTTTGCTCTTTCGATACACACTGAAATGTCCAGGGCACAGAGCCAAAGTAGGGGAAGAGCCAGCCAGTGAACCTGCCCTTCATTCTGATTTGCTGCAGGGACCCAGTGCTCTGCAAGGTGGTTGGGATGGATGGGCAAAGTCCGTGAAATATGAGATTATCTATACAGTGGTGGTGGAGTCTTGCACAGAGCAGGCAGCATCACTGGCTTTAGTAACTGGAGGTTAACATTCAGCAAAATACCTCTAATATCCTTGGAAACTAATCACATGGAGAGCAAAGAATATATTGCATATCTGCCACAGAAACACACTCTGAATGCAGAAGCTCGGGTGATGTCTGTGCCTTGCTGAACTTGCAGCTGACTTCAGGGGTGCCACTGCCTCCTCCCCCTGACCATGGGTTCATCAGAGAGAACCTTCTGGGATGGCCTTCTAGGCTTTGGCCACAAGGAGAAATTTCATCAGGCTGCACCATGTGTTTGATGTCAGTATGCTGAATGAATTTTGGCCCTTGATGTAACTAATAATTAATGGTTTTTCTAAGTCCCATCAGACATTTAGGTCCATCATGGACTCACATATGAAATTTCTGCATTTGAGGACCATGTTGTTATAACAACAACGCCTGCTCTAGTAGAGGGGTATTTGACTATCTGTAAATCTCATATTGCTTTACAAAGGAAATTCCAGAACATAAATCCTGGAAATTCATAGTAAATGTCAAACCTGGAAGAAATCCAAACACATACTGGTATTAAAATGCACATACCTGAGAAATGCTATTAATTTGGTTTGCAAAGCAGAGAATGCTGGTAAGCAGTCAGATAGGCATTCCCTTCTATTGATCAGGAAGCATCCCTATGGAAAAAACCTGGAGCAAGGCTATCTCAATGAAATGGTTTTTGGTCCTGTGGCAAACCAAATCTTCACTTCTCTCTCTTTCTCTCTGCAGCTGCTCTGTCCCTGCCATCTGAAATGCTTTCTTTGCTGTCCTTAACTTTGTAACCCAGAGCCAGTCCTGTAAAGCCAGTGTCTTTAGAGCCCTTGAGCTGTCTACAGGGAGCTAGGGAGAAGGAGGAAGCAGTGACCAAGGTGCAGGACATCTGGCACTGCTGGATCACTCTGCCCTGAGGCCTGGGGGAATTTCCCTGTTATTCCCCCTTACCTACAGGTGTCCTACATAGAAAACATAGCATCCAGAAAATCACAATAGTAGAACATGTTGTATTTGTGTTACTTCTCAGTGTGATGGTAGTCCCTCAGGGTGGTTGCAGATGGACGGACTTACTGCAGCCCTGAAAACGTCCTAATGGCTGTAGCTATTTCTCCACATCTAGGGTTTTTTTTAATACCAAAGAGATATGGATGTAGTCCAAGCCCCTATATTTTTTAAATTTTTATTTGACATATTTTAGAATCGTCTCTATAATCTTTGTATTCTATATTACATTGTGTTACAGATCTACAGTATTGTTAAAGAAGTCTATTTTAATTTTTGTTACATTCTGTCACACAGGGGCTGTTGTTTCATGTGAAGTGCAAGAGGGGACAGGGGGAGTAAGATACTCTGAGAAAGCTCTGAGAAGCAACTTAGGTGTCATGACAAAAAACCTAATAAGTCTTGCAATTAGAGCAGCAAATTCGGCGGGCTGTGCTAGAAGGGTTTCTCAACAGCTAGAGAATCAGTGCATTCAGTATCAGCTTTGGAGGAGCCTGAGCTAATGCAGAACAAACTGGTAGTTTGCTGCAAAATGACAGGCTCTGCGTGGCAGTGTGGGAAGTACAGACCTTTGGGCAGGGTTTGTTTGCCCTTGACTGTGAAACCTGCCCTCATCTACTCTCCATGCATCCTTATTTACTCATGAGGATCCTACTAAGTCATTAAGTAAGGTCTTGAAGGAACAGGGAGAGAAAGAAAATTGTAAGCTTTTGACAAATGCAGGAAATAACACAACTGGGAAAGTGTTAAAGAACTAAGCAGTATTTGCTTGTTTTCTTCTTTAAGAATTAAACTGGTCAGGCTAATTATTTGGCTTTATCAGTTTGTAGATATCGAACAAATAGGCAAGAAATGCCCATTTGTCTCTCCAATCAAGGCTTTTTCAGCAGTATTAAAACTAAAGCTGCTTCTGATCAAGTGCCAAAAGAAATGTGTCATTTACTGTATGCTGTCAGAAAGAGAATTTCCCAATTCTCATGTCTGCTCAGATGTTGTACTTGCATATGCTATGCAAAGAAATGAAAATTTAACACCGTGGAGAACACAGAGGGTTACTTTTCTACAATAGGCAGACCACTGGACAAATCAATATCTGAGTTTCTATTTGCTTTTTCCTCCTCCCCAGATCAAAAAAAGCTATTAATTAGTGTTATTGGTGGTGCTGCTGCCCTTTGCAAAATATACTCATTAAAAATGCTTCTTGGTTCAAATGGTGCTTCATAAATTGTTCTCAACTGCAGTTTACAGATTGAGAGAGTTTGAAGAAAAAAGTACATAATGTCCAAGAGGCAGTCAGAAAATAATAAATATAAAAAGATTTACCTGTAGAACGCATGTAGCACAGTAACATTATTATGCTTCAAGCCTAAACAGTAAAATGAAGAAAATCAGTAAGTACCTATTAGGATTACCTACAGCAGCTCTAGAGAGTTGGATACCTTATTAAAAAAAACCAGCATTGTAAAACCACACCAAATTCCCCAGCTCAGACTGAAGTTCGTTGTGGGCCTGTTTGCACACACCCATCTGTGAGTTAAAAAGAGACCTTACTACACAGCCCTTTGTGCTGGAGAGTGCTGGTCATGCAACACCTCAGAAAGGGGGCCGGGGGCAAGTTCCCTGAAATCTGTTTCTTTACCGCTTGAGCAGCTGTCTTGGGATGGCTAGACACAATGAAGTGCTATACATAATTATTTTATCCATGGCTGAATGATGGCCAGCTTTGCTGGAAAGCCAACAGCTGTTTAATGGTGTATAGTCACATGCTGTACCAGTCTATCGAGGGAAGGGATAAATACATAATCCAGCTGATGTGTTAGGTCATAGTTGAATAACCCAGTTTGGAAGTAAGTCAGGAGAAAGAATGCATCCTGATGGGTTCATTTTTATCATAAAGCCTTTAGCAGCACCAGGGATGCCCAGGTGATGCTCTTCATCCAGGTGGCTCCTGAGGAGTGCAGTGTCTCAGAGCAATATTGTGTTGAGCACTTAACAGCTATGACACTCCTCTGAGTATCCTTTTGAGACTCAAACATATTTCATATATAATGTCTTGCACTGTATTTGCATTCTTAGCAAGGCTCCTTGCTCCATGTCTTCACAGTAAAGTATGTGTTCCCCAAATCTGGTCAGTGCTACAGGGTTTATTAAACACTTCCCAGTTGGTCTTCCCAGGTGGCAGAGACATCTGCAGCAACCAGAGCCCTGGAAGGGATGTGAGTGTGTCGCATCTACAGTCTTCTTACAGGCTGGTCTCTGTGCAGGATGCCAGACGGGACAGGGGCTGAGCCTCTTCCTCAGCTCCGAGAGGTAGGATGGAGAGGATGAGTGGGGCTGTCCATTGACCCGTGGCTGCCACGGCTCTGAGGCTGGATGCCGCCCCGTTCCCTGGGCAAGGGGCAGTGGTGGGGACAGCCACTTGCATGCCCCGCAGCAAGGGGTTTAGGACTGCAGCTACCTTTTGGAGGCCTGTTTTGTCCTAATAATACTATTTTTCGCCTTTCCTAAATTCAGTTTTGTATTCGTTCATCTATCCAATCGTTGTCTTATAAACTGTAGCATAAATGAGGTGTATGTAAAGCCACAGTCCTCTCTCCCCAAGAACTTGAACACCTTATGGCAGAAGGTGCCAAATGCTGCCATCCTCCTTTCCTTCTCCTGGTGTTGCATTTGGTTGTCAAAGCAAAACAGAGAAAGGCAGCCAGGTTTTGAACCCTTTTAACATGGATGGATATGATGGATCCTATTTCTAATAAAACTTTACTATGTCAGTGGAACCCAGAGGAAGGGAAAACCTGACTTTCTTCTGTCTCTTCTCTTTTATTTCTACCTGTCTTGTCTCAAATTTCCTTCCAGAGTCTAGTGGTTTGGACTGTACTCCTGTCCTTCTGTCCCAGAAGGTTCTGGCTTTGAGGAAGGAAACTAATTTCTGGTACCTGTATATGTGTTTCATTTACAAGATGCAATGAGAGGCCCCACTATCAGTTTCTGATTCATGCTGTCAGATAGGGTGAAGTCCTTCACATGACAGAGGATTTGGGCAAAAGTAGGCTGCCTGAAGCTTATTAATTAATCTTCAACAAATTAATCTTCCAGAATAAAAAAAAAACCCTACTATTCATAGAGTAAGAATCATACACCCAGAAAGTAGTGAAAAGTCACCTTCCAAAATCACCATGGAACTGTAGTACCTTGTGATACAGAGAGCAACTGTGTTTCTCACAAATTATTTTTTAAATTGGAACTATGAAACTTTATATTAAAGCAAATTTAAGGCTAATATAAAACCTAGACTCATCTGTTCTCAGGAACATCTTTGAAAAATACTGGCATCTTCATAATTTCCTGTTTTGCTTACTATCAGCTAACACTCTTATATCAGAGTGCTACCAGTGGGGATAAAATGTCTTTCCTTTGAGAGAAATGATCTAAAAATTATGATTGGTGGTTCAGTGTGACAAAAAATGGGAAAAGACAATCTTCAGCATTGTCATTAAAGAAAAAAATCACAGCATTACAAGAATATATTATTCTCCAAGGAAAATGTTAGGACAAATGGGACAAATAGCCCATATTTTGCAAAAGGAACATTTGAGGTCTTTCAGTGTTTTACACCAGTTGTCAAAAATACTTCAAAATAATTTAGTCTCTTTCTTATATTCTGTGGAGTATTTTCTAGCTCTGTACTCCTGGTCCAGGATCCTGGATGAGAGGAAATGTGAAATTGCAGGTTGTGTTTATCAGCAACCAAAGCTGAGAAATTTGCCACCTGAGCAATGAATGACTTAAAAAGAATTGACTAAGATGATGTAGGACACTGCAAATGTGCATGCTGCTGTAGAGCTTTATGTCAATAAAGGTATTGGGCTGCTTTTAATTGGATGCTGTATTTCTATAAGGGTCTGTGAAGGCAGATCTTGTATTGAGATTGAATTCCTTTACATTAGCATAAAAATGGATGACTTTTGATCTCTTTCATGCAGTGTACAGAAGCATTTTCACAAAACCCAGAATCCAGTCACTGAATCACAGTAGCAAGTAATTAGAAACGGAAAAGCCCTGCTGGGTTATTGAGTTCTCTCATCTTAAAATGCAAATATATTTCCTGTGATACATATTTTTTCTTGTGAAGTTCACTCTTGAATCATGCTTCATGACCATTTCATCATTTTCCTGTGCATATCATCCCACAGATACAACTATTAAGTGCCTCACTTATGTCTCATTAATCTTGGTTTTATGTCTTGACTGTATCCTTGTTATCATATTCTCTAAGAATTAAGGAGAGCTGTGGGAAAATCTGTTTGCATGAAATGACATTTAGATTTCTCCAAAACTGCAAATGTAACATTTTTGAGGTTCAAATATGTTTTGCTAACCTTTCACGTTTGTTCATCCTTTGAATTTTTTCATTTCTGATCAGGACAAGCATTTGAAACAGCAAAATGCATCAAGAAAATTATTCCTGTAGTATTTTGGGACAGAAAGAGAATTAGCATCTCATAAAACCTCCCTTTCTGTCTAGGTATGTTTTGAGAACCAGAAGGAAAATTAATTAATTTTGTGTTCTTCTGTATACTCATGAAATTATCCCAACTAGTGTTTCATTTGGTGGGCTCTTTCCCATATGGTGGACATTAAATATGACTTACTCTTCAAAGCAAGCCTGAAAAATAGAAATAAGAAATATACATATTTAATCACAGACATTACGAGTATTCAAAATAAACTTTATCTTCTTAGTTTGGAGATCCTCATTTGACAGCATTCTTGGAGGATGATGATCTACTAATACTCCTGGATACAGTTAAGAGAATAAGCTAGAAAATTACTGGTATGTGTTCTTGGTAATTTAATATAGTATTTTAAAGCTTGTTCTGTGCAAGGTAGCTGTAGCCCTGTTACCTTAATAGGGGAGGATGGCTGTGCCATGGCTCAGGAAAGGAAGTTCCTGAGGTGCAGACAGGCACAGGAGTGCCTGGAACTGAGAGAAGGTTCAGACAGACCTTGCCGTGGATACCTGGTCCAGTGGCATCCAGGAAGATTTTGTGGCTGCTCACGAAGTCATGCAATTACTAAGAGTCAGCAGAAGGAAGCCTCTGCCCTGCAAGAAGATTGTCCATGGAGAGCAGAAGAGGATTCTTGCTGACTGCTTCATATACATTATGAAAAATATGACTTTATTTAGAAGTCCTAAGGGCTCTTCTGTAGCCAAAACAGCTACTCACTTCAGGTCTGAGTAGCAACTCCAAATTCAGGTCCTGTCTCTGAATTATTCATCAGTGCTAGCTTTATTTCTCCAGCTCCCTGTGAACATTTTGTGATCCTGGGAGCGAGTGATTTGATATGCCAAAGTCCTGCCTAACTCTCGGTGCAGGAGCCTGCATTTCATCTCCTCTTGTCCTGAATGCAGCAGCTCACCAAGGAAGTGTCAGGACACCAATTGTTGTCCCTTTGTCCACTTGATAGTGAATTGGATAAAATTTAATGGAGGTGATAATTGCTTTTTCCAGTCACTGTATTTTTCTTTTTAATTTCATTGTTGGCTAATGATCTGTCTATTCTTTCATCTCGCATGTCTACAGGGCTGAAGAACAGTTCCTCAAATTGCTCCCAGGTGAATACATCAGCAAGTGGCTACTTCCTAGGCATTTTATGATACTCCACAACTAATTAAATCTATTTCAGGAGATGTAAATCAGTAAGGATTTTTTCTTACCCAGCACTTTACAGCTGCATATCTGAAAACTTTCTACAAACAGGAAGGAAATGCCTTTATCCCTTTGTGACCAATGAAGCTTCTTTTTTGATGATTTTTTGGTTTGTACCTCAGGTGTATGCCTGGTAGACCAGACTGACATTGCTATTCTTGGCCTTGCTCACAGGGACTGTCTTTATCCATGTTTTGGACACTTCTGGCTTGTGGACAATCTCTGGAAGCAACACAGATAGTCGTTATTATGTATAATTTGCAGCTGGGAACACAGAGCTGTTGCATGACACAGAAAATCTGTCAGACAGCTCAAAGTTCTGACTCAGGCAGTGCTTGACCATGACAGCTTTGCTTTTGGTCTGAGCCCTGTACAGACATAGAAAGCATATAAAGCCATAATAGTTGAAGAGCAATACTTTTGAAATTTTACAAAATGGACTTGCAGGTTTGAAGATGAAAAAATGTTCTGTGGTCCAGTAGTGGCTTTGGTTTTTCGTGAAGAAAACTCCTTGTTAGGGGCCACTGCTTTCTTTTTTTCAGAGTTGTCATGCCTGAGAGTGGGGAAGTGGCAAACAGAAAACAGCACATGGCAGAAGAGTGTGCAGGTGTGTCTGACCAAACTACAGAAGTCCTGGAAAACCAGAGGAGGGGTTTTGAGAGGCTTTGGAGAACAAAAGGAACTTTACTTGGTTTTGCAGGATCACTCTGGTGATACTGCATCAGTTGAAAGGAAGGCAGAGTTCATATCCTGATGAAACTATTCCTACCTTCCCCGTTTCCTGTCTTTCCTGTCTTCTGATGGATGGGATGCCATGCCACTCATTCATCATTTAGGGTACCTCAGTAAGGTGGCATAATCCCATGTGGATTTTATGGAATCTGGAAGGTTTATGTAAATATTGTAAAGCCAAACCTCTCTAAAATGCTGTTAGCCCATATGTCCCAACACGTCTTCCAGCCACTATTTAGCATTCATGTACAGATACAGTCCCTCTTTTGTAATTGATCACTTCAAGTTCATGTATCTAAATAAGATGGGTGTTCTTATTAGACGATGGATGCTTTTGTGTGTTTGCAGAATCACAGTGGAGGGTTGCATTCTTTTCCTGGTGAATCTTCTGAAGATGGAGAAATGAAATGCAAATTATTACTTGCTGCTTTTCTGTGTTTGTATGTCTTGAAAACAAATTGTGGGAGAATTTACTTTGATAATGAGCTCTGAACAAAATTTTCTAGTCATTAAAAAGTAAGGAAACTTGGGATATGAGAAGTAGAGAGACCAGACAATGGCAGCCTGATTAGGGAACAGAAGGGGCTGATGTTAAAACAAGCAAAATTGCCTTTGCCCTCAAACTTAGCTGAGAGGAACCTTGTTCATCAGTATTTGGAAGTAGCAAGTCTATTATGCAAATAGCTTATATTGGTTTACTGCTGGTTTTTTTCCAGTTCTTTTTGTTCTGACAAAAGCTCCCGATATATAAGCACAAAGCTGAAAGTCCTGCAGTTATCAAAACTATAATTTATTTTAAACCTTTTCCTGTGGGGCAGAGACATTTCCTTTCTTCTCAGATTAATTATGCTGTTTAGCATCTCCTTGGTTCTGACAGTACAAATGTTAGTGGAATCATATTGAAGAGTGGATCAATGAGATGAGAAATCATCATGGGCAAAACCATGTCAGGACTTCTCCAGTGATCCCCAAATGAGAATGATTAATTTTTGCAGGATCACCCCATTGGGTGATGCTGCAGAAACTAGTGGGGAAGAAGGGTTTTAATTATGAAGCCATCCAGGAATACAATGAAGCAGAAAATTAGGTGGAGATGACTAAGAAGAGTTGGTGACTTTTCTTCAGAAGATACAGAAAGCAGAAGAGAGGGTCTGGGGTTACCTAACTCCTAACCAGCAGGCTGTGAGTGCTAGGGAGGGAGGAAAGCACAGAGCTTCTGACTCCTGGCATAGGAAGGAGAAAAAGCAGCAAAATCGAGACCGCAGGTGGGCAGAAAACTGGATTCAGACAGATCAGAGGCCAGCTTGCTCAGGGCCCTCAGGAAGCAAATCTGGGTAAAAGGAGCTGAGGTGAGTTTTGTGACAGAAACAGTGTGAAGAGCACGGCTCCAAACCCTCCTTGTGTAGGACAGTGAGGAAGGGTAGTGAGAGACCCACTGGCTGAGTCACCATCTTCTCACTTACCCAAGCCCAAGAAGCATTTGTACAGAAATTGGAAATTAGGTTGACTTAAATTACGATGAGTATACAAAGCTATTACAGACAGAATAAGAAGGCTCTACTATATGGTTTAACGGTTGCAAAGACTGCTTTGAAAATGAGCAAAAACAGGATGTGTATAAACCACACCAGAAAGAAAAAAGATTGTTCTTGCCCCACCCTGTCCCTTGATTATTTTTTCTGTTGTTCTGGAGTATTTACTGAACTTACTTTTTACCTTCTCATATCCCTGCCCTTTCTTAAAAAAGGAACATTTCCTGTCAAATTACTATATTAGTTTTGGAGCAATGGGACAGACTTTGGTACAATGAAGAGGGGAAAAAAGAATCCAAAAATGAGAAAAACAGAGAGAAACCCCCAGAATTCTTAATTGAAAATCCCAGAACCACTTGCAAAAGCAGGGCTCTCTTATAATATACTCTCTGTAGCGGTGAAATGTGCAGTGTGCCCTTGTAAAATTTCCAACTTCCCCAGAACAAAGCAAGCATCTGACATGCAGACGTATTTGAACAGCTTAAAACTCCTGCTACAGCAAAAGCCTGGAGCAGACAAAGCCACCCTTTAAACATGCTCCTAAGGTAAATACATGAGAGAAGGGATGGGAAAAGATGTACTCCAAGAGATTTCTGTCTCAGCTGGAGTTGTCCCCTGAGCAAATACTAGGGTTTCTTAACCCTATTGCCCAGCCATCCGAATGAACAGTCCCATCACCTGCCCTGTAAAGGGAATTCAATTGAACCTAAGTTTAATCTTCCCTAAAAGCAGATCTTTCGACTTCCCACCTATTATCTCTGACCTCCTTTGTAGTTTTCAACTACTCTCTGGTTATCTTACTTTTTCTCAACCCTCTACTGCATCCTTTCCTCTCCAGACTTGTCTTCATCCCTTCCCTGCTGTGATGACTGTGCCATGCCTGCTCATCTTTTTGTCTTTGAATTGCCTGGATTGGTCTCTCCTAGATGCCTCTTTTCTTAGAATTACATATTTTATTCTTTCATCCTTCACCTTAGGTACAACTTACTGTTCTTTTTTTCTAAGTAGGTGCTTAGCAGATAAAGTTCAGTAGTTAAAGTTCAGACCCTGTGAAGAGAGGATTGATTCTTACCAGGTATGGCTATGCAATCAGCTTTTTAGTGGGAGAACTTCAGCTGGTTCTTTATATCCTTCATTGTTTGGTAATAGGGCAGGCTCTCATTTCATGCACGTGTATTTGAAGTCTGCATAGAGACTTGCATCCTAGACACTAATGATGCTTCAAAATCTTTCCTGCTATCCCCATTACCAGATCGGGTTTTTTTTTCAGTGTTCTGGATGGACTGTATATTCTATGGAATTTTTAGTCATTTCTTGCTGTCTGTGTAAAACAATCTATTCATGGTATTTATTTGAAGAATTTGGGCTGAGAAAGTATTTTAAACTATTGTCACATCAATGGCAATGAAATTGAAGCAGAAGCTGTGATCAAAAGTCCTTATCCTGTTTTTTATTTTAACAAGAGAATAAAAAAAATGCCTTCAAGTGCAAGCTGTTACAATGCAAGCTCCCTTTCTTAAGTCTTCAGAGTTACTAATTATTTCTTTCTAGTAGAACATGGTAAAACCCTGTCATATATTTCTTGTTCACTGTTCTACCTATGTGGGGAAGGGAAGAAAAAGCTCATCAAATGAGTCACACACCCTGAAAACGTAACAGTGATTTGAGTTAGGGCAAAAGCTTCCCTGAAATGCACTCTCTCCTGCTCCTTCAAATACCTCATTGCTTGCTCATTATTAGATGCCTGCAAGTATGTGAATGTATGCGATATTTATATAAAGCACAGATGGTTGTGGAGACCTGCGTTCTGCTGTACATTCATTTACACAAATATGATGGTGGTATCCTTATAGCAGCCTTTCAGTACCTGAAGGGGACCTACAAGAAAGTTCGAGGGGGCATTTTACAAGGGCATGTAGTTATAGGACAAAGGCGAATGATTTCAAACTGAAAAAGGGAGGGTTTAGATTAGAAATTATGAACAAAGTCTTTACTGTGTGTGTGATGAGGCACTGGAACAGTGCCCTGAGGGGTTGTGCATGCCCCATCCCTGTCAGTGTTCAAGGCCAGGTTGGATGGGGCTCTGAGCAACCCTGTCTAGTGGAAGGTGTCCCTATCCATGGCAGGAAGGTTAAAAATTTTTGATCATTAAGGTCCTTTCCAACCCAAACCATTCTATGACTCTGTGATGATTCTATTTGTGTCGTTCATGTCTGTGATAGTAAAGCTGTCTCAAAAAAAAAACTAGAGGGGGGGAAAGTGGACAAGGAGAGTGCTACCTGATCACCCATGATGACCCATGGGTGATCTGGTTATTCTTGGCTAAAGTCAGAAGATGAAAGAAAAATAATGAAACTTTTTTTTCTCTCCTAGGGGCTATATACCAGGAGGTTCTGTGACTTCAGTTCGTGCTTGTATTGCAGTGACATGACTGTTGTTGAAGGACCCTTGTTACATGGTTTCTTATAATGTTTGCATTTATATATTCCTCTGGAAATGTTTATTAAAGTTATGAAACCATGAAACCACATATATTTAAAGGGAAAATTAACATAAAACATGAAAAAAATTAGTTTCAATTTCAGTTCTTGAGCTTTTTATTTCATTTTATACATTTGTTTTCCTTTTTAAAGTATGTTTGTATCTTGATCAGGATGTATTTCCTTTTTTTGTCTAAGCCTTTATCAATGTTAAAGAAACAAATGACCTACAAATTGCTCCTCTAACAATAAGGGTAAATTTCTCCATCTTAGTCAGGGCCCCAGTTGTCTTACCAGTGCTTTCCATCAGATGAAAGAACACAAGTTATATTATTATGCTTATTAAAGTAAGACTAATTCTGAGTTTGAGCTCAATGTTGAGTAATACACAAGCATATTTTGAGAAGCAGTTGCTGTCTCTAGAGAGGCAAGAGGGGCAAAAGGCAGGAGGTGTGGGTGAGTGAAATTGCAGAAACTCTGCATCGCAAAGAATACTCATACCCCAAAGCCTTGAGGCTCATTACTAGGTCCCTTAGCACCCAGGATGGCAAAAACCCGCCAAAATCTCTTGGTTTGATGAAAAACCATACCTTGCAGCAATCTCACTTTTCTGCTTTACCTGGTCCTGCTCTGAAACTGTTAGTTGTCTGTAAAAGTTCCTCCAGTGTATCTTGTTTCTCACCCCTGTCCAACAGTGAGATGCATTTCCTCTATACCTCACCTGGTCTAATGCCTCCTACTTTTTGTGCTTATCTCCATTGTCTCCCCTCTGACCTGTCAGGTTCTTCTTACTTTCCTCTGCCCTGCTGTTGGTGGGACAGGGTGCTTTTGGCAGTGTTTCTGGGCTGCCTCCTTGTGTAACACCCCACTCCCCAATGCCTCCAACATCCAGCACCTCTATTAACCTTTCCTGACAAGATTGGCTTCCTGTGCCTCTCGTTCATGAAATGCCTCTTATGGAGGGAAGGGACTGGGACATTTATTTCCCTCTGCTGTCAAGCCTGTTGCTGCCTCTGTGAGCCTTTGGAGATTGGAGAGGCAGAATTATCTCCCATCTCTTTGGGGTGACTGGCTCCCCTTCATATTCTTCCAGTTTATCTGTGATCCTTATTCCTTAGGTCCTCTAAACATTACAGCAATTTGCAGTGTTTCTTGGGAGATCCCAGGATGTTGTTCTTAGACGGGAAATATTAAAGATTTTGCACAAAACTTATTGAAGACTCCATGGGATTCTTTTTGGTCTTTGAAAGCACTCAAGATCTAGCTCCACATTTTCCAAATATTTGGGATTAAGTTTTTTGCGATTCTGTATCCCCTGGAATGCATGTCTTCAAAACTGTGGCCCATATTGCTTATGATAGAGAAAAAAGTCTAATGAAAGGAGCTTCACTCAGGTTTGTATGCAATGGGGAATTGCTACCAGAGTCTTTGGAAGTCAGCCTAGAGTGAGGATAACTTCCACATTTTTGTTAATTGTCTTTGCCTTTTCTACACACTTTGCTAATTTCTTATGCATGCTTTTTTTTCCCCCCCAGCATTGATAATTTGCTCAAAACTTGGTTAAATGACAATAATTCTATGGGCAATTTAACCACATTATTTTAGATGAAATTAGAATTTACTGTCTAGCCTAATACTGTGGTAAGACAAAAAAAAGAAATATTTGAGCATCCTGTTAGTAATGGGTAAACTAATTTCATCTCAGCTGAAGAAACATTTTGAAGAATCTTTTTTTTTTCCCTGGAATTAACAACATGGAAAATCAGGATCTAGGCTTGCTTTCTTCAAATTAGTCCAGTGTAATAACTCAGAAACTGTCTGGTGCAGCTGAGAGAAGAATCTGATCCTTGTATTTCTGCTGAATTGTGCTCTCACAAAGAAAAATGGAAATAAATGAGAAAAACAGACTCAATTTACTAACAGTCTTCATGACACAATTTCCATAAATTGTGCTAATAGAGCAATTTATAAAAATTGTGGTAGTATATTAAGGAGAATAATTTACAAAATCCTTTTAGAATAATAAGCTAAGAATTGTTGGTAATGCATCTATATTTTCAAATATTGTTTATGTATAAAACAAATTGACTGTCTGTTCTTGTTTACTCTATGTTATGTTAATACCAAGTATAGACAAGTGTGAATAATGAAATACTCAGATTTTTGTTTATCTACAAATTGCATTGATGGTCAACATGTATTTTAGATGCATCACACTTTTTTATGAGAGAAAGATTTCTCAGCTGGACCAGTGCTGGGGTTTTTGTTTATGAATTACTAAAAAATGTTTTTCTGAAACTGTTTATCTTGTCACTCTGAAGTAAAGCTCAGCATATGAAATGAATACATTAGGACTGCAGTAAGCCACTTCAGCTAAGTGAAATGCTTCAAAATCCATTTGGAGTTTAGTTGTCCTTCCCAACATAACAACGTGATTTAACAGGAGATGCTACAGTGAAGTTTTACATGGCTGACACTGTGTAAGGATTTAAGACAAATCCTTAACAGACAAAATAATGAAAAGACGGCAAGATGTGCTGCTTTATCCCTGATCATGGATGGATAAATCTTGCCCTGCAGTTGCTCAGCTCCTGGAGGCAGTCTCCTCTGAAGAATGGCTGCATTGTTCCAGGTTGTTTGGATGACATGAAGTCCTGAGGGCAACTGAGTTTGCACCCCAAGTGCAGGGGACTCCCCTTGGCTGAACACAGAGCCACTTGAAGAGCTGGGTCTGTCCTGCCAACCCTCTGCTGCCTCCTGCTCACTCACTTTCTTCTCCTGTAGCACCTTGCTGCAGTGTGTGGTGCCCCCCAGCTAAGCAGAACAAGCTGAAACCTCTGGCCAAAGCTGGGCAGATCTGCAAAGTGCTGTGCATATCCAGCTGCTGATAAAGCCAGGATGAGGTGGTGGTGGGAACAACTGCATCTGCTACTTTCAAGGCACCAGTGTACATGGAATGATCCCCTAGGGCTTGTGTATAGGTTTTCCCCCTTGCTGAGCTCCAGGATGCCAAAAGCTCACCCCAAGCAAGGACTACCCCATGGCTTGGGTGAGTTAGGGTGAGTCAGGGGTTGAAGTCAGGTTTGGACTTGTTTAAAGAAAAATGTATGCAGTTGTGGGATTTTCTTTCATGTTGTTTTATCTGGCAAAGACACGTGGCACTGCAGAAGAGCAAAAGTAGGAATTGAGGTGGGTCAGTGTGTGCATATACAGAGATTATAAATATGATGACCTGCTCCAGGGGTGGGGTTGATGGTTTACTGCTTCCCATCTCTGACACATCAGGGTGGTGGAAACAAGTCTGAAGCTGCAAGAAGGCCCTCAGGCAATGCTTTGCACCTCCCTGCAGGGAAACAGCATGTATAGACTCTCACTGCTTATGGGGACAGTCTAACTTGCTCTTTAACATTCTCTCCTGGAGCAGACTGCTCAGCTCTTCCCATTGTCCGAACAGTCTGCTATCACAAAGACAAACAGTTTAGTTAGAGCCCTGGGGCATGGAGCAGAGAGTCACTGCATGATTCTTAGTTGCTTTGTGGTGACTTACTCACCTTTAAAGAACCCTAAATCTGCTTTAAACTGTGCAAGGGATTTTTTTTAATAAGAGCATAACACTGAAATACTATGGGAGTAGTCTTCCTTCTCACACTGTTTGAAAGAGCTCTATATCCAGCTCCACCACTACTGAATACCTCAATTTTCAGCAGAAAATTTAATTTAATTCCTTTTTAAAGGTATCATTCAGTTTACTTTAAGGAAGTGGAAGATTAGCTGACTGGTCCCTCAATATTCAGAAGAGTGAAGACAGATATATTTGCATATTCTTTTAAAACACTGCTGAGAGTGAATGTTTCATGATAACATTTTTAATAGAAGTTACAATAATTCGCAAGCCAGTACATATGCCTGAAAGAAATCCTACTAGACAGTGACATGAAGAAATACACAGACATAAAATATGAAATATTTTCAATACATAATATTTGACTTTTTAATTTGAAAAACTTGAAAAAATGTTTTTGAACACCGAACAATGCCAATTTATCAATTAATTACTTCTGTGCATACAAAGACATGGCACTGCTACAACATCTGTTTTTGTGCCAATAAAGTGTCCGTATACTTTTAACAACAGTCTTTGCTTTCCACTGTCTGCAACCTTATTTTATTTTGATTCTTTTCTTCTCTTGCACTTCGGTTGTTTGAGAGATTTCTGGGCTGTTAGCTTTCCCACTGTCACCGCCAGCTCCTAACAATGACTGATAAGTGGACATCCCTCCAGTCACTGCTTTCTTTGTGCTGAGTGGTGCATGATGGGGGAGCAGGAATCAGAAGACATGCACACTGCTCACACAGTGAAGTGGACTCCAGCCACAAGGCCTGACAAAGAATGTGAAGATAAGATGGAGATGGAGTGAGATTTTCTTATTTACTAAATGCAAGATGTTATCTCAACATAACTTTGAAGAAAACAGAAGTATATGGCTAAGACTACAGTTTTCAAACAAAAAACCCCTAGGACTTGCCCTGTCTTTGACTGTCAAACCATCTACAGAAAAAACATTGTGTACATCACATTGTGTACATCAGTCAGTGTATTCATTTGAGAAAAATATGGTACTGATACAGTTAAGAGTTTATTTTCTCTGTGGTGAGAGTTACAGAACGGTCTGATTATTATGGAAGCATCTAATACAGAAAGGCACACTGTTCCTAATCACAGAACTTTTAAAGCCAGTTAATGGGCAAAGGTATCTAACAGCCTAAGAAGCTTGGACATTACAAACTGGGGAAATTATAATTAATAATCTATGCGTCAGATTACTGTTAATTCTGAAGTTGTCATGAAATTCATATCAAAGTACTTGTCTGAAACAAGTAGTGGCCATGGGTAGTTGTCCTGGCATGTCCATGGGTTACAGAAGAAGTAACATGAGGAGAATGCATCCTTTCTCCATAATTGTTTGGGGAAAAGGATGGGCATAAGAATCTGAGTTCTTGGGCTTTGTGTGGAAATGGACATGGACTGGCAAAATTCAAGAAAGAGAGTACTAACCGGGACAAAAGTATTAGATTTAAGGTCATTTGATTTGGTTCATAACCTCTGGAGGAAGCTGAGGTACTTGTGACCAATCTCTTTGTGCTTGATGGTATTTAATAAAAACCTTCATGGATACAGTTTTTGTACCTACAAACCAAATTAATGATAAAACTACATCTTTGCATGTAACCTAAAAAACTGTATCAGATGGTACTGGAATATCTATTTTGCCATTTGTGTAGACAGCAAAGTATTGAGTAAACGGCACTCAGCCAAAAGGCAAAGTGCTTATTTCCTATGGATTGCCTAAACGGAAGGAATAACTGTTTGTAATTTCTGGGTTGAACACAGCTTGTTCTTTCAGTTGGGTGTAGATTTTGGTCTCAAATTATCCTCAAAACACTAGATGAAGATGCAGATTCTTTCACTGGCATAGCACTACAGGAGTCAGGGCAGTCACATTTTCTGGCTAGTTAGCAGGACATCTGTGTCAACTCAGAATCTCATACTTACTGTAAAAAACATCCCAAGAATTTTTTGACTCTTGCTATATGAACCATTTACTCTTGAAAGAGGCCTGGAAATCAGGCAACCACAAGATATTAAGCATACCAAAAGTTAAAAATTATTTCAGTTAGCTCAGGTGGGATTCCCCACTTTTATTAGGGCAATGGACATTTTAAAGGAAAATATTAGCTTCGGCTTAATTAATTTTAATGGGTGAGGTGGAGAGAACTGGTAGGTGGTGTGGCAGTGAGTAATTATAGGGAGAGTGACTCATCCTGTGGAAGCACGACCAGGTACATGAGAAATGCAGCCTTCAGTCTGGATGTTCAGAGAGCAGGATAATGTTACAGGGGACAAAGAGTATAAAGTGCTCTCCCCACACCATAGGTTAGAAATCAGAGAGCTTACACACAGGTGGTCATAACTGCTTTCAAATACCTCTAACCTTTTTCTTGGAGAAGAGATGGAAGCTGTGGTGAGGTAGTAGTTTCCTTCAGCTAATGGTGATGTAGGGATTCTTTGGAAAAGTGATTACAAATTGATGGGCTATTTTGTTTTCCAGAGAAAGCATGATTTCTCCTGATAAAATGATCATTTAATGGATATGGTGATAATTGCTTCTGGCTCTGTAACTAGTTTAAAACCTGGGCAAAGTATTTGTAGGAATTTTTGTCTTGTTGAGAGAAATGGAGGACTGCTTTCTGTAGAGTCTAAGAGAGTTCAGTGCAGGGGGTGGGGTGGGTGACAGTAAACGCAGCGGTGTAGATGGAAGGAATACGAACCCAGTCATGAAGCACGTAGCATGGTGTTGTCAGATCAGAGAAACACCCTCCCTCCACCCTCTATTTCCTTAAAAGAAGGAAAAAATCACAGAGTGTGTATATCCCTAGTTTAGATATAATAAAAAAGAAAACGCAGAAAATCTGCTCTCAGCTCTCAGAAACTTACTGAAATAACTCGGGGAATGCTTTCTTCTGAAGTGCATCTAAAATAGAAATTTGAGACAGGAAAGTGTCATGAATTTCTTATCAGGTAGAGTGACCAAGGGAAGAACAAATAGGAAACTTCTGCCAGATCCTTCAACTCATTACAAGAGCAAATGGCATCAATTATATTCCTGTAAGCAGGTGGTGAAATAATGGCCAAACCAAAACAGGATGGGATTAAACGGGAAGGGTGGTAAGCCTTTGGAGCAAGCATACACACCCAGCTACAGATAGGGACTTTGTAACAGGTGACGAGAGAGAGAAGGACATAGGGCTGTGCAAGCTGAAGACGGAGGGGTCTGAATGAACATTGATATCCTAAAAACATAGGAGGTTCATCACTGACAAATGAGGAAATCACTACAGGTACGCCCAAAGCCTCTCAAGGGATTGTTGGCTCATGTGACATCTCCTGGATACCCCATATTCTTAAATCTGCTCCTTTTCCCTGAGGCTCCCTTTGAAGATCCCCTTCATTTGTTTCTGGGATGGGAGCTCCTGTGTGCTTCCCTGAGGACTCTCCTGCCAAGCTGTGCCAGGGGCTGGTGGTGGGATTTCTTTGCACTTCTAGTGCTGTGCTCTGTGTTGAGGAAGACAAGGGTGTCCCTAGTACTGTGAGCTGTGTGTGCAGTCCTGGGAGCTGTGATCACTCATTTCAGCTATATCTGGATAGTGTTGGCTCGTGTTTCCTATTAATGCAAAGCAATAAAAATATTATTATGAAAGTCAGGCTCAATGACAGCCTGAAATAATGAGGGAAAATTCTTGGCTGCCTAACAAAGTCCCCTTCTGAATAGCATAGAAGTAATTTTATTTTTGTTACTGTTTTATTTTGAACACAAAATGTGCCCTGGAAGTAAAGGGAGTGCATTATTTTGCAGTGCTTCAGTAACACATTAGCTCAGGAATTCTTTTTCATTTCTAGAAGAAAAATCTCGGTTCAGGATTTGAGAAAAAACCCGAGAGCAACAACAGCAGCAGAACCACTCTGAAATACCACAGAGTCACCTTTGGGATTCCTATGGTGCTTTTGTTGAGTAGTGAGCACCTTGAATTTAATTGACAATCATCAGCCGTCTCTCGTCTTTCCCTCAGCTATGCATGTGGTTCACTGAGAAAAGTTTTGGCCTTTTTTGCTTTTTTTTCCTTTCTTTTTCCCCGCACTAAACAAAATGAACCCCAGAATAAGAGGTGGTAGGCTGGTGCTGCTGTGGCTGGAGGGGGAGCAGACACTGCTGGTGGGGAGCTTCCACATAAAGTCCTGTCTGTATATGCTGCTGCTCAGGGTGGTCTGCTAGAGCCACATTAAATGCAGAGGAAAGCTGGATTATTGTCAGGCATGGGGCTCTGAAGCTGAAATAACTCCACTGACTTTAATCCCATTTTGGCCATGGTGCTCTGCAGAAAGAGGTACAAGGTACAGGGTGAGACTGACTGCAGAAGGGTGGCAGGGTGGGAACAAGCCTGTTTATCAAAAGTTATGGCTGCTGTACTTAACTGATCTTGGTCTTCCCTGTGGATGCTTGCCTGAATTAATTCTGTGCAGAGCTAAGCCCAAGATGCTGCCTCATGCAGGTGCCTGGACCAAGCCAACTTTTCTTCTTTTAGGAGGGCCTAGTCTGTCTTGACAAAAAGTCACATTTAGCTTATCCATTAAAAAAAACAAGAAAAAAATAGAGAGGAAAGGAGGCCCAGCCTGGTTCTACTGTATTTCAAACAAGTGCAACAGGATTTTGTCAGAAACTAAATCCATCTGAAGAGGCATTCTCCTCACAATTGCATCTGAAAGTAATGCTTCAGGCTGTAAATGGAGACCTGAGACTGAGGTTCCTGTTCAAGTCAACATGACAAAACACTGACCTGGTCTGTATGAATGGGAAGGGTGTAAGATCATTATTAACCAGTTCTCCTATGTGCTGAGCTCAGTCAGATTTATGAACTGACCTGTTTCACTTTGGGAAAGAAGAAAAAGGTGTTAAACAAAACAGCGTGGAGTGGAGAAAAGACAGAAGCAAACTTCCCTTTCTGTGGCAAATCCCCCAAAGTCACTTCCCATTAGCAGGGTCTCCAGCATTCAGCCATGGAGTTACAAGTCCCAGTCTGCTTTTCTCCGGTAGTACCCATGTAAGATAATTGCTCAGTCCTGTAGTCCAGCTACCCCACTCTTCCCCTATCTTCTCCATGGAATTCAGGGCACATTTATCTTCTCAAGGCCATTCCTTGGAGAATGGAAAGCTGTGGAAGTTATTGAATGAACTTCATACTTTTCAGATGATTAACTCAACAAAAATGAACATTACTAAGCATTGGATTTCTATGTTATTTCTGCTTGCTCTTGGGTGCTGAAGTAAGTCTAAGACAAATGTCAGGAAATAAAGATGTGAAATGAAGCCAAATCACAATATAGTTTCAATAAGTGTAACAGACTAAATTAATTAGTTTGTTTCCTATTTTACAGCACCAATTTGTGCTTTAGTGGTTCAGATACCAGAATTCCTTCTGATCGGTCTACACGTGTCAGGTGTGACTGGAGGGCCATTCCCATGCATTAGGTCAGAAACAAAAGGATGACAAATCTTAGACAGATCAATCCAACACAATGATGAAAATAAGCAGAGATTATATTCTATTTGATTTGTATTTTTTGCCATAAAATATAAAGAGACTAACTGCAAACACATGTTACTGACTATGGTTCATCTGCAGCAATGAAGCCTTTATGTTCATGCAAATCTGTCCTCAGGGCTCAGAGCTGACCACCTGATGCTGTGCAGAG
Source organism: Gymnorhina tibicen (assembly GCA_013399875.1). Taxonomy (NCBI): domain Eukaryota; kingdom Metazoa; phylum Chordata; class Aves; order Passeriformes; family Artamidae; genus Gymnorhina; species Gymnorhina tibicen. The sequence goes on from VXAZ01009369.1 coordinate 505,060, forward strand.
CTGTATGAAGCTTTATGTCAAGAGATGGCTTTCCCAAGTATGAATAGAAAATGCATTCATATAATCAGTGTTAAAATTCAAACCTCTTCACCAGCATACTTGAGTTCAATTAATTGAGAATCTTACCATCACAAAAGTAATTAATGTAAAGTTTGTAATTGTATTTGCTTAAAGAGGATTTTGTGCCTAAAATCTCTGAACAGGACTTAAAAAATGGGAAGTTCATCTCCAGAATGGATTGGGGAGCACAGGAGGAAATATAGTAACAAGAAAAAAGGAAAACAAGAGAATGAAATTTGTGTCTCAGAATTTATTTTAAATTAAAACATAAAAGCTTGGGAATTGTACACTCAAACAAATCTGCCACAGGACCTGATAAACATCTTCAGAAGGAAAGAAAATAAATCAATTACTTAGATAATACAGTCAACACATTATAATTAATGCATTTAAGTATGTGCATTTCTTAAGGGCAGGTAGTATGTTAGCAGTTAGAGTTTTAGTAATTTTTGCAAAAGAAGCTGCATCTCATTATATAATCTTTTAGACCCATGTTATTCTTTCATAAAGGAGCCAGTTATCTTGTTTATGGATTCTTGAGAGAGCAGAGCTGGAAGCATTAAGTATTAATGCAAATGCCTGAAAGTACATCACTGGAAATTCAATCTCTGTCTTTTCCTTTTCATATTATTTCCTTTTTCTAAATCTGTTTTTGTTGCATTCAGAATGTTACATATGTCTGTGAAAAAACAAGCCAACTTTTCATTTACAGAAATTATAGACTTGTACTTCTTATTCAGGCAAAACTCGTGACTTAGAATCTTTCTCTCCTAACACATATATTTCAATAATAAATACAATAAATGAAATAATTAGTATAAAATCAAATTAACTCTTAAAATATTAAGGAATAGAAAAGGTGCCTCATGTTACAGTGTTAAATTTGTATTTAGTGTCTCCTGGCAGTTCACAGAATAAAACAGAAGATGATTAATTCTGTTCTCAAGTACTTTAATATGGTTTTTCAGTTACTTTAAGCAGAAGCAGAGTTAGAATAAAAGGAATAGGCTTTTACCCACCTCTCTCACTGCCCAGTCTCTGAATTTAATATTAGATACACTGATGACAACTTAGAATTGCATCTGAAATGTTGCAAGTAGAAAATACAGGGGCGGTGAAAGCTGTTTATACAGAACAGACACTTTGCAAGTTTACACCAGAGTGAGTTTTATACACTCAGTCTTTGGATCAAGTTCATGAAACGGTCATGCCCCTGAGTGATTGCTGTGTACCCTTCTTTGCCCTGTGCTAGCCACGCTCATCCTGTCTGCTGCCCATCAGTCCAATCTGCCAGACCGTACTGTTGGGGAACACTGAAAACACAGAAATGTCCACATGTAGGGACAAGCTGGACACTGCCTGGCACAGAGTTGGGGTATAGCTCTGCAACTGCTTGAGATTTCCCCAAACACTGTGACAGCTGCTGGCTGAGGAGCTGATGTGTGGGGCTTGCATGAGACTGCATAAGATGTCTTCTGTGTAAAATGAGACTGTGTTTTCTGACCTAGTGTATGGCAACTCAGAACTTACATTTAATGCATTTGAAGTAATTTAAATAAACACTCCGCTGTTCATCTCCATAAATCTGTGTAACCCTGAAGATGCACACTGGGGCACTCAGGGTTTCTCAGAAAGGAACTGGAGACTCCTTTCCTTCTCCAGATTATTTTGAAATTTTCCTCATCACAGGTACAACTGTGAAACTGTGAAACTGAAAGTTTCCATGTCCTGATTCACACTTGCACCACAGTGCTGCCTTGTAGGGAGTAAAAAACCAAAACCAAATACCTTTGTGAGCCAGAGGTTCCAGTTTCTCTTAACTAACTTTAGATGTCCATAAAGTCATCTGAGTCATGCTGTGATCACTTTATAATCAATGGAAAAATAGAGGAGCTCCAGGAGGGAGATTTATTCCATCCTCATGTAGAAGTCAAAAACTGGTCAGATGAGACACACCCTAAAGGACCTGTTTTCCTCCATTGACTATAAGGGAAAGATTTGGCTGAGGTGTAGATATTTTTTGCTTTAACTGTGTAAGGTTAGAAGAGGGGAATGCCATCCCAAGTGACTTCAGTGGGCATTGGATCAGGTCTGCTATGAGCAGTAACAATGTGCATTTGAAACCAGTATCATGTGTTCAGATTTGCCCTTTGAATACAATACCACTGTGTAGCTTTAATGATCTTTTGGAAGCCTTTTGGAAGGAGGGCAATAAAACTGTGACTGCTTCACTGGTGATACTGCAGAGCAGGCTTGGCTTAACCTAAAGGTCAGGAGGACAGAATGTAATTCACTGGTTTCTACTTTGCTGTCTGCAGGTTAAAAGGTTTCAAGGAGGGAGGAATCTTGCATAGTATAATTTGCAATGTCCAATGACCCTCCCCAAAATGTAGAGTCCAAATGAAAAATTTTTGATACTTGCCCAAAGATTAAAAAGTGTTTTACTCAAATTATTTGGTGAATCCTCATGTTCAGATCAAAGTCCTGTTATAAGTAAGTTCTTGGACTATTTGAGAGCAAGCACAAATTAGAAATGTTTAAACATCAGTAAATTTGCTTGTGGGCAGGAGAGATAATATTTGCAGGATCAGGTTTTTAATTTGAGAAAATAATTCTTTAACCAGGGAAAAAGAAATAAAGCTTTTATACTGATAACATTATATTCTCTGGCTCACTGGGATGTAAATTCCATTTTACTTACTCAACAACTTCACGGGGCACAATGGTTTTCTGAGGTAGCCATCACAGATCAGAACTTCTCTAGATAAATACATAAATGAGAGTTTATCTTATTTACAGTACAGCAATTTTCATCCTGTATATAATAGAATTTTCTTGCATTCTGTGCCTGTAATTGCCTTTTCTCTTTTATAGCATGTAATCAATTACTTTTTATAGTCAGGTGCTTCCATTTAAGTGAATTGAAGTTTTATCATTATATTGCAAGTGTTCATTAGAATTTACTTTCCTACAGGTGAGAGTAATTTCTGGCCTTCCCCAAGAGAGGCTGAAAGCTGATGTCTATTGATTTAGGTGTTTTCCTGAATTTAGCCCTGCTTGCATGCATCCAAATATTTTTAATCAACCTTCTCCTTTACACCCACAAGCAGTAGTCTTTCACTCTTGGCAGCTGCGTCAGCCCTGGATCCTCTGTCGTGTGGCAGTGACATGCACCAGACTTCAAACATGATTTATTTTAAATATAGTGCTGATAGAATACCAGAGTTTGTTGTTGATGGGCTGAAAATTCCCCTGCCAGTCTGGGACTGTATATTATGCTCTAAATGTGATCTAATAGGGCAGCTGTGTGAGCGTACATACACACGTATATGTAGCCACAGTGTTTCTGAGGGTATAGAAAAACGTCCTCTCAAAGACCAGATTGGTTGGGATATATATATAGAGATATATATATATATATATATAAAAAGAGATGAAAGGAGAGATGCTCTCCAGCTATGGCATCTTCTCTACCTGAAATGAAGCTTTTTCATAGCATCTGTCAGAGCTGAGGACAAAAGGATTTATGGACAGGATGAGGAGGAGGAAAGGGGAGTCAAAAGGGTTGCAGTTCACCCACCAGCCCTTTGGCAGTGCACATCCCTGGACACGTGCCATGGTTGCTTTTGCCCAGTCTGCTTGTTCATATTATGGTTCTGTCTTCCCATAAATGATGCCTGTCTTATAAATTAGTATAATATTACATGTGAAAGCCCCTGGGGGGTCTAGAGACCATCCAGTAGCCTTTATGTAGCTCTGGTTGCTAGGACTTTGCATTTTAAGTTAATTCTTGCAGTAAGTTAATGCTCCAAATTATTGGAAGGCTGTTTTCCTGTGATTATCTTTTGAATATTCAATGGGAATGAAGAAGTGAGTGCTTTTCTTAGTGATCCTCATAAATTTCAGGAAGCCTGTTGCTGAAAGTGAGGAGTAGTTTAGTTATAAACAGAGAGCTTATTCCATCACCATAGAAAAATGGGTAAAACCCGTGTGGAAGTTATAGACTGAGACATAAGTGCTGATAATCGTCTCTTGTTTTGTCAGAAAAACAAGGTCCTAACCTGACACTTCTGTTCAATACTGAAGAATGAGGCTATCTGTTTCCTCTAGCGCTGCCCTGTTCCAGACTTGCTTAAATGTTCCTTTGCATGCAAAAGTAGAAATGTGAAGCTAGGGTGTGATCATAACACTCCCTTCTGGCCTTAGAAAGCTGTGATCCTGCTTAGCCATGGTGACAGACCAGCGGGGCACACCTGCGCTGCTCCCTTGGGAGCCTCGGTAATGTGCTGTTCTAGGCAGTGACTGCCACGTGGCACTTTGCCTGTAGCAAAGGAACCCTGCCATGTTGCAGCAACCTGTACTATCACAGGCAGGCACACGATGTGTGAAAATGCTAACACAACATCCACAGGAAGTCCCCACTGTGAGCACTATTGTATGAGAGGACATAGTTCATGTTTACATTGGGAGGGAAAAGATCTTAATTATTTAAGAGTTTCCTTTAATTAAATCCAACTTAAATCTCACCTACATAGTCTACTGCATCCATCTATCTTTTTCTGGAGGATGGGCGTTAAAGACAGATCTGCTTGAAGGATTACAAACCAAGTTGGACATGGGACCTCTTTATACATTTGTGAGAGTTACATAGTTTCATTTTAAAACCAGTATTGGCCAAAAAAAGGTGTTTTTGAAAGGTAGGAAGCCAATGGGCTGTTGCCAGGCTTTGAGACATACTGTGTACTTGGCGGGAATTTCTTTTAGAAGATCCCATCTGAAATTTATACTTCCATTCAAAACTCAGTAATCACTAAAATACAGACCTGAAGACCTCTATATTTGGACAAAATAATGGTCAGTTCCTTCTCCTGTTCTTGGACTCTCATGTAGTGTCGGTGACTTTTCCCAAAACAGTTAAGTTTTTATATTTGTTTGCCAAGTGATTTTAAACAAGCTTCTCAGGTTTGTGGAAATTCATAAATTTTCATGCAGCAAGTCTGAAATTCAGTAGTTTCTTTTAACCTGGCTTATGATCTAATTCATAGGATGAAAGTTCCTTTTCCTAATCAGGTGTCCAGATTCAATGAACAGAACAGCTGATTAAGCAAATAATTGCAGGTTATTCAAGCAGAATGAAAACTGCTTGAGCTATTCAGTGAAAGAGACGGCTTGCCTAGGGAACTAGAGATATAGATTTCCTTTATAAATCTTTCCCTTACTTCGTTGTAAAATGAAATATTTTTCATAATACCTACAGGTTTCAGTTGTAAGTGCCCGAGCTTGACTCTTGTGGCCATTCCATTGATCCCAACTGTTGCTTCCCAGTTGGAAAACCCATTGCACAGCATGGGTCATGCTGCATTGACCTTTCTCAGTGAGGTGCACGGAGCTGGTGTGTGTGTGTGATAAACTCCTGAGCCTAAATTTAGATATTTGACGAATATTTTTGTATATCAACTTAAAAATACCTGTACTGTACTTGAGAAACAGAAAATTTGCAGTCCATCTTAGTGCCTACCTACCTGAGTTTATATCCTGTTTTATTTTATCACTGTCACATTATTGCAGTAATTAACAATCATTTACTATGGTTGTATTAGGGGATTAGAAGCTCTGACATTTATTTAACTTATTCCATGTTAATATGCCAGGACTCTGGTCACTGGAAATAGGAAGCTGCTGTGTATTCTCTGTACAATCAACCACATCTGCCACATATGGGGCTTTAAATCCACAATCTTTAATGGCACGTCCTTATCCAAGCCTTTCACTTTATTGTGCAGCTTATAAAGGGTCTCTCAAGACAGTGCTGTGTCTCTTTCATTGATTTCATTGTAACAGAAGCAATGGACCGTGGGTGAGCCAGCAAGACTTTTGACAGTGTTATTTGCTAGGGGATGCATCTGAAATGGATTTTAAAAAATGTTAGGTGGTTTGTTTATGACCAATACAACAAGCAAAACTGAGAATGAATCAAATAATTATGAAAAGCATATTTCACTTAGAAATAAAATATTTGCAAACCCCTTGGAAATACTCAGCTGCATGTAGAGCTCTGCTGCTGCCAGGTGAGAATGGTGAGAAAAGAGCTTGTCCAGGAGACATGTGGCTGGATCTCATTCCCATCTTTCCAGTGGCCAGCCCTTGGCCCTGCTTTTGCAAAACCTGTAAATTAACACAGGTGCACGCTGTTGCTCCAAATAATGTTATTAAATATATTGTTTACTGGGATCATTAACTACTGCTGTAAAGTACAGAAAAAAAACGCAGTCTGGTTGCAATTTATCTTGTGCCTCTTCAGAGAATGAAGGAAAACAGTGATCCTTATGCTGACCCTTTCCATAGCCTCATCAATCACAACTGGAAATGAAAACATTTCTACTAGCTCTTAACAGTGCCAGGGATCCATCACCTTCTTTTGACTCCCTTTGTCATTCCCTCTCTGCACTCTCTGGGTGATACTTGTGGGCAGGACCAGAGCTGTCAGGAGCATACCTGCCTGCTTTATCACCAGGTTATTGCAAGCTGTAGGCCAGGCTAAAGCAGTGTCTGTTTTGTATGGCTCACTGCCATGTTAAAGATAATCACATCTGGGATCATGCAGCCCCTTGAGCTCCAGAAGCCTTTACCTACAGCTTGTCTGTGGTTATTTAACATCTCTGTGCCTGTGCCAATGAAACCTTCTGGGTGGGACCCCAGGCTCTTTATCAAGACACATGAGAGACTTTTGCTATTAGGTAAGAATATACATCCATGACCACCAAGAGACAGAATGAAATATGAAAGCACAGGAGAGGGAGCAGAAAGAGTAGACATGCAGGCAGGTTTGCTGCCAGCTTTGGGTGACTTATAGGCTCTCCTGGTGCCTGTGAGCTTCTGGGAAAGGTCAGAAGGTTCCTCCTATTTGGAATCGTGAAACCAGCACTCAGGAACGAGCTTCTCATAAAGACTGCTGTACAGACAGCAAGGAAGGTATTTCAATGAGGATGTGAGGATGTGGGAGATAGTGGGGATGGTTTTAGCTGCTAACAGTAAAAATGTTCCATGATGTGAAAGGGGGCCAGCAACTCTTGTGTATGTCTTACTTCAAGGCATGGACTGAACAATGCAATTGGTGGAATACTTAGAGTGAAACCTGAAGCCAAAAGATAATCAGATGCTTCTGAAAGGCAATGTATTCATAGAACTGAGGCAGGGGGAATTCCCCTTATATAGATAAAAGAGGTTCAAGAAAAGCAAGTATAAAACCATAGCTTTGCGACAGATCTTTCAGCTGTGCCTCTTTATTATTTTTGGTTTGGTGGCACCAGAAAAAAACTCTGACCATCTGAAGGAACTCAGATGATAGTGAAAATGTATCAATAATTTTGATTATGGTAGCAATAGTTAAAAATTCTTAATACAAAATAATCTCTATTGTATGACTCAAGGTACTGTGCTGAAAATAAATCTGATTTGTGGGAAATTCCTCTGGATCTAAGAAAATATTTTAGGTGGTGTGAGACTGACTGCATTTCTTGTGACAGGCAAAGCTCACAGTTAACTGGGAAGAGAGTTTGAGTAAGTTTTGATATTTGGATATGATCTATTCTTTCTGAGAACACACCTGTGTGAACTTTATAAAATTGCTAGTATTATGAGATCTTTGTTTTTATAGATCAACAACATAAAAAAAATTAAACCAACAATTTTGTCCTGGAGCAGATGATCTTCTGATCAGAAACTTGGAAAGGAAAGGGGAGATGATAATTATAGAGCTTGGACACATAATCTCTAACATTCTCAATTGTTACCTGGTCTTGCAGAAAGAGTGTAACTTTCGGCACCTACTCCTTGTGGAACTATTAACTTTAATTAACTATAACACCATGATGTTCTGGGGGACTTTCATTATTTGCCTCATTTTAAGGGTAAATTTGACACCTACATAAGTAAAAGCACTGTAGTAATAATTTAAGTGAATGAAAGAAAGAGCAAAAAAAGAGAAAACTAAATTACACTTTCCATATTAAAAAATCAAGAAAAAGGAAAGCTCAGTTTTGTAATTTAGCTCAATTAAAGCAAAGATAGTACAACATATAGTACTGTACTTCATAAAAGTAATTCATTTAAGTAGTATAAAAGCCCCCAAAATAAGCACTAATGTGCATTTGTAAAAATATGATCCTAAGCATTCAGTGAACGGAAACCCTTCATAAAGCCATCAGAACTCTCCTTTTTAAAACCTCTTTAGGGTTTGTTAGTGGTGTTTGTTTAGAAATAAAAAATACAGGGAACAAAACTTTACTGATATTAAGAAATGTCCAAGCAGTTAAGCACATACTTATCTTTCAGCACACAGGACAGCCATTCATATTTGGTAAAGCACTTCGGCATGCATTTACTTTCACATATGTGATATATCAGCTATATCTGTCATGTGGGGATATATTTTGAGCTTAAATTTAAAAAATGCATTGAAAGTTAATCATGTGCTTAATGTTTTGTGGAAGTGAGGCCAGTTCACAAGAGAAGCTTTGTCTGCTGTAATATTAAAATGCTTTTGTTGGATACAAGAAGAAGGGAAAGATATTGGAAAAACCCTCTCACTCGCTGAGAGCTTTTGGAAAGCCTTTGAAAGGGTGGAGTGGAATAGCCACTTGCTGTTTAGTTGATATAAACTTGGACATGGGGATACATAAATCCTGAAGATTCAAGGTACAGTGAGATATATTTCAGGAGGATTTCCTTTGCATTGAAGCCAAAAATGCTAACACTAACCTTTATTATCTGCTATCCTAAATGAAACTTCCAAATAAGTGCTTAGGTAAAATGAAAACACCATGGCTGAAAAATAACTGTCAGTGGACATAAAATACCTGAATATGCAGATACATAATTGTATTTCCAGTAAAGCCAATTATCTTCCCAAATTTAATACTGTTAGGCAGATTGTTTGGATAGTTCTGTAGATTTAAAATGTAACAGGATAAGCATGTAGTACCAGAAATTCCTATTTCAGTTTCTTAAAAATTGCGTAGAACTATGGTCTCATTAAAAAACCCCAAACTTTCTAAAAATCACCTTACAGTGACAGTGACTACAGCTAGGATCTAATGTATATTTGTATATTCTTTTTTTTTATACACTCTTCAGGGACAGAGGATCACTAAAAACTTTTTGGCTCAAATAACTGTAACTTACATGTTGGAAACAACTTTTCAAACTTACTTCACTTTTAGAAATATTTCCTATAGCATTGTCTCAGTTTTTCCAAAATCACTAAAATTTTTCATATGTTCCATTGTGGTTTACTAAAACAGATAATCAAATGTTTCCTCCATGGTGCATAACTACGGTTATTTACCCAGGAAAATAAAAATTAAGGAAAAAAAAATCTAATTTTGTGAACCAAACTAGAATTTTGCCTAATCATCATCATCATCATCATCATCATAGTAAGTAGCATTTTTGCCTGAAATCTCTAAATATGCAAGTAATATTTATGGGGAATGTTATAATGGTTTATACCACTAAGGATGTAAAGGAGTGTGAGACAATCTAAATCTGTTCACTATTAGAGATTTGATCACCTGTGGTGACAGTGTGGTGCCTGTCCCCTAATACACCATGTGCATATTCAACCATTGCAGTTTGTAAAGTCATAACATAAAAATTTTCATCTTCTTTAGGCACACTGGAAATGGTAGAAGGCTATGAGGAGAGCATCTTAGAATCATGGAGTCATTTAGGTTGGAAAAAGCCTTTAGGATCATCAAGTCTAACCATGAACCCAGCACTGCCAAGTCCACCACTAAACCATGTCCCTAGGTGCCACATCTACACGTCTTTTCAATGCCTCCAGGGATGGTGAGTCAACCACTTCCCAGGGCAGCCTGTTCCAGTGTTTAACAACCCTTTCCATGAAGAAATGTTCATAATATCCAATCTAAACCTCCCCTGACACAACTTAAGGCAGGTCTGTTGTCTCGGGTGGTGGGGCCTGTGTGCAACTTCTCCCCTTGCGCTCTGCAGCCACTTCAGCTTAGAGGGCTTTGAGGTCTTTCAGCAGACATGCCTCAACAATACTTAGTGTACATTTAGGGAAGCACACAGAGAAGATTTTCTACTTGTTTTCTGATGAACTGTGATGACATCTGAGAGGCTGAAAAACACCAGTGTCTGACACCGCGTAAGCTGGCTGCATAAGGCTTTCCTCAATGCCAGACTCCGGTGACTTCTCATAGAGAGTGTTGTGCTCCAAACGCATACATTTCACTCTAAGTGGACACGGCACTCCCTTCCTGTGTTCATAAAAAGACTTCCGAAAGACAATTAACAGATTCTTTCCTGTGCTGTGGTGTTCCCGAGAACATTCCCAGCTACTACGCTGCTGGGACGTGTAGTCCTGCAGGAAGGTAAAGGCAGGAGTTTTCCATGCCCAACATCACACAACAGAGTTGTTTGCTGTGAAATAAAAATTTTCAGCCCATTTCATTCAGTGAAATTTAAAAGAGAGATAAGAAAATAATTTAACTGAACTTGCCAAATCTTTTTTTTCATGTGTTTATCCACAGCTACAGATTATTTTTCCTTTTATTTTGCATGCCAATACTTTTGTTCACAGGTTGTGAGTAGCCACCTGCTATTTAGACTATTGCCTTTCAGCATAACACTTACCTAAGTGTACAAACCTGATCAAAGGGCTGAAATGAAGTAATATCACAAATGGCCAAAGAGGTGTGCCAGTGTTATGCTGAGGACACATACTGTAAGGATCAGATTATGTCTTCTCAGGCCATGGTGTAAGAAGAAGGCACAAGAACTGTCTTCATGATATGTAAACATGTGGAAGGAAGTGCCCAGATTCCAGCTTCTAAATAGCATTGTTGAAAGTCATGCTTTGTACTTGATTCAGTCAGATGAAGTCAGGGGTAAGCCAAGTGCAAAGTGTTTATCCTAGATGACTTCTAGATCTACTGGCAAAGTTGGCCTCTCCTGAAGGAAATGGTGGGTGTTGGCAGGACCAAAACGTCATCCCTTTTTTGTCTGAAACATCCTGTTCCTGTTGCCTTGGCAGCAGATGCTGGGTGTGTGTCTGCATCCCAGCATATCTCATCTTTTTTGTGTCTAGCATGCAAATAGGTCAGGTGAAAGGAGAGCCATGTCTGAGGGCAGCCCTGAAATTGTTATTGACTGGGACGGGGTGAATCAAGTGGAGGAAGATTAAAGCTTCCAGAAGACGCATTCTGATACTGGGGTCTACCCTTCTGCAGAATACTTTCCACAACGAACTACAAATGCTTAAATGCTTTGGTCATTTAAAACTAAATTTAACAAAAAACTGCATGCAGACTTGTAATTTTAGATTAATTTTAGAGTGTCATGTCTATGAACAAGATGACCTAGCTGGTATTCACTCTATGTGGTTATTGAACTCTTTGGGATGTTGTAGATAGTTACAGTCTATACTGTAGCATTTGAAACTAAATTCTACCAAGCTTACCTCTATTTGGTACTTACCTGGAGTCAGCAAACATGGAAGACTTAGTTTCTCAGGAAACAGCACCACTGATCAAAAGCGTTTTTTAAAGTTTGCATCAAACAGGAAAATAATAAGAAAAATACTACGGTTTTTTCTTATGCCACTTCTTCGTATAAAACCCCAATATTTGTGCAGACAGAAGTGGCATAAAATGATGCAGGATTTCATTTACTTCACTGGGGATACAGTGCCAGTAGTAGAAAGATTTCCAAAGGACGAAGGTTAAAAGCATTGAAGTAGAGGAAGTAATTGTAAGCCATTGCATTTAAAAATAATTGATTTTACATGACAATTGACAGTACACTTTTAGCTTCACAGCAGGATACATAGGGAATATGCAAACTTTATCTGTCTGTTAACAGTGTTGAACAGGGAAACTAAAACTGACAAATTACTTACAATTAAGGTGGCAAAAGAACAACTTAATCAAATACAGAGCAACATACCAGCTTAGCTGTTCAACACAATTTGGTGTTAGATATGCACTACTGGGACTGATTCCATTTGTAGGCATGTCTAACAGGACACAAGAGAGCACCTGAAATTTCCATGATGAACTACAGATAATAAAAAGTTGGCTCTGTTAGCAGGATTAAGCAACACCTTAGTTTTTACTTAGTACTCAGAAAATAATCTCTGTTTCAGTTGAAATGAAAGTGGGCCTCATAATTAAAAAGGAGAAATCCAGCAATGAATGGCCCTAAGACCAGTATATGCTGTTTATATTGCTAAAAACAACATTGGGAAGAAGTACTGCAACGGTAGGCTACTACTTGATTTATTTTTCTTTGTAATAGAATGCAATGTATTTAGAATGCAATCAGTATGTTTTGAAGAGAAGACAGAGAGGCATCAAATAATAATTTAAAAGAACTGCTGAAATGAAAATGCATTAATCTTAAAAATATAATCTAGGCTACCTGAGAGCAGCAAAGTAATACTGAGGACTTGTGGCTTGCAGGTTTTTACAGGAGACTTTTGGGGGGTTTCTGAGACTGGGATGCTCCCTTGCCTAATGCCCAAGTAGTGGCCTGGTGGCAGAGGCAAGCTTTCCTGAGGATGAGCTCCATGGTCTCTTCAGGACCATCCATGCCTGGATGTTCCACACCTTCATCTGCACTGCTTGTGAATCTAGTCTTGAAGCTAACATCAGGATGAACCTTGTAGGTAATTTTTGGAGTCCATCTTGTTCCTGGCAAAATGGCAGTATTTTGGTTTAGAATAACATGGGTGTCCTCCAAATAGCCTGTTAAGGAAAGAAATGGCTTTCAGTTAGGCTCCTGCAGAAAGAGAAAAGACAGAACTGACTGGGAGGACAGGACAGAAATGGGAGGGATCGAGGGCATAGGTGTCCCAAACCAAGGTTTACTTAATGCCTAGCTAGCCTCTGGCTTGCCTGCAAGGTGGAAATTGACCTCAAGAACTGTGGTTTTTGGCATCATTCTCACTGAGCAACAACTGGATCAATTCAGTTCCGTACAAACAATTTACTCCTAAACTGGGGACACACTTGCCAAGATTTAGCCTGATGCGAATAAAAGTGGCCACATTATAAAACACTCAAATAGGCAGGGCTTAATGGGAGAGCTGAAAGACCCTGTGACCATTCAGTGCAACTGCCCAGCTGGGTGCCACTCTCTTAAACAGTGAGAGAAAACAGCTCTTTGGAAAAAAACCCCATCTTTATAAAAAAATGTTAATTATAAAGATAAACAATGTAACATAAGTGCCTTTGGAACACAGAAAGTCAGATTTTATTTTCGGAGGTTTAAGAAAGGCACCCGAGAGATGAGATTGAGCAGAGATCTCTGGAGGTTAAAATAAACAGCACAACTATTATACTGAGACCTAGATTATACACTTGCATTGCTTATGAGTTTCAAGTAAAGTAAGCTCAATTGTGTGTTATTTTGTGAAAATGGTCAGTTTCTAGTTGAGGAGAGTAGTGAGATATCAGTCAGCTGCAGCTTTCCAAGTAGTACACCTACAACTGAAATTAGAGTTCCTTTGTTTTACTTTGGTAATTAAAATAAAGATTTATGCATTCACTCCCTGATCAGTGACAGCCACATTTTTAACATAAATGCAAATGTAAATGTTCTATGGCTTTCCCCTGGAAAAAAACCTCTATTGGAACACAAAATTTATGTAGCAAGTCTTACTGTAAAATAGTATCTGAAAAATAAAGTGTTTCAATTCTATTTGAAAAATTTTTATTTCCCAAAGTGTGAACTTCTATTGGATTATCACTGATATAAATTGAATTTACATTCTTCTACAATAATTAATTTGGCAACCTTATGTATAGTTTGTAGTTATCTTATATGGAGCCTTAGAACCAAATGTTAAAAATACGAAAAGGTTTCAGCTATAAACCCTCTTTTCTTAGACTAATAAATTATTAAGACTGATTCATCTGTGCAGATCCTACTTTCTTTTCTTGACTTCCACCCAAATGCATATTTTAGAAGGCATGAGCAGAAATCTTTTTATCTGGTTTTAATCTGGCTAAGGAGAAAACCAAGTATGTCATTGTACACCTCTCAGCAAAGGAAAAAAATTCCACAAACTACCAAATAATTTTTAAACAAAATCCCTAGCCAACCACTTTGCAACAGGTAACTTGTCTGATATCATATGGATACCTCACTGTGTGTTTCTTGGAAAAATGAAATAAGCGTGGCTAAAAAAGAAACTGCTTGGATCACTGTAAATTCTGAGATGCCTTGCAAGAAAAGTTCTACTAGGAAGGTACTGTCAGTCCTTTGTAGACCCCAAAGTCTTATCTGAGCATGGAAAATGTAATTTTGGAGGGCCTTAACATGTAAGTTAATAGACAGGAGGAAAAAATACTACTAATTGTGCTCAGATGTTCAAAGGTGTAATAACCAGCAGCTATTCACTAAATAATCACTGAAGCAACAAAAGGCAATATTTTATTAGACTTGATTTAGGTAAGCAGCGAGTGAAGTTGTGGAAGAAACGACATTATAGAAAATAACCGTGGACCAAGTGACCATGAACTAATCCCATTTGAGACACCAATAGGACAGCTAAGACTAATATGTTGAAAAGCTTAAGTTTGATTAAATGTGGCAGATAATTTTCATGAGACTGGACTGGAGAATATAAGGCCTCAACGCAGAGGAGGCTCACAAAGCTGTTTGTGTCATTAAGAGTTTGTACCAGAAGTGACATAGAAAGATTTTTGAAAAGAAGCACTGGATGTAAACAGATAACTACCATAAGGATATCGAGCCTAGGCAGTCAGACAGAGAGCCTCTAAGAAACAAAAATTTGGTGGTGGGTGAAGAGACCTGTGTGTTATAAGTGAAAAATTGTAGTGCTGAGGTGAGAATTGCTAAGTCAAGCTGACTCATAACTCAGAAAGCACACTCAAAAAAGGCATGAAGTTCTTCAGCTGCATATTTTTAAAGAGAATAGTGAAAGAGAAGGTGATGTGGATACAGATTCAAAATAGGCAGTTATTACTACTCAAAACTCAAATAAATACTGCAACTTCTTTTCAGTAGATGAAATGAAGCTGCATATGGAGATAAAGACAAGACTGATATCAGGAATACATCTGGCAATGGATGCTAGAGGCAGAAGTAAAACTGCAAGAAGTTCCTGTAGTCAACAAGGGATAAATGCTTTCCCAGAATTTTGGCAGAACATTTGCATGAATTTGCTAGTCCAACTGTATATTTCTCCAGGAAAATTATCATAAAGTGTTAATATCATAAAGCCAGATATTAGCAAGGATAATACATGTATTTAGAAAAGGGGAAAGGAAGCAAGGTGTTGGTAAACCCATTTTTGTGTGCATGGATGCGACCTTTTGTGGAAATGTTTAATCTTGCTGATGCCTTTCAGCTCTGCAGAGTCAGAGGGTAGAGTCAGAGGTAATTCAACTTTGCTGTCCACTGAGGGCATGAAGGGACTCAAGTGTACTGTCTCTTTCCAATAAGTAAACACTCTACAAGATAAAGTTTTAAGAGTGCTTTAACAAATGTTGAAGACTTTGGTGGCAATCAATACTAGTTTAACAAAACGTATTGACAGGTGACTGAAAGAAAAGCCAGGATATCCATAGGGAATAGGAAAGTGGCTTGGCTGAATTTCTCAAAGCTTGGAGAAAATTCTCAGGAGACTCAATAAATACAGAAAGTTATTGGTCTGAAAAACAGGACATAATAAAGTTTTCAGTTTCCCAAAGGAGATCAGAGAGGGTTAATCCCTATGAGTTTCTTTGACCCCTCCATTTGTATTTATTTCTCATGTAGGAATTGAATTTTACATGAATGATGATATCATCCAAAGTAAAACTAATAGTGGTAATAAGAGGATCCCACAAGGCCTAAAACTTTTATGTTTTGGAGTAGAAGGAAATCTCTGATTTGGGAGCAAGGAAGAAGACATCCTGTTTGCAGAGACATGGTTCATTTGAAGGGGCCTCTTGCACAGTTTTCTACAGCAAACAGCCCTGGCTTCCCTTGAGTAGGAGACATAGCAGTGGGAGGGGTTGTGTGCTGACCTGGAGTGTCCATGAGTGGATACTGGTTTGCTCCAGGCTCTGTGCCTGCTCTATGCACCCTCTATGGGGCCACGTTTGTCACCACATCAGATCAAACCCAACAGGCCAGAGCAGGAGGCAAGGACAATTTGGGTCACTCTACCCAAGCAATAAGTATGGGAAATTTAGATTCTGGACTCCTCTTGTGCACTCTGGAGTAATTATTTTATTTCCTAGAGTCTTAATGCTGTCTGTGCAAGAAAAGGGGCAATAATATCTACTTTGTCTCCTGTAGATAGACTGTAAACTTTCAGACATAAGGACTTCTATTTTTCTGTGTAAAGAGCACCTGGAAAAAAGCAATGTTGTTATCTCAGCTGGAGCCTCTTCATGTCACTGTATTACAAATAAATCCTACATGCATGTTCGCCTTTAGACATCCAGGA
This sequence comes from Gymnorhina tibicen, assembly GCA_013399875.1. Classification (NCBI taxonomy): domain Eukaryota; kingdom Metazoa; phylum Chordata; class Aves; order Passeriformes; family Artamidae; genus Gymnorhina; species Gymnorhina tibicen. The sequence goes on from VXAZ01009369.1 coordinate 521,606, forward strand.
AAAGAAGGCCTCTTTCTATGAGACACCTCCTGCTGCTTATGCAGGAAAATTCAGTAAAGTCTAGAGGTTGTTTATTCTGATTATCAGTTGCTACATCACTTTTTTTTTCTCAGAGAAACTCAGGAAAAATCACAAATACCCCAAAGTAAAGTATTTAGATAAGACCAAAGGCTGATATTTCTTGTCTGTGGAGTAAAAATGTAATTTCCTAAATGATACCTCAGCTACACAGAGGCTTTAAGTCGTACCACCAGTTACCTTTATACAGTCCTCAGTGTAGTCTCTTTTTCTCCTGTATTTTCCTGTTTAATTTTTTAAAGGGCTTTCATCCAAACCACCACATGAACAACTCTTCTCTTCCTTTTCATGTTAAGACTGAGAGGCAGCAGTACAAACCTGGTGAGGAACATCAGGGTGACAGCCTCAGAAGAAGAGGCTTTTCCTGAATATTTCCTGACCTTAAGGATTCTGAGGGCCACATCCTACCCCTCTCTGCCTGAATAGCATCACTTTCTCCAGGTCACAGCCAGTGGAGCTGCAATCCAGCAGGGAGAAGTAGGGATTTAGGAACTTGCCCATAAAATAAAAAGGATGAAAAGGGTTCTACTGTTGTGCTATGAAGGGGAGGCTGAGGTTGAAGAGAGGCTTGAAGCATAACTTGACAGTATTCATGGGGACATGAACATTGCAAAGGTCACAGCCCATATGCCATCCCTCATAGTATACAATTAGCCACCATCACCTTCTGGGTTATAATGGAGTTTTCGGTATGTTGTGCTTCATGGAAAATTGGTGATCTTTTAGAAAAAAACCAAACTTTGGTAACAAGGAAACCTGTATGAATTCCTGCTAAAGTGTTCTGTGACACACTGCTAATAATGTTAGCCAATGGTTATTTTGCACTTTGAAAACATGATTTCTTTTGCCTATCATATTTCCAAAGAACAGTACAGCCTTAAGTGTTTAACATCTTACTTGATGAGGCAACCCTTTTTCATTCTTATATGATATGGGGATAATTCAAAATGGTGTGTGTATTTGTTATTTTATTGTAATTATTTAATAGAAACTAAATATGTTAATTTTTATCCTCTATTTGAAGTTTTGAGGTCTTGGTTGTAAAAGACCCAGTCTGGCAGCGAAGCTGGCACAAAAAACATCTTTTCTGACATTTTGCATTTTTTCTTTTAAAGAAATCCTGTGGTGTGGTAGTAACCGAACTTGTAGAAAGAAGGAAGAAATTTGGTGAAAATTGTATGAAAATCTACTTGGCAGACTTAAAACGCAGTAGCAATCTGGTCGCCCTTTAGGGAAAAGATCAGGGAGAAGAGAAACATTAAACAGCTTAGCTCAATATAAGCTTCGATGAAAGTAAAATTTCTGGGCCAACCTGACATAACCAAGCCCCCTTTCCATGTAAAACTAGGGATGAGTTTAAAGAAATATTTTCTCCCAGGGAAAAAAGTAATCCTTAAGATTTCACACAGACTCTTATGTTGAATGTGTTTCTGATTTTACCCACTTTTCCCCACAGGCCATCGGCTCCCTCTCAGCATTTCCACTGAGCAGATTAAAATGTGAACGGATAGGAAGGTAGGAAAAAAATCAATTCACTAAATACTTACAAAACCCCTTGACTTTTGATAGGAAAAAGTCATAAATAACAGAAATTCCACTGCATGTTTATTTCAAAATCCTCTTTCGCACCTTCCTGTCAGACGAGGAGACTCACAGCCAACTATAATCTGATGCTTCACAGATGGCCAGGCTGCAGCATAAACTGTGGGCGAAACTCAGAACTGGAAGAAAACCTCCAACCTTTTGACAGAGACCTGCCTCAAATGGGCTCAGCCTTGCATTAGGTTGGAGTCAAGCCCTAATTAGTGGCTCTCCTTTGGCTCAAAGTGCTGCAAAAACTCCTAGCCTTTTGCCTGATGGGTCTTCTCCTCTTGTTTCACAGGAACACCACCATGGACAGATATCCTACTGAAACTCTGCAATCCACCAAAGCTCCAGGTGCCCAGGCTTTTGCACAGGGCCCCTTCCCGTGTGTGAGGTGGATCCGGATGAGAAGGTGGGTACAGTATGCTCCTGTTGCTCAGCTGCAGATGGAGATCCAGTTGAGGCAAATTAGATGATGTCTTCATTTTCTGCATATTTTCCTAATGCTTTCTTGGTTCTGTAAGCATTACAGATGGCATGTCCTGAGAGTTTAATTTCACTCAGATACATGGCTCAGAAGAAGATGACTTTTAACAAGAAGCTGGTTGCCAGTACTTGAGCTTGGTTTTGTAGGAGGCCCGTTGGAAGCCCACCTGGTACCATTTCAGCCCCACACACCTATTAATACTTATGCACTTTCAAATGCCACATGGATTTCAGTATCAGCCTGTTACAAGCTACCTCTTAGTCTAGAAGTACTTGCTGAAGAGTAAAGATGAATTGCAGCTGCTGTAGTCAGTTTTCAGTGTATGCCTCTGCATAACCTGAAGAGTTAATAGTTGGGGGATGACAGTCACCTTCTTGAGAAAAATGGTAGGGAATGTGTGAAAATACAGGTGAATTGCAGCCTTTCCCCTTCCCATCACTGTTATCTGCTATTGCCAGGGTCCCTCCTGCATCCTCTGGACTACTTCTGTGTTTGGTGGCAGCTATTTCAGATGCCTTGGGATATCAGCTATCTTTACACGTATTCACAGACACAGACTGACTCATTGGTAGCTGCCTACTGCTGAAGGTATATGGGAAAAGACAGCAGGCAGTATTTTTAGTTTCTAAGTTTCTCTCTGGCTAAGATTAATTCACACTTTTTATCTTCCTTTCCTTCTGGCTCTGTTCAAAGTTTTCCACATTTCCTTAGCACTCAGATTGTTCTTGGGCTTTTTTATTTATTATTATTACAGTTTTAGTTTCTAGGACTCTGGTACTCAAGGTAAAGCAAGAGATGGCAGCTAATCATTTGATTGATAATACCACCATTAAATTAACCTTTGTTTTTTTTCAATTGAATAAGTTGTTCTTAACCTCACATCCGAACATCTCTTAGATGGAATGGTCCTGTAATTTAATAGAGACAATAAAATCACCAAAAGAGTGCCAAAGAGCTAAGAAAGGGAGTCTGCTTAGCTACTGAAGGAATTTAATAACTCAGAAATCTACATAACTGATGTCGGTTCTAGTTGTAATTAAATCACATTCTAAAATTGAGCAAATAATTCCTGTTCACGCCTCAGTTATCTCTGAAGCGATCAGGGGAGTGGTCACTGAGCGTTCAGATGTAAAGACTCCAGCATTTCTTACAAGGGAGATAAAAAGAGTTCTCCCTCAGCTGCTGGCTCTACTTTTCTGCCAGAGCTACTGACCCTGCACAGTGGCCAAACAGCATCCCACGGACCTGCCCCTCTGCTGTGGGAGTTTGCTGTTCACTGCATCAGGTTAGAACATTATTTAGGTTTATGCTGAGTTCCACAAAGTATGAGGAAGTCTATGGACAGTAGTTGTAATTATTATTTTTTGAAATGGAGGAGTAAAAATTTTACACAAGAAGGTCCTGATTTTACTGACTCAAATATGTATTGATTTGTTGGAACCCTCAGTGGTACAGCTGGGGATTAGCTATATAGCTATAGAATGGTATATACCATATAGTGGTTGTGTTTGAGGTCTGTCAGCTGCCCTAGTGAAAGTCCAGAGTGACACAGGGTGGCAAAGAATAATCGCAGGAACAGTTACAAGGTTATGTTTCTTGTACTGTTCAACTACTTAGTAAAATGACAAAAGGGTTTCCCACACACTGAGAAGACAAAAAGCCTTATAAAAATTAATACCTCTGAGGACTAAAAGGAGTGTATGAACTTCACCAGTGCATTAGTGGAAGTGGCAGAGGCAATTCCTCTAAATGTCTTCAAGCCAGGGTTGCTTTAAATAAAGAGTAACATTGTGTGTGACAGAGGTGAAATGATGGTCTATCAAAAGATAATGAAGCTGGAATCTGACAACAACAATGAAATGTAAGGATGACAAGCTGATGTGGCAAAGCAATGTGGTGCGTACATATGAACAAAATGGCACTGGATATGTTTGGACAGGATGTTAAGAAAAAATAACTGAGGGTTCTGATAGTAGAGCAAAGTATTTGTTGAAAATTGAAATGGAAAGAGTAGTGCCATACTGAATTTACCTGGAGGTTTATTTGTAAGTTAACCTCTTAACCAGCATATGAGGAGGGAAGAGATTTGCAGTCTCTCTTGACATTATTTTTGATGCAAAATTAAAGGCTGTATTAAAGACCTGCCTTTCTAAAATTCTCCTAAACCCAGCAACAGTTCTCCTGGGGAGCACACATCTCTGTCTTTGGTCCATCACTCTAGGCAGCCCTTGACAGTGGTGTTGCCAACATCTGTACTCTCTGTGTTACAGGCAGTGGCCACAAACAGCTTTTGCACAGTCTTGTTGTGCATCTTCTTGACTGCCACTGGCTAAGAGACATTCACTCTTTCTTCCCGAGTTTCACTCCCAGGAGAAACCACCTCATAACATAAGAGTGCTGCAAGTGGTATAAGAGCAGAGAGAAAGAGAAATGCATTCAGAAAGAACATGCATTTGCATGGTGAGAAAGAACAGTGTCCCACCCTGAGCCCTGGCTTTAACCCTGTGCTGAGGTCCTATTGCAGAACTGTGCCAGGATACAGGAGATTTGCCCAGGCACAATTTAGCCTAATAGCTGTTATTTGGGAATGGAAGAAAACTGCTTGTCTCTCAGCTGTAACTAGAAAATTATAATCAGTAATCAAATAACTACCACCTCCTTCCCCCCAAAGTTAAGCAAGCATGAATAACTAGCTGTAATACAAGGGTGTAATTCATTACAATGACTGACTGTTTGTAAATGTCCGTAACATTTTGCCATAGCAGTTAGTCATTCTTCTTTTACTTATCTGAATTTTTACATGACAACCATGAAATTGTAAAACATAATTATTGACAACATTGATAGTTGGCTTAAGCTACTATGTTTTGAGGGCAGGTTTTAGAAAGATCACAATTTATTAAGTACAATGTTAGTAGCTTACCACCCAAGTAAAAAAAAATACACTCACAGAACAAAAATATAAATATAGATATTATTTTTTCCCTTTCAGGAAGGAATATGAATTGTAGTCCTTCACGAAACAGCAAAGCTTATTCTTTGAAAGAAAAACAAACAGACTTTTTTGTCTGCATGCAATTCAGACATCAACTCAACAGTGACCAAAACACCCCCTCACATGTTGAACTGATTAATTCTTTGCCAGGAGGGATGATGAGAAACATGGATTTAAAAGGCTTTTTAAAATGTCATTTGTCTACAAAGTCTGCTGCAGTTGGTTTGGTCAGTCAGAAACCTGATATCTATTCTCTAGTAAATACTAGAGAAGAAGAAAAGATGTATGTTTCATTACAGTATGTGGTCCACTCTGATATGTTCCTCCTGCTCATGTTTCCTATCTTATGTATATTTGTTCTCAGATGGAAGACAGGTAGCAAGGAAGAACAGGCTTCATGGTATAGAGTGGATGGGTGAAAGGGAACATCTGGGATGTGAAAACCTGCTGAGCTGAGTGCGGGTGTGCTCCTTCAGGTGTCTCAGGCCCTGTGCTCATCTCTCTGAGGAACTGAGGAAATTAAATAAAAACGTAGTATGAGTGCTTCAAATAAAACTGGTGAATATATTACGAACTTGCTCCTTGGGCCAAGTAATTAGGATTTGTAGGCATTTCTCACATAATTCCCACACTGGGCTAATTTCTTCTGCGGAAAGTTTCACAAGAACCTAAGCAAATCGTGAGTTCAACTCCAGTTTTTAAATTTGACTTGTAATTGTACACAGAATCTGAAATGCCTAAGGATAAGACCATTGCTAAAACCAATTTTGCATTGCAAAAAGCATCTTACTGAAAAATGGGAACTTAATACTTTTAGTATTTAATGCTTCTAAGTTTTGAATGTTTGGTGCAAGGACACCATCAACGAGGTGCAGACACTTGCAAGGGGCTGTGTGACTGGTACCCAGGTAGCTGCATGTGGTGGGATGGTTTGCCTTGCTCTCTACTCTGTGCTGTCACAGGGACAGGGTCTGACAGCTCCTCGGCCCTTTCTGTGACATCCCACCCACCAGGGTTGGACTGAAGCATGTTGTAAGGATATTTAAACTATCTTGGAATTGCCTGTGCCAGTTTGGACAGTGGCCCCCTGTACTCCTGCCTCACACCCATTCTCACCATCCCCCAAGTACACAGATGTCTTAGAGGGAAGATGGCCTCGTGCCTATCTGTTATTGGGATTTTTCTGTCTGTTGCTTGTGGCATGCTGTAACACTTCTCTTTTCTGGGTAAATTATGGAAACTCTTGTGCAAAACAAGGTAATGAATGCCTGGAATATTTTATGGAGTAAACAGTTGCAGTGAATTTCTAAGACTCACAAGGACATTTAGAGTGCAGCCTAGACACCTGAATGCTTCTTGAATATTGAGTATCATGAAGCTACAAATTAGGGTAGTCTATGCCTGTGGTTTTCATACGAGGAAGGAAAATTCAAATGAATTCTTCTTAGAATTTTTTATCCATCTTTAGTTACAAGATTAATAAAGCAAAAGCAGACTAAGCCAGAAAAAAAAACTGCATCCCCTCATGTGAAGATAACATCTGAGCCCCAGTGCACACGACTGTAACACCTATGACTTAGTTTGGACCTGCATTTTAAGCTTCACACTTCACTTTTAGGTCAACATTTTCTCACCACATTGGACTCCTAACAATTACCTAGAACTTTTGCAAAAATACACAGAGTACATGCAAAAGTGAAAAATAATGAGTCTGCTCCCAGATGCCTTTTATCAGCCTGTTTTTCCTGACACATTGGATGTGATGCACAGCCAGCTTCTCTAAGAGCGGGCTGAGAGCTCCCACACTTGATAGCGCTTTCACAACTCTTGGGCAAAGTCCTAACGTTACTAAACTCAGTTCCTTGTTTATTCCCATAAAGCCAAGATTTTACCTTCAGAATATGTTATTTCAGTTCATTTGGAAAACAAAAGTTTTCCTGATGAAACATGTACAAATTTAAGGCTCATTATAAATGAAAACTGTATTTACAGATCTTATTGCTTCATTATGATAATAAAAGTGCAGAGTCCTTAAACACTGTTCATTTTCTCTGTCACAATCACAAAAGGGCAAAGAAAATTTGCACTTACTTATTTCAGACTAGATTTTGTGTAGGCTTAAGGACCTTCTAAAGGGGCTGATTGTAGAAAATTACCTTGCATTGTATGAGCAGAAGTTAAGATTAAGTTTAAAAAAAATAGAGTAATTTCAGGAGGGCAAAGTTTGTGAAATTGAAGGAAGTGGTTAGTAAAGTCAACTGAACTGAAGTGTTCAGGGGTTTGAATGTGGAGGAGGCTTGAAGTCTCCTCTAATGAAAAGTACAAAACCTAGAAGGAATTTGCCAAACAAGAAGAGGGAGAAAACTGTAAGAAAAGATTCCCAAAACTATTTGAGTCAACAACTGCCTCTGAATGATGGTAGGAGTGAGCACCCAGCAAACAAAATATTATTACAGGGACACATCAGCAAAGAAGTCGGTTCATACAGATCAGAAAGCACAGGACAAAGTAATGTCCAACAAAATATTAGGGTGACGTAAACCTTCTAAAAAAAAGTGTTAAAACATATTGAGAAAATTATTTAACCTTCAAGTGCTGGGCTTGAAAAAAGTAGTACAGGCGGAGTACATTCAATATAGGACAAAGGCTTAAATTGACTAAGAGTAGCTCAAATTCAAAAGTATTTTTTTATCCAGAAAGAGAAGGAAAATGGCTCCTAGGAATCAGGAGTGGCAGCAGAAGGCATTAGAAGAGAGAAGAAAATCAGCTGGCAGTAGGAATTTTTTTCCATAATTCTGAAACATCTCTGAAATAGCACATGCTCTGCTCCTTTAGGGATGGAGGGAGCAGAGCACGTGTCCCTGAGCTCTCTGGGATGTCCTAATTGAGCAGCCAGAAACTCAGTCTTGGAACCTTCAATCTCAGACCCTTTCCCAAACCCTGTAGCATCAAGGAGGAGCCACCTGTGGAGCTGCTCCGTACTTCTGTTTGCAGCAGTAGCAGAGACCCCTGGTCCTGGAAGCAGGTGGGTGAGAGTGAGAGAGGGAGTTTGTGCACTCCCCAGCCCTAGGTAAGGCTGAGGCTCTCAGATCTATGATCTGCACATAGATCAGAGGCCAAGAGCTGAGTGAAGGATGATGGAGCCAAGGCTGAGGGAGAGGATGCAGTACGAAGACTGGGCACACACCACAGGCAAGAACAAAGAATTTGGCACAGGAGAGTCTTAGAGGACAGTCCTGGAGTTTCTTCTGCTCTCTCAACATACCCTGTGATTTCTCTGTGTAAGAGCAGCACCAGAAAACAAGTACAGGATTTGAAATTTGCCAGCAAAAGCCAGTTTTTTAGTCTCACTCAGTAGAAATTAAGACAGTAGCTGTGCTGAATTTCCTGTATTTTAACTACATACATTTAAGGTGTAGCCTACCCAGTCTTGTGAGTATAAAAGTACGGAACCACAGATGAATAGCTAGCTTCTCAGGCTAATTGGTCATTTAGTAGCCTGTCATAAACAAAATTTAAGGAGCACTCAGTGGAGGAGGAAAGGATTTTAAAAGAAATGATAATGAAAAATAGAGGTGATTGGAACAGAGGACAGAATTAAAAAAAACCTGCCAAAGAGCAGTTCACACCAGACTAATCTGATATTTAGACATTGATAAGGCCACTGATTTTCTGGGGACGCGAAAAGCAGTACATGTACAAGATCATAGAGGGATATCCAAAATATGTACAGATAATATGATGCCTAATATTTAGACTTGGAATTGAATTAACTTTCAGGTGTCAGGCTTGTAGCCTCCTATTGTGTATTTGTACAGTGAAGTGGCACTATAGACATTTATGATCAGTTGTACAGTTGTACATCTAAGAAGAAACTGCAAAGAAGCCATGACGTTCATCAGCAGAACGCAAAAAGCTAATCAGTAGAAGGTACAATAGATGTGTCCAAAACACTCTTTCTTGCCTCATTTTAGTACATATGTAAACTGGGCTTCATAGTATAAATCCTTTCTCAAGGCTTACACAGCTAAACTGTCTCTTTTGGAACCAAGCAAGGGAACAATACTGTTTTAGGTAGCTTTCCTGAAAGAAAACCTCTGGGTCCTGTAGGGAGTGTTGCATGTAGGGAGTGCTGCATCTTCTTCCCCTCCTCAGTTAGCTGGAATGTTTTCTTCCTGATTGTGGCACTTCTCTGCAGTTTTCTGATGCCCCATGTCTCGAGTTTTCATACCCAGATATAGGGTCTTTCTGTCCCTCTTGTTTGCATTCTGTCCCAGGACAGGGAAGGGTGAGGCAGCCTGTGGGCAGGAAGAATAATGTGGTCTTCTCCCATCCAGGAAGAACTTTCGTATCCCATTTGCAGTGTGCTGTGGTGCTCTCTCCTATCTGAGTTTTTAAATTAGGCTACTTCTTACAGCAAGTTTTTCTCCCTGAGAAACTGCAGGATTCTCCTAGTCGAAGTCCCAGAGGCAGAGATGTCCCAGAGGAAGAGATGTCCCTGTTCATAATGGATGGGAGAAACAATCATGCTAATTAAGATCTGCTCCTCTATTTCAACACCTCTTGAAAATGCAAAGGAGAAAGCAGCATTTACCCAGCCAGCGAAACAAGCAGAGAAACAATTTGTCCCATTCCCTTCTGAAGACTGCCTCATCTGTTCAGTGGCATTCTGCTGGACAGAGACCATCCTGCTTTTCAATTCAAATCTGAAGACCCTCAAAGTTCATCCTTTCAGTCTTTTAAATCTGTAATTGCTCAGATCAGAAAGAAGGACAGATGATAAGAGAGGAGAGACCAGGGAGGGCAGTACAGCAAAGACTTGGATGAGCCCTTAGAAACAGGTCAGAGCTCTTGCAGCCTGTCCTCTATTCTTGTAAAAAAGAGGAAGGTTCACACCAAAGGCCCCACACATCTACAAATTTGTTAGAAATGCCAGAATATCTTGAGCTGATTCTCTCTGAAAAGGCCCTGTGGAGTGCTGGGGCCACATTACTGACCAAGGTCCTTGAGGAACAAGGAGGCACCTCAGAGGAGTGTTAAATAAAGAGCTGTGGTCTTCAGCTGTTGACCCCATCCCTTCAGGACTGGGTATCTCGCATGCCTCAGCTGGTCTGCTTGCAAGACCATATCAAAGTCTGGGCACCAGAGATGTCTGGACATCCATTACTGTCTCCTCATATTCCCAAGAGGTGACAATATAACAGGACCAGATGCATTGATCTTCCCAACCCTTTTGTGAATTTAACACCCACAATAGAAGCTTCTCATATGGTAAATGCTGAAACTAATTGCTTCATCAAGTCCATTTTTATTTTTCATTTTCTTCTCTGCGCAACCAGACTTCAATTTTGAAAAGGCTTTTAGCTGTGTTTAAAACTGCATGTCCGATGGCTAAATATTTTGCAGAAAAATGTCCCATGCAATCTCTCTGTAACTGCGAAAGAGTGACTTCCTTCAATGATAGTGTTTTATTTTCTCTAGGTCAATGTTCTTCTTATCAAAGCCCATCTGCCATGTTTCCTTCGCCTTCTGCTCTCCTTATCTGTAAAAATTATGCTGTTTGTTTTTCATCAAAAGAGGCCAGGATACAACAGTTCAGTGGAGGAAATAATTTGGGCATGGGCAATATAATCATACATGTCTTTGTCAACTAACATTGTTTCATAAAGGCATTTTTCAAAGTGGCTCCTAGGTGATTTTTGCTCACCCCAGCTTCTACAGGTTTTCATTCCTTGTCAGCATCACAGAATATGTATGTCATGAGGAGGAATTTGAAGAAGGAGATAAGAAGCATCTTTCTGGCTTGATTCAGGGAGCGTGTGCAAAGGGATCAGTGAGGGAAATTTTCCTGAAGCTTTATAGATACACCAGCAAAAAAGAGAGAAATATGCATTCAAGATTGGCAAAACTGTAGCAGGAGAGCCAGAAATTATGTGACAGGAGACATGATAGATGTAACTACTATGGTAATGCAGCTTTGGTCTGCTACAAGAAAATTTAAAGCTGTACATATTTTTGTAACCCATTTGCTTTACCTCAACTTTTTCAGCTATGCCTTGATGTAGGGCAGGATGTTCTGCATAGTGATACTGAGAAATTCTGTTTGCCTACAGCTTTCCAAAGCTGTCTGTAGATAATTTCTTAATCCATTACCAGGATGGATATTTGACACATTCACTTGCATTAATTAAGCAGATGTAGGAATAGATGGGTCATTTTTCAACAACCCTTCAGGACTTTGTGAAGAATCTGATGGAACAGTTCTGTATTTTTTTCCTTAGGAAATAATAGGAAATGCATGTTGCATAGATTATTTGCATATTTAGCTAGTTGTCCATTTAGAAACATTTACTAACAACTTTTTTTTCCTCTTATTCCTGCTGATCAAAACATCAGCTGTTCACTGGTAAAAAATGCCCTTTTGAAGAGGGAAAGTCCCTATTAAAAGCAAATACTTTTACTGTTATTATGAAATCATAATTAATGTATTATTCATATTTTCTAATATTGTGCAAATGCTTTATCAAAATTATTTTCTAACATCTTGACAGAAACTCTGCATTTCCTGAAAATGGTTTCTTTATTTGGAAATGAAGCCTTCCTTTCTTGCACATTCTGAAAATAAATTTATTATATTGAGTAGTATTTTCCAAAGCGTACAGTGCAAATGATTGTCACACGTCTGTGCTGTAGCCTCAAAATCATGAAATTGTAGCACGGATCTGATGCCCATGTTAATGCAAATTTGAATACAAATGTGGTTCAGGTAGCACAGCTAATTTCCTGAGAGATGCTCAGGACTCCCTTGATAATGCCTTTGTTTAGAGTGCTACTTACTTCCAGGAGGGCTCCAGGAGGTACAAGTCTTCCTACATGTCTTCCTTTCAGTTGTTCCCAAAGAAAACCTTTGTCTTGAAAAATACCCTCCCTCTTGTTTTTATCAGTAACATTTTCTGTTTATAAACTGTTTATCAAACTGTGCTGCAAAGTACTCTTCTTGTATATGCAAATAAATCTGGAGCATGACATGTTTCTCAAATGCAACACTGGCTCTTCCTTGAGGAAGTTGAAGGTGCCTAAGCTCACAATGAACCGTGAAGAAAACAAACCTTGCTCTACTTGTTGAACTTTCTTAGTAGTTTTATTTGAGAACATGTTCAGGTTGTGATAACTGGAGGAGAATTTGCAGCAGATATCTGCTGAAAACACAATAATCTCTTTATTTCTGTGCTCTAAAAGACTTTTTTGATGGTATCTTTTTTTCACTGTAGATGCTTTCAAAGAAAGAAAAATCCCCCTGAATTTAGGAATCACAAGCTCTCATAGTGCAATATGTACTAAGGAGGAGATTTTTATTAGGTACAGCCAGATTCTCAGATTCATGCCATAGGGTATGAGCAAATTTAGATCCTCTCCAGCTTGGCAATGTTTTTTAGCAAGGCCCCTTGCTTTTACAGATAGTTTACTAACATGGTAAAGTATATTTTTTTCAGCACTTGGACCTTTTCAGTATTTTCCAAGGGCTTGCCCTCTGATTATTGAACACATTTTCAAGTCTGAAGACCTCAAAGTATTTGTTTGAAGAAACCCCTATTACCTTTCCCTATTTTTTTTTATTAACAGAAGAGGTTTGTAAACAAATTAAGTAAACTCAGTTACTCATCTTAGCCTAATTATTTTTGGAGATTTTTCCCATGTAAGAGTTGGTAAAAACCAGGCAAATATTTTGAAATTTGGTCACTTTACCCTCTGTGAAGGTGAGGGGTCCTCTCCAGGGCCTTGGCAGGGGCTGGGATAGCTCCTTTTTCATGGAGGCACGGTAGGATATATTGACCAACCACTGCGGTAATGTCACAGCACGTGCTCTGTGTCTTACAGCCTCATTCTGTTTTGTTACCCGTGGACATTTTACTGGATGGGATTGAAGAGGCAGATGTAGGAGGACAGTTTGGTTCACACTGTTTGGAGCTCATTTTGGCTTTTAACAGCTGGGCTGCATTTGGGGGACCTCACAGCTGCAGTGATGTGAGCAGAGCCCCGGGCGGTTTCTGGCTGGAGGAAGGACAGCCTCCCCCGCAGCTGCAAACCGCGGGACAATCCGCACCCCGCTCAGCGGAGGAAGCAGCAGCTTCATTTTCTGTGCGCTGCGACCGGATGGGGTCTGTAGGCCGGTGGAGAGAATATGAGACCCCAGCCCACCTTCCTCTTCGCTCCCTCCCTTGCCATGACTGCGCTGCGAATGTGCAGGGGTGAATCTGCGCCGCTCTGGGAGCTGTGCCCGGCAGGCACGTGTGATGCTGAAGCGAGCCCTGGGAGCTGTGGGAGGAGAAGGCTGTGCTCCAGGCACAACGCCTCCTGCTCTTCAGCGGTTCTGCAGAGGAAATCTTTTATGTCTTCATCCCTGCTCCCTGAATGCTTGTGCGAAGGCCAGAGACAAACAACCTAGCCATTATTGTATTACCCAATGCAGGAAAAAAACACCCCAGCTAATCTTGTTCTGTGTCAAGGGAAAATAAAGTTGTTTTTGTTTTTTTAAAACCCAAATGAAATCATGGTGCTTTATGAATATTTGTGTCATCCTAGGAGAATGATTCCATTAAGATTAAAACAAAGGCTTGTTTTTGCTAATAACCTTTGAAATGAAATTTGTTTTCTCAAGAGTCCTTCTTTTAAACAGGAATCTTTCTCTTAACTTCCAGGGAAGAAAAACTGGTATTGTTTTCCATAATTAATCAACAGAAATCTGTATTACAGTAAATATGTGGCTATGTTTCTCACAATGAACAATGACTAATGTTACTTACCTAAGAGATAAACACTTTAATCAACTCTTTCTCTTTAAAAGCTTAAGAAAAAGATTGGTTTTTATAGTTAGAATTGTTATCCCAAATGAACTATATCTAGGTAGCCCCAATGTGTTGAATTCAATGTAATCTTAGATAAAAATGGTAAATTGTTTCTTTAAGGCAGTGGATAAAATAAATCCTATATGCAACAAATGGGATTGTAGATGAAATTAAAAATCACAACAGAAATTTTGAAATTTTCTTGCTAAATAGTTTATAGCCACATAGATGTAAAGAATATGGGAGCTGAGTAGCTTTTAATCATCTCTCCTTGTGTTGTTGTCAGTGCAGATGTTTGCAGTGGGAACAACCGCTCCTTATGGAACCCGGTACTACAGATCACTTCCTGGAAGATTTGGCACAGGGTGGTTTAGAGACAAGTTTTCAGATTTTGGTTCTGCACTGGCAAGTGGGAGCGACAGAGAAAACAAACTGTGTAGTAAGTGAAACAAAAGCACAGACAACTCACACATCCCTTGCCAGCTTATCGGGGAATGAAAGCACTTGAGATTTTGCAGTCTTACCGGAATAATTAGAACTACATAATATTTGGAATATTTAAGCCCAAGAAAATCTTGGGAATATTAAAAGGGTGATGTTAAATCCCCTGTCAAGGAAGGAAGAACCTGGCCAGTCTTTGAGAGGATGCACACAAGGGAAGATCCGTGATCTATGCTGGATATGCTGCCTCACTGCTAACAAATTCACACAGATGTGAGAAATTCAGCATGAATGAAAGCTAAAAAAAGATTCATCTGGAAGAAAAAAAATAAGGGAAATAAAGTGATGCATTTATTTATTTTTCCAGCTTCCTGCAGGTCTGGTGATACAGGCTTCCCAGCTTCCACTTTTGTCAAACCGATTTTATCACCTGGAGCTGTACAGTGCTAGCTTAGGACAGTGTGTTGGCATTTATAGGGGAAGTTGTTTGCAGTGTCCCACCTGTCTGGTCCTGCTGCTAAGGGGTCAGTGGCTGTTTAATGGTAGGAACTCTCATTTTGAAAAGCAGTATGACAAGTGTGATGCCAGGCCAGTTTCTGATATCCTTGTCATATGCTGTGGGACTGTTCACAAACTCTGCTCATGTCTTTATGTACTACACACCATGAATAGTAGCAAAAACTGGACAGCTGGAAAATAGATCCATGTTGGCAACAGTGCGAGTGACCCCAGTGTCTTAATCCCTGAGCTCAAAGACAGGGATAGAAAGACTGCTGGCACCGACCCACAGCTCAGGAACAAATGCACGTAAGGAGGATTACATTCAAGATTAGACAGGCATTTTTGTTGCCTTTGATCTTGGTTTCATAGATGACAGCAGGTTGCTAAAACCTTCAAGGCTTAAGAGAACAGAGAGGATATTTCATAAAAGGTGGGAGATACACCAGTAAAATGCAGAAGGGATGAGTGAGGTTACCACTGGTGGCTTTCAGCTGGCTGGCACTGACCAGCACAGTGAGTCACATGTGGCGAGGGCTGTGCTCAAACTCTGCTCAGATTTCAGCATCCCTCCTTTCTTATGACTGGATGAAACCGAATACTATCTTCCGGAAAGTCACGCTTTGACCATGAACTAGAGATAGGTGTAAGTCCAGCAGGATGTGGAAGGAAAAAGCTCTGCTCTTTTCTTTCATCCAGAGTATGCACTTTAATTTATAAATAATCTGTCTCTCTTCTAACATCAACTGCTGTCATCAACAGCTGCACAGGTATCAAGCAGAAACCCATGAGATGCTGATGGCAGACTGACCCCTGTGTCTGCAGTCTTGGACCAGGTTCTCACCAAGCAGACCCAGACCAAAATCTGTGATCTGAGTAAGACAAAGCAAGGATAAGATATCCTTCTTAATATCCTCATATCACTGTGGGGGCAAACACTTCTCTCTGTCTCTTAACTTAGAAATGTTTTTGGGACTAAAGTGTCAGTTTTTACACATTCATATTTTCCAGTAAGCGAACTAGCCAGTAAATTCCTGGCCAGTTCCACTCACAGTGTCAAGTCCTGTTTGCCAATATTTAGCTGAGACTAGAAAATGTTTACTTTAGTCTTAGCAGACTTAGCAAGACTTAAGCAAGGCATCAGAGGTGACAGAGGAAATGCTCTGATGCCAATTACCAGCTGTCATCTTGATTTGCAGGGAAATGGTCTTCAGTGTCATCCTTCTTTCTTTTGATGAGGGAAGCACACCTATGTTTGACCTACCAATATTCATTTTGGCATCTCTAGGGGACATTCACACTGACTGTCTTGACCTGTTTCATGCCAAAACCTAACAGGACCACGAGCCAAGCTTTCCAGTTTAAACAAAGAAAGTATTAACTCCTTTCCCCAGTGTCCTAGGGTAGGCCATAAGATATGAACAATTTCCTTACTGCCCCCACAGAAGACAGTAAACTTCATTTCCCTCCATTTCTGCTCCCCTGCACTGCTGGATGCAAACCTTTTCCCATCAAACTACCCTGCATTGCCCTGACGATCTACTTCCTCCAGCACAAAAGCTTTTCCGAGTGCTCCAGTGCTTCACTCTGTCAGAGATCAGAACTAAGAAGCATCTTTTGGCTCTTGTTATATGTTCGGCCTTGTGTCTTCCCTGTGACACATGTTGAACATGTGCTGCGTGAGCATTTTCCCTTCTAACATAAGTCACATTCCTGGTACAGCCGCATCAGCAGCATCTGACTGGCTAGGAGCAAGGAAGGAAATGATGAATGCATTTGAAAAATCACTGATGGCCAGGCAGCTGAAGGACATGACATATAAACTTTTCAGAAAATGCTTTAAGGGGCAGACAGTCACTTAACCCCATCTGGAGCATGTAGCAAGCTGTTTGGCTTTGTTTGTTCTTCTGGACAATTCTAGTGACGACAGCACCGGATACTATTTTTATGAAGAATACCACGTGGTGAGCACCTGCATGAATAATGCTCTCAGTCCACAGCATTTTGTCTTACATGCTCTTTGTAGTCTCGGTTTCTGTGCTGAGTGGCACAGTTTTTCCCTTTTAAAAATGCAGAGTTGGTATTTTTTCACAGAGTCTGCAGGACAGGTAAAACCAGCCAAAATATATAAAAAATTCTGAGTGCTGAGAGCAAGCGGATTCTTAAAAATGTCAGATGAAAATGACTCTGATCCTGACAAATTCATTATTTTGTCCTCATGCAATAGCAAAGGCATTTGAAGGAACAAAGCTGTGATGAGCATAGAAAATATTCATTGTTTGCCATGAGAAAGGTTAAAATGTGCTAACCAGTTAGCAGGTACACAGAGAGGGTATTGTGCCAGATCAACAGATTGATAGGTTATAAAATGGTTTGAAAACTGAAGGTCATATAGATGGCATACTGCAAATTAGACATTTAAGCAGATGGCAGGGGTATTCACTAGTCCACCTGGCTGGGAGAGGGAATTTTCCAATGTTGTACAAAAATGTCAGCAGATAAATAATAAAAACCAATTCAGATAAGTGGGCTAAACTGTGCTAATTACTTACTTGTCATTTTCCACATTTCTGGTCTTGGTCATTTTTCACTTGTAACCGTTCGTTTTTCCATATCATAACCACCATTCTAGTCCCAGGCAATACAAGATACCAAAAGCATGGAGGGGGGAAAATTTTGAGTGAAATTTCATGTCCAATTAGTATGGTACCTACTTTTAAATTTTTTCCTCTGGGAGTGCAAAAGTAATTAGTTAGAAGGAAAGGAAATTTAAATAGCCAGTCTTGTACCTTGTCACTGTCATAACTAGCAGAGAGGGGAATGTGGAAAAGTGAACAGGAAGGGGAAAATAAGCCCTGTGAGAAGGTCAGGATGAGCAAGAAACAAAGTAATGGGATAGAAAATGTGACTCTCTAACTGCAAGCCCTCACAAAACTCTCTGTGTAGAGACATGATGCAGTTGACTTAGCACAGAGGCAGCATCATGCCAGCTATCTGGAAAGTGGAAATAAATGTAATTTTGGTTTTGAGGCAGAGCTAGGACATTTCTGGCACCTGGTCCTCCCAATAGACCCCATTGGAGCTATCACTTGTGCATGTCACATATGACTCTCTAGCTGAGAGAAAGCCACCTTCCTTCCACCATCAGTTCTTGAAGCAGATAGGGCTGTAATAGAGAGGGAGGGAGGTTTCATCAGCATCACTAAGCAGTGGCCCATGCCCTTTCTGGGATGGGTTTCATTGACATTAAAATTCAGTGGCAAAGAGCCACACTTATACAGGAGAGATGCTGGATTGATGGGAATGGTTTATATTCTGCTGTTTTGTTTTCGCTGGATATTTTTTTTTGGTATCAAACAAGAGGCTCAAGAGGAAGTGAATGCTGAAGAGAGACAGTACACAGTCAGCCGGCTACGATCCCACCAAGCAACACATTACTGAAGCAAAAACAGAGTCTCATTCTCTGCTCCTTGAATAGTCTTAGTCAAATCCTGAAAGTGGAAAGGTCAGAATAATTACACAGAAGCACTCAGCTTCCTATTCAGTGGTGAGAGAACTTTGCGAGTGTTGCTTTGTGCTAAGAGAGGATGCATAGCTATGTGTTCTTGTTCAACACATTTCGAAATAAATCTCAGCTACAGAAGTACATGTCATGGCCTCAGGATATCTTTTCTTTCTTGAAAGAATATGCAGCTATGTTAGAGATGAAGGCATTACCTAGAAACTGAGGTGTCCTGCTGCAGAAAGGACATGACCATCCACAGCACTATGTGACAGAGCTGTTTTCCACCACACCCTTTTGCTCAAGAGAGAAGGTATCATTGCAATGTTTGCTTTTTTCTCCCCAGCTGACATAGCATTACTTCAAGAAGTAGTCTCAGAACACTGAGTTGGCAGTGGCCTTGTTTTGAGGACAAGCATTAACTTTCATCAGAAAAAAAAAAGCTGTATTTTAAGGATCATGCTGAATATTGAAGGAAGAGTAAGACCCTAAATATTTTGTGATGTTTTATAAGAAATGTTTTCATGCAAAAATGCATTGACATTTGTGAACTTAATTGAATAATAACTTGCCAGCTAGTATAATGACCTTGTTTCTAGTCAGCAACCTGATTGAATGTGCAGGTAGATGGGATTCACACAATTCTGAGGTGTTCATTGTTAGCTATCAGGGTAAAATTTGTCCTCTGCATTCCCACTGTGATGCCATCTTAGAAGAAAAAGGAAAAAGGTTGGTTGTCCTGGGGCAGGGTAACAGTTTAGCTAGTCTAGTGCCCAGTTTCCTAGAGGAATGACAGTGGATGCCTTGGAGAGATCATGAAGCAAGGGCCATGCAATACCTCCCCAGAGCTCTCTCCAGCTCCCAGCAGCTTGTGTTCCAGGTGCCCTGAATTAGAAATAGCGTCCTTGCATTTAAAGTCCCTTATTGGGTGTTCTGCAGCACTGCATGAGGGAATGGGGAAAAATTGCCTCCAACCTGCCTGCAGGTAGCTGGGAGAAAGCAAGAGCAGAGGGAGCATCTCCTCTCAGTTACACAGCCTACAGGAAGCTGAACTTTTGCTGGCACACCCAAAAACTGCATGCTCTGACATTCTCCAAGGCCTGTGGGTTTTGTGGAGTACCATGGACTCCTGGAATGGTAAAGCCAAAATCTTCCTGTCTACCCTAGAGGACACTCATGGGGATGGGTGGGTTCAGAAGCACGTGAGGAAATGTGTCCATACATGGCTGCCTGCCACATACCTGGCTCTTGGGGCAAGTCCTTGCGCCAAAACTCTGCAGCTCAACCCTGCACCCACAGGTTCTGTGCTCATCAGGCACCACAGAGCTTTTCCTCAGTAAAAAACGGCATTAAATGTGTCTTTGAGGTTTGTGCTTTTTTTTAAAAGGAATATCTGCCACCAAGTGGAAAATGTTATCACTTCACCAATATTTATAGATTATTACCAGTAATAATCTTAGCATTAATCTTGCTTGTTACTCTGAAAGAGTTCTAAACAAGCAGACAGATAGAAAAATGTGGTGCTGAAACAGAACATCAGTCATCTTGCTGGTTCCTTTTCAGTGTGGATTAGAGCCCTTGCTGAGGCACAGCCTGCTGTGTGCTTAAACTCAAAAAAATGACAGAGGGGCTGTGGTGTGCAGAACACCTTTCATTCTTAGGCTCTACAGCTGGGCCTCTTGACATCAGAGATAATTCTCCTGAAATACAGGAACAGCAGAAATTCACACTCAAATTTGAAATTTCTGGAGCATTGGTTTCTAATTCTTGTACCAAGTCTCATCTGTTGCTTTGACTTAAGCCATTTTCAAATAACCGTGGCTACAGCAACAATTAATGTGTTTTGTTGCAGAAATCTTAGGAGGAGTGCCCTGATGTATCAGTGACTGATGAGAACAACTGTTTTGTTTTTTCCTTTGCCATCCATTATACTTTAGATAAAACCTTCAGCAGGGACCAGTGCTCTGAGAAACCAAAGAGAATTTATTCACCTGGCCTGTGGATGTGTTGTCAGCAGTTCCTGGCTGCTCATGGCCAGAATCTCAAATGGCTAAAAGTCAGCTTTTACATTTCTAGCTCTGCTCCAGGCTCTTAACATACTTTCAGACACAGCAGAGGTGACCTAAGGGAAAAACAAAAACCATGACATAATGGCAAAGAAAAGATAAAGTAGAAGAGAAAGAAAAATTGAAAGGAAAAAAAAAATAAAATCAGCAACATTTGGATTTGATTCTTCAAGCAGGGCCAGTGATCCACTGTGTTTGCTGGGATGCCCAGGTACTTCAGGAGATGGTCCCAGTACTCCAGCCCAAACTTAAGAACAGGCAACAGGTGGAGAAGTTGGACATGGGGAAAGTCTGGTGCTGATGGAGACCTGAAACATAACAGACCATGAGGCCAAAAGAAGTCCATGTAAGTGCTGATTGAGCCTGTGTTTAGGAAGCCATAAATGGGTGAAGTCAGTGGGCAGCTGTTGGTGTCTTGACCATATGACCAGCTCCCGTCATCCCAGCCTGCTGCAGAGCTCCAAAATGAAACTGGGGTCCTGAGTAGTCAGACAGTGCCTCCCCTAAAAGTGTTGGACAGATTTCCTGGGGGGCTTTTCCATGAGTGAGAAGTAATTTTGTCAAAGCTTCTGTGCTTAAACAAACACAGGATGTTAAAACAGGTTTTATTTGCTACTAGTGAGGCAGGAAGAAGCAAGATGCTGTGACATTTTCTTTTGCCACTGTCTGGACCAGCAGCTCCACCAAATGACTTTGTTCCACTTGGGAAGCCAGGCAAAATGTGTAGGTACTTAATGACTTTTAAAAGTGTCTAGATAAGATACATTTTATTCAGCTTTGGGTACTCTGAGATAGGTTAGAGGTCCCTGCCCATAGGAAAATGCCACAAAATGCAGAAAAAATGACTAGGTAGTATGGAATGTTTACAAGATGGCTTTTGCATAAAACAGCATCACTTTTTGTGTTTGCCTGCAGACAATGCAGGTTGTGCTCTAATGAGCTCAAGGCTGTATACCAAGTATTTTCTGGGAGCAGGGGATGGATTTTTAAAGTAAAAAGGGGATATTTTTATTTAGTTATGTTCTCTGATCTTATCAGCTCTCCAGCAGGAAGGCAGTCAAAGACTTTTTAGATAGAGGCTGTATAGGGGTGCTGTTGACTCTAGTTCATTTAGGCATTGCTGGCTTGCTCCAAGGAACAAGTTCACACTTGCCAACTTACATGAGTATGAAGCAACCTTTGATTCATACTACAAACTCATCCTGGAGTAGCAGTGGTGGCCCTTAGCATAAATGTTTGGGCTTTTGAATGATAAATCCTGGACCAGGTATCAACTGTGCGCTGGAGGAGGCAGAAGATAGGCGAAATGATAATACTGGAAATATTTTATCTTGACTGTAGAAAGACAAATCCAGGCAAGGCTAGTGATGTCCAATTCTATATCAATTGAAATTGGGATGTAGGAAAAATTATATGCACTGTAAAGAGATATAAATTTTTATTCTGTGTATATACTGGTTGACATAAATTTATTCATAACTCATATATTTGAATGTCCTCGTGAACTATTGAAACTGCATGTCTCTGTGATAGGTGGAAAAGCATAAATTTTTTTATGTCTCTACCTATGCAGTCATCAGAATTATTGGCACAAACACCTCATGGTGCTCTGTGTGGACATTTTGTCTACTAATGAAAACTCAGTCCACCTTGGGCTTTCATTAGGTTTACGTAGTAGTCTATAAAGTTATCAACTGTAAGAAAGATTCTAAGTAAACTATTTACATTTTTCTGTCCCAGCATATCATGTTAGCAAACTCAGTTTCACAGCTTTCAGGATAAACAGAGTTCCTGATCTTTTACCCAAAATGCTTGCACTTTCCTCCCTTAAGGGACCATGTAGTCTCTCACTTCTTCCCTACCTCCCTCCCCTCTGCTGGTCCCCAAACAGAGCCAGGCCAGCTTCAGTTTCTGTGCCAGGATCTCCTTTCCCTCTGCCAGAAATCAGCTGGAACTGACTTCTGCATTGCTGCTGTGAGCTCTCTGTCCCTCAAATCTTGGATTCTAAGCATGTCCACCTGTGTGAAACACAGTTTTGCAAGCACCTTCCCAGTGAGTGAGTCTCTACAGAGCAATGCTCTCAGTCTGCTGCTCCTTGCGGGAGGAACGGTTTGGTGCCCACCCTGGCTACAGGCAGGGCTCTGGCAGCCTGTGCAGAGCTGCTTTGCTGCTATGAAACTGTCCCCAGATGGTGCTTTTCCTTGCTCTGTCCCCTTATTTCCCTGGCACTTCTAGGGTCCCTCAGGGCTGCCCACATGCAGCTCTAATTGCTTCGCTGCCCCCCTGCAGTCTGCACACTTGCTCAGTGGGACAGTTTTATTCTGGTTCATCCTTTTCCACAAGTGCCAGCCAAACTTGAATCAGAGTTCTAAAATCTTTAAGGATATCTCTAAAATATTTAAGGATAAGAAAGACTGAAATCAAATAAAAAAGGAGAAAAATGCAGATTGGCTTAAATTCAGCCAACAGGTACCTTATCGTGTTGTGTAGTTAATCCGGGCAAAGCATATCCCGGCTGCCAGGTGTCAGCCCTGGTCTCCACTGCCCACAGCAGTAATCCCAGCCCCAGGCAACATCCTCAGACAGCTGGAGTTTGCAGTGACACCCTTTACTGGACAGTCTTACATGAGGTTTATACACATATCCTGAGGACTGATGGCTCTATCTGGAATTAGACATTAATTGGCTGCTTAATAGTGGCAATTTCCTCCTTGTCCTGGCTAGGAGATACCGTGAGAGTTCCACCTGGATGTGTTTCTGAAGCATTAAAGGTAATTTTTTAAAATTTTTCTTATGTTCTACTGTGAGAATGATGTAAGCTGTTGTGTTCATAATGAAGTTACTAGTAACATTTATTAAAGTTTATAGCAGTAACAGGCTTGAGACTCAAGGAAGCCCATGGTCTCTAGTACATTTTTAGCTGTATTTGGAGAGCACACATGGCATGTTACTAACATGCGACAGATCTCATTAGAAGTTGCTTTGCTGGACATTTCTGAAGCAATAAGCTTTTCTTGAACTTAGAGGTCACATCACACCACTCCATCTTCTGGCTACCTTTTCAGCTACTTCTTAACTTCAAGATTTGGGTCCTCCACACCTTCAGGGGCTTTAGCTGTTGTTGCCTTCTTTAGCTGTCCTACCTCCCATTTCCTCTGTCCCAGGTTACTTCAGTCTCTTTGTACCTTTCCAACAGCTGCCTATTGGCTTTCAGCTACCCTATATCCATCCTGGATAGAGGATATATCCTCCAAAGCACTACTCCTCTATTAGTCAAATCCTTTCCAATAGAAAACAGCTGTGGTGCTTATTCTACATAAACAGCTAAATAAATTTGGCTGAAAAATCTCGTTACTTTAATGATAACTTATAATCCATTGCTTCACTTTCTTGGACCTTATAATTGTGACATATTTAATGCAGAATTTCTAAGGAAGCGATTATGGCTGATCTGATTGGTAGCTGCCTAAAACTCTACGGAGTAGTATAAGATAAGCCTAAAAGGACCCATTAAACTGGGTCTTGAAGCTGGGAATATAGCAGTAATTTTAAAAGTTCAAGAGGTGTATTGTCCTTACCACAAATCTCAGCATTCTCAAAGTCAAAAAATACGGATTTCAGATTGTTAAAAGGATATCAAAATATTCTGTGTTATGGGAGAGGATGCCTAAAACACCCATAAAGTCTTAACTCAGTCTGGCCATAGGAACAGCCATAGGAATGTCATTAAGAATGTCAGTAGGAGTGAGAAATGGGGAAGAGCTAAAGAAATAGGAAGGGAAGGAGGGAGAAGTAGAAACTGTTGAAATTATTCCAATGTATCTAATATCTAAACTCACAAATTTAGTTTAGCAGATCCAGATAATCTGAGATGGTTTGGATAACAGCTTATTTTAGTTTGTGAGATGACTGGGATGTTATTTATTTTATTCCCAGTGGTCCTATAGTAGTCTTACCTTCTTCAGGATGTTGATGAAAATGAAGGCTTCCATTTTTCACAGAACAGATGACATGTTAAAGAGGGAGTTTTGTTGAGTATACAAGCAACATTAAAAATGAGAACAGTTCGAGTGAGTAAAATACAGAGGTTACAAGGTAGATTTATCGGCTTCAGAAAATATTTCAACATAAAATTAAGTTGAGGTAAACTGATTTCAAGGATTTGAATTCAGCCCATCTGTCATACACATTTAAAATACTGCAAACCAATATTTCATTACTTGCAGCAGAATAATTTGATGTTTCGAAAGGCCTTTTAAAATTACCTATGACGTATTTATTATGAGTTATTGAGTGTATGGGTAGACATTGTTTACAACATATTTCTGCCAAATTTTGTTTTTTCTGTGTTTAAAAACTTTAGGGAGCTCTATATTGTATATAACACTGTGCAGTCGGTAACTTTAAAAATAACACATTTTTTTCTTACTGTGTTTATGCAGAACTATAGGTCAGTTTGTTTAATACAAGTCAGCAAAAGCTTTTAAAAATTATGTAATAATTCCCAAGTTCTTATGAGTAACCCAGAATTGCCAAGCTACATATTATTGGGAATGATGCAGTTATAAAGGAAAGAAGATAAGAAAGTGTTACCGTGCCAGCTGCATGTGATTAGTGATGGCAGCCTACTGTCAACCATTCTTAGCCCTATGGTCTTCCTTAATTTGAGGTAGCTGTATACAGGCATTGTCTCAAAGGCACCTCTATTCTCTCTTCCTGGGGATCAGTGTCTTTAAAAAAACCAAACCTATCATTGTCTCTATGAGTATTTATTTTATTGTGTCTCATTGTTTTAACATTTGTATTGAGGAGCTGAGCCCTCATTAATGTAGAAACACTCGGTACAGCCACCAGACAAGATGTTCCAGTCATCTTTGTGTGACCCATGGGGCTATGAGGTGTTTGCCAGAGCTGGAGGTTTGAACAAGGTCTCTTATGCCAACAAAGAGCATGAAGCCTTCAGAAAATCCATCCAAGCTTGTGGGTTTTTTTTGGGGACCTTTATGGTTGTTTCTGTTTTGAAATCCAGCAGAGGAGATTCTAGCATTGCTGGGAAAACCATAACGAAGCAGCTGGGTGATTTATTTCTCATTGTTACAGGTTGGCAGCTGGGTGACCTGGAGGCCATCTCAGCCTGGCTAGAGACAAAAAAATACTGGCTTTCAGTTAATAATACAGTGATAAGGGATTTTCTCTACATTTCTACAAAATATTTCTTGCTTTCATCTTCAAAAAAGGAAGCCAAGAAATTGTGTTCTGCTGTGGTTTAAAATGTGACAGTGCATGATGATCAAAATGTGACTATAAACATAGATATAAGCCACAATAAATTTGTTGTCACTGGCTTTGTAAAAGGCAGCAGTAACAAAATGAGGGGATAGAAGATGATAGAGAGGACTTCCATTTTTGTTACTGTTAATTGATTTTAATCTTGCTGCCTTCTCCTGGTGATCAATTGATGTCTGAGTTTTGTGTATCCTTCCAAATGCCAAAGCTGTCCATGACAGAGATAGACAGTATTCATGTCACAGACTTTGATAGCATCTCTGTATTCTTGCCAGTGTGAGTTCACGTTAGTATTCAGTATAAGAATAATTCATTTGATGTATCATTGTTTGTAAAGAGGATTTTGATATGCTTTTATGGCACTGAACTAATATTATTTAAAGAATACCTTCTTTGGACAAAGAATTTTAGAAAATTGTGTGGAAGAAACTTCCTATATGTCTCATACAAAATATTTCTGTTTACATGTGCCAGCACAATGTTTACACTTTTTGCAACAATATGAGGTTGGTAACCCATGTTCAATCTTTGATTGTCTATTGGTCTCAGAGTTCCTTTCCTGCAGATTTGATGCCAAGTGAATATTTCTACAGAACAGTTTTTCAGTTTGCTAAGATCTTTTTGAATTCTCTACCCCATTTTCTAATTTACTGCGTCATATGAAAATGGAGTAGCCATACCTTCTGCACGGTTTCCAGGCCGTTAGTAAAGAGTAGTGTGAGCTCAGGATACATCTGTGGTGAAATGCTGCTTGACACTGACTTCCTTTTTGACTATGAAACCTTCCTCTGCATTTCTGGGCAGCTTTCCTCCCCACACTTTAGTAGTTTCACCTGGACCAAGTTTCTCTAGTTCCTTTGTTATGTTACTTGAGACACTGTCAAGAACCTTACAGAAATGAAGACATTTGACGTTTTCCTCTGTCCACAAAGCCTGTTCCTTGTCAAAGAGGGAAATTGTACGGGTTCAGATTGATTTGTGCTTGACAGACCAACCTGGCCTCTTACTTGCTCCTTTGGAGTCTTAGTTTTTACAAATATTTTGTCTAATTTTCTGGCATTTCCTGGGAAGTGATGTTAACTGAAGTCCCCATTCTCTTATTCTCTACAATTTTTGAAATAGCTGGCTTGTTTGATCTTTTTCAGTTTTCCAGACCAAACTTTCATGAAGTCAATCACTAATGATTCTGACACTGACTCACCATATTTAGGCAGGTAAGGTGAATCTACTAGGCCAAGCAATTTGGAAAAAATAGAAAAGCAGACCCCAAACTAAAGTTCTCAGTAGCTTGTCTCTCCCTTAAGTGACCCAGATTCTTTTTCCTCATGTGTGATAGCTTTTCCTATCATGTAGAATTTAATGAAGACTGAATCACAGGAATATACCAAGCATTTCAGCCATTTAGCTTCTTCTATCCTTTTTTTCAAACTTTCTCCCCCTGTCTCTCTCTCTTTAACCTGCTAATGAAATTCTGGATTTTTTTGTCATCCCCATGACTTGTTTCGAGTCATATCTCATTTCACACAATGATCTCTCTGATTGTAGTAATTCTGAGTAGTGAAACTTTATTTCCACTTATGGTATACCTCTTTCCTCTCTCAGAGATCCTCATGGTTTATCAAACTGCACTCCTGGTATATTTCCTACCCATTTCCACCCTGACACACTAGAATATTCCACAATTTTGCTTTTATTATCTCCTTAGGGGTCAACATTTCTGAACTCCTTTTCCCTGTTTCCCATGGGATTTTATTTATTAGGTCTTCAAGTTCCTCTTTGCAGTCCAATATCTTGTCTTTGTTTTTTTTCACTTGTGGAAACTCTTTAACTCTCATTTCCTCAGCTCCCTCCTATTTTTACTTTCCACTCTGACATTTTCAAATAACTGTTCCCTACAGGCTAGGCTGACTATCAGACCTACTTCCCTTCTGGTTTCTTGCACAATTTTCTGCATTAAAAAATCATCAAACTTCCTCTTTGGGAAGTTTCTGGAGAGCCTGCTCTCCTCTTTCCCAAGAGATGCTTGGAGCTTTCGAGCTTCTTCTTACTGTGAAGCCCTGTACCTTGGGGACTTTCTGCTAATTTCTCACAGAAGTGTCTTCCACTTGATCCCCCTGGTTTGATGGCTGATATTTGCCAGCACAACACCTTTGCTTTTTTTCCTCATTATTATCAGGATTCTTCTCTATAGATCTTTTTACATTCTGCCACTCAGCAGCACTTCTTCACTGCCTTTCCTTGGCTAAATAAGCTGGTAAATATTCCAGCCATGTGAGTGTTCCCACCAGGTCCCTATTCTAGTTGACTCATAATTTTGTTCTTGTTTAAGGACATCCAGCTCTGCCAGATAGCTCCTCATGCTTTTTGTATTAATACACAGGCATCTGAGATGTTCAGAAATGCAGTCTGTTCTCTGCCTTTTTTGTTCTTGCTACGATGTTGTTTTCCTCTGTTCTGTTACTCTTGTCCCTCATCCAAGTCAGCACTGCTTACACTTCTCTCACTTGTTCCCAGCTATCAAGCTTTTGTCCCAAGATGCTGTTTTTCTTTGGAGTGAGACAGATCCCTTTTCTTCTCAGACATCCTTCTGAGACCCTCTTGACTAAGTTAGCTGTGCATGAAATTATTCTGAGGATGTCTCTGTCTATGTAGCTATTAAAAAAAAAAGAAAATGTTATTAACCTTTTGATATAAAATGGAGTTTTTGGCAACGGTGTTGAAAGTATGTTTTCGTATTCTATCACTTCTCACTGCTGCTTACAGTTCCTCTTGTATTGTTATTATTTCAGATATTTCCTGGGAATGTTTTAGTATCTTGGAATGAAGACCTGGTCTGATTGCATATCTGGAAGAGAGAGATAACTACTAATAACTGTTTTTCAGAGTATATATCATCACAACAGATGATCACTCACTCACCTGCTCACAGAGCTTTTTTCCCTAGGCTTACTTTGTTACAATGCATCACGATTTTGTTATCTTTATCCATTTTCTTCTTTTCATAGCTCTTCGCACCCCCACCTTGTGCCTGGAAGTTTTTCTGAGACAATTTTTATATCTCCTATGCTGACATAATTTCATACCTGCCTAGGACAGTTAAATGTTTTGGGTTTTTTCTGAAGTTTGGGTTCACGTAGAGTCATGGGGAAGAGGTCTCTGCATTTTTTAGTATGAAATACAATATTTTCTGTATTTCTTTACCTTTTTCTATTATCTTTTATCTTGTTATCTGATTCCAGCATAAGTGATTCTTACCATACATTGACATGATTAATAGATTTTCAAATTTCTGGTTTTATTGTACGAAATGCTGTTGGATCAGAAGGCTTGCTAATTTCTTCAAGGTCACCGTTTTTTATTATTACAAAGTATGCATTTATATGGCCTGAAGATTTTCTGGTGTTCTACAAAAGAAAAAATAGTCTATTTAACTTTTTAACTTATTACAAAAGAAAAATAATTCTGTTTATTTGTTTGTTTTCTTTTAAAACAAGCAGCTCTTTCTAAAGCTGAGAATATCTCCAGGGAATACAATACTGGGGAAAGATACTCAAAAGATCACTTAAAACTTAATGTAGGTATTACAGAGACCTATAGTACGAGCAATTTCACTAAAGAGGGGGAAATAAAGTCCTGTTTTTACTCCAGATTATGTATTACATTGTTATGCTGCAGAATGAAATGTGGAGTTTTGTCCATCTAACCTAGGAGAGTATGTGAATAATCATTTAAATCAAGCACTGACATCTGCATGTGCTTTACTTGGTTTGCTTTTAATCAACAAACTGTCAGCCTGTGATATTACTGTAAGTACACAGTTCAAGTGCCAAGAAATTACAGGCCATTTGAAGTCCTGGGTCTGTGTTGGTTAGTGAGTTAATACAAGTGCATCTAAGATGTATGCCTCGTGCCCGAACAGATACAAAGTATGCTTATTTTGGCTGGTGGAAGTACATCCTGGAATGTGTTTTTCAACTTAGAACAGCTTGTTGAAAAAGAAAAAAAGAAAGAAAAGTAGAAAAAAATAAAAAAAAAAAAAAGACAAGAAGTTTCTAAATGCCAGCTTGTCTGGTTTAGGAGTTATTAATTCACCAAGAATTTAAAAGTAAAATAGTACTTGGTGTATGATTGGAAAATATGTATAATAAATACAGGAACAAAAACCAGGGGGGAAAAAAGCAATCAGGTGGAGAGGTTTACTGCAGTGTTAGTGTTGCATTATCCTATGTTTGCTCTCACTTGCCATGAACTCACTGAAGCTGCTCTTCCTTTAATGTGACCGCAGCAGCTCGGTTGACCCTATCAGCAGCGGCTCTGCAAGGCAAGGTCTGCTCCAGGCCCTGGGACTTGCTTCAGAAAGGAAGGCAGAGCCAGTTGGCATGTTGGAGTTTGGTTCATTGCCTGTAGAGTGATGGAAAACATTCCCATTCACCAGAAAGCTGTGAATGTGAAACCCTGCCATACCCATCCTTTTCCTTTCTTATAGCTTTTTCCTTCTTTTTCTCTCATTTTCTCATTCTTTCTGTCCCAGAATAAGGAGTTAGCAGGGCTTTGGAGAATAACCCTCATCACGGCTTCTCCAGTCTTTTTTAATTGGAGAAAAAAAATCTGGAGAGAAAGAGAGGCTGGTGTTATCCTCATTTGGTACTGATCATCAGAGATGCCACACACTTCAAAGAGAGTTTGGCAGTCCTTGTGTTAGCAGCGCTCTTGGAGGAAACCCCACTGCTAAGATGACTGTGAGCAAGGTGGCAAGTCTTCAAGGCAAAGCTTCCTTTATTTTGTGCTAAGTCTCTTCAGACACTTGATCAGCTGGACAGTGTGTCAAGCAGCACTGGAAGGCCAGGTTAAACCATGACCTTTAGTTACTCTTGTACCCACAGAAGAAACTGTCAGTTGAGAACCATAGGACAAATAAAAGTGTTGCTTTGCCATGCTCTTCCTTCATGTTCTAAAAAAAAGGTCATACTCAGCAAGAAATCAGTTTCTGAGCAAAATTTGAGGCTGTGAATGTGATGCTATATTGATAGGCACATATATGCAATAATGTGTAAGTTGCAGAAAGGGAAAAAAGAGATGCAGCCACATTTCCCATTTAGAGAAGAAACACAAATGTCTCTTAAAATCCTGCTTCCTGTAATCCCAATGCATGGTTGAACAGATGCATTTTCTTTCTCACTCCCCTGGCTTCTGAGACACCAGATACTATCTCTTGTAAGATGCAGGATGCTGGGTTAGGTATGGCAGTTCTTGTGTTCCCAAGGGATTGCTCTACTGGGGTTGCCACTGTTCATCTGCATTCAAAGATGCATTTAAACTGAACTGATAAAGAAAGAAAACTTGTATAAAGCATACAGTAACTCATTCTGTTAAGGATTTGGCATGGCATTCAAGGGAAACCAATTATGATTTATGTCAATACAGCACAGATAATTTCCCATTGATTGACTGCCAGATTCTTCATAAAATAATGAGTTAGGCCTGATGCCAGTGATTCTTGAGCACCATCAGGCCAGTGTTTCTATTTCATATGCCCTTGACAAGGCTTCTCTCAAAAATTTGTGAGTTAAGTGAGTTTATAAGTTCTCTTCAAATATGCAGACTCAAACAAACATAAGCTGTGATTCCCTTAACGTGTTAGTGGGGTTTTGAAATGCATGCTCTTGTCTAGGCATTTGGCTACAGGTCTGGAAAAAGTGAGTTTTAATTCGTTACTTAAAAACCAACCAAACAAAAGGAGTTGCTCTGTTTGCTAAGGATTCCTCTTAGGAGATTAGTGTATGCTCAGAATCAAAGTAGTTCTCAGTGAAAAATAACTCAGGTTATCTGGAAACAAATGGTATGTCTTTAGGACTAACCAGTGTGGGGAAAATCCTCTGTGCTTATCTGGAAGAGTAATTTAAAAAGTTTCTATTGCTGCAGGCCTGACCAGTGCCAGTCACTGTGGAGTGTGTGTGTTCATTATTCAAGAGACACAGAAGTGAACTTTCCTACGCTAAGGGTGAGGAGATGGGGGCTGGCCATATCTGAACTACTCATGGTGTGGGATGGGTGAGTGGCTGAATCTCCCTTTTCAAAGGTGTGAGAGGAGTGAAGGCAGCAACTGGTACTTCTGGAGAGGACATATACCCTCAGTCTCCGGAGAGTTTGCCATCCCAAACACACAGCTTCTCCCTTGAAAATATCTGCAGCTATTCTGTTTTTCTGCTCCCTTGTCATAAACCGTCAAGTCATAGACATCTGGTGTGAGCAGTGCAGTCCTTTTTGTGATGGTTTTGGCTACAGTGGAGTTAAATTTCTTCCTAGTAGCTGGTAAGGGGCTGTAGTTTGAATTTATGCTGAAGACAGTGTTGATAACACTGATATTTTGGTTATTGCTATGCACTGTTTACAGAGAGTCAAGGCTTTTTCTGCTTCTCACCCCATCCCACCAGTGAATGGGCTGGCAATACAAAAGAAGTCGGGAGGGGACACAGCCAGCACAGCTGACCCCAACTGACCCGAGGGATATCCCATACAATATGATGTCATGCACACTATATACAGCTGTGGGAAGAAGGAGGAAGGCAGGGATATTCAGAGTGATGGCATTTTTCTTCCCAAGTAACCATTTCCCAAAGCCTGGATTCCCTGGAGATGGCTGAACACCTACCTGCCGATGGGAAGCAGTGAATGAATTCCTTGTTTTGTTTGCCTGAGTGTGCAGTTTTTGTTTACCTGTTAGACTGTCTTTATCTCAGGCTGTGACTTTTCTCACTATTACCCTTCCAATTCTCTCCCCAGTCCAAGGCAAAATGAGCGAGTGGCCGTGTGGTGCTTTGCTGCCAGCTGGGGCTAAAACCATACACTTTCCTATTCCTGGCAGTCTTCTATCTTAGGATACTGCCTGTCTTGCGTATGCCCAGCTACATCCACATATGTTTCCATGACTGCTGCATATCTAACTATTTAGAGAACTCTGCAAACTTGAAGTTATTGCTTTCCAGGCAGAAAATTCTAGAAAACCTCTTCAAAACAGCCTCCATCTCCCCTTCAGAGAGAAGAGCAAACCAGTTTGGTAAGGTTCACCTGGAGGCTCACAGCCTGCAGGGAATTTGAGTAGGAACACAAAAGAAATAAAACCTAGGTATGGTGAAGAAGAAATTAATTTTAAAGGAGAAAGCAAAAAGATGTCAGCTGGAGGAGACAGAATTTCTAGAAACGAAATGTCTTACCAAGCCTGGAATTTTTTAGGGTAAAATGAACCTGCTAAAGCTGGAATTAATAAATATATGGAAGGTTATGGGCATATGAAGTGTTTTAAATGTTCATGTAAAGTTTTAAGTCTTTTTCTAAAGGCTGTGTGCTTTTTGGTTAATAAATACTGCATTCTTTTCAATGGAAGAAGTTTCCTGTGCGGACTTTGATCAAAAGTAGCCTCCCAAATGGAAAGCTATTGACAATGACAGTTATATACAAGGTTACTTATAGATGGAAAAAACAGAGGAGCTGCAGACTCAGACACTATTTAATAGTAGGTGAGTTACAGATTTTTTTTCTGTGAGAGGAAGACTTTGAAAAACTTCGCTTTTAGTGCCACAAGCCTAAAAGCACTGCTCACCTTGTGACTGTGGGAGAGGTGAGTGAGAGTATCCATAAAATACAGACCCTTCCAGCTTGCCTTTCCTTACACACACAGAGGCCAGAGCCAAACAGGCTCCACAGGTGTCGCGGCTCCCAACCAGACTTTCACATGATACTTATTCCAGCTGCCCTTCCTGCCGACCCTGGCAGGAAGGGTGAGAACTGGCTAACTTCAGCAAGAACAAGGCTTAGTCCTAAGGAAGCTTTAATGTTTGCCAGAATTTTAGCCATTAACAGCTTGAATCCTTGTGAAACTGCCTGCTCTGTACTTCAGCTGATGTGGCCTGTAAATTCACACACAGTTCCTAGGGGTAGCAATTTCTTCTTTGCTACATAAAGCAGTGAGGAGGGGTCAGACAGACAAGTAAATGTGGTGGAATTTGCCATCTTCTGTGTACAAAGATTTCTGCTAGACCACCCTTACTCACCCTGGCAGCATTTTTTAATTGTTCAGTGTTATTCAAGAAAACACACAGGCTACTCCCTTTGAATGATAATTTTTCTGGTGAGCACTGAAGCATATAGATTTTTTACTTCATTGAGGTTTCCACAGAGGTTATGACATTTAATGTTCAGCTCTAGCTGCTCATTGCTATGTGGGGTGTGCACCGAATGTGGCCCTGCAAGATTGTCTCTCTTTGTAGCACTTCAGCAGATGTAAATAACAATCTGTTGATCCAAGTTGTCCATGCATGAATGGTTAAGAAAAAAATGAAAATTCAGTTCCACCAGACTCGTTCCCATATGCAGACTGCAACAATTCTCTAGAATAATAAATTTTCTCTTCTGTCCTCAGTCCCAGTCAAGAATCCTATGGGAACACCCTGAGCAGGATGATAAGGTTTATGTATGCCTTGCTGGCCAGCACATTTGGTTTCTGCTGGAAGAAGAGGCACGCTGGCTTCCTTCAATGTATGGTCTTTAAACAAGGACTTACTTTCATCAAGTCACCCAGTGTCTTAACTGTGGAACTGCTCCTTCAAAGTTGCAGCCTGTCCCATTTGGTGCAGTCTGCAAGGAGGGAGGAGGTTTCTGAAGTACCCTCAGCTTATCCCATAAATGATTCTGTGGTTTAAATCCCATACTCTTGATGTGGTAACCAGTGTGTGCTGTTGAAGATGTTCCTTCCCTAGCACATACCTGGTGGGTTGGGTGCAGGTGCAGAGCAAAGTGAATGTTTCATCTGGGCTCAAATGCAGCCTGACAAATACAAGGCACAACATGCAGCAGAACAGTGCTTGGAGCAGAGCAGGCTGAAACATCCAATGTCAGGTACAAAGAGGTCACAGCCGGCCAGGAGAGAGGTCTTTAGAGAGATGTTTCTACACAAGGCCAAACTCAAAAGAGGTGCCCAAGCAGCCCCGCATTTCTGTTAAAGGCTGCAGGCCATCAAGAGAAGCTGAAGCTGACTGAACATGGCTCTAAATGTGGCTGTGGTGTGTTTGGCTTAAAAATTCAGCAAACAAGAGCCAGCTAACACAGCTCTTCCTCTCTCTCTTTCTCAGGTGCGGGAGAGGATCAAGCTCAGTTACCTCGCTGACATAACATGGGATATAGGAGTTCTGGAAATTGGCATTTAAAAGCGGTGGACATATGCCTGTTTTCCATTTTTAAATTTTAAATGCTTCATAGAAAAATATTTCTGGTTTGATTTTCTTAAACATTTATGTTTAAGCAACAGCCTAATTTTCATCAAGTGTACTGCCTAGGTGCTCGGGAGTGCTTAGGCAGCCCAGTTTGGAAGCCAAGCAGGTTGTGTGAAGGCCAATTGCCTCCTCTTGCATTAGAGTGACTGTCTAGCTCAGTTTTCCATTGCCAATTCAAACAGCAAGAATTACAATTCACGAAATGGATGATCAGCCAGCTCATTAAGTAGTTATTTCATAATTTTGTTCAGACTGACAACAAAATCCATGCAAGGGATCCAAGTGATGGCACCCCTGTAGGAAAGCATCTGTACCACCACAAACTCTTTGTTTGGATGAATTAAGGAGTATTTGAAAGTCAAGCTTCTAGATTTCTCTATTCTTTTTGAAAATTAAGTTAGGTAATATTAAAATACCTTGCAACTATATTCATTCATAAGTCCTACAGCATCAAAAATATAGAAAATTCTTTCGTCTGAATAGGAATCACTCAATAAGTGTATGATCCTACTTTTTTCCTTGCAATAAGGTGTAATTTTAAAAATTGAGCTTGATTTCTGTATCAACTGTATTCTTAAAAACATTGAATAAATCACTGTCTAACATATCGTGTTTTAGGTCAGTTGCAAATGAAACATTTAATATTAACTGTGTGCCACCCTAAACCTTGTTCTGCTTTCTAGTATCACCAATATGTTTGATAATATTACACATTCTCTTTTGTTTGTAATTTTTCTCGGTATTTGAGAACCAAGGTGCTTTTGTACTCATGAAAAACAAGCAAATATGCTGCTTCATACTTTTGCACCACCTTTTTCCTTATAGGACACACAGTATGTCTATGTTTTTGCAAACTGTTATTTCCTCACCTCACCGTCACTGACAGCTGTTTTCAAGGGTTCATTTACTTGTATTAAAAAGTTTGTACAAGGCCCTTGTGTTTTTTTTCCATGTAATTTAAGGTTAAAGAGAATTAATGTTCTAGATATCTTCTTTGCTGAAGTGTAGTGGTTATGATGGATTCAGTTCCAACTGTAGTTTTTTGCCACCTAAGCTGTTGCCAGTTGTGGATTTAACACTGGAAGTGCCTAATCTGGTGATGAAGGTGAGTGCCACTGTTCTTGACTTTTGGAGCCGCTTGAGTACACACAGAGAGGACAGTCCTTGAAAAAGGGAATGACAACTGTAAATAAGAACAAGAAGAAGAAGAGAGAGAAGAGACTGAACAGTTCTTGTTGCAAGATCATTGCATATTGTAGGTTTGCTTATATTTGTCAGACTCTATTTTTAAAGTTCCAGACAATGCAACTTCCACCTCATCCCTTGGGAAGTTATTCACCAACTAATACATCTTGCCATCTGGAAGTTTTTTCCTGATATTCTCTGTTAATATTTCCTTTGTTAATACCTTTTCTATAATAAAAACTTATTAAATCACTTACAAAATTACAGCTTCTCTGTGAGTTATTTGAA
Organism: Gymnorhina tibicen; assembly: GCA_013399875.1. Lineage (NCBI taxonomy): Eukaryota > Metazoa > Chordata > Aves > Passeriformes > Artamidae > Gymnorhina > Gymnorhina tibicen. The sequence goes on from VXAZ01009369.1 coordinate 558,131, forward strand.
TCATCAGGATAAACTGAGCAATTATACCCCCTGTACCAAATTCTACATGATAAAATTAACTTCCCACCAAATTCATAGAATAAAATATGCTGAGTTGGAAGGGACCCATCAGGATTATAGTACAGAATCATAGCATAGCATAGCATATCCTGAGTTGGACAGGACCCACAAGGATCATTGAGTCCAACTCCTGGCCTTGCACAGGACATCCCAAAGATCTGATCATGTGCCTGAGAATGTTGTCCAAATGCTTTTGGTGCTGTGACCACATCTCTGGGGAGCCTGTTCCAGTACCCAACCACCCTCTGGGTGAAGAACCTTTTCCTGATATCCAGCTTAAACCTACCCTGACTCAGCTGTTTTCACGAGTCCTGTTGCTGGTTGAGAGTGAAGAAGAGATCAGTGTCTGCCCTTCTGCTTCCCCTCGTGACAATGTTGAACAGTACGATGAGGTCTCCCCTCAGTCTCTTCAGGCTGAATAAACCAAGTTTATTCCGGGTTTATAGACCCCAGCTATTCCTCATACGGTAGTTCTGTATTATAGTTATCACAACTGATCTGAGATACAGCTTTGGAACCAATGAAAGAAAAAAGGCCCCAAGACCCTGCTGATAAGTTATACAGAACTCCATGTCCAGCCTTCTGTGCTCTACTCTTTTTCATGTGTGTCATACTTTACACACTATTTTATTACCTTAGGAGAAACCAATGTTTCAGCTACTGGTTTTAGGACATTTAGAAAGTAAGGATTGCTGATTTGTATTATTAACTTATACTCATGGTGTTATTATCTTAAGATCTGGGGAAAAAGATACACTTTATCAAAATATTTCTTATCTTATGCTTTTTCTGTCTGAGGACATAGTTAATCATTCTGGGCTGTTTTAACCCTGGACAATGTGAATCACTCTCAGCTTCCTGACTGTTTTTCTGCCTGAGTTTTAATGTGCTCTTCCCTTGGATTTAGAAGAGATGAACAAGTCATGCAGCTCTTGCCTGGACACACTACTTCATGGCCTGGAATATTAACATAAAACTGAAACTGAATCACTGGATGTGACCTAGCTGGAATTAAAGGTGCAATATGACTGTTATTGCAGGGTCAGTCCATGGAGAACTCTGTTGCTTGCATCAGGCTTAGATCTTTGAAATATGAGGCTGGAGGGAATTATGTGATTGTCACAATTACCTTATTTATTAAATCCCTTCTGCCTTTGCCCAGGGAAGATGGGATTCCAGTGTCAAAAAGTGGCTTTGCAATAGATAAACTGAAGATTGAAGGGATGTGTATTCTGAACAAATTCAAGTGTAGAAAAGTATTGCCAAAGAGTGGCTAACCTGCATCTCTGCTTGATAAATGTTAACTGCTGATGTTTATCAGCTTATAATATACTACCAAAAAGAAGGTGGGTAAGAAAGTTTGAGTTGCCATAATTTGATAAATCTTTTAGGACCTGGGATGTTTAATCAAAAGATCTTAATTGGCAACCAGCAGTGCCCATTTCCAGAAAAAAAATAAATGGAAGTGGGCTGATAAAAATAGAAATTATCCACAAAAACAGATGAGCCTAACGTGCAAATCAAATTGTTTGAGTCTAAAAAAGAGAGGGAAAGAAGGAAAAGATGTTTACTTTGCCTTGGCTGGGAACCTAAAGAGTGGAACAAACAGATTTGCAAAGTAACATTACAGCTTACTTTCAAGATTTGATAGAAGTTCAGAGTATTTAGCAAATCAGATGGTTCTACTGCATTTTGGCAAAGTCATCTGGACATAATGAATGCAAAGATGTGCACATTTTCCATGTCCTCTCGGGAGCTACAGCTCCCAAACAGTATGGCAGGACTCAGAAAGACTATGGCAGGAGGGCATGCCAGTGTGTGCATGCTGCCTTCTGACCACCTTGATGGTCACCGAAGCCAGGGAGAGGAACACAGTGATGAACCAGGGCTTTGAGCGTCAGACAAAAGGGAGAGCAATGCCTGCATTATTCCTCTGTTTGTTTTATTTTGGCTTAAAAAGCTTTTAATGTTCATTTTATCTGGTAAGTCCTGCAGACAAAACTTCTGATAGGGCAAAAGAATTGTTCTTTAATGAGAAAATTGTTTTTCCCCACTGATGCAGCAGTACTTTCCTGTAAGTCCTCTTTGGAGAATTACAGAGACTTCTCTGCCTTTCACAGGCACAAATCAGGAGCATATAATTTGTGTCTAGTACCCAAATTAACACCAGTGTACTTGGGACTGGAATTTGACAAGCTGTCTTGATTTGGCAATGGACTGGAGAAACTCATGATTTAGGAGCTGTTGTACAAAATAGCTTGAAGAAAATAAGAATACTTGTTCCAAAAGAAGAATGATAATTCCCCAGAGAAACGATGATATTTTATGAAGCTAAATAAAAAACTAGAGAAATGGGTGTCAAAAATATCCAGGCCTATGAGTAGAGTTGAAGCATATTCTTGCAAGCCTATTTGGTACATTTATCCACAAACTTGACTGACACTCAAAATAGTCAAAAAACCCATCACATGCAATATGATGTTTATCACAATGCAAAGTACTCAATATTCTTGTGTCAAGTTACCACTAGAAATGTCTTAAAGGCTGACTCAGGAGATTTTTGACCACAATTGAGTGGTAAAGATTAGAGATTTATTATTGGAGCATATTGAAATTTGACACATTACATCACAGATCTGCACATTATTGCAACAAAGATGTTTTCTTTGAGTACTATCTCAAAAAAACAACTGAGATAAGTGAATCCATAACATAAACTGTCTGGTTGGTTATATAAATTGTGTTCCTTGTCTGTTTGATTTGTGTAGCTCTTTGTATAGCTCTAGGTTCACATTTTGTCCCAGTCTCTTAGCTGTGGTTGAAGGGGGGATGAACAGGAGCCTCACAGGAGCTAGAACTATCACAAGGCTGCTCTGACCTGGGCTCTCTACCTGGGTCCTCAAAATGTAACTGCAAGGGAGTGAGAAGACTTAATAAAACCTTGGCCCTTTTGACTTACAACCCAGAGTGGGCAAAGCAGGAAGAACAGGGTAGGAAGAGGAAAACTTACCTCTGAACATTTTATCCAGTATGTTTCTGTTTTTTTTCTAAAGGATTCCCTATCATTAAGGAAACTCCGGTGCCTGTGCCAGAGAACATCAGATGTACACCCAGTTCTGCTGTACACCTGTCTAACCCATTCTAACTTAGGATCAGTAGTCAAGCAGTGCGAATGGCATAAGATCCTGTGGAGAGGAGGGTGCAAAATGCTGCCTTCCTGTGTCCATGGATATATTCAGTGTTCAGAGAGGAACACTGAATGTGGCAACTGAATGCGTGTGAGCCAGAGCTTGGGACAATGATCTGTCATTGCCAGAGATATTTGGGTTTTGCTGACTGGAGCAAGTCAGAACATTATTTTATTCGGGGAATCAGATAGGACAAGTTATGTAAAAAAAATAATGTTCTCTTAAAGATCATTCCGTAAGTACACCCAGCTTTGTCCTTGGTATTACCCACGGTAGGGACTGCACTGATCACTCTGTCCATTTTTCCATTCCATATAGTCTATGGCTCTGTGTCTCAAGTTATTCCCCCTGGTGAAGCTGCCCCTCTTCAGCCTTTCTGTCTGTTCTGGGGCTTAACTCCCCAGAGGAGATTGTAGATCTTGAAGCACGCTCTTAGGTGTAGGTAGATACCTGGTGGGTTGAGCCTCTCCAGCATGGCTCATACTCTTCACACAATGCCATTGTTACTCATTACTAATAGCTGGTGAGTACAACCCTTGACAGGGTTTGTTTGTGCTCATACTTGGATAATTCTGGTTTTTCAGTGCCAAAAATATGCTCCACAAAGGGAAAAACATGAGCAAGTTAGGAAAAACCCAAAAAATGTCTAATGAAGAAGGATGATCCTGTTGTGCACTGTCTTTTGACACTTTTCCAAAATTTAGAAACTGTAGGAGTACCCAAAAAGGAAAAATAAAATTCTTCCCCAGCAAATGTCTTTCTGCACAAGGGGTTCAGAGTTGATTACAAGCATATGCGTATGCATACATACAGACACAAGTATTCCACCTGTGGAAGGAGACCATTTCCAGTGAAGCTGTTGCTCACGAGCCAATAGTGAAAGTTAAGAGTCCAGCTGTGGTGAAACTGGTTGCTGCCAGGGTGAAGCTGACCCTGGGGCACTGGGCAGTCCTAGAGGTAATCACTGCCCACATCCCGTAGTGGGCATTGCAACAAACAAGAATGAATGTGCAGACCTGCTTCCAGTTCAGACCCGCTGGAAAAGCACTCCTCTAGAAGATATTCACGGCTTCAGCACTCTGACTGTGGTCTTAAAATAAGGACCTGTTGTTGAAGGTGTGTTTGGGGACTCTGGCCTTTTCTTCTCCAGGAACTGGGCTATCCAGCTTGGCATCATTAGATTTTTCCCAGTTGTGTTGGATGAGCCATTAAAGCCCCACGCATACAGCTTTTTCTTGTAAATTTGCTTGTGGATCTGATAAAACTTCTCAGAAAACACCGACCATCTTTGTATGTACCATCACAAATTGGGATCCAAAAAATGTGCCAGGAGAACAATAACCATATATCATTGCCTGATACTCAGTAACATTTTGCGTGCTGTTGAAGAGGCACATAGCAGATGCCTGCTTTAGCGTCATTGACAAAGGATGTGCTGAATGTGAGGGCTTTCCAGATGTGTGGTTGTTTTACGATAGAATAAAAGTGACAGTTGTCTACATACACAAATTTTCCTTAAAAAACCCACAAAGAAACCAGAAATAAATGCAAACAACCAGCTAATTGTGCCATCAGAATATTCTGTCTCAGATTGTTTCTACCAGATACATTTGCACAGGATTTTAGGCAAGATTTTTGCTTCATTATGGATTGGAAATTAAGGTAAGAAGGGGAGCTTTGCCCAGCAGAAATACTCAAATGCTTTTCAATTACTCCTTTCCTGGTTAAAACACTTTGTTTTAAACAATGGTTACTGCTCACGGGAAAGACTCCCATCACACAAAGTTTGGGAAGCAGATATCCTGAAATAATTTCTACAATGCAGGGTAGGTATTTTCCTGCTCCCCAATTACACAAACTGTTAATGGGTAATTGGAGGCAGGCTAAGTGCTAAAATCTGGTACCATTACATTGAATGACACTCTATAAAATAACATCTGTCTGTGTGTAACATGGCCTTAATTCCCAGCACACTGACAATCTGTAATGAAAACAGCATGCTGTAAGCACTGAACATATGTAAAAAAAAAAAAGAATGAAATACAAGTAGAGTGCTTTCCTGATAGAATTCAAGTAGGAAAAAGGCAGGCTTATTTATTATCTTCCTGTAGTTTATAGTTTAATTTTATTTTGTAAAGCGCATTTATACATCTGTCTTTCTATTCCTCTACAACATATATATACACAAACACATAAATGTATGAAAGAGTAAATATTAATGTGTGTATATACATATATATATAAACACAAATTGATTTAAATGGAGTTTGATCAAAGAATGAAATACTAATTACATATTAAAGTCAGTGCAGAGATTCCAACTGGTTTTACAGCTGGAATCAAGATGAGGCTAGAACAAGCTCCAAATCTGCATATCTTTCCTTTGTAAGGTTGGCCCAGATCACAATACTAGCTTTGTCTTTGCTTTGCCTGCTCCTACACCCTCCTCCTAAGAGTTACTTAAAGCTTCTTGGTGTTAGATGGGCCACATATAAGGTAAAAAAATAATATCATGTGAGCATCCCATTACAGTGTATTTTGTGTTTACAGATGATGTCACAAACTGCTTGCAGTTAAACTGATCTCAGTCAGGGAAATGCAGCCTCTGGTGTGTGAAATACCAGCTTCCACAACTGAGACAATACATTCAGAGATGGGGCTCAAGAGCTGAAACTACAGAACTGATAAACTAGTGATGAAATTTTACCTAATTTTAGATGCTTGACTGTCAGACCATTTTCAACATTGAAGTTTAGCCTTGTGTTTTTCTTTTTTACCTCATTTCATTTGATGTAAGATAAGCTTCCTAAAACTGCCAGTACAAGCCCATACTAACAGTTATCATTCTTGATTTCTGTGCCAAAGGACAAGAGTAATGTCTCAATATATTCTCATATGATGTATCTTTATTTTTCTAAGCTGTGTCTTGATAATTAGTACAGTATTATCTTATCAATTAGTAAAACAGTATCCAGTAATGTTATCAGCTCTGACACATCCAGGTAACATTTGAACAGATCTATTTTTGCAGTTACATTCACATCTACCACAAAGTCCTGTTTTTTGGCATGAACAACAAATGGAAACGTTGATATGTGCTCAATGTTAAGAAAATGCTTTAGCAATGTATTAGATTACTTACTGCTGAGAAAAACTCATTACACAGAACCACTATATTAGTACTGGCATAACAAACAAATTATAACAGAAAAACAACCCAAAACCCAAACATAACATCCCACCATAAAATAAAAGAATGAAAAAATGATGGAAAGAAAGATATGCTGTCATGACATTTCTGTGTTTTCTGTAGAAAAACTATAATTTCTTAACATAAACTAGTTTAAAGGGGGATTTTTTTTCCTCCTAGTGTGTTTAGGAAAAGTCTCATTTTTCCTGATAAGGGTGCTGAAAGTTCTTATTCAGTATGATTTTATACAGAATGTTTGACACCTTCTGCATATATCTATTCTAGGGAAGGGAAATGTAATTTGTCAGGTAACATGTTTTTCCTAGTTGAAGAAGTTCTGTAAAAACACGAGTGTTAGGTAGCAGCATCCCAGGCTTCGTGACAAAATTGTGGTTTTTCTATGTCCTCACACATACGAGTTACACGGCAGCCATTATCTGGTGATTATATGGTATTTTTCTCCATGGGTTTCCTCTTCTTCAGGATTCAGCTGCATTTCTAGAGCACACACTAACAGAAGGGCAAGGTAGTGTTTAAGCATCTCCTTCTCACATTTTGGGTGAGGCAGGGCCTTCTGCACGTGCCCTTGTATGGGTTTTCTTTGTGCATTTGTTTCTGGGAACAAGCACAATCTTACTCCTCTCACTTTTAGATTTCCAAATTATTTTGTAGTGCAGGAACTGGCCAAGGGAATGTTTTTGCTTTGCAGTCACTGACATGGCTCAGGCAATAAATGGTCCTCCTCAAGGAAAACTTTAGCAATCCTTATGATAAGGAATAAGCAAACTGTGTAACTAACCAGAGCAGAGAATGAGTGTCAATGCTCCATCATAAGCACTGCAGGTCCCATCAAGTTTTTATATTTCTGAGTCCTCAGAGATTTTAAAGTCTTTGCTTGTGATGGTCAGTTTGCAAAGTTTGCTAACCTCATGTGCAGACTACTATAGGACAGAAAGAGAAAATTCTCCATCAGGTCATGTTCACCCACATATTCCAAACTGCTCTTGTAAAAAAAGGCAACAGCAATGAGTCCTTCAGTAATCTCTAATGTGATTCTGCTTTATCTTTTCACTTGGAAAACCCTGTTTACTTCATGTTTGCAAATTATAAAAATGATATTCTATAATCTATTTGCTCAGATTCCTGATACACATTACTTATTTTTCCCATATATTACAAAGAAAAGTCCTTTGATTGAAAGCTGCCTGCTCTGCTTTTTATTTTCTTTAGCCTGCTATTTCCACTCTCATCATGTTTTTCAGGAAAAATACAACTAATTTTATTTTATCTATTCCCAGATAGTCCATTACTGGGGAAAAAAAAACCAAACCAAAATAAAAGCATAAGTCATCTGGATTTATATCCTGTCACTGCTTAAGTCCTAATGCTTGAGCCTGGAGAAAGGATGGAGATAAAATTGTAAAACCCAAGCCAGACCATTGTCTAGACTCAGCTGCTTTGAACAATTCAGACATTTGGGATTTTAGGATTAAGAAAAAAAAAAAAAGAAAAAGACCAGTTTCACAATGGCAGGGCAAAACCCAGCAAATTTAGCAATTTTGCCAGAGTAGTGCCTCATTGCTAGATGTGTTGGTAAGTAGATAGGTGTCCAAGAACAATTTGTCTGCTACACACAAACAGGCTAATGTGGCTCTAGCTGACACCAAGATTACCCTGGGGAATGATGTGCCTATTAGATGGAGGCAGAATATCATAAATGTGAAGGCATATCTCACAATGATGTGGAATGATGAGCATGAGACCCTTGGAGACCCCTGGAGCATGGATGTGGAAGGAGGAGGAGGAAAAGGAGGAGGAGGAGGAGAAGCAGAAGGAGGAGGAATAAGAAGTGTGGGGCAGAATGTAGGCAGTGATAAATGCAGCCTGTCTGTATTTATCTCCCAAGTGAGCATGTGTGTTTCTGTGTGACACAAGAGAGTGGGGAAGCCAGGGATCTCTACCTTAATGTGTTATAGAAGATGCACTGAAGTTTGAAGGCACACAGGGGAATCAGAAAAGAAAGGAAAGTGTTATTTAATTACTCAGAGGCTCAGTGTAAGAGCTAAATTACTCTGAGACTCAGGGACAAGTAAATGACTGAGGGCTCAGAGGATGTGCCAGTGAGCACCATACAAATGATCAGGCAGACAGACAGGATTTCCCTGAGGTTTCAGAAACCAGGGCCCTCTCCTGCTTGCCTGGGGTGCCAGGCAGAGCCAACACCCCTCATATCCTGAGGTCTGAAGCACAACATCAGCAGGGTCCCTGGGTACTTGGTGTGGGCACTGGCTGACAATCCAGGCTAACACCCACACGTCGACAGTGGTTTGCTTTTGAGCTTCAGTGATAAAGCTCAGCTCCCTGAAAGACTCTGCAGAGTAATATGTTATGACTTTATTTGTTAGATATGTGCAATCTTCAGGGAAAAGGTGATCGTGCCTTTTTATGCCTTTTTTCTTCTCATGGAAGAAAACATTTACTTAAAGCATGTTTGTGTTCTACCTGTTACTCTTGAAATGGCAGGAATGTCAAGCCTGATCTTCCTTGTTTAGAGAGTCGGGGATGACTTAGTTGTGACAAGTGCAACACTTAGGGGTTTTAAACTGTGTTGAAAGAACAGTGTATATAAAAACTTATAGTTTCTCTAATATTAAAAAAACCAAAAAACAAACCACCAAAAAAACCAAAACAAAGCATTTTGAAATACGCACTTCCTATCTCAATAAAATTTCACTTCTTCAATTTGGCTGTCATATGACCATCACTACTGTTATTCGAGTAGAAATTGAGACTTTCAGGATTCACTGAGAGTGAATTTTGCAGAGGGAAAACCAATGAAAAATATTTTTTTGCTTCTGTAAAGGGGTTAAGCATTATTTTGATGCCTATAAGCACCACAGGTTCACATTTTTTCCCTCTTTTTTATTTAATCTCAAAATGAAATTCCAGAACTTCTACCTTCCTTACAGAGTTGTCCAGATTTGTCAGTCATATGTTAAGATTTCTTTCCACATTATTTTCATAATACGTTAATTTAACTTGTGTTTTGAATTCTTTTTAAAGAAGTCATTTTGTTGCCTGCAAGGCTGGATTTGCTTTCTTGGTCATAATACTTCAACCTAATTTTTCTTAGTAGATAATTTGTCTTCATGGTGTCAAATCTGTCTTATTCTGATTGGCTGTTTTTTAAAACCATTGCTTTGATTCTTGTTAATATGTTTCTTGGTCATTCTCAGATTTTTGCTTTTTATTAAAATCAATTCCTAGCTGCAAACTGAGAAACTTGAAGATTCTTATATTTCCCCAGCCACAGCTCCTCCTTGGGAATTAATTAGATGGAATTATGTCCATCATTAATCGTCTTACTACAAATTGTCCCTTTAACTCCATTTAGTGGACTATCAACAGCTCCTGCTTTGCTCATTAAGCAGTGGGGTGTCCTCAAGTGACACGAAACCTTGTCCCCAGGATCCCGTAATAACACAGTCTTCCTGCTTGGAAAGAGCACTTCCCTTCTTCTCTTTGTCTAGAATGTAGCACGAATGGATGTGTGTCTGCACTGCAGCAGTACGCAAGGCAACCGCTGGGTTTTGGTACACATGGGAAAAGCAGGAGATACAGAAAATCAGGGTCCACAGAATCACATTTAACAAAGACACCCCGGTCCTGCTGACACAGGACCAAAGTTGCTAAGAAAGAGAACACACCAGGTATTGTATGATCTTAAAAAGGCAGTTTGCTTGTTTTGAAAGAGCATCATATCCTTTCTGGGTGACCAGCTAAGCTGAGCTCCCACGTGCATGAGGTGAAGTTGATTTTGACTGGTAAAGCCCTGCATCTTGAACTCCCTTAGGACATAGCCAGGGAAAGCCTGGTGTACAGTCTTACAACATTGGAGGAAGCTCAAGATTCCTCCCTCTTCTCTCTTCCTGTCTCTCTGCTGCTGTCCTTTCCTTGCAGCAGCAACCTTCACTCCCCACAGATGGAGCTTTGCTGGTCCTTCCAGCAGGGGACACAAATGTTTCATGGAGTGGTGGCTTTGGTGGGTTTCAGCAATGGTCATATCTGGAAAGCCTAAAAAGGTGGTGAATGTTAGAGGAAATTACCATTTGCACAGAAAACTAACTTAAGTAATTTAAGGAATGGGTCAGTTGGGTGGGTTAATTGTTATAAAGGGTTGAGTGTATCACATGTGTGACAATGGCTACCACACACTGGATGTGCAGCGCTGTCAGGAACAACCCTGCGCAGCGCATTCTCTTCTGGCCTGTAACTCTCTCTGCACGACGATGGGGCCCAGTCCTCAGTGGTGACCGAAAAGGGCATGGTACGTGGTCTTCTGATCACCAGTCTGCTCAGGCCTGTGCTGGAGAACACTGGCACTACGCTTGCAGCAGCTGGTGTGTGCTGCAGACTCCTGCCAGGGTCCCACACACTGCCATTAGCTGGGTGTCTTGCACCATGGAACCTAAAATGACAACACTGCAAAGCCTGCAGTACTTCTTTGAAGTTGGATGAATTAAGTTTGAAGTCTGTTTTAGGCTGATGGAACAGCGTAAAGTGACTGTGCCATGGGCCAGGATCAAGGGCAAGGTTTCATTCCTGGCTGGGAGATGCCTGTGTAACCTGCCCTACCTGAGTGCCAAAAAATAGTGCTTTTTTATTCACCACAAATTACTTTCCTTCTGAAAATTTCTATGCCAGGAAAGTACATTAATGGATGCTAAGTAATCTTTTGTAGAATAATAAGATTTTTTAATATAGGAATAATTAAAGAAACAAGCAAACAAAAAAGGGGGGCAAAAGAAGCTCCAAGTTTCCCATCTCCTATTATTCAAAGCTAAAACCCTATCTGTGTAAAAATCTTCATCTGAGTTATTCCAGCTGATATGCTGGGATGTTTCAAGATCCCTGCCCATTTTCACAGATCTGAGACTCTTCTGTATTTTGTTCCATTTGGGCAAAAGGGTGAGGAACAGCAGTTATTGCAGGTGTTTGCAGATCAGACCCCACTATTGTTGATTAATTACCAAAAGATTATAAACTCCTTGCAAGACAGTTTAGCTACTCTATTCCTTGATCTCTGCTGTCTTTGCTTGTCACTTTGTCTTTAACCTCTGCAAGGACAAGAGGCAGGAGGTTGATTTATGCTCTTGAAGTGATTTACTCTTTTTTGCCCTGTCACACAGACTTTATCTGATTTGTTACTTACTCTTCTGAACAAGTCCAGGCAGGGCTTTCTGAGGTAAACACAAATGGCATGCACATAGAAACAAGGGTCAAAGACTTGCTACCAAAAATCCCCTAGTCATATAAAATTAAAGGGTGAGGGGGAAGTAAAAACCTTGAATAACTTAAGAACAGACTTCAAGAGCGAGCATGCAGCCATCCTGCACAGAAGGAAAGGATGTGGCTGTTCCATCTAAGAGAAAGATGCCTCTGACAAATCCCACATCACACTGGATGCCACATCTGTGTCCAGCCTGCTGCAAACCCCTTTTCCACCACACTCTGCAACTACTTTGCAGGCATTTATTGAGTGAAGGATAAGCTGTAGATGGAAGGAGAGGGCTGGCTAGCAGCATTGCCCTGCAACTCCTTCAAGCTCCCCAGTAATAGTGGGAAGCTCCAAAGCAGGGTGCTGCTGGGCTGCAGTACCATTAAAAATAAGGTCCCCCAACAGAGACTGCAAGTGAATTTGAGCAGAACAACTCTAGGTCATCCAACCTGGACCACGCTGGGTCAAAATCTGGGCTCAGTCCTGAGTTGTATGGGCAGTGAGACAGAACGCAGGCCCTGAGCTGTGTGGTGAGAACAGGTTTGTTTCTTTCTGAGAAGAAACATGGGTTTGCCTTCTATAATCTCAGTAGAATAAATTCTACTTGCTTTGTACTCCAACAAGAGTAAGATCTAATGTGCAAGTGTTTTTCCCTGTTACAGCTTGCAAATGTAGAGCAAGATGACTTTGTATCCTGTTACTCAGCAGACCTCAGGGCTGGCATATGGAAGGTGGAGAACAACCCTCACCAGGAATTCACTGAGGTATAAAGTACTTTATAACATTGTGTAAGATTAGAAAGAATTTGAGAACTTTGGTAATGGTTCTTCAAGAGTTAAGAAGACTTGGATACGGAGGAGACCTTGAAAACATGCAACCCATTACCTGGATATATGGAACCTCATTTTTCAGCTCTCAGGGTGGGATTAATGGGGTAGAGTGGCAGTGAAAAACAAAAACTGTCATTAAAGGACATACAGGAGTATTACCTTGCTGCCATGGTACTATTTCACAGGCATTTAGTTATCCATTGGCCTGCACAGAGAAGCAAAATCACTTAGGGCTGGCTCCAAATGAGACTGATCTTACAGCAGAACGTCACCAGTAAAACATGAAATGGACATCAGGTCAGCTCCCTTGGCTACCTGAATGACATGGTGTCCAGGAGCTATGGAGGGCTTTTCTGAGAACCTGAAATATCCATCTTGAGGGATAACTGTTTAAAAAAATCTTCTGATCTCTCCAGAAAAGACAGATCATAAGAACTTAAAGCTGGACAAGAAAAAATAATTATGACACGAAGCTGAAGTGCTAAGTAGGCTTGACTTTTCATTTCTATGTGACAGTGAGATCTTCAAACATATTTCTTTAGACATTCACAGCCAATTTCCATTACATTAACCAGAATCTCCAGGGCTGTGTCTGTAGATTTTGATCCGTTAAGTTCTAAATACAATTTTTTTGAATGCTGACTAAAACCCCTTGAAATATGAAATTGATTTAAGGAAATCCTACTTCTTGGAAGAACAGTAATAATAGGTGCTGAGGTTCCTTGTCTATTAAGCAGTCTTTGCTTCTGCTGCTGCATTTATCACAGTCATCTCGGGAAATTCTGCAGTACTGTCACCACCTACTCAGAACAAAACCTGTAGTTTAAAACCTCTTCAAATGCCATTAAATGACATAGTGGTCTCTCTCACTGCAAAGACAAGGTCTTTTTCAAAGATTCCTCTATCACTGCTTGTCAAAACATAGTCCTAGAAATTAGCAGTGTTTCTAATCTTACCAGAGGTGAGTTGCTCTGCTGCACTAACCCGCTCTTCAGTAAATATGACTTTGATACTATTGTGCAGACACGGAGCTGACAGTCAATAAGCAGCAAATTATGCATTGTACTGTAGAGCTATGTGAATGAATCAAATTTTTGCAAAAGAACCTAATTCAGACAGATTTTTTAAGGCTTTTTTTTGTACATAAGTTCTCTTGCCTTGAAAAATGATTGTAAGCAGTATATGAACAAATCACTGGTTAAACTTTTAAACTTGCAGTAAATTTAGTAATTTTAGGGAGACAGACAAAGGTAAGGAAGCGTAAATGTGCTTCCTTTCCTTAAATTAACCCTTACTTTGACATACTTCAGCAGTGCATGGCAAAGCATGAAGAGTACAGAGAGACTTTTAGTGACATTTACTCCTGTTATCCCTGCAAACTGACTTACATATGTAGAAGTCAGAAATATATTACAAAAGAAGACCTAATGAAAAGGATCCTGGATTCTAAAAGTTGCAGATACTTCTGGGTTTAAAATTCCCCAAGTATTTAAGTTAAAGGCTTTGATATAATCCTGTCTGACTTTGCTGTGTGGAGAGTGGATCAAAGGTACAGACATATTAGCCTCCTCTGAATTTCAGCCCTCCTGGGGATTAGTTTCCCAGGGATGTCCTAAAAGTGTTCCTCTAATACAAACACAATATCAGAGGAGTGGTTCACAGGGACTGAGAGTTTAAACTATCAATTTATACACGCACACTTTAAAGAGTCAGTTCTTCTGAGTGCAGTGTGCAGTACCTTAGGTTAAACATTTCTCCCTTGTTATCATTACCAAATGCACATTACACTAAACAAATTATCATGCTAGACAGAAAGGGTATTTGAATTTCTTTAAGAGATAAAATGAAGACAAATCACATTCAAACATCTGTGATGCCTCCATTTGTCCTTCAATGCACACCAAAAACTTCTTCTATGAAATTTTGCACGGGCTGTTGGTTGTACTGTACAGATCAGCCATTGCCATTGTTATGCAACAGTGGGGAAAGCCAGCATATGTAATATATGGTAAAAAATGCACAGTAGATGAAAATAATAAAAAAAATTATCAGAGAATAATGTTATGTACTTTCACAGTGGGATTTCTGCTCCAAAGGTATATTCTAATGATACCATAAAAACTGTGCAAGTGATTATGAGGAACTTTCTCCTGGTTTTTCTTTTTAATAACATCATGCCAAGGAACTGTGCAGACAATTCACAGTCTGCACAGTAGGTTTCTGAAGTTAGGGTAGCAATCCATTTTCCTGGGTGTTATCTTGTTAGGTGGGGGGGCTTTTTCTCCATGACTAGTCAATTTACACTATTCTACAGGGCTTACTACTTATGACAGGTTTTTTCACAATCTACTACATGTTTAGGATTTTGTTATAAGGAAGTGTTAAAGAACCTCTTTCAGGTACATCAAGAGATACCTGACTCCTTCTGGAGCTGGGAGGGCTGATCCTGGTTGATGCTGAGTGCCTCTAAGGCTGCTGAAGCCCTTCAGCTCCTGCTGAACCTGATAATCAAAGAAGGGGCTCCACGTAACAGGCTTTTACAAATCACCAGGGAAATGTGGCCCAGATGTGATCATCATTTCTCCCCTTGATCATGTCATATTGACTTCATGATACTAGTTCTGTGAATAATTACTTGACAGGATAAATGAAGTTTTTACAGGCTATTAGGGAACTATCCTTGAAAAGGTTTTTCTTAGGGAAAAAGCTTTGATTATCACACAAGCTGTCAATACAACTCAGGCAGAAGATCTCTTGAGCCTGAAAAGAAGATGGTAAATCATTATTAATAAAGATTTTTGATACTTTGACTATAAAATAAACACAAGAGGTTATCATATGACATGCAGTGTGCACCCACTAGTGATGTTGCAAAACTCTATAAAATCAATGTAAACATGACAAAAAGAAACCAGAAAATTTTTTGGAAGTGCAGAATGAAACATCAGGTCATTTGAAATGGACATCTATACTGCACCAGGATTATTTCTGTAACTCACTTCAGTTTGGGTTTTTTTCTGAAAAATATTACTGTTTTCAATAAATACAAGGTTTTGGCTAGCTCTGTTCTCAAGCTGGTAAACAAGACGTTTGTGATACTGTCAAGTGGGCACTCTGGTTAGAGATGACGTTTAAAAACTTCATACTGGGATAAGATGAGGAGATATATCAGGAGACGGGGGCCATCTGCACTGGGCCAAGAGATGAATGGACTTTGGAAGAAAGAGGGTGCAAGAGCAGGGTCAGAAGGACAGCTGTGACTCTGCCATGTCCCTGAGATCTCACCACCAACATAGGGTGCTGGGGAAAGTGGCTTGTGAACCATGTGGACCCTGTTGCAGTCTGCCTCTCCACAGTGACCGGAGAGGGAACTGGAGATTAACTCTATCTTTGTGAAAGTTAATTTTATTAATCTCCTCTTCCTCCTGAAGCCGTGGGAAGCCTGTTGTTGACATAACTGAATACAAACACTTTGTCTAAAGGATGTCCTGATAAGATTTTTCTGTATATTCCCTTCTCTGTGCCCCTGAAATGCTAGAGTGTCTCTGCAATGACCAAAGTTTTGTCTTCTCAAGGAAGTGGAATTACCTAGTTTTTCTTGAGGTGACATTTAGGAGACTTCTTCCATAGCTTTCACTGCATAGTAAATGCATCTTAGAGTCTGAAATGTCACCCATTTTATTTGGTGAAATACAAAGGAGAAGAAAACACTTAGGTCTGTGGCAATATTGTCTGTGTATTCACTTTTTTAGTAGAGTATATTTGTGACTTCATTACTCAGTCCTTTGTTACAGTTAAAGATCATCTGAGCTTTTCTAATTATTTCTTTCTGCTGAAAATGCTATTGTAATTTTTCTTCTTACGGTGACCAGAATCACAGATTTCAATAAAGGCCACTGTATGAATTATCTTCTTTGCCCCATCCTGTATTATTAAAATGTCTTTCTAAAAATGATGGACTGACTCTCTTTCTCCAGGTATGTCTCCATATTTGTTATACAACTCTTTTAGCACAAATATTTTCTTTAGTATTTACAATTTTCTCTAGTATTTGCAGTTTCCCACTTTTGCCTATTTACCCAATATTTCTTATTTAGTTTTATTTCATTATTAGCCTGATTTTCAGTATTGCTTTCTCAGAAATTAATGTATTTTTCTAGTACATTTGATACTATTTTAACTCTTCTTTCTTGAAGATTCATACCTTGTTTAGATTCATTGGTTTGATGAGAGCTCATACATACTGAAATTAAAAACAGACCTCTGAAGTACCAGAAACTTTTTATTCTTGCCACTGGTGCTTAATATACTTTTGTTCTTCCATAGCTGCCATTTGTAATTAACTAACCCTCAAACTTACAGAAATTCTCAGTTAATTTAATCATTTCACAGTTCAATTATTTTTAAATAGAGTAGGTGGCCTATAAATCTAGTGCTCTATAATTGATTCACTGGGTGCAACGTTTTCAATCCCATTCCATGTGGATTGCCAGCGGACCATAAATCAGAAGTAAATAGCAGAGCAGTGAGTGAGGTGTGTGTGCGTGAGGGCAGTGCATCACTGCTGGATGTGGCAGGACTCATTCTATACAGTTGTTTCCAGTAAATAAATATATGACCTGATAGGAAGAGCAAAGGTGGCCAGATAGGAAGAGCATGTTATCCCTCTGTGATTCCCACTTCTGCCTTCCTAGTGGGTAAGCAAATATCTCTAGCAATCTAGGTCTCTGGCTTATATGACACCATGAAGGTTATTGTTATCAGTGAACTATGAGATCTATATAATGCCTCCACGTTGCCCTGGCAAGAGGCTGGTACCGAAGGGATTGCTGGCCCATACTGTCCAAGGATAACAAATGGTTAATTAAGGAACTATAATGAGCTAGTAGGAGATGCAGGTGCAGGAGATGCAGGTGCAGAAGGTGCTGAGTGAACAGGGGCACAAACATGTACTCCCAACTCTTGATCCTGGGCCAGCAGTGAGTGCCTAGGCTCACCTCCCAGAGGACATTGCAGCACTTTGCAGGCCAAATGAGCACCAGCCAGGGAGCCCAGCACAACCACTGAGGAACTAAGGGCTAGCCAGATCCAAGGTCAGTCTGTCCTGGTTGCTGAATTTAACCATTACTTTTCTGGCAGCCAAGTGGCAGCAGCATGGAAATTATGGCATTAGTTTTATAACACCATATGTGTTTGCATGTACTGGAGGAGTGCTGTGGACACAGTTGCAGTGCAGGGTGCTACCCATTGTTATTCAGATTGGTTTTTGCTTTCTTTAATCCAAGGTATTTATGCTGTTGTGCTGGCTGCTGTATTATGGATCACCCGATCCTCCATCTGGTAGACGTAGGTGTATTTTGTGGTGATGCTTTCGCTGGTGATGCTTGTAGGAAGTAAATCCGCAGAGCCTCACTATATCTTTCCCAGACATCACATATGGCTATAGACTAACCCAAACTGTTGTTGTGACCTAGCCAGTCAAGCAAGATGAATCTTGTGTCACTCTTCATTGGCACATAATTTTTTTCTGTGAGAACCTCAGCAAGAGGAAGGTACCAAGAGGTCAAATCACAAATTACAGAGCATCCTGCAAGCCTTAGGAGTCTGAGTGTACAAGCTATGATTGATTGGCTCATTTTTCTGTTGTCTCTTGCTGTAACAGAGGAAGACCAAAGGGTAGAAAATTTCCACTGTTTTTTGATTGATACACATTTCTACATACATTTCTAATGTATGTGTTATGTAATTTCATCTGTCACTAGGAAGTCAAGCAGGTGAGATCTTTCAGGTTAGAAATGTAATATAGTGGTTTCAAGAAGTTTATCTGCCTGCTACTGTCTTCTCCAGAAACTTCATTCAACATCCAAACTTTTGAGCAGTTTCAAACTAACATCTTTTTCCCTCTTGTTTGCAGTCCAACCTTCCACACATTTATTTCCTTTCCTGAGCAAATGCCTATATTTCTCCCTAAAGATATAGTAGTCCCAGTGTCAGAAGACCAAGCAAGAGTCCTGGAAAACTGTCAGATTCTGTTTATGTAAGAGTTGCATAATCTGTAGACCTAAAGAAAAGGAAGTGGATATTTCCTATGACAGGAAGGGGGTAATACCAAAGACACTCAGGATTCACTTCTAGCCCTAAAAGGGCCTGAGTTTTGCAGTTGTGAGACTGATATTCAAGCTAGACTTTTGAAGCATATACTCCTAAAAAGCTGTTTTGTGTAGCAATGGCCTATTTTTGTGGCTTTCAGCACTGCTTTCTGTCTCCATGAATGTGCCCAAGACATGATAACTATAGAGGGGATTGCCATCACCCTGCTGTGGTTCCTCAGCATTAGGGACCTAGTGACAGGAGATGTGCAATCTCTGCCAGCACCTGGCAGAGTAAGAGGAGACAGGTGTCCATCCTGTGCTCTGGAGACAAATCAAAGCAGAAACCTTACAAGAAACCAAATTTCTCCAATGCTTTCCAGGCTGTCTAAGTGGGAAACATATGTGCTGGTTATTTCTTTGTCAGAAATATTTCTCACTCTTTTGGTACATTTATTTTCTTTGTTCAGTGTAGAGATGTCTGTAGACACACACATGTATATATATGCCTGTCCAAACACAGATGTATATTTATAGAGAATATACAGAAAACATGGATTTATTGCTTCTTCAGAACTCACTTGGATGTAACAGTAATGCTCTCAAATCTTTGTTGATAAATATGATACACCAGACTCCATGGATTATATCTATAATGGAATATGACCTATCATTCTGTCTATTCATAAATCATGCTTTAAATAGCAATAAATATATTTTTAAAACGTGATCCTTTCTTGTTTTTTTTCTTATGAATTAAGAATGGTAATGTTACCTCTGCAACAAAACCCAGCCCAAATCTTTTAGGTCTCATTATGGGGTGTTCAGCATATTGACATAGCAGTTCAGCAAGACTTTCCTTGCCAAGTGTACCTAACCTTCAGGACACGGATAAAAGTTCATATTGCAGGGATTTTTGAGGGTTGTCCTACCCGAAACATACAATGTTTCATTTATAGGAGAAATCTCTTCAGTGCAGTTGACTTGCTTGTTTGCTTTTATTGGAAACTAGATTAGATTGACAACTGTGTTTTTCCATAGAAGCTGAACTATCTTGTTCAGATAATCTTGCTGTTTTTAAAGAAAGTAATTTATCCAAACTTAAAATGAAGAAACAAAAAATCTCAAAACTCTTCCCAAGTTTCTTCATATGTAATGCTTTAACAAAAGGTGATCTTTAACCAAGAATTATTATAGCAAAATAATATAATAAGTGCTTTTTTTCTTTTATATGAGAAAATAGCATGTTTGTCATTATTTTTCCACTTTACAACCCATTTCAAGAGGTTATATATATTCAGTTGAAAATCGGACATAGCATTGGTGTGAAAACCCCAACATATTCAACTGTATCCAACAGAGATCTTTTTCAAACTTGCATCTTGGCAAAATCACCTTGCGTAGCTTGCAGCTTCATGTTTAAAGGAATTTAGATACCAAGCTAGTTTAGAAGGGGGATGATCAGTAATCTGCCTTGTCTGACCTTGGGCTTTTGTGCTAAATATCTATTTGTCTCTGCTCACAGTAGATTTTCTATCAGTGCTTTGAATTAAATCTGTGGTATTGACTTTTTTTCTTTGTTTCTTCTTGAGAAAGGATATGTTCTTAGGAATCTGATAGGACTTCCTTTTGCCACTAGGTCTGGTGTATTTCTGGGGTCAAATGTGGGCTTTCTGGTTTGCCTGTAATTACTCCCTGTTTGGCTGAACACTAACACTTCTCTTAGAGGAGTCTCACCCAGTTTCTTGCTTGCATCCTCCTAGCTTTTGATGTACAGACAGGTGGGACACCAGTCTTCTTTTTGTGCTAGTTATAACACATGAAATATGGTACCAGATCAGATGACCTATCCAGGGATCTGCTTCCAGAAAGGGGCATTTTCAGACATTTCAGAGATGAGTGTAAGGATTTACATTCACGTGTGATGGATGCATGCAAAACAACTTCTTTAAAGAAGTTAAACCAAGGGAGGCAATAGCTGGTTGCTGTACTGCACACTCAGAGCTGATGTCCTCCAAGTTATTTAAAACCAGTGTAAGGTTCACCTTGAGCCATCTTGACACCAACAGAGACACAGATCCTGAAATATTTCAGTGCCTTTTCAATGCTGAATATTCTTTAGAAATATGGATTAAGTGAAGAATGGTTGGAGTGAGAGCCCCATTTGGTACCAATGCACTTACATAAATGCATAAGTGCTTGCTGTTATAGCAGGGGATGAGCTTCTCCTATCCCCCAGGACATGTTTCCATGAAAGCATATGCAGAGATAAACTCAGAGTGACGTGTGCTTGGCTTTCCTCAATGCCCTTGGTGGCTGGGGATGGAGTCACTGAGCATCCAGTGCACATCAGGCTCCTGTCACCCTTTCGTCCCACTGAGCATTGAAGGAGAGCTTGGCTGTGGCCTTTTGTGGGCAGCTGAAATTGTGGCTGCCCCTGCCTGGTAGCCGCAGATGCATAGCCCTGATTTGGAGTGAACTAGCATCTGTCTCTTGTCTGTTGCGTTGAGATCCTACTTCCAGAAGGCAAACTGTTCCCAAAACGCCTGCAACCTGAGCCAAAAGTTAATGAGATCCAGAAGACTCCTCCATAAACCAATCTAGTCTCTGGGAGCAGGTATCCAGAAAAACATCCACCCTTCCTCCTAGATATCAGACACAAGAATATTTATCCTCCCAGACAGAGATACCCAGTTAATCTGCTCATCCATGCAGATAATAATGAAGCACTAAAAGAGACAGATAGTCACAACAAATAAGAGTCCAGATCCTCCTTGGGTGTAATCTGGGCTTGTTCTTTTGAGATCAAGGTGTTGACAAAATTTTATGCTAGCTGAGAGACTGGTCTGTAAGGACATGCAGCAATATACTTCCTGTGGGATTAATAGTCCGAGAACTGCATATATTTGTCAGCAGCATCTTTCCATTTGGACTTGACTGGATTTATCATAATAAAGTATGTATTGGGCTGTGTAAAAAAGGGAAGCAGTAGTAGTGTGCATCTTTTAAACAACCATCTTTTATTATTGTTGTAATATTGTCTTTTATGAATGTGTCCACAAGCTTTTTGCTTGTCTGAAGCAGTTACTTTTATCAAAAGGTTTTATATTGGCCCTGGAAATGTATTTTTTGTGCATAGGTTTTTTCCTAAGAAGTGAGATCCCCATTAAATACAACATGAAAATTGTATTTTTGAGTTGGATAAAAGCCATTTTCATAGGGAAGAGACATTTCCTTTTAATGACATGCCACAATCTGATTCATCATTCGCTTTTGTAGTTTCAGCAACAAAAGACTTTTCTGAATAGTTTTTGCCTTTTTTTTCATGAGGTTTTCCTCCTTTTTTCTATTCCCACTGGTTAAGTATGATTTTCTAAATTGTGCCTTTTAGGTTCATAATTTTCAGAATACCTTCTTAGTATTTTGAGTTCAGCTCTGCCTTTTGTTTCAGACTTTGATTTCCTTTTATTATTGTTGCTGCTATTATTATCACTGAAAGTGTGTGGGATGCTCAGCACTCAGGAATGAAAAAGGTTAAATATCTTACGGCCTGAAGACCAGATTTTCCTGGCTTTTTCTTTAAGCTGGTGTATTTTTTATCCCTCTTGGGGTGATGCGTTTTCAAAATGAATGTAATATTTTACTGGTATTTTACACGGTGTTTCGCAGGCGAACATCTCTCTGTGCTCGTGCTCTGGGCCAGCTGGATGCTGCTCAGCTGTGAAGGGGAAGCCATGTATTTGTGGTGAGCACAGCCCCTGGCCTAAGCTAATCCCCATCCAGCTGAGAAGAGGTACATGGGCTCGTGCACAGCAGGCACAGCCTCGGGTGTCTGCATGGATGCGGGCTGAGGCTCAGTACGCAAAGCTGTGCTCACCTCAGCCTGCCCCTGGCTGCAGGAACGTACCCACAGTCAGACTGTGCCCAGCCTGGGTGAAATAGGCACAGTTCTGCTTAAACGAAACTGTGGTTTGGCAATCGATTTTGGAAGGCAGAGCCCCCAAGGTAAGTCAAGTTGAAAGGCCAGGTTCTTCTTGGCTTCAGGAGCAACCTGGGGGGATGTGTGATGCAGGAGTCTTCACTACAGTGGGCCCAGATCTCCAGATCATGTCTCGCACTACTGTTGGTGAAGCCGTGGGAGGGTGAAGAGGAAAATGTGCTGCTCTGCTCCTGAGTTGTCCTGTCCCAGCTTTTCCCTGTAATTTAAGCATGATTCATTGCATATACAAATGAGAACGAGTCATCTGGAGTTTTTATGCTTTCTGTGTTTGTCAAATTATGTCAAAGACTGTTGGATTCCCAGCAAGATGGATGCCTTAAGGCCGTAAGCTTTATTTACAGAGGAAATGTCTTAAAGCATGGAAAAATATTCTGATCTTTGGGTGTTTTTAAGGTAACTACAGACTAAGCAGGTGGACTTAATTTCAACTGTTTTAATAGATTTGTACAATGAAAACCATGCTAATTATACAGTAGTTATCCAGCATTAATGAAGTTATACAGACAATGAGATTTGCAACATTAACTTTTAATCTTGTTTTCTGTAATGATTTTTCTTCCCTAATGGAAACACATGCTTACCTAAGCAAGTTTTTTGACCGTTATTTTTATAATTAAACTATGAGTTCCACTTGTAACTCCAGCCTGAGCGGGCATTAATATATCTGTAAAGAGTGGATGTATTCTTAAAGCTCTTTTAAATTTCTAACCTTGAATAATTTGTCTCTGATGCTTTTCTTAATTATAATCCATTCAGAATAAAAAAGGATGAATTTTTCCCCTTGAGCAAAGCCAGGATAAATTCTAACATATCTGCTCTATATAAAGATTTCTTTTTCATTCTGCCAAAGTGAATACTGCATCCTAAACTACTTCATCGTTCATTAGTGTACAATTAGGCCCATATTCACTGGTATGTGCTGCCTGCTTTGGGCCATTCTGGTGATGCAAAGCAGCTGTAAACTCGATTTAACAGCCTGGTTAATCCAGGTTTACAGCTGTTTTGTGTGGCTGTTGAGGAGTGATGTGTCTGGGGTGTACTGGTAAATCTGGCCTGTTGAAAAAGAAAGAACTTGCATTATTATTTTATCACTTCTCTGTCACAAAGCAGCCTTTGCAAGTTTTCATTTGATAAGACCTTGTTCTCCACTTCGTCGAATAGTTTTATCACATTCTCTAATTAAAACAGAGGAAAAACATAACATAAAACTAGAGTTTAAACAAGCAATATGTTAGAGAAATGTATTTAGTAGAGAGCATGGATTAGGGATTATTCCTAATTACAGCAGAGAGATTATATATGACAGAGAGACTATACTATAACACAGGAAAAGAAGGACACCACCCTTTCATACCCCCAGGTATTCCCAATGTAGCAGCACTCTCTTTGCCTGAGAATTACAGAAAGCCTTTGTACTTCATCCTGGCAGCCTGTAGCTCATCTAGATGGTGCAGGCCCATGGAGTTAACCAGATGGTCATGATATACCATGAGGACTGCACCTTCCCAGACATGGCTTGTCACAGCTCTTCTGCAAGAAAGGGGTGTCTGCAAGGCTCCTGAAAGGGATGATGACTTTCACCCAAAGTCCCCTTCTTTGTCCATCGTGAGTCCTTAAGAAGGGCCACCTAAGGATCAGGTGAAAGAGGATTTCAGTAGCTGTCTCTAGTCTGCCAGGAAATCCCTCTGTGCTGGTATCACAAATATCAGTGTGAGAAGATTTCCCTCTTCCATGGCATCAGGCAACAGTGGTGCACGACACAGTTTGAAAGACAATCACAATCAAACTTCTGCTGAAATCAAGCAAATTTTGTCCTTTCATATTTTCCCTTCAATTCTTCATCCTTCCGTGCTTGATCAGAGCTTTGCCTGCTGTATTCCCTGCACTTGCCATACCATTTGCAGAACTTATTGTCCATCTCAGTCTTTTGTTGGTTCCTCTGTTAACAGTCAAATATGTCTAAGCAAAATATACCTAAATCCAAACCTGATTCAGAACAAGCAATCAAGAATTTAAGATCTTTTTCAGAATTAAATTACTTAAAACCAAAGGGAACTGGCAATATCAGCACATCTAGCTCAGCTTGACTTTGCTATCACTATGCCTGGGCTTCTTTAATGCCTATTTGTAATGTGGTTCTTGGTTTCCCTTCTCTTCCATTCCCATTCCCGTGTTCAGTTGAAACTCTGGGGACTCATCAGAGCAAATCCTCATCAATGCAAAGCTCTGGTGCATGAGGGAGATGCAGATCAAACAAAAAGCTTGGCTCATTGGGGAGAATAAGGAAGAGTATTTTCTGGCTTCAAGTGCCATCAGGCACAATGCTGGTTTATCTGGATGCAAAAATTAATGTAAACATCAACTATTTAATTTATATTATCATGGTGGGAAAATTCCATAAAAATTGATCTTTCCCTGGAGATATATTGATTTGCAGAGCCTCCATTTTCCCAATAGAAAATCTTTCCCTAACAATTGTTTCCATCAGCCATTTTGCAAAGAGCAAACAGCTCTAAAACACAAAATTGTTTTATTTCCAATTAAAGTAAAATAGCGAACTAAATCATGAAAGTATTCAATGTTTTCTCTCTCCTACTATCCCTTTGTGTCCAAGCTTAAATAACAATGGTGTGAACTGGGCTAAAATCTATGGAATTCCATGCTTTACCCATGTATGCCAGTTCTAGTGGAAAGGACACTTCAGTGGGTTATCTTAAGTGATGGAATGTTGTAAAGTCAGATTGGACTGCAATTAGGCTCTCCTCCTGTTTCTCAGATGGAGAGGAAGACAACCACTGCCTGTAAAAGTGATCTGTCTTCACACACCAGCGGGCAAGTGGCAGTGAGGACTGCAGGCACTTAGGAAAGAGTAGGTTTGTTCCCAGCAGATAACACCAGAGCTGATACACGGTGAGAGATGGGCACTGTCCACCCCAGCACCATTCACTCACTGCCAATGGCACCGGCGGCTTGCATTTCTGCCCATTTCTGATCCCATCGCAGCCAGGGACCGTGAATGGCTCAGGGAAGTGGAGGGGAAAAGGGAGCCAAAAATCCTTTTTAATGTTTACAGTGTTAAAACCTAAAATGAATACTTCTGTGCCTACCACCTTTTCCAGAGCTGATGGGTTGAAGGGCCAAGCGAAGCATCCTGCAGGGAAGTCTGTAAAGTGCATCCCCACTGGAACTGATGGTACCACGGCTTCCAGGGAGGTCATTTGGCAGCACCTCATGCTTTTATTCCTCAGCTGCCTTTTGAGATTCACCAGCTGCAGTACTATTATCATGTAGTTCTTGTACAGGCCAATAAAATTCCTAACCATTTTCATTTTCAGAAATTACATTGCCATCAGTGTTGCTTCCAGTGCCTTTTAACCTTGCTGACCCATTTTCTTTTGGTAGCAAAGGGACTGTTATCTCTCTCTGTACATTTACCAAATGCATAACTACCTCTACTATCTTCTCTATCCTGCATTTTTCTCCAATTTCCTTTTTATTTGATTAGGCATCATCAAAACTCTCAGATCTAGGCATAAATAAGTGAAAAAGAAAATCTTCCCTGGACCCGTATGCAAGTTTCATTGACAACCACATATTTGGTCTAAAAAAAGGTGTTCTTTAAATTCAGTTTGAAATAAAAGATCCACACATTTTTCCTCATACCAAGGAACAACTTCTCTAGCAGCTCTTAAGGGTGGCTAGTTTCTATCCTGCACTGTAATGCAATGGGTGCATTCCTGGTTGAAAATTTTGTAAAAGAAAAGGAACCCAAGCAATCCAAACTGCTTTTACATTGCGTAACAAATATTTGCTTCTTAATCTAACTGTCCTGTCACAGACAAACCAGTCACTCACTGAAAAGCAGAGAGGAATTCTCTCTGTGGCCACTCCAAGCTCAGACACACACATTTGCCCATCAGAAAATCCTACCTTCTTTCCCCTTTTGCCTGAATTCTCTGCAAAACACTATGAACAGAAGAAAAGTGTCTAGTCACCTGGCTGGAAGGCCTAGGTCCTTTTTAATGTTCATTTTATTTTTTGAAGTGTTTCTTCAGATCTGATTTGAAGTGCTGGTGAAGCAAGATGTGTCTGTATCTGTCATACTACCAAAAAAACAGTTTCCCCAGACAGATTGAAAGAAGAGTGTTATATTCCCAATAGTACTTTTAACAGTGGGGCAGGTGTGATGCTTGGTCTCAAAAGAAGCCCAGTGCTTAGCCACACCTTTCCCTCTGTAATGGAAAGTGTGGTCAACCCTGGCAGCATTATACTGTGTCAGTCATTAAATATGTGCACAAGTTCCAGTAACACTGTCAAACACAGTGGAGTGCAGTTGCACACTTGCAGGCATCATACTGTCTCTCTGCCCTGACTAGGACAATTTGAGGGGCAGTAAATCTGTATGTGTTTGGCATGGCAATTCAGACACTTGACACATCCTCCCTGTGCTTTCCCATATCCACCAAAGAGTGGTTATTTTCTAGACTTTGTGAAGACACTATCTTCCAGAGAGAATTTTTCATAGACATGTCTCATCCATCTCCTTCCTTCCTTTCCCTAGGTACAGCTACTGTCTCTTACATCATATACCCACTCTGTATTTCACTTCAAAGCTTATTGAGCAAGTTGAGACGCAGCCCCATGTCTGGAGAGTGGGACAGTCTTGCCCCAGTGATGCTGGCAGGCAGACTGGTTTGTTCTTACAGAAGCAGTATAAACCATTTGCTTTCCTCCAGGCAATTATTCAAGAGAAGTGATGACAGGCCCAGGAAAAATGTTTCTGTGTCAGGAAGGTAAACATTACATGCTTCCCAGGCAGCTCCCTCTGCCTTCCCCCTTGGCACATGCCAAGGCTGTGTCACAGCCTGTTAAAACACAACATAATTTTAGATGGTTTTGTCCTTCATTTTGCTGCACATTGCAGCCATTTCATAGGCTGCTGTGTACCTGTTGTATTTCCAAAAGCCAGAAATAATCAAGGGCCTGTCTTTATCATGCGGCAATACGTGCAGAGAGAATTGTGTTGTCTTTTTGAAGCTCTGGTAGCAGTTTTGTTGCTTCCCAAGGGAAAGGGAAGTGAATGCCCTGCAGAGGGAAGGATGGCCTGTTGAGTTGTTTAAGGGTTGACAATCAAAGGTGTTTGGTAATATTAAAAAAACCTTTGTACGTTAATCTAAAAGAAGGAAGTTTCCACAGTATTGTTTTGTCTCTGATGTGCTCTATCTTGCTCTTTAAGCCTTCGTGAGGGAGATTTCCCAAAGTCATGATGACCAACAACGAGATATTCAAAAAAGACCAGCGTTCTTTCTTACCAAATTACGAAAGTTAATTGAGCAGAGTATTACAGACTCCGAAAACTCTGGATGTCACAACAGGAAGTATGAAGGACTGTACATGGTGGGAAGATTGGATTCACCGAAAATCACATTGCAGTCACTGAGCGTGTGGTTGGTGGCACTCGGATCATGATTGCTACCAATACAGCATGCCAGATTCTGGAGAAGGATGAAAGGCAGTAATTAATTTCTAGGGGGTTCTCATCTGTTTGTTTTGCTGCATTCCAGAATTTTCCATAGCCATAGAGAACACTACAATTTCTCCAAGCTAATTTATAGAGGGTATAACTGCAAATAAAGGGTAACTGGAAGTTTTCAGCAAGGAATTTTTAATTCCTAAAAGCATTAAATTTCCACCTGAAAGTTTATCTAGGGGTGGTTTTTTTCAACTAACTGTTCTTTGTATTATTAAGAAAAATGGTGTTAGACAATTTTGGCATTTGCACCTTTTTAATGTCTCATTTGGCATCATTCTCCCCCACAGCAATATCCTAGCCAATCTCTACATGTTAATGACTACTAACCCCCTAGCCACATTTGTCATTCTATTCTAATTTGCTTTGTAATTATGCTTATCTTACGATATTAAGAAGCAGAATATATTTGCAGATTTCAGCGAGGAATCATAACAAACAGATTCTGCATTTACGTCTCAGATAACATCTATAGCTTGATGCAAAGTCCTTGTCTGTTTGCCATCACCAGTCGTACCCTTACATTGTGCTTGGAGCCTGGCCCAAGGCCTGCTAATGTCAGTAGAAATCTTTCTAATTATCCTGTTGATGACCTGTGGTATGATTCAGGAATTAGTAGCAGGACATGGTACAGCCCCATGGCTATGAAATGTTACCTCACGCAACTTTGTGTGCCCAGAGTTCTGCCTTGTGTAGGGATGCCATTTCTCTTTGCAGAAGACACTCCTTTCTCAATGGGGCTTGGCAGATGCTCTGAAGCCCTGAGCAAATTAAATCTGGCTCCTTTCTCATACACCCTGCTAAAGCTCTCCTGGCATTGGTACCACCCAGAGACATTCCTTTTCTTGAGATGCTTGTTACCCTTCTCCAGATAACCTGATTAATTAATTTGCATTTTTGCTTGGGCAAATCTAATGGTGGGTTTTTACATTTTATTTTTTATTATTTTAATTTTCTGCTGTTTTCAGTATTGGTTGGGAAAAGCTTTTCTTTGCCCTCACAGGAGTCCCGGCAAGTAAGAATAGCTTTTGTAATTCCTATTAATGAATTTTACCAACATGCATCCTTTAAGGGAGTAATGAAAGCAAAACATATGACATATACTCCTAACTTTCATCTAGACAGAGAAAGGAGACGACTGGGTCATAGCCAATATTTAAGACTGAAAAATATCTTTAATGATCTGGAAAACTGCCAGGCTAAACTGAATGAACTAGACACCACTTTTGCAAAAGAGAGTTATATTATCTATTATCTTAAAGAAAGGAGATAAAATTCACGTAAAAGGGAAAGAACAAAATTATTACTAGAGATAATTAAATGAAATACTAAAATCTTCTTTCTCATGGTTCAATTTTTGGAATCATTTCTACTATTAAAATGTACAGCATTTGGTAGAGTCCACAAAAAAAGGCAGTATTCAGTGTTGAAGGTTTTTTCCTCTACAGGCCATGGAGTTTTCCACAGGCACAGTGGAATGCTCAGTAAATACAGTGGTCATCAATACAGTTTTTACCTGAACAACCTGTCACTCTAATGGCCTTCTACAGTCTGGAAAACACAGAAATGTTAGGAGAGGGCCCAGGGACAGCAGGTGAAGATTTCTATTGTTCCTATAAGAGTGCAGACAGTATCATTACACATTATTTGCTTGGGTTTTTTTAGTAACTTATAAATTGTTAGTACATAAATTTACAGATACGGGTAAGGTGACATTAGTCCTTATGCTAGCCATCTGTGGGACAGAATTGCTGTGTGACCTGGTAATGTCACTTTGTCTCATGCCAAACTTTTGAAGAGCAAGGTCTTCCATTATCTTTCTGTTTCATGCGTACTGATTATCTTCCTACAAGTGCAGGCAAAGGACAGCTAAAAGGACAGAAGGGGAAAACATTAACTTTGATTTTGAGATTGCTTGTTAGATGGAGAAATAATATGGGGAGCCAGATTTTGGCCATCATGTTCAGTTTTTAAAGTCTTACATAAAGCCCCAGTGTCAGTGAGAATCATTTCATTGGTGCAGCTGAAGCCTGAATCAGGAGTGAGTGCATGGCTCACACCATTTTTACGTAAGTGTCTAATTTTGTTCCCAGGTTCTGTATGGAAAAGGAAGTGACTGACCCATCCTTCAGCCGTGGAAGTCTGCAACTGAACCAGGTGCACAGCCTACACAGAGTAAATTTTGCCTTTTTGCCAGGGCAAGTGACTGTGTTCATATTTGGTATAAAAAAAATGGAGCAGGGAAGCTATGGAGAGCAGAGACCAACAGAAAAGCTACCTAAGGAATTAAACGGTTTCTGACATGGGGAGAATACAAAGTATCAAAGATTACTTGTTTAATGAACCCGCATAAATAATTTCAACAATAATTATTTTTTAAATTCTGAGGCAGAATTTCAAATGACAGTCCCCAATCTAACACCTGCAGTTACAATCACTTGTATATGCAGGTACCTGATTGCATCTGTAAATCAAATAGTTAGATGTTCAAATAACTTCAGCTGTGCCTGAAAAATTGCAGACATAAAAATGCAGTCCTTGCTGAGGGCATGCTGGATGTTTGGCCCTGCATTGCTCCTAAATGCCTCTAGTGAGGAAAAAAACTCCTCAATGCTATAAAAACTTAAAAATTCTTTCTTCCAGGACGAAGTAGCATGAACTCAGAAAAGAGCTTCAGCATGCTTCAGCATCTTTTAATATTTTTTAGCAAATCTTCATCATATCTAGTAGTTTTGAATTTCAGAGTAAAGGAAAGAGAGTATGCAGAAACCCTAAGAAGAAGATATTATAACCTTTAGAATGTTTTATTAGTTTTTATAATGATTTTTTTTCTACACATCTTCAGCTGGTTTTCCAACCTAGTAAAACTTAAATTTTCACTATCAAAGTTCAGACTTTGTTGAACAAGGACTATTAACTTATATACTGTGTTCTGGAGAATGTTCTGAAATTTAAGTTTAGATTGTTTTGGCTTGCAAGGGACCTTAAAGATCAGATAATTCTAAAACTGAAAAGAATTGTTCTTAAAATACCTTTTCATATCTTACCTAATTTTATTTATTAATTTTTTTCCCCCAGAAAGTGAAATGCTATTTTTCTGTTTCTTTATTTTAAAGTAAAAGCACTGGGATTTGGTTTCTTTCCCAATGCAGGCATTTCCCTTATATTTCATCTTGTGCTTGAATAGATTTCAAAACATAAGATGGTCTTCAATAAGAAAAAGCTACGACTATCAAAGTTGAAAACAAGGTTTGAGGTAAACTCTTTGATGGGAGAATTTTGAAATGCAGTTGTCAGCAATTAAATTCATGAGTGTTTTCATGGCATATTGATAACTTGAGTTACACATGATTAATTTGCACAATTCACAAGAAACTCATCAGAAATAAAAAAGGTTGCAACAGCATGAACTTTGTGTAGGAGTTTCAGAGTCAAGGTGGTAAGATACAAATTTTATGCTAATATTATAGTTTCACCAATCATTTCTGACTGATATGTAAGGATAGTCTCTGACTAGTAAGGGTATTTTCTTATGGAGTGCTAGGATAGAGAAGTTTATATAATTTATGTTCCTTCACTTAAACAAACTACTGCAGAGTTACTGACATTTGCATGCCTTCTTTAAACATCACAACAAATCATTTTTATCCATATATTGGAAGGACCTTGCTGTCAACATACTCCCGGCTTTGCGCTCTGATAGAGATCTGTAATTACAGGAACCTTTCAGCTTTTTAATGGTGATGCATTCTTTGTTTATTTTTCATACCTTTGGTCTACAACAGCTGCTATCAAACTGTCATCTGCAGATCATTAGGAAACATATGGCAAAATGTGATTAATTTTGTCAGGAGCAATTGTGGCTAGCGACATTTTGGCTCAGAGGGCAAAAAATAAGCATTAGCACCAGCTCCTCCAACATGCTGGAAAGCAACAGCAACAATTTCACAGTGTTATGGGGTTCTGTGTTACTGCATTGTGTAATGTCTCATCCCCCACCTTCTCTTTCCAAGATCACTGAACATCTGTAAAGTGTATACATGGGAGGATATTGCCAATACATATGCTGTGGGGCTGTATAATTCTATAACATTACTGAAAGTTTGAATTAGAAATGAAAATATTTTTTGTCAATTACATATTCTTAGCTGTAGCATGGTCCTTTTTTCACCAGGCATATTTTAGCATAAGGCAAAATAAAAGGAACCACTTCTTTAAAGTATGCGCCTTGTATTTAAATATTTGTGAAAACAACCATTAAGCGAGGAGTAGCAGATGCAATGGCAAGTTATCTTAGCCAAGGCAGTTTGGAAGAGGGAACAGTACAAGGGGATTTCACAGATAGGCTCTTTAGTCATTTTGGTAGACGTTCACCTTGAAAGTGTGGACTAAGCACATGCAATGCAATACTGCATTAATGAACCCACAGACAACTTGAAACAGTAACTCTGCAAGCCATAATCAGCTCCATCCATTCACTGGGCTGTTAAGCTTGAGACACAAAGATGAACATCTGAATGTCATAATTATATCATCAGTGATTATTTTACCAGGAAAATCCAGCTACCTTAGATGTCCAATGGGTTTCTATGCTTTCTATGCACTAAAATGCCAGTAGTAATCCCTCCATCCTGATTACTTCTTTATAATAATGTGAATTATTTGGTGTAGCCAAAATACAGATGAATTAAACGATTATGAAGCTAGTGGTAAGAGAGAAAGAACCACTGGATCCACTTAGCCGATGTGTATCCTGCAGATGCTAAAATTTCACCCTGTCACTTTGTTGTTCATTGCAGCCAATCTGTGCTGGACTAAAGTATGTTGCTCATTAAAGGGAAAAAAGTGTAACGACATCAACAAAGAAAAGGATTCTGACAGACCAGACAGGCAGTACCGGAGTGAAATTGGAGGGCCAAGGGTGGTCCCATCTCATCCAGGCACCCATTTTCTGCAGTGGTCTCTGCCAAGCGACAGAGCAATTCCTAAAACATTGCAGTGCTTAACTGGGTCATGTTAAGAGAGGCTAAGATCACAGGCAAAAAGGCCACTGGGAAAAGCAAACTCTTTGGTAGATTTCTTCTTGTAACCTTCCCACATATCGGATGCAGTGTTGCTGAATAGCAGTTGTGTGTTTTTCTTTCAAAGGTGACCTGTCAGTGGCCCACATGAAACAATAGTATTTTCAAAGAAGTCTGGTATCTGTGGGACAAGGTATGGATTCTTGACGGTAACAACTTTAGAGCCATCCCCAGCCAGTTCTGATTCTCTGGATCTACCAGATAATTCTTAACCCACTTAAAGATGCCTTATTTTTACTGCACCTAACAACACATATTATGAATTCCCTAATGTTGAGCATCTTATGGTAATGTTCAACCAATACCTAGCCTTCCACAGGTCTACAACCACACAAACTTGCTTTAAGCAACTGTATTCACAGCTGCAGGTGTTTTTACTCTGTGCGTGGAACAGATGAGGCCAGAGTGGTATCACACAGAGTTGTGATACTTTTTGTCTCATAAACTTCACATAAATATTATGATAATTATATATCTATATCTATATCTATATCTATATCTATATATGTGTGCATGTGCAAAAAGTCCCTTTGTTTTCTAGGCAGAGCATTAAAGCTGTCAAAGTATGTCCATATGCATTGCTGTGTCATGCAATTATTTAGTAGCCAAAGCAATTCAGTCAAGACGTTTAGAGTCCCAGGTAACTATAAAGAAAATTTTAATGCTACCTGCCACCTACCCCCCCTTTTTTTGTGCAAGACTATCTTGTAAATTTGTTGACTGCCGTGCTTGAATCCTTATGGCAATTGCAGTGTTACTCAATTATGGGTAACAACATAATGCAGCAATTTTGATTTAGTTTTATTTCAGTAATGATGATGTCTACTACTAAAAGTTACCTTCTGAAAACCCACGAAGTTAGTAAAAGTTCTTATGCTCACATGGAAGCTTCTCACAGTTTCTTTTCCACCTTTTCAGTGGAGTTTTTGAAAGGTTAATACCTACCTATCTCTATAAACGCTGGAAGCTGGATTTGACATTATGAGCCATTTCCAAGGGTATGCGGGATTCTGATCCTGGTGTAAGGGTTGGGAATCACTAACTAAGATGTTGGTATTCTCTTTAAAAAAAACCCAAACTATGTCAGTGGAGAATATTAATTTTGAATTTATCTGACTTCCTACCCTCACTTGCTTTACAGTTATATTTTTTTTTCTATCTGCTTAAAAAGATCAGGTTTTTGCCTGTTCCCAGTATGAAGTACAATCCTAATCTTTCAAAGCCAAATGAGTGTTCTAAGTGCTTCTTCATGCTGAATGGTCTGTCTGTTTATTCTGTTTTATATGGGTGCCTTGCAAACAGCACAGGCTTCTCCTTTTTTTTCCTGAAAGAGTGAAACGCCTTGGACTGACCCACATACTAAGGGACACAACTGGTCCCTGCAATTCAGGACACACCAGTTCAGGGCCCTCTCCTGCCCAAGAGGCCTGAACTCACATCTTGGTACCATGCTTACCAAGCCTCTAGCTTACCAAGTCTCTAGCTGTTGCAGTGCAGTTTTCCCTTATTTCTTGCTCTCAAAGCTCTTCCCAGATGCATGCAGTAACAATTCATGAGGCCAGGGAGGGGCTGAGCAGGTCCCAAGCTTGGGATTTAAGGCACAGAGCCAGGATGCACTGTGCCAGCTCCCACACTCTGCTCCCATGGTGGGCTAGTCATTTGCTTGGTTATTTACCCAATGCAGAGCAGGTTCAGTAGGAAAAAGTCTCCCTAGTGAACCGAGCCAGACTGCTTGTGTGAGCTAAATAAAGTATGATTTTAATTAGTTTTTAAACACACTCATATGAGTGAGACTAGTGTGTATTTTGGGAAAAAGATATGAGTATTATGTGTTTAGGTCTTGATATGATAATGCTAGGTTTAAACATCTGTTGTCTTGGAAAGACAGATGAGATAAAAGGCATCTGGAAGATACTAAAAAATCTTGCCAAGGAAATAACATTTTACGCTATTGAAATTACTGGACATTCACCTTGATTGCAGATTTCTCTGAAAATCATTTGTTGATGCCAAAATCCACACAGTTCTTTTAAAATACTAGTCCAGGTTTCCTTACAAAAGTGATAGTAGGTTTCATATTTATGTCATATGTGCATCATATTTCCTAAGCTGCTGTGAATCCCTGTCTTGGAAAGGGTTCAGCTGTTATTGAGCAACTGCGATAAGTTATTTGAAAGTTACAGAAGGACTATATCCTACTTCTGTGTAAACTCAGATCAATAATAAGAGTTGGTGCAGGAGCAACAGATAAAATGTTCAGAACAAAGAAGGTTTAGAGCAAAAGCCACATGTGACATCAGTAAAGGTGAGATTTTAGGCCTTCTCTGTACAGAGCTGAATGAATTGGATTGCCCTCAGGGGAAAACTCTACAATAGGGACCTCTCTTCAGATAGCTCTGTTGCTACCAGGCTGTAATAGCTTCAGTTCCTTCATGTCTCCGTACACAAAATCTGTTCAAAACTTGATTTGGGTGATTGCCTGAACTAAAACCATCTCTTAGTCTCCTCCAGAAAATAACATCCATTTGTTAATTATGTGAGAAGAATGGCTGTTTATGCTACCTTTTATTAATACCCATATTCAGTGCCTCAATCAAAAGTGCAATGCCCTGAGGTTATGCTATATTCAGTTGAGTTATTCTTGAATAGATCACAGTTTACTGTGTCCAGAACAAGAGAGATATGGAGCTACAGGAGAACATCCACCAAAGGGCCCCTAAGATATGTAACACTCTGGGACACCTCTCCTATGACGACAGGTTAAGAGAGTTGGGACTGTTCATCCTGGACATGAGAAGGCTCAGGGTGTAACTCATCAGTGTATGCAAACATCTGAAGGAGGGTGTAAAGAAGACAGAGCCAGGCTTCTTTCAGTGGTGCCCAATAACAAGAGGCAATGGCACACACAAACTCAGGACATCAGGAAACTGCAACAGTCACCAAAAAAATGGCACAGGTTAGCCACAGAGGTGGTGGAGCACCCCTCCTTGGAGATATTTAAAAGTTGTGTGGATGTGGTCTTGGGCAGCCTGCTCTAAATGACCCTGCTTGAGCAGGGGTTTGGATCAAATGACCTCCAGAGGCCCCTTCCAACCTCAGCCAGTGTGTGAACCTGTGATCCTATGATACTGTGAAGAACTGAAAATAAATATTCATATATTATTAACGTATATGTCAAGAATCTCTGTCAAGTGTCAGTTCAACTCTTTTCTTGAATTCTGATAAGCATTTGGCTTTGCTAATAGAAGAGCTAATCTATTACTAGGGTCAGCTTTG
Organism: Gymnorhina tibicen; assembly: GCA_013399875.1. Taxonomy (NCBI): domain Eukaryota; kingdom Metazoa; phylum Chordata; class Aves; order Passeriformes; family Artamidae; genus Gymnorhina; species Gymnorhina tibicen. The sequence continues at coordinate 594,653 of VXAZ01009369.1, forward strand.
GAGCAGAACAGAAAGCCTAATGAGTTTTCCTGCTGATAAAATTCTCCCTAAATTTAGAAAAAATTAATAACATTCCAATATATTTTGCTTTTTATAAGCACTTATAGATGAGGTTTCCCTGTGACAAGTGGGGTCCACTGGGAATTAGAAATTAAACATGATACTGGCACTTAAGAAGAAGCTACACCAGAATTATTTGTTTGATTTATTTCTCTGTGACGTTACAGCAACCTAATCAAGGAAAAAAATTCTAATATCTCAGAATCCCACTGCAATGATAGCCCCATGTGGTATTTATCATTGCTGAGTGCAAGAGCAGTGTACTACATGGAATTTACTGTCATTTAATTTTTTAACTTAATTTTTAGGAATAGCAACAAATATGCACTTGTCTTCCCTATAGCTCTGATATACTAATGATCCCTTACTAAGGAATATCTGGTGATCAATACAGGAAGTTGTAAGGAAACAAATCCTGTGTCTGTCTTCATAGAGTTTTTAGAACAAAAATGTTTGACTTTCCCAATGGTCTCATTAAAAAAAGCTGAGCACCAAAACAACATATTGAAAATGTCTAGCAACATTGAACTTTCACTAATTTCTAGTATTATTGAGCCAAATCATACTGTCCAGTTACCAATAAAGAGTACGATCAATATACAATGGGCTATGGACATAAGCATCCTGCTCCTTCAATGTGATTAATGAACTCTTAACTTCTCTGTATGACTTTTTCATGTGGAACAAAATCTTTAGACCCACTGAGGAGTGACTGTTGGCCTAGAAAACTTTGTGACTTGTAATTCATAAGGATAAACATTTGATTTACAGGTGGAAAAAAAGAAAAGAAGTCTGTTTGGGAGCTGAACTGCTTGCCCTTTATCAGTCTGTGCTGTTCAGGGCATCTTGGACTGCTGCCATTGCCTGTGACATAGAAAAACCTGTCTGTGTTACCGATGTGAAGGATAAAATATTTAGAAAAATTGAATAACCAAGGTATTTTGAGATCGCATCTCAGAGGTAGCCTCCTGCTGAGACAACATGTCCTGGAAATAGAACAGTGACACTGGCATAGCACTTTGTTTTTATGAGATGAAAGATGAATAAAAGAATGTGACTGCCCATTCATCCCCAAAATCTGTCTTGAGAGAAAGTAAGATCCAGTGGGTCAGTGTCAGAAACTATAAATTTCAAGCTCAGAACTTAACAAAAGTGTTTCAAACTAAGAAAACTCCCATTCCAAAATAGTGACATGCTCATCATTCCTTTGAGGTCTTTCCAGAGTAATATTTAAACTGCCTACAATTTTCATGTTTCCGACTTTTACTTTGTCATGAAAGAGAATAGTAAAAAAATATAGATGATTTTAAAATGCATATTTTTTCCCTCTATTTTATTTTTATGGGAGATTAACAACAAAACTATTAATATAAAACAATTCTAATAGATACAAAAATAACTTTTTTGTGAATTAATACAGTAATATGTACCTCCCTCATGTCTGATATTGGGATCTGATATCCACATAACATTAATCCAGTGGTGGCTCAGATCTCTGAGTAAAATGGTATCACTACTGCTGTCAAGCAAACTTCAATTGATTTTAATGGGACCAGGGTTCCCCTCTTGCAAATCTTTCATAGAAATTGATGGCTAATGTTGGACAAACTCTAGAAACGCTAATAATCTTTTCCTACATTAAAAAAGAAAGAATTAAAAAGAAATATTTTAAAATACTGGTTATGAGAAAGCAATTTTATCATAGGGTTTGTTTGGGTTTCTCTTTGCAAATTTTAACTACACAAACTGTTTTCAGCCTGTGCAAACAGAGAAAAAAATGTTTTTCCTGCCACACACTAAATTTTCTAGTTAAATGGAACAAGACTTGAAAAGTGCAATCAGAACAAATAATTAGAAATTTTGGGGAAGTAAAACTGTAAAAACAGTTGTGTCACAGAGGTATTTCCTGAAACGTACCTGATAAATCACATACGTGATAAATACATGATCCAGCTGATATAACTAACTACTGAGTACTGTTGTCCCTGAGAATGTCGAACCGGTCGTTTAAAGAGTTTCAGCTCCTTGGAAAATACGTATGAGAATCATATGACCAGAAAGTTTTTCATACAAAATAGACATTTCTTACTTACAACTAATATTTGCAGAAGTACTTAAGTTTAGAGTTGAGTGATATTTCAAGAGGCTGAGAAAGGCCTACTATTTGTAAGTTTCTTTTAGAGGACCAATAAAGTATTCCTTTTTACACATACCTACAGAAAAAATGTGCTGCTGATAAACAGATTTGGCTACAGGCAGAGTTAACTGTACATTTTCTCCAATTCACCAATCAATGTTTCTGACCTAGAGGCTACTCAAAAGACATAAAAGTGAGGTTAGATACAAAGGCTTCCCATTTAGAATTTTCCTCACACACACACACAGAGGTCGAAATAGCTTTTTTGGACAGGGCTGCTCTCTGGTGTTCTGGAGGAGAAGGAAAAGCACTAACTCCATGCACTGGTTAGTAAAGCTGAAACATGCTGGATTTTCAGCCTATTCATCAAGAGAGTGTGGACCTTATTCGGAGTAGCAGCTCCTGTATGGTTTGACTGCATTCTACACTCTTAAAAGTCCAAGCCATTTTATCTCCTTTACCAAGGAAGACATCTCTCTAACTCTGTATGTTAGCCTGTAGCATCTCTGAAAAACTTGAACACCACTACCAGTAGACTTCCAGAAGCCACCTGCTTCGGCCAGCTTCCAAGTCAAGAGGCAGAAATTCTGGCATCTGTTAATAATGTATCACATTACTCGAACCCTTGGCCACACATGAAACACGTCAATGGGTACCTGATCACAACAAAATGCATTTTCCATCTGCATGACTCCGTATTTCCCAAATTCTCCATTCTCTTGTGATTTTGGATTGTACAGGGCTCTCTGAACTATTGTCCAGTCTTTGTATTTTAACTGCCAGAATATTTTCTCAGTCCTGTGGAACACCTTTTGGAAAAGCACCTGCTGCCTTGTTCAGTCTCATCTCACCTCATCTCGAGTTCCCACTAATGCTGCTCTTGCCACTCATGCCTAATGTCATCCTCTCATGCAGTCAGTGGCTTCCTGAAAACACGAGATGGTGATTTAAATCAGCCATCTTGGTTTGCTCTGACCCTCACAGGGCAGAAGGTGGGGCAAAGAACCAGACAGTTGGGGAACCTGTGGGGAGCAGAGACATCACATTTATCTTTTCCATCCCAAACTTCTGCGGTGTGGAGGATGAGTCTCCTGATGCAGAAATATCCTGCCTACGAGAGATTTCCAGAAGTGACAGTAGATCATTATTGCAATTTTGGAATTTTCAATCCCTTCACCTCATTTTTCTACATGGTATTTAGGATTAAAGTTTTGGAAAAGGTCAAAGTTAATAAAAATATGCAAAAATATTGGGATTTAATTATTTCTTTTTTTTTTTTTTTCATTTATTTGTTTGTTCTCTGTTTATTATTACTTGGGAAAGTCCCTCACAACACGTAGCTTAAACCCACGATACCCCCACAAAATAAGGCACACAGTAAACCCCCTGAACAGCTACCAGCATCCAGTTACAGCCTCAGACCATGCTTGCAACAAGCACCTGGTCACTGTTGCCACCATTACTTCCAGATAATTTCAAGTCTGCCATTTGTGGTGTGCCACAGAGTCTGAAGATCCTGTTACACTTTTAGTTAAGTGCATGCATTTCCAAAGACTAGAACTGAACTTACATGTATTTACTTTGGACTGAAGTTTGCCTTTTATTCTCCTGTACAATTGGCAAGGGGAATGGCAGGAGTCTGCCACAGAGAGAAGTTGTTATATGGTTTATGACAATTACCATGCTTACTGCCAACTTGACTCATCTTCATAAATTAGTCATGTTAGAAGAAAATTACATGGGAAACATTATGGGGTACCAGATAACACAGTGATGCTGCACACCATGGAGACAATATCTTTTTAAATTACTTAGGCATTTGTGGAGAATCTGGGTCTTCTAAAAAAAAGTAAGTAATTAATGTTTTTCACTGACCGTTTTTTTAACTGACTCAATACTGAGATTTAATGCCTTCAGTGGGACAAAGAAGTGAGACATAGGTGTGAAATAGGGAGGCAAGACCAGTTGATAGGACTAAATTGCTAAAGACAGAGAAGCCACCGCTGGTTGGAGGTAGAATAGATCACCCACTGGGTGTTTTCTCTCAGGGAGCAGCTGACAAGGCAGTCAGAAGATGCAATACCAAAATAAATGCATTTTAAAAAAAAGAACTTAGTTGCTGGGAACTGCAGTAGGAGCTCTGTAGCCCAGGAAAGTGAGAGATGAAGAGAGATCTTGGGTATGCTTGCAGAAAGTGGTGAGTAAAGCCAGTGGGTCTGGCCGGTGTGGATGCTGTGGTTTTCCCTTCTACACCAGAGTTATACAGTGTCTTATGTCACCAGGCAAATATGAACAGGCCTGTTCTGAAAATGTCTGGTCTTTGTCACTGAAAACACACAACCCTGTCAGTAGTCTGAGTTCTAAATTTGGTAAGCCTCCAGGGGAATGCTTATGACTTCTTGGAACCATTTGAAAGAAACACGGTGAGGAATCAAGGTGTGGAAGCAAGTGATAATCTTGGAGCTCCGGACTGTACTGTTGTAAAAATGTGGTGTGAGTAGTATTGCCAGCAGCCTAGTATTTCATCCCCCTCTCAGGGTGAGCACATAAACCTTGAAGGCATTGCATGGCCTGTGGGTCTATGATGACACTGTCACCTCTAGTGGGAAAGATATCTGGTTTTACGTTATATAGAATATCTAAATTTCTGAAGGATTTTTACCGTGTGTCATAAGAGTTTAAATTATGTAGGATTTTGGAATCTGGCCAGTAAAGCTGTCTGGTGATGAAAACAGGACTGTTAATAATTTTTTAAGTGAATAATATGTCGGACAATGTTGGATACCTCCAAATAGCTTATTGCATAGCTGGAGGCTGATTGTGTATGACAGGTGACAAAACCAGATCTAATTCAGTTGCATGCTATATTCTGGCATTTTCTACATACTGCCATTTAAAAGTTGTAATTTCTTCCACATAAACACAAGATTGAATTTCTTGGCCTTATAATGGAGGGAGCTGGGGCACAAGACAGCAGAAACTTTCACAGCCAACATATTGGAGTTTAAAGTTATGCAAAAGATAGCTCTGTAGGCTTCAGGGAGTACAGCTGAGATCATGCAGAATTGTAAATTATACACTCTACACAAATAGCTTGGGGCCACATAATAATTAATAACTACTGTACTTAAGTAGTTGGGAACACAGTTTCATTTATTATTAATTATACCTTTGTTTGGCAAATGTTATCCATGGTAATTGCCTGTTTATCTTGTCTATATATGATGTTTGCAGATAGCTTGGATGAACAAACTGATTAGCAGGAGTCTTAATTATGTTGCAACAGTTGTCCCTATTCTAGCAGGAATAGGGAAAAACTGTAAAACAGATAAGAAAAGATGAGCTGCACATGTCCAACACTAGTACGCATCACTGGGGTGTCTGCTAGAACAGTAAGGTCAGGTTTTGTGAATGAGTAAGAGTAAAGATTAAGTTTTATAAAAAGGAATCCAACAACCCATGAACTAACCAGTGATCAGTGGGGAGTAACTGTGATTATATAGGAGAGGCAAATACTGGATTTTTGTAATGCAGTTCTAACAGTAGCTCATGATCACATCTATAAATCCAGAAGGAATTCTCTGAAAGAGGGCAAACAAAAGAAAGCACATTGGTAAGCAATTATTTTCTGGTTTGCTGTCTCTGCAAATGACTACATCTGTACTCACAGATAAACTAATTTCTTTCTGCAGTGGCAATAAGAAAAACTGGCTCTACGAGCAAACAGAAGGAATACATTAAAAGTGGTTTACAGCTAATCTGGAAAAGTAAGAATTTTTATAATCAGCTATCAAACATCCATTGCTTGGTGCAGGCTTAAAACATTGATAAAGGGCTGCAAGAGGTTTTGGATAATAAGTAGTCAGCTCTGGATCAGGTCTGCTTTTTCCTACCGCAAACCTCCCGAAAATTTATTTTCTCACTCTCCAGTATTTACTGCCTTGGGGATTTGCTTTTTCTCTGGGTGGGGATGTTTCCAAAAAAGCTAACATTAACAGGAAAAATAATAACCCAAAATTTACTGTGTACCTAGTCAACTAATAACCCATAATTAGATCAAAACAGAAATAAAAAGAACAGATTTACCAGAAACTGTAACACCTTATATGTGCAAAAGCAGAAAAGTTGCAAAAAGAAAAATGCTTTCCCCTGGGATTCTTATGGCACAATATAGTGGTGATTAATCTGAGAAACTGGGTTTGAGCAAAACCAGCAAACAGACATCAATCTTCTCCTTCAATCACTAAAAGAAGTGAACTTTCTGTACTCATTGTCCAAACTACTGTCCAGTCACTTTCTTTAACATGCCCTGAGGGTGGGGTTTTTTCTTTCTCTATGCAGGTTATTCTTTTCCAATGTTAATAATGGCTTTGTACTTGCTTTTGAGCACTTTTGCCACCTCCAGCTATTTCTCTTGATCCCGATTCTACAAAGAGCTTAGACAACATATACCCAAATTTAAGCATGTGATTAATCTGTTTGGCTTGGGGAGGGCACTGTGCTGGGTTAGTGTAAATTTAAACTGCAAGAATAAGTGCTTTGATTCAATCAATGCTTTGAGAACTCAGCCCACAAATGGGCACCTAATTGCTACTTTCAGCACCATATTTAGGCACCACAGAGAATCTCAAACCCCTTCTCTTATCAGCTACCTGAATCTGTGAGAAGTCATTTTCTGGTTGCTGTGCCAAGGTCCTGATATCCCCATTGCTAGCTAATATTTAAAGCTTTGTGATAGGCTTAAACTTGGTGTCCCTTTAGCATCAGCCCTCTGAAAGAGTGGCTGTGCGGCACAGGGGTAACAACAATAAAATGGCAGTGCTGGGGACAGCACTGCTGCATGGCACTGATGGCCCTCTGCCTCTCATAGCGATTCATGTTACGGTTCTAGTTTGGAGCAAAGACCCAAAACAGGTCCCACAAAAGCCAAGAGAGATTACTGCCTCGAGGGTAATAGTCTAGACACCCGGGGCAGAAAGGGGAAGGTGACTATTTCCCTTTGAAGAGATTACACTGTTCTGCAGAAAGGAGCAGGAAAAGGGGAAAGGAAGGTTTAAGTCTCCTGTCAAGGTGGTAGGGCACTGGTGGTGAAGAAGGAGGACCATGTTGTACCTGTCCTTGGAAGAATTTCAACCACAGAGGAATTCCAACAAGGAGAAATCAGGCAAGACATATCTTGGAGAAGGGATAGCTGGATGGCTGGGATGTTGCTTTGGGGTGCAGGAGGCCAAGATCCAGGCCCCATTATGAACCTGATGGGCTTTGGTGGGTTCCTAGTCAGCTAGCTAGCTGGAGCATGGCATCATTGCTCTCCAAAAGCTCCCTGGGGGATCTGGGGTACAAATCTTGGGCTGCACATCCCACTGGGGCAGGGAATGTTCACTTTATACCACCAAGCTTCCTTTGGGAAGTTTGTCCAAGTCAGAAAATGTTGTCACTCTGTTTTGTGACAGATGTTGCTTACTTTGAATGGGGTGAACTTTTATGTCCATAAAATTAGGATGGAGTTATAATCTTTCCCTGAATCTTCTTCTGAGAAGTATTTTGCATTTTTAATCTTCTTCTGTAACAAAATCCAATCCCAAACCAAAATTAAAACCACTGCAATCCACTGGATTTAGATTTGGATGTTTATCTCAGAGCCTGGTGTCCAAGCCTGGGGTCCAATTTGTAGCTGAGATTTCTGATTTGGTTGATGGCAGAATAAAGATGTCTGGGTCTGCAGTTACAGACCCAGCACAAGGGTGAGTCTGAGCAGACATACAGAAAAAAACTGAGATTAAGACTTTGCTGTTGGCTGAATGAGGCTCAGTGCAGTTTGTGCTGTCAGCATAGCACCACGACTGCTCACAGTCCTCCGAGTACCACAGAGCTGGGCACTGTCTATTCAAACTGAAACACACACTAGCTAGAACACATTGAAAGACTTCAAAATTTGCCTTTGCCTTCTCTCTCTAATTTTGCAATCTCTTTTGTTGAGCTTTCTACAGAGTAGCCATTAGAGCACTGGAATTGATGCGAAGTGGATCATTATGACTTGATCATCCATCCTTTGTAGAACTGGCAGGAACACCTTGTCTGTTTCAGTAGTTTTCATGTATCTCTGAATTTAGGGACTGGATGACTGTAATTGTAAAAGAGCCTGAAGTCACAAAATGGTCTTGACTGTCCCTGAGACTGCAAAGACATAACTTGATTTCAATCACAGTTCAATAGTGGCGGAAAAAAGAAGGAAGCAGTAGGTGTGGAGGTGATGCATGTACTTCAGGACATTAACTCAGTGCAATTCCTCTTGCTGGTTAGCATCCAGTCCGTATACATTCTTCCTGAATGTCCATCATATGTTTGCATTTACCAACTCCACACACAATTTGGTTTGTGTAGACTTTAAAATATTTTTAATTTCTAAGCTGGTTAGGCTTTTGGTCACAGTTTCACGTTCAACTCTTGTCTGCCTGTCACTGGGAGCTTCCATTCATTTTAGCACAATCCAGAATGAACATGTTTCTGTGTAGCCGGGACCAGCCAGCGTAAATTCTTTTGTAGTGCATTCCAGCTGTTTGAGATATCAGCCATTTCCTACATCACTTTATTTTTTCCCCTGTCAATTTTAAAGAAGCAAAATGAATCATGACACTTCTGCACTACAAGTTCAGGCACTTTCTACCTTGTCTGAGCAGAGAATCAGTGCAGATGTCGCATTTATAACTGGTGTCTCAGAAATCCTTGATACCCAGTGAAATGATCTGACACTATTTAAATCTATCTGGTGGAAAAGCTGCCGTCACTTTCCAAAAATTAGCACAGAATAAGGTGCTGGAGGAAGGTGGGGGGCAGTTAATGTGTTCATGGAAAACAGGAAGTGGGAGATATCCTCTGCATGACCACTGCTCTCCATTTGGCTCTCGTCATACACAGGCTGAGCCAGTTGAAGAGGTTATAAGGAGCTGGGTTAGGCAGCTCAAAGCTTTGCATACTGGTGAAGCTTAAGCTGCGCAGAGAATGCGTAGGAGTTGTGACCCTGCTTGGCGAAAGCTGCTCAGTTTCTGTATCTTGGTCACATCATTAGTTCCTAGCTACAGGTGGCTAGCTTTGAGGCACTGACTGAAATGCTGACGTTGATTTCTGGTACACATTTTCTCTCCATAAATCTTCAAACACAAAGCCAGTCGAAGCATGGAAATGAAAGAAAAGTCTTCAGCTAGACCCAAGCAGTTTTAATTCAAGCAACCAGCAAGGCTAAGTTCTTACAACTACTCAAATTTTACAGTAATTTCTGTTTTAGTATTTATATTATAGTATCATCCAGAGTCTTACCTAGAATTATAGCTCTGTTATGTTGACAATTTTGAAAGCAAGTACTACAGAGCATATCCTGATTTGGTGTATCTGCAAGATCAGAAGTTAACTAAGCATATCCAAAAGCAAAGTGGCCAGGAAGAATAAGGCATTTAAGCAATCATCATTTACTGAGCAGTGACTGATACTCTCAGTGAAATATTGGCACTATTAAGACACAATTTGACTGAAGATCCAGATTAGAGGAACTAGTAGAATCTATTCTAAATTACTACAGAAAATAACTCTGACAAACTTGAAAATTTTATCGGTCTTGAAATGTATAAATGGCAGGCCTTAATATTCTCACATTACACTGCTATTTTTTTGCTTCTTTATTCCTGATTTTAACTCATTGGGAAAGTGGAGTGATAGAGCCATGAAGGGGGCTGAATTTACTGGCTTTTGTTTTAAATGAGATTTTTTAAAAAAAGAAGTTACATATGAAAAAGTAAATGTTTCAAGCAACATTAAAGAGAGCTTTTTCCAGAAATTGTATTTACAATTTCAATGTTTATTACACCATAAAATTATACCACTTGTGAAATGATGCTTAATTCTTGAAATAAAGTTCCAGGGAGGCAGACTTTGGGTAAAATAGCTGATTCCAGTAATCAAATTCTGCTTGTCAGTATGTACCACAGTTGTTACTGTATTGTTAATGCATTTGGAAAAAGCTCATATGCCAGATTTTCTACTCTTGTAATTAGAAAATTGTGTTTTAATTACACAAAGAAAATTTGTGATTATAAATCTGAATGATATGGCTGTTTTCATTTGTCTGTTATAAAATTTAGATTCCACATTATGCGCCTTTATAGACTCCAAACCTCACCGACTTTTTACATGGCTGATTTACTGGGTGCACTCTTTCTAGCAGCAATCACTATGAAAATCATCGCTGTCCTCTAATTAAATGCAAAAGCGAAAAGTGTTGTGATATGATGTAGTGTTTCACAGAGCTTGGGAAACACAGATAAATATTCCAGGCGTGCAACCTGCATCCTTTCCATTGCTGTGGTTTACTGCTACAGCAAGGCTCAGGGCTCACAGTGCTGAAATGTTTAGCACCTCCCTAATAGTCCTGTCATAACATCTAGAAAGCGTAGTCAGATCACAGCAGATTTTACTGAGCTGTTGTTTATTTCGTTCAAGATGTTGATGCTCTATGACTTAAGGTCCCAGAACTGGACTTGCAAATGCCTCTTCTCTTGTCCTGGATGCAATGATTTTCATCTCAAAGTGGGGCCTTCTGTAAGGCATCTGTTTAAGTGTTGGCAGCAAGAGACAGGATGACTGTCAGTCTGTCTCTGCCCTAGGATGCTATTGATGTATGGCACTGGAGCTTGGGAGACTCAATAGTGCAATGTCTTTTTAAGAATATGAAAAAATAATTTTAAAAGAACCAACAGAACCCTCTCTGCAAAATTGTGTTTTCCTTTTCTCGAGCAACTGCACATGCAAAAGCAAACCCTTTAGTTCATTCTGTGGAGAGGCATAGCTACTTCATCCATTTGTAGGAGTATGCAGAGAACAGACAAAAATAGATATCTCGCTTAAAATGAACAGACTTAAAGGAAATAAAATTGAGAGTGTACCTTCACGTTTCAGGATTTAAAAATAAATTGTGTAATAAAACCAAATTAAGTAATTTCATGCTATCCTATAAAGTGCTTTCTTTATCCGACTTCAAGTGGGAAAGACATGATGCTTTGTGGAGAGGCAGGATAGTTAAGATTTGCTAAAGTGGAAGAAATAATTGAAAGAAATTAATGACCGTATAATTACTAGGTTATTTTATAAAATCATGTATTCTGAACTGAGAAGAATTTTGAAATGCTTTCAGTTATTCTGAGACAAAAGCCATGTAAGACAACCCTTGACAATTAGTAGGCATAAGGTGTATTTGTTATTGGTCGATTAGGGATGAACACAGGATCAGAAGTATGCTCATAGAAAACTCAAGTTCCATTGCAGCATTCAGGGATGGCTTGTGGTAATTCCCAAGATGTCAAGCCTTGTTCTCCCCATGGTGCTATACATATAGGAGTTAGGATGATTAACTCTGTCTTGGCAATTTTCCTGCTTAAGTTGTGTAGGTATATTTGTAGCCTGTATTTCCTGCTTTTACCACCTCGTTCAACAAAGCACTCAAGTACCTGAATATTTTTAGAAGCTGCTGGAATATTATAACCAAATCCATCAAAACAACGTGATTAAAGATACATAAGCATGTGCTTAAGCAACTTTCTGAATACATGATGAGAAGGAGGATAAACCAACTTCTGTAGAATCTGGTGTTTATGGATCATTCACAAGGCAAAGAATTTAAGAAAATTCACATTCATCCCTGTAATTTATCCTCAGTAACAAATTCAGGAAACATAGCGAGTGATTAGGATATCTACACAGATTTAAGTTCTTTGCTATGGGTTCTGTTTTTTTCCAAACTTTCATTCTGTCATAGCTTCAAAGATATCTATCTTGTATCAAGAGCTTCTTACTCCTCTAGGTCATCTGAAAAAAGAAAAAAAAGGAACCAAAAAACCTATCCAAACTCAAATAGACAAAAAAACTCATCACCAAATCAGTGGTAAATAACTGAGACATTAAAACCACCAGGCCCGTTGCTAATGTTCTAATAAAATATCTTCAAATAAAAAGAAATTACAAATGTTCAAAGATGCTTTCAGTGTTTTACGGCATAATAAATGCCTTATATGATCTCATTAACGCCATTAGGTTTTTATCTCCAGGAGAAGAAGGAAAAGAAAGGACACAAACTCTGAGCATGGACTGTGTCAGAGCAAATGTACAAGAACAGGGGATGCTGAGTGATGAGCAGCAGCAGTAGCAGGTTTATTCATAAAGCAATGATTTCAGACTTTGCCTCCCGTTAGCATGGTTTGGAACTATTTCCTTTTTTCCTGTCATTTATTTATACCATTCAAACTTACATAACTTCCCTGTCTTCTGAGTCAGTAAAAACCTCCATGAATCACTACAAGCCATGGCACTTTCTGTTCCTTGCTATTCTATGCTTCAAGACTCATCTCATGAAACCTCACAGGGTCCCAGCCATTACTGAAGGCTCTTCCTCAGCAATCTCTTTTGGGAAGCAGCAGCAATCTAGTTTTAAACTCCAAGCTTTTCAAAAGCCCAAAATAGAACTTAACCAAGGTCTGAAATGCCATAAAGATTGGTTTAAGAAGAAATAGATCTAATTGCAAAGATGTTTTTGGTTCTTTCTATTTGCCTTTTGTGTGTATGCATGTGTGTGTGTTTGTGTAAGCTGCCAGGATTCTGTTTCCCAGTTTTTCTTTGCAACCACTCAGACCTGGAAAATGTGTTAATTTTAAATCTAAATCAAACCTATGAAGCTGACAATATTTTAAGATCCATTTGCTGAACTAACTTTTTTACAACAGTATTGATTGTGGAAAAGAGACAGCGATAACTGAGATTCAGGTAATGTAATTTCTTGTTGCTCCAGCACATCTTGTTAATTGAATGTGCAGTTTAGACCTTCACCTGTCAGTCACAGAAAGGGAATCTCTGTATTGCAAACCACCACACAGGACTGTGGCCACCACAACAGCAAGTCAAGTGCTTTACATGTGGCTGGTTCATATGTGTGCCTCAGTTCTTTGATAGTTAATACAAGACCTTTTCCTCCAAAAATTTCTTACACCCTTTTAGAAAATAGGTATGGTATCTGAAATGAACACCAAAATCCCTGGTAAAATCTCAATTTTTTTGCTCATGATTAAAGATTTTATTTGTTACAAGTAAAGGCAATAAAAGCTAGGACAAAATAAATCTGCAATTCTTGAAATTCCTGGAAAGTGCTTTTTTAGGGATTGATTCATAATTTAATACTCCATTTCCATGTAGATACTTTTTGGGCCTTTAATTATGTGACCATGAAAAATACTCCTGGCTCCAGATAGCGTGTACAGTGCTCGCCAAATTCCCATCTTCTCGTCCAGCCAGCTCCCCAGTCTACTTGAAATACTTTGCAATGTACAATGAAGCTACATAATCCTGATTTGCCTCTCCCAAAGTACTGTTTGTAGAGAGACATGTTTGGCCTATGAACATATAGCCACATTTTTACCTTGTTCCAGGAGCAGCTTCTGTCTTTTAAACTAACTTTTCAGGAGTTCCGGAGAGCTCTAGAGATCATCTCATTGCAGAATGTTTTGCTGGAAAATGACTATCAAGAAACACTTTTCTGGAGACCTCCTTTGCAGAGGATATACTGATTTTTAATGTTTCTATTGGCTTAGTGTTGGGTGATTTACTATGGCAAATATGGAAACTGTCACTTTTGTTTTCAAAATGCATGTCAGTGTTGACACTGAAGTCTAAATTTTTTGGACTGCCCAACAAATGAAAGTGCCACCAGTCCTCTGTGGGTGATCTGCACAAACAGAAGTACTGATGCATGCTACTTGAGTCTGGTAGAACCAATAGAAATGACTGCAGACACACCAGGTTCCTTCCTGTAGCGCTATATGTCAGCACTTGAGAACTCCTACCAGCCAAGAAGCTGGTTTCCTTTGCTCAAACTGTGGAGGTGAGTGCTCTTAGCATTTAAAGTCCTAAGTTCAACTCCTTATCGTGGCCTGGGCATGGTCTGTTACACCCTCTTTAGGGTGTTATCTGCTGGTACTGATTAGGTACAAGGAACCCCGGAAAAAGGCACCAGGGTTAAACTCTGAGCAGGAGCCATAAGCATGAAAGCTTTTCACTCAGCTCTTGCAATATGAATTTTATATGAATCGTTGCTTGAAATATTCTGTTTCATATCTGAGTACTTGCCATCCTCCATGTTATTTCCGTCAAGTTAATAGCTATATCCTCAATGATTTTTACAAGGTGTAAAGTGCAGGAATATTTAATTCAACCTGGGCAGAGAACTGAACAGCTTCAGTCCAAGACAAAAAACTAAGTGGAGAATTTGGGAACAAAAATGAGCTCAGAGATGGCCGAAAATGTCAGGAAAATCTTTTTTTGCTAGGTTTTTGGCTACTAACCCATAAACATTCAAGCTTCCTCCAGCACAGGAACATATTTGTCACAGCTCTGATGTCCCTAAAAACAATATACCACAGCCACCAATTGTGCTCTGAAACACTTCTCTCTTTGCTATAATAGTATGGGATATTTTCCCACTCAAGCAGCTCTTCTCCAGAGGAGCAGCAAATCCACCCTCTGATATCTACAGACCTGGACTGAGGAAACCCTGAGGAGTTTGTAACAAAACCAACTTTATTATGGTATCTAAAACCCAACAGCCAGGAGACAAAGTTACTACAGGATCCTCTTTTTTAACACTTTGTCTATAAAGCAAAGCATTGAAATATTTGTCTTCTTTTTTTCCCGTGTTTGGGAGGATAGACTCATGGCTCATCTCTTTAATTAGTAGTTGAGCACCTGAACGTCACTGAGTTCTCTGTGAAATAGCTGCCTATGGCCATTTACAGTCGGAGTCAATGATCTCATTTGTCTTTTCCAACCTATATGATTCTATGATTCAGAATGAGGCTTTTTGTTTCAAGAAACAATGAGAAGTGAGAACATGCTGTAGTAGTTCTCTAACAGCATCTGCCTTTCTGGTGCATATCTCCTTCTGAGTAGAAGTGGCAGGTACTGGAGGAAAAAACTCTTGTCTTTGGAAATAATAAGGACATAAACAGTAAAAACACTAAAAAGTATTTCCCAATTCACAAATGAATGACTCTTTTCACATAGCTTTTCATCTTCTTGTGACAGATGGCCCAATTACGGGAACCAATTAATAAATTTTTAAACTCTATTAATGAGCCTCTTGTTCAGGGAGTTTCAAGTACATGCTTGGTATTACATATGTTCTCAAGGCATGGAAGGTGATTTCTGGAAAGAAAACCCATGAACAGACTTTGCCTAAAAAAGAAGTAGAAATATGAAGTACATATTCAAATCTATTTCTAAATATCTAATATTCTGAAAGCAAAAAGAATAAAAGTTCCTTCCTGAAGGTAAAATTTTATGGTTTTCATCTTTCTTCTTTCTTTCCTGTCAGAAAGTTGATAAAAATTCCATATTTTCTTAGATTTTTAAAAAAATCATAATTCTGAAATTATTTGTTTAAAGGAAACACATCAAAGCGTTCAAACTTATCAGAAATAAAACATTTATAGCAAAATAGCCCAAAACTTGTTTTCTGAATGATATTTATATGTCTAAAACTACAATCTATTAAAAAGACAATGAAGGAAAAAAAAGGAAACAATAGTGGAAATAGAGGCAATAGGCAAATGTAGCCATGACTTTTGATGCCAAAATGTAAGTGGAGCAGGAAGGACATGGCCCATCAAAGGTAAAGGTGAAAGATTCACCTTTGATTTATATTTTAATTACTTGCACAATTTTAACAAAGCTTGTAATTAAATAATCAGGTAAAAAAATATCAATTTGTAGGTAGTTGATGATTTTTTGAGTAATTTTTTTGCTCACTAATGCAAACTATTAATAGTTGTAAACATGTAATTTAATCTGAAATTACCAGATGCTCTTACCTTGAGTTAGAAACACATATTTATTTCTCTTTTATTTTTTGGGTTTGTTTTTGCTGTTTGGGTTGTGGACCTTTAATAAATTACAGACTAGCAGACTTGAAAAAAGGAAAAGAAGAATGACTGAAGAAAACTCCAGGAGTACTACCAAAACATTTAAAAAACATCTAAAAGCTGCCAATAACTTCCTCTGTATTTTTTCAGATCATAAGTGTTTATAATTATTTTCCCAAGTGGAATACTTTGTTTTACTTGTTATCATGCTTTTTTTCCTGGATGCTGGAAACTAGACAAACTAGAGAGCTGGAATCAGGAGCACGACACAGTACTTCTCATTTACAATTTGTTTCATATTCGTCAGCAGATTTTCCATGAGATGCAAGGACAGTTCTGATCCTGTGGATCTTCTACTGCTGCTGCGTCACAAGAAGTAGGACAAGCTGGGGGAGATTAAGGGTGCCTAATTAATTCCAAAATATTCCATCTTAGGCTAAAATGATGATTTGGTCACAAATCTCTAAGTACTAAGTGGAGAGAGAAGTAAAATATTGTGACATACAGTCCAGAAAATAAAGGCATAACAACCTCCAGTGTAGGGAACTTGGAGGCAGAACAACTGAGATCAGAACTGCTCTACCTCAGATAGAAATTAATGCCCTGTGATGTGTCAAAACTTCTGACACTTGCTTCCTCCAAGCTGGCTGATACCACACTCAGAGGGCAAAAACTCTTCAACCTTCCTCCTTCTCTTCTTATAATTGCTGGCTGTCGCTATGTGCACACAGTTTCTTTACAAATTGTAGTTTGACTCCTGTAGAAGTAATTTCATAGCACATAAGACAGCCTTACTGTAGCAGTAAGGGAACTAATGGACAAGCTTTCTGGCTTATGAACTGCTAGGTACCTTTTTATTTTAAGCATACACAGGAACAGAGGATGGAGCTTGTTTATACATAGAGGGAAATCATCAAAGTGTTGTGTTCTTCACATCATGATCCATTAGGACACAGGAGGTTTACTACTCAGTTTACAGATTTTGCCTGCAAGTTACATTTTGAAGAGGTAGAGATCAGGAAACTGCACCAAATGTCCATCCTCCTGCCGTTTTTTCCCCCCATTTCCTCCCACTAATTAGGGTTGCCTGTAGCAATTAAGAATCCTTGGAGGGCACTAGTGTTTCAGTCCTCTCTGTGCAGGTAGATGTCCCACTTTCTGGAAACCCATCCACTCCTTTCTAAATGCAAATCATGGAGGCAAGCCTAATTGTTAAAATTTTCAGGTAGATTATTGAGCAAGGACAGAACACAGGTGCTACAGAAATGTATTGGGTGGAGTATTAGAGAGCTGCCAGCCTAAATTATCTTTCACACAGTTTAGCCAAGAAGGTTAGGAGAGTACGAAAAACGGATGCCACAAGCCAGAATAGAAAACAAAGTCATTCACAGAGCCAAAATTTAAAGCACGTACTGACTTCTGAAAATCACAAGGGAATTGCAATGGAAAGTTGATATCCTTCGGGAAGGATTGTTTATAACTTGGCATGAGTTTTCAGCAGGCTGTTCTCATAACACACAGTACTGAAAGCCCTCTGTTAAAACCCTTGTAGGATAAGTTTTGAGCCATCAGAGATTTATAACCATTCATGTTGTAAGTACTTTAAACAGGAATGATGAAGAAAAGGAATCAGAGTACTGAGTACTCATCAGGTAAAATACTATGGTTTCAAAATAAGAAACCATCAAATACAAGTTTATTTTACAGATTTATTAGTAATGTTTAGATTTATTATAATCTAAAAATTATGGTGGCATTAAAACCTAAATCTTAGCATTAATTTTGATTTTAAGTTGCTTCACTAATTTCTCTTTCAAATCTAAGTAGCAGCAGACAAAATACATAAAAAAGAATGCTTGTATCTCACAATACACAAAAAAACTATGCATTACTTCAAATAATACATTTTCAGTTAGTACTGCAGTCTTTGTTTTAAATTTACATTCTCCATATAATTTGTTGCTAAGTCCTGTAGCTATATTTCCCCTGGCATTAAGATTTAGCTAAATAAAAATACAACATACACCATGCAGTACAAGTATTAGTGTATCAAGTCTGTGATAATATTAAGATAAAAACTTTCACTGAAACTCTTGAAAGTGCATTGTAATGTGATATTCACTTCCCTTTAGCAATTTTCATTATGGACATCATTGTGCCATATTTACTACCTGCCACCATGTAGTTCCATACAATCCCACTTTGCCTTGATGCAAAAATGGGTGAAGTAATCTCTCAAATCCTCTTTAGACTTTTATTTCTTTAAATTGCTTTTGTGTTACTTGAGGGAAGAGACCATAAGAATCTGTTCCAAAAGTTGTACTCTGTGATACCGCTGCACAAAACTTATTGTAAAGATACCATGGTATTACTTTCTAACGGCATCCTACTTGTAAATCAAGAACTGTGAAAAGAAAGAAGTGGTCCAGGGATGGTTCCCTTTATGATATCACCAGTTTTAAACTCTGCACTTATTTTAGCTGAGCCAACTGCTATGCTTAGTTGTTGTGGAAGAAAATAAATATATTTGATGAAGTTTTTACTCTGGTAAAATCAAGTTTGTGGGTCTAGACAGCTGAGAGAATTGAGAAAAAGACCTGGAAGGTTTCCCTGTTACCGTGTTAACTAAAATGAGTCCCATGGTGACAGCAGCAAAAAAATCATCTCTTTGTTTCTCATTTGTGTCTGTGAAATTAATTGGTGGTCCCAGTAAAAAGTCCATGGGGATATAATGGTATAAAAAATAAAAATCATTGCATGGCTTGCAAGATAGTTGTTCTCCGTATACGTAAATTTGGGACAGAAATTTTATTTTGTTCATCATAAAATTCAATTATTTCACTTCTAATGCACAGTTGAAGGGTGACTAAAGCAGTTAGGGACAGGCGTGTGAGAAGCAGCATCCCATCAGCAATGAGAACGATTGCGCTAACAAAGGGATGCCGCTAACCATGTAAATCCATGCCAACAGATGCTTAAACTTTGGTGGCACCTGCTGTGGAGGCCAGTGAGCTTCTCGGACATCTGAGTAATGGCCAGCATCACAGTGCTCAGAGTTATGCTCTTGGTCACCCCTGGGGCTTGAGGCATCTCTGGTGGTGCCAAAGAGGTCTGGCTGCTCTGAGCCAGAAGCTGCTTGTGGCATGGCGAGACTCCTGCTCCACTGCTGGCACCTGGGCAGCACCATGACCCTCATGAAATGCAGAAGTCAGTGGGTGGCTGGAGGGGACTCTGAGGGAGGCAGAAGGCACTGTGGTGGAATGAATGGGAAGGCAAGTCTAGAACTGTGCTTTCTGTGAGTCTCCCCTAGGATAATAAAGGAAAAATCTGAGGTATTTCAAAACTGCCACCTGTAGAGAGGCTATGCTGTTTTGTGTCATTGCTGCAGTGCTGGCCTGCCTGTGCTGCTAGAGCAGCTGCCTCCAGTGAGCACTGGGAGCCTGAGCAGACTTTTAATATGATTGTTTTCTCTAAGAGTGGTGAAAAAAGGATAAAGTGTCACAATGTTCTGTTTATGGAGGAACATGCACAGATATGAAAATAAGTTATTGTTTGGGGATGTAAAGAAATGCATATGTATATTGACTATGTTGCTTTATTTTCCCCTGTCAGGGATGGAAATAAACAACTTTACAACAATAACAGACAAAACGCAGCACCTGAGCACTGAGGTGATGTTCACTGAAATCAAAGTCATCAGCTTTTCAAGGCAGGAACAGCTATACCTGTCACAGAGAAACACTAGTTCACAGAGAGTGTTCCCATACAGTACACAACACAGATAATAAGAGAGGTAATGAAAAACCTACAAGCATTCTTGGCTTCCACAGGCCACAATGCTTTTTAAAAATATGAAGAGGGAAACAGTATGTTATAAGTGGATTTTTTCACCTTCCCTATTCATCTCTGTTCATGTTCCGTTCTATCTCTTATATATTTCCAAATTAGAAAAGAATAAAAACCACATGAAGCAATCAGTCTCCCCTGTTTTAGAGAGACCTGTCTCATTGTTTGTGTAGCATGGCAGCCTATTCTGTAAGTGATTTATATGATCATTCATCCTTTGAACAGAAAATGTTTTGAATTGGTTATTTTGGGTATCTCATTTGTCACCCATAGCTTTTGTCACAAAATTACTGGTAAGAAAAAATTGATGAAAAAATTACATTTTTATTCATGAACAAGCTTTGCATGGAAAAGAAGCTCAGTTTCTTTATTCTTGGAATATAGTACTTGTCTTTAGTATTACTGTGTGCTACATAATGCTTTGTATCTAGTTCACCTTTGTGACCTTTAGAAGTGTTTGTCTACACAGGCAGACAGATAATTTGATCTGATATATTTAATTTCTAAAATTTTAACACATGCCTTCTGGACCTCACCTAAAACCAAGCCAATCTAATTGATAAGATATCCTTTCAAGAGTCCTTAATGCAGAAGGGTGAGATATTCATATATTTCAAATGGCTTTAAAGAAGTATCTCCATTTTCTCAGAAAGGCCAAAACCCTCCTTCTAAGGACATAGTAACCCAAATCTAATCTGACTGCATATCCTTCTAATCATCTCTGCACTTGTATCTCAATATGGTAAAAGTGGTAATCCAGGTAATAGCTTTTATCTCTCCTACTCCTGATAAATTACAGCAGCAACAGGCTCCACTAAGGCTTCCTTTTAGCTCTGAGAAACTGACTTCAGACAACTCTGTGAATTAACCCAGGGCTCCAATGTCCAAGTCTATCATCCTGTTAAATTTTTCTGGCCACAAATTTTCCTTAAAACCAGTTGCAGCAAAATGAAAACCAGATGATTGAATCTTCCTGAATCCTAAAATCTATAGGTTTAAGGCAAAAAAATGTGGAGGAAGGACAGCTTTGTGGATGAAGTTTGAAGACAGCAAAATCCAACAAAAGCAACCCCTCAAAAAAAATAAAAATCTGTCTCCTGTGTTACTATCTTCTGTTTCCATGGAAACCAAGGCTGGATTGGCAAAAATGGGTTAAGTGCTTTACAGTGACAGAGACTAATCACTGGTATTTTATAACATTACTACTGCCAATAGAATGGAGGGCTGTATTCTAAGGATACATAGGTTTGCAGTGAGTCTACTTCTTGCTGAAACCATCGGACAGCAAAAGTATGTGATACAAGAAATTTTGATTAAATATACAGGAAATCAATACAGACTATACATAAGTCATAAGAAGCTGAGAAATACTGTATATGAGAAATCAATTAATCCCACAGTCAATGACTAGCAAAATCCAACCATGTAAGTACTTGACTTTTCAAAACACTGAGAAAACACTCAATTACTTGGTAAATACAGAAAAATTATTCTGTCTGTCTTATTTTCCAATGTGTGCCTTATTCTCAGGGGAAGTTACCTCAGAGAATTTCCAGCAACAAAAATCTTCAGCATGCATTGTTATCCTGAAAACAAGTTTTATTCCTTGTTGTTGAGAATCTAGACTGTTACAGGGTGGAAAAATTCAGTATCAGTGTTAATTTTCCAGAGCTTTATTTATGGCACTAAAACACTTTCAACACTAATTTTCCTTTGAGCAAGTTAGACCAGAGAAAAAAACAAATCTCATTTCCCTCAGAAACATTGCTTTCTGAAAACAACAACATCCTCAGATTTGAGGTGGGTGTTCACAACTGCTCAGAAAAAACCAGTCACAATATCAGAACTGGCACTCATTAAACAGAAAGCAATGGGCTTGTCTTCTGGGAACACAACAAAACGTTAATTGTTCAAAACCCTATTATAAAGTGCTGATGACCATGCCAGAAATGTTTTACTTTGAGAGCCTTGTGGATATCAGGCCAAGTTGAAGATACTTAAGTCAGGCTTTGCCAAGTAGCCTTTAGCATCCTGGAAAACAGGCCTTTTTTGTGAAATATTCCACATACAGGATGCCTGTACCTACATGCCAACTTAGGTTCCTAAGGAAAACCCTTAAGCACCATCAGACTCTTTTTCAGCCCCTGTGCAACTGCACAGATACCTAAAGACCCTGGCCCTGAGGTTTGGGGTGCGAGCCCGCCCTGACTGGTGTTCCAAAGCCCAGTGCCGTGCCGTGCTGCTCTGGTCCTGGCTTGCCCACGGGGTTTAAGCCGCTATGAGGGAGGACAAACAGGGCAGGATGAATGGGGCCAGGTGAAGTTCAGGCATTTCTGCTTTAGCAAAAACCCCAGGGAGTGGCTGCTTAGGCTGACATTCAGAAGATCCCATCTGATTTATTATAGGTATCTGGAATGATGTATTTACCTGGGTTTTCCAAAAAACTAGGCTGCAGGATACTCCACAGTGAGGCTGCCTCTTTGAAGTTGTTTGCTATGCCTAAAGTGTTTAACTGCTGCTTGGGCTGGAGTGAAAAGAGCCTGTGCATTAAGAGGAATCATTTCCAGACTTGGGATCTCAGTTTCAGGTCACAGTGTCACTGGCTGGGCCTGGGAAATGGCCACCCCTTCTGCCAGGCTCAAGGCAAAGGTTTCTCTGCAAATATGTATTAAATTGAGCAAAACAGTGACAAATATGAAGAGTCCGTGTCGTCTGAGGAGGCTTAGGGACAAGTAAAATAAATTTTAGCTTTTCATTCAGTCTCAAGTCCAGCAATCCTGGGGGAATCTTTAGAGCTTTGCTTAAAAAGGCCCAAAGTAGAATAAATCTGCTTTTCCTCAGTGTCAACTGTCAATTCATAATCCTGGGAACCTGAGTGACAGAAGTACCCTTTCCATAATAAAATGAAAGGATATCTCAAAATACCATTTTGTCTTATATCTAACTTATTCTGCCTAATGCACGTGTTAGCAGTTAGTTTACAAGATGCTCTCACTTGAATTCTATTTCTACTTAAATAGAAAAGGTTTTTCACATCATCACTACTTGATTAAAATATTTTAAGTGGTGATACAAGAATAAAGATGTTCAGAGCTGGTATTAGAACTTGTAACTTTGGTAATTCATATATGAAGGCAATATTTTTTGCATAAATGAGAAAATGGAGGTGAAAGAGGGTAAAGCAAATTTTGTAAAAACAAGAATTATTATGTTCAATAGGAAGCATAGGGTAGGCCTGCACAACTGAGTGAAAAGGGGACAAAAGCATAGCATGTTGAGAAGGATTTGAAGTGGGGGAGGGCAACTTTGCACTTATCCCCTGTTTTAGTTCAGCACAAATGCAAAAAATAAAATGATATGGAGCAAAGGAGAGACATGATCAGGGATTTTTAGGGCAATGAAAGTACAAGCGAAAAGGAACAGTCTAATTACATAAAAGCAAAGAGAGTTGAAAAAAAGAAAGAAAACATTGCAATGCTGAACACTGAAGAAAAATGACAGGAGACTGGACTCCAAAATCATAGTTTTTGCAAATGACATTTGCTGTGGGAATGAGCAAAAGATATCAAAGTAGAAGAAAATGAGCTGAAATAGTGATATGGTATGCAGTCTAAATAAAGAAAAAGAAGGCAATAGTCATAAAAACAGAGAACAGCAAAATAAGTCAAAGGGAAAGCATTCAAGAAAGAGAATGGGATTTTCTTTAGAGAATTTTTAGATGGTCTCTGAGAATAGAGCTATTAGCAAAAGGATGAAATCGTCACTATAAAAGAGATGAGAAAATAGAGACCCTCTCAACTGGAACATGAAGAAGAAGGACTTTTTCACTAGTCTGTACTTGGACTGAGGAGTAGAGTGGTAAACTATCTAAGCAAAACAGGTCAAACTGGTGAAGGAGCGTGATGCCACTTCCTGTGTGGTCCCAGACAGGTCCTGGTTTGCCCAGAGCAAGCAAACCCCAGCAGCCAGACTGCTGTCTGGTTGTCACCCACTGTCTGTGATCCCCCTGATGTTCCTGTCTGATGACGAGTGTTGGTGGGGGGATACACACTAAACACCCGTGAACCCAGTGGAAGGCCCTGACTCAGTCATCACTGACCGCCTCTTCCCAACAAAAAACTTTTCTCAGCTCACCACCTCCACAGCATCTCTCAGGCACAAGCAAATGCAGTTGCCTTCATTTTTTCACTTCCAGTGACCCTCTCCCTTTGGATTTTCAAACACTTAGTGGATTATACCACTAATTATTCTTTCCCTTTTCCTTTCCATCATGCTTTCTGTCCTTGCACCTCCAGTGATCCACCTGTTTATGCCACACTCTAATCAATTCAGTGAGACTGACCTGATGTCACAAGCTATACAACAGTGGCTTTACTGGAAAATAAATTTTAAAAACTGCTTTAGCAATCTGTCCTAGATGAAGGAAAATATATGAGGTTATTCCCACACATACAATCCTGGGGTTTGAAAGAGTAAGCCCATTTCTATGCATTTCTGTCTGTACAGTTGTATGCACAGTGGGACTCACGTACACTCATTTATTGCTCTGCAATTTTCACTTTTTAAATCCATTGTATGTTGGATCATTAACTCAAGGTGAGACTTCCCTTCCAGTCATCTCCTTTAACCTCACTGCATAAACTGGCCTCCTGGGTCACAGCACTCATGGATGATCTGAATATTCCTGGTTTTAGGGCAGACTTTGTATTGCCCTGCACCTGTGTAGTCATTTATGCTGGCACAATGTGAAATACACATATGGTTTCAAATTAAGCCAGGTGTAAATGAGAACACAGACGAATGGAGAATTAATGTGACTTTTTCTGTCAAGTTTTTTGTTCCTTTGTCACCTCTGTGAGCAAAACTAGCAATAGGCAAAAAAACCCCAACAAACTCAAAAATCCCAACACCAAACCAAAACAAAACACCCCAAAACGAAAAAAAAATCCAAAAATATAAACAAAAAACCAAACCAAAACCTGAAGAAAACCCAAAATTAACAGACACAAAAAGGCCTGTAATTGATGGTATCATTTTTTAGAGTCAGGATTACAAAAGCACTTTCATCTGATGTTCTTTCACACTTGTAAAATTTATGTTAGGAATGTGGAATACAAGAACTCCCAAGACATACCTATAAACACAGGATACAGGAAAGTGACTTGAGAGGTACCTTTATGCAAGTTAAAGTTTTTCAATAGCTCCATGACATTCAGGTTAAGCACTTATGGTTAACAGAACTTTCCAGGCGCTATCAAGTCAAGGTAATCCATACTGACCTTTAAATGCACTGCAGACACCGCATAAATAAATAAATACATGGAAGTTGTATTTGGTGGAAGGCTTACAACACCTGGCCCTGTGTCAGCTTGTTTGTTTATACACACAGAGGCCTCGCTCTAGCAGAGGAAAAAAGGGGCACTGCACTCCAGATTAATACTTCCCAGGGCATCACATGCTGCCTTTCATGTGATAATGCCCAGCATTATCCACAGCACCAGAGGGGATCCTTCCTTCCTTCCCCTGCTGGCACTGAGATCCGGGCTGCTTCCATCCATCACCAACCTCCACAGACCTATCCAACTTGCAAATGGAAATTTCACAGCTTTGTTGGGTTTTATTGTACCAAACGTGTAGATAAATTCCTTTTTAGAGATTAGAGGACTGTACCTCAGCCAGGATACCTCAGCTCATTGGCTTCAATAGAGCTTAGCTGATTGATGCTGGCTTTGGGACTTCTCCTGCCTGGTCAAACTTCATTCTGGTTGTTTCATCTGAATGAATGCAGACTGGAGCGAAGGGCTAGGAAGCATTTTAAGTACAAAAATGGTGAAATTGTTCTGTGTAAGGTTCTGTGTGGACCAGCTTCCAAACTGACTGTTTACAGCTCCCAGAATCTGTGGCCCTCCAGGGGAATATCTTATGCAATTTCTAATTAAATTTTGTAGGGGAAGATTCCTGAAAGTAGAAAAGCTAGGCTCAATGTTGCATTCCTCATTTTTTAAAATAGTTTAATGGGTATACCAATTACACAAATTTTATAGAAGAGGGTTTTTTTTGTAAAATAATTCTCAGAAAAGACTGAACTCCCATGGTGTGAGATATCAATTACCACATTCCACTGCAAATATGGAGATGTTGAAGTCTAATTTTTTTTAATTTTTATTGTGAATGTAGAAGATAAGTAAATTAGTGAATAACTGGTTGTTGCCCATAGCTACTAACTGAAGTCTAATAAATACTGTTAAAATGTGAATTGAATGGGTACTGCATGTTGAGATCAAGTGAAAAGTTCTTTTGGAGCTCTGTTTCACATTACATTCTGACTCACAAAGAGTAAAGAATCTTTTTACACTTGGTTAACCCAGAAATATTGTTTTCATGGTTAAAAATAAAAGAAAGATTCAACAATTTAAACTACTTATCTCCACTGACTTTTGAGATGCTTCAACAATCGAGAAAAGTGGAAAATGTTGGTTCTTTGCCTCTTTTTTCTAACTGAATTTCTGCATCCTGAATTGAAAGAGAACAATGTATTTTAAAATGTCAGCTGTATCACCACAGCTGATTCTGGCACCCCCCTGTTAGTTACTGTATTTGTACTTTATGACAAATCTCTAAACCTGTAGCAGTAGCTGGCATTTTGAAAAGCCACTAGGTTTTTCTCTTGCCATCTAAAATTAAGAAGATCACAATGGAAAATCCAAAGTAATGTCTAAAAGCAGTTATAGTCACATTGGTATCATGACTAACTGGTCTTTTGCAAAACCTGAATGATCCTATGACAATACAACCAATTTCTGCTCTAAGTGTCCTGATATATTTTACTAATATTAGGATATTATGGAAGAGTAAATAAAAGGGTGATAGGCTGGGGTGGTTTTTTTTGACATAAAATTAAATAAAACAAGAAATATTCCCTTTAAATATTTTGGGTTGTAGGAAGAGTATAGAGATGAAGGACAGTAGTGTAGGCATGGGCTGAGGAAGGCCAAGGCAAAGATGGAACTGAAGCTGGGAAGGGACGCAAAGAATACCAGGAAGGGCTCCTACAGGTAGGTTAACCAGAAAGGGAAGGTCAAAGAAGATATATACCCTCCCCCTGATAAACAATGCTGGAAAATTGGTTACTGTGGAAGAGGAGAAGGCTGGGGTACTTAAGAACCTTTTGCTTCAGTCTTCAATGGCAACCTCTCTTCCTACACCTCTCAAATGGATGGACAGCAGGATGGGGACTGGGAGAGCAAAGTCCGTCCCACTGAAAGGGAAGATCAAGTTCATGACCACCTGAGGACCCTGAATGTACATAAATCTATGGGGTCTGAGGAGAGGCATCCCAGAGTCCCAAGGGAATTGGCTGATGCAGTTGCCAAGCCTCTTGCCAAGATATTTGAAAAATGGCATTTAGATGAAGTCCCAGGTGACTGGAAAAGAGGAAACATTGTACACATCTTTAAAAAGGGGAGAAACGAGGACTATGCGAACTACCCACCTGTCAGCCTCACCTCTGGCTTCCAACCCAGACCACTCTATGATTCTATCATTTTATTTATAATGGACTGGGTTTTGTTATTGTTTCATGACTATTTTATGCTCTGTCCCTTGTGTTGACTGTTAAAATTTTTGGAACAAAACCAGTACAAAAATGTTGTTAATGTTTGTCTCCAATTTTTCTTTTCATGACTGAATACAATTTCTGTGGTAAATTTTTTTGACCAGATAGGTAACATTTAGTTGCAAAGCCACTGCATTTTTTTAAGGACAAGAATTCTTATCTGGTGTACTGTGTAAGGTTCCTAGAGTTCTGAGAAGTCACACCTGAATGTAGCAAAAGAACCCTTTTCCCCATTTTCTCTAAATACCTGTTTAAAAGAAGAACCAGAATCCACTAAGCCTTCATGATTTTATGAATTTTGGTAAGGAAAGCATCTTTTCAAAGCATTTCATTGCCTTAGGTATTTCTTCTACCACTACAGGAAAATTATTAGTATTATTCTATATTGATTTGGATACAGAAGGGATTTCTGACATTTAAAAATACGTATTACAATTTGTTCAGTTATAACAAAAAATTCAGATTCTAAGGCAGTAAAGTAATATTATTAACTAATCGCAATCTAAGAGAAAAATTATGTGTTGGGGTTTTTTTGTTTGGTTGGTTTGGGGGTTTCTTTGGTTGGTTGGCTGATTGGTTGGTTGGTTTTTATGCTTTTCCTGATATTATTCCTCTAAATCATCTGCATGGTGAGATAAGAGATTGCAATTCTTTTGTAACTGTGCTCCCAACCAGGGCAGGCTACAGCTGTGATGAAGGAGAGAAGTTCTGTGTTCTTCCTCATCCAGCAGTGCAGGTAGGGGTACTCGGACATGCGGGAGTGCAGGCAACTTCTGCCCCATGTGCCCTTTCCAGTAACATCTCCAGGTTTCTACCATCATTTATTTTTTTCATAAACATTGAGCAGAGTGTTTGGCAAGCTAGAATGTAACTTGTGTTTTGCACCCCTGCAAAGAAAAGGGAAGAAATAGGAATTCTTGCTGGGAGTAGTTTTGAGGTGAGCTGACATAAATAAGTGCTGTGAACCTGCTTATTTTTCCTCCCTTGTTCCACAGCAGAAGGAATGGGAAGATGAGGGCAATACACTAAATAGAACAGCTGAGTGAGGTAAGAAACATTGATATTTACTGTTCATTTGAGCCTGCAACATATGACTATCCCTTTCTGGAAGCCTGAAAAAATAGGGAGGGCCTCATGCTCTGGAGGTGTGTTGTCTCTTGGGATTTCTGCAGAAATGAGGTAGTTTATGCAGTCTTAAAGGTTAGAATCCCCTGAAATGTTCTGCCTATGTCCAGTAACACTGTCCTCCACAAACTGCTCTGGACACCTGGAAGGATTAGCCTGGAGGGGCTCTCCTGAGGGAAGTCTCTTTCTTTAAAAGGGTTTAGAGTAATTGCACTGAGAATTTCCTCACCATTCAGCATGGGTCAGGACTTAAGTATTTCCTTAGTGCAGGGCTCCTCTGTGTAAAGCAACTTCTCACACTGCTCATTCCTTAGAGTGAGGAACGGCAGACCTGACACCAGGGAAAGTTTGGGGCATGTTCGGGACCAGCACTAATCTTGTGAAAAAAAGGCACACCAAATATCATACAGCTGGAAAAATTTTTTTTCTGGCACAAGAACATAGAATGTTGCTTAAGAGACTAGGGAATTCAGACACCTCTGGATTAGGGGGACAGTAAGGGAGTTATAAGTTTGTGTACACATCTGGTTAAACATGCAAAAGCCCCTCTCTGGGTATTACTTTGGCAGCTAATCTTCAAAAGATTTGTTTCCTTGTCTGGAGAAAGGAGGATAGGTAAATTTCTATTTCCTGTTGATTAAAATTGCCCCTAAAAATAAGCATTAATTATTCAAATTTTTTTTTTACTGTATTCACAAATATTTCCGTGCAATTAATGAAAGCATGTGAAAGGGAGACTGAAAGTATACAGAGTGATGCATAAGTAGCAGTGATAGATATGTTTAAAATTTCTAGGTCTTAGGAGACTTATGTGGCCAAACTTTTCCTATTTTTAGAGGTTAACCCATAATTTCTATGAATGCTAATCACCTAAGATCTAAATCCTGGTCCCATGAAGTCAGTGGGAGCTTTGCCACCAAATTTAGCGGGAAGAGGACTGAGCTGTGTAACTGTTATTTAATGCCACTGCATATAGGAAAACTGAAGACATTTATTTTGATTGGAAACAACATTGTATAATAATTCCCCAAAATTCTGAGGTTACGGTAGGAAATATAGTTCTTGGGGGAAAAAGTTACTCCAACAGATGTCATTTGCAATATATCACAATGTCAATGTTAATTCTTGTTAATGTGAAAGTAAAGTGTCTGAAATAATTTAAGGTGCAAAGAATAGCACTTAATGGACGGGAACTTAAACATAATATTATGATATGCCAACAGGCTTATGTAAAAAAAAATTGGTTTGCCAGGGAGTTGTTCACATTAGGCTACGTCATGTCATGGGTAATGCCCAAAATGAAGACTACAGTGAAAAGTACCCAATACACTGAGCAAGACAACTGAGCCTTGGAGGAGAGCTTGTCCTCACTGCACACAGTAGGAGCAGGAAGTAATTTGTGGCACTTAAATTCAGTGGTGAAGCATCCTTTTATCTTACAATGAACAGGCTTTCATTCCTTTCACCAGTGTATGATGATGGCAGAGTCTATCAGTTCTTCACTGCAACTCACCTGGATGGTCCAGGGGGATCCCTTACTCTCATTCTGGAACAGGCTCTGTGACCTCCTCACAACACCTGGAGATGCCTTTCCCTCTCCTAGTTTCCAATACAGAAGCAAAATGAAAAAATGTCACTTAGAGCAAGCTTTTACCTTGAATTTATCCTCAAGGCAAGTACACATCCTTATGCACAGTATGTAAAAAAATTCCACAAGGAGAAATCTGAAACCACTCAAAAATCTGTGTGAAGCGGGTACTTGTTACAAAGCAGTATGCACTATGCCTTTGACTAAAGTTGAAATAACTTATTTAAAACTGGGACAACTGTGCAGTGGTACAATTGTAAAATTTCTCTTTGTGTCCAGAGATAAGTATCTGAATGACAGCTATCAAAATTTCAAGAGTTTTAAATCATAGACATAATAATACTGTGCTTACTTGTGTGATGAAAATTGCTGTTGGGAGCCTGATAAATCTCAGTAGATGTTATCCAGGGTAATAACCTTGACCAGTTGACTTCTTTCTAACATAGTGCATTCATATTTAGATATGGTATATCCAGGATATTATTTAGACTATATTCCTTCACATGCTGGGAAATAAAAGCATAGCCTTCTCATATATCCTTTATCTCTCAAGAGCTTCATTTTCAAAACAGAACTGATTGCTACAAGCATCTAAGCCTTTCCTCTCTTTCTTTTTTCTGACTGCTTCAGATGTAAGGCCAGTTTCCCACCAAGGCACAACGTGGTTTTCGTTACACACATGGAAGATATATTTTGCACATACATGAACAGCTATCGTGGTACTTTTCCCAGTGTGAGGTATGGTGTAGTTCAAACAGCACGGATGCTGGGCTGGAGTTCTGACAGAAGATGGAGCTCTACATGCCACCCTTTTATGAAACTGCTGTACATATCTGTGTGAAACACCCCATTTATAATATGTGTTGAGGAATACATTCAGTGCAGGCGGCTCAGTGTGCAAGCTGCAGTGCAAGCTTCAGATTGAGCTCTGGGTGGCAGAAGCCCCAGGCAAGAGGCCAGGAACTGCCAACCCTTTGCACAACAAAGGGCTTGGGGACCTGTGGCACAGCCAGGTGGCCAGACACAGAGATAACAGCAGAAGCCAGTGACCTCCAGGGTGGTGTAGCTGCAAAGGGGCTTCAGTCCTAGCTCAGGTGGTGTGAGTATGACTGTCAGATTGGCTCCTGGATGGTCAGACAAGGAAGCTGCCTTCACATATACCTCCTCTGCTGATCTGGAAGGGCTTTATTCAGAGAAGGAATAAGAAAGATGCATGTGGGGTGACTGGTGACTAAAGAACAGGCCACAAGGCAAATACTGATCAGTCTTGTCTTCCTTGCCCACACTTGAGGATAGCTGCCATCACACAGTTGGGGTTTACTGTGTCTGTAAGTGGGATCCTGGACAAATCCAACTT
Organism: Gymnorhina tibicen; assembly: GCA_013399875.1. NCBI lineage: Eukaryota > Metazoa > Chordata > Aves > Passeriformes > Artamidae > Gymnorhina > Gymnorhina tibicen. The sequence continues at coordinate 626,333 of VXAZ01009369.1, forward strand.
TGGGCAGAGTCCTGTCCTGCTACTGCTGACAGCTGTTCAGTAAGGGCTGTCCAGGAAGCAGAAGGTTTTAAAGACTATTTTACTTCCAAGGTGTTCCCATTCTTTCCTTTTAGGCCAGATAGGCTTATCTTCAGTAGCCAGCAGTCTTGGCAGGAAAAAATGAATACTTGTATTCACATGAATATCAGTATCACTGTGAGGGGCAGGACTCCACAATACCAATGATACCCAAAATCTCCTTGCATGAACAGAGATACGATCAAGACAGAGAGATGATCACGCCAAACTGAAACACAAGGAAGTACATACTGAAGCATTTGTGAGTAAATTGCTCCTTTCCTTATATAGCCCAGCTGCACAGCATTTTCTGTCATGCGTTTACTATTTATAAACCTTTGTAGAGAATTCCAGTTTGTGTTATATTGACTCCTATGTAGTCTGAGTAATAATTTATAACAGCATAAAGACTGACTGTATTTTAAGAAAGAGGCAAAGAGCCAGAGTAAAGGTTGAGCCTACAGCCTGACTTCTGTGTTTCATGACATTTGAGAACTTGATTTATCAACCTTAATGTTACATTAACATAAGCACATAATTTCCTAGGAACTTCACATCAAATTTAAGGAAAAAAAAAAGATATTAAGAAGGTCTGAGTGTAAAATTATTCTTTCCTCTGTACCTTGCATTGCTTCCACAAAGAAAACCAGACTGTGCTTTGTAGCTCTATTGTCCTATGAGCCTGGAAGGAAGAAAAGATTCTCTGTTCAGCAAAAGGTGGTTGTTGCTCAGAAGCTTATAATGCTTTTCTCCTCAATGCATTGTGACATCTGCAAGGGATGAAGGAAAAGGCAATCTCTGGTTGCTATCCATGCTCCAACCAGTTAATCAGAGGAGGTGGACAGGCACTTAGCAGCAAGGATTTTAACTGTAGTGTGTGGCAGGCTTTGATGTTGGAAGGTGTACGTGAACTTCCTCCGTCACTGTGGTGACAACTCCTCAACTGTGGTGGTAACTGTGCATTATTTACTCTTACAACTACTTTGGTTTCTAATATGGGGAAAAAGTTTACATTCAAACATAGATTCATGGATGTTGTAACTGTCTGTGATTTTGCTTTCATTTTACCACATTCTTCCTTTGAGAATAAAACAAAATCACTAAACACACACACACACACAGAAAATTTAAAAAAAAATCCATGTTTTATTCTGAGATTTCCTAGGTTTTGATTTCTCAGTTCAAAGTACCTTTTTTTTTTAAGTTTACTTTGACTGTATTTAATAATAATAATAATAATAATAATAATAATAATAATAATAATAATAATAATAATAATCAATCAGTTAAATATCAAACAGGTATAGTTTCCTCCACAATTAATAAATCATGTAACCTACTGCTACTGCCTTTCCCTTAGAAGAAACAGAACATTTTAATCTCTCAGGTTAATAGGATTGCAGGAGGTTAAACAGGCCACAGGAGGCTCCATGTTCAGTCCAAATTTCAGCTAGTAAAGCTAAGCAGAAAAAACCTTGCCAACTTTTGTGCCAGAATAATCCACTTAACTGCTAGTTACTTCACAACCACTTCTTGCCTACTTCCTATTGATTCACTGAGCGTTTGAATTTTTCCCTCTCCTTTCCTGTAGTTGTGTTACTGGAGATTGAATGCTCTGAAGAAGGGAAGCCATGAATTTTTGGTAAGTACTCAGGTCCCTGACTACAGACTCTTCAAGGTAAAGCTGTCTACTTTACATTTGCTTTATGAAATTTGCCTTATGTATAGCACACTTTTTTTTATGCTGGATTTCTTAATAATGGTTCAGAGGGGAACTTCATCACAGTTTAGGCTAGATACAGTCTTACAAACCAGAAAATATAAAAGGACAAAGATACTGCATTTCTATTTTATCATTTATGTATTTTATCCCTTTTTTCTCTTTCAAAATATTTTTAGCCAATTTGTCCATAGCAGTACTAGGCACTAATTATAAATATGACATGCTTTGCCAGTTGCAAGAAAAACCCTCTACAAATCCTCCTGACTTCTGCAGTGGTAGACTGAGGCCAGCTAGGCAACACTTCCATCTGAGGCAAGCCAAGGTGGCCAAGAAGATCTGTCGCAGTTCTTTTGGTTTGGAAATGGCTGGCTTTGATTTACATCTGCACAACCTCAGTTCAAAGTCAATATGCTACTGTGAGTTCAAAAACCTGATTATCCCCCTGTCCAATTTTCCACAGTCATGGTAGACCACCTGTAAGGGCAGAAGAAATCTGTTGCTGGCAAGAACTGTTTTTTTTTAGGGAAATAGCATTGATTAACCTACCAATGCTGCTGGAGATTGAAAATGGGTGTATATTACTAGTTAGCATCCTTTGGGGGTTCAAATCATTCTCTTCCAGTAGACTGTCATAGAAAGTGTCTTTAGGAGTCTTTAAAATGCCAGAGGGACAGTGTTGCAATTACATTCTGGAGTATATCTACACTGTACCTCCTTTAGTAATTGCTTCCTTAATTTCTGCCAGCATTCCCCAAAAACATTTCTTACCTTGTCCACACCAACTATACAAAATTTTCCAAAATGCTGCACTAATTCTGGTAAAATATTAAATAACTTTTTTTACTTTCTACTGAGGAAGGAACAGGAAGTTTCTCACATGAGACATATTGTCAACAACATGGATAACCAGAGAAAATAGATGCTGTTATTATTATTGTATAGAGTAACCCACGGTGTTATTCTCTCATTTGGTATATCATAGCTTCTTCCCCATATATAACCTCTTTACCTACTGTCTTCTGCTTTACCAGGCTGAGAAAAGATTGCAACAGCTTCAGCAAAACATCACAGGCTGGCCCTCATTTCTGTTTTCACTGAGCACTGCTATAGGGTCTTTGTGAGGTGTGTGCTGAAGGCTGCAAGAGGAAGTGACAGGGGCATAGAAATACAGTTCCCAGTGCTGCAGATGCTGTGCCTGAAATAATTGAAGGGTTAAAAATTATAGCTGCTTCATTTCAAGTCCAAATGGTTTTATCACAAAATTCTTTTTGGGAACTGAGGCAAAAAGATTTTCGTAGAATGGTTACCAAGAATGCAAAGCAAGTGTAAAGGACTGACTACACTTAGTTATTAGTCTATATAATTATTTTAGACTTTGCCTGTCTTCTGCTAGAGTGGCTTCCTCCTTTCAAGATTAGCTATCATACATTCTGTTCTGTGTTAAACTGTATTTTCACATCCATTTTATAACAAATAGGACAGAAACTTCCTTTCTGGAAAAGAGAACTAAAATTCAGCGTCATGGAAGTACAAAAGGCAATTCCATTATCAAGGGATTCCTATGAACTTTTGCAACCCATTTTGGGATGCGTGGCACCTCCAAGTGACCGTCTCTTAATATAGCTAGTAGGAAACTATGACCTTCTTAAACTTCCTCTACCCTTGCATGCAGAAAAGCTATTAACTTGTACAGAAAGCAAGTATTTATATCCACAGTTGAGGATTCTAACACAGGCTTGATATTTCAGAGATGAATTAAACTACTTGATTTTGAATGGAAAGCAGCAGTATTATGCAACGCTTATTAGCCTTCAAATTTGTGTTGGAAAGGAATTAATGAGAGATATCCCCCTTTTCCATGCTCTGACTTATTCTAGCATTGGTGTCTCTGGAACTAGCTGTAAATATGTTCTTGGCAGCTATGCAAACAAAGCTTGCTCCTGCAACCTAAATCGTATGAGTTGCTGAGCTCTCCTGGAGAGAGGCAGAACACTTTCTGCTGCCATTGTCTTCAGCACAAATCGACAATGACACATCACCCCTTGCATAGCTCACTGGGCTGCAGGGCTGGGCTTATAATAAATTCACAGGGTTTTTTACATGCCTTGTTCCAGACCATCGATAAGAAAAATATGCTAAAATGTGGTGAGAGGGAAAAAAAAGTGACAGCAGTATCACAGGTTAAATCCTGAGCTTGTGTGAATCAGCACAGCACAGCTGATTCCAGTGATGCTGTATCAATCTATCTCTGCTGAGGTTCGGCTTTAAAAATTTTAATGGCTATCAATTCAGAAGAAATGCTTTGGATATATTGCTAAATAATGGCTTAGATGCCACAGCAAGAAACAATATCAGGCCACTTATTATTCCATTTTAAAACAATATAAGCCATGTGTGAGAAATTAAATCTGTCACCCTGGGAAAGAGTTCAGGCTGTCAAAATGGTAATAGAAATGAAATTCAATTACCTACTTTCTACGTTACCCATGGTAATTCCCCAGAAAATACTAAAGGAAATTGAAGAGGAGATTATCTTGTAAAGTGTTTCTATAATATAATTATTATTTTAATTATTATAAGAAAAATCAATACAATTCTGCAGAAAACCAGATGAATGTATACGAATTGCCACTGTTTGTCAGGCTAAGATTAACTGCCATTGACCGTGATCATCACACTCTGATGGCAGCCAGGGGCTCACTTCTGTAGATCTTCCTCAAGCTCAGCCTTTCTGTGGCAATAGTCTGGAAGAGATGAGATTGATGTTGAGCTTTCAATATCTCAGAAGAAGGAAGCCACAGGAAAGTAACTGTAGGCCCTTTATCTCATTCATCTCTGCACTCTTTCCTTGTTGGAGCTGGTTCAGCTCCACCCTAAGTGTCAGGATCCCTTGGGTGGCAAACACTCATTGAAGGGCCAGTGTCTGCTGGAATAGGTAGGAATTGGCCTTCATTTTCCTGTACAACTTTTCCAGCTGTGAAGAGTAGAGCTCAGACACTATCCTTGGCCAAATGTCACTATGCCATGAGGAGTAGAATAATGCAGCAGGAGGTACCCTGAGATCCCATTTTATTGTGCAACTTGAGAGTGAGCTATAGCCTGTAGGCTAACACAGCAACCAGAGGTCATGAATACCCAGACCTCAATGCGCTTGCTAATGATAGAGGTACTGCATAAGGGGAAAGAGGGGCTCAATATAATATGCAGATTGAACAGCCAGCTGGGATTTAGGCACCTTTTTGGATTTACTCCTAAACTAATTCCTACACAGTGTGTGTGTAAAATTCAAAGACAAACTGCACTTACTCTACAAAGAAATTTGAATTCCTCAAGGCAGAAATTTTTTAAAGTGATGATGGTGTCAGGTGTCTGTGTTAGGGAAGAGTTCATATTTTTTTTCCAGGTCAAGTTTGTACAAGAGGAAAAAAAAGACAAGACAATCAAAAGGAAAAATAAGATCAAAAAGAGGCCATTACATGCTGATGCTCTCAAAGACTGGTTTTTCCTCTCCTATCACAACTGTATAAACAAGAGCCAACACAGAAAACTGATTATATTTTACATGTCAAGAAAAATACCAAGAACAATGAATGCTTCACTAACTGTGAGATGAAACAGTATGGTGAGAGTTCATGCTTATGTATTCCCAATCTCCTTAATCCACTTCAAGACCTTCTGTTGCCTTTCCAGATTCTTAAAGGGAACAAATTGGAAGTTGTGGCAGAGATTTTAGGAGTAGGTTGTGATTTGTGTGGGCAGTTCACACGGTAGAGAGGCAGCGTTGGTGGGTAGAGCAGAGCAGTGCAGAGCAGTGCAGAGGGAGGCCAAGCAGCTCATGTGCGTGAGCCCAGTTTGCCTTTGCACTACAGACTGCGGAGCGCCTGACCTCTAAGTGAGCCCGTGCTGAGATCTGTAGTGCTTGACAAGACTCTTTCTGATACTTGAGCTAAACTGTTTACAGCCTGCTTGCTAATTTCTCTACTCCTCTGAAGCCTCTAGCACAGAGATGCCCTGATTATTAATGGCCTTCTTGTCAGCATCAAGAGGTCTTGGTGGTACTCAGAATAAAAGGATGGTGTTCAGGGAACCTGAGTCCTCATCAAACCTAGTTATGAATTACAGAGGGAGTTTATACCATGACATGAAGTCAGACCCATTCTGAACAGGCCAGTCTCAGTAGCAGAAGCAGTCAAGCCACAGCACAGGACCTTAGCAGACTGGCCCCGCAGACTGGCTGTGCTTATAAACCTGAGCATTACTCTGATAAAGCTGATTTTGGGTTCACAGTATTTCTCTGTGTGTAGATGTACTGTTAGCCTAGGGCTAGCTTGGGGCAATCCACATGAGACTGCACTGCACTAGGCAAGTCCTTCCTCTTTCTCAGTATCATCTGATAGTTCTCTGTATCCCAGTCACTTCACAGAGGCTCTGAAAAGGGTTTAATTTTATCTTCTTTTGGCTCTTTCTCTGAGCACATTTTGCATTTCCTGATTATTTAGTCACATGGGAACTCGGAGCACAAGTGCCGTTTGGAGCTGAGCTAGAATGGCCAGTCAGGACAAGGAAAGTTGCATGTTAATAATATTGCTATAAAGAAATAATTATACAGAGCTAGATAATACCCTCAAGGGAATGACTTGTATTTGGAAGAGTTTTCATGGCACGAATTGTATGTACTCTTACTTGGCATGCACAGTGGCATGGAAATTGTTACAATAGCTGCTGCATCATGCCTCTGGCTGAACCCTTGTCAACCACCATGACTTCCCAGAAGAGCAATTAGGTGCAGTGCTTGTGTTCCCCCAAATATCTTGGCTATGAGTCTGCCTGACCCATGTGCCACAGGGGAAATGTCCTTATTCCTTCCCCTTTTGCTGTGGCCGTGGAGACAAGCCAGTGTGTAACTAGTCCCGTTGTGATCAGTCAAACAGTTGTGTTATGCTGAGAAGGTCCAGAGGAAAGAACAAAGTATAGTAATTTCCATTCCAGAAAGAGAAGGAAACTCAAGATCTTACTGCTCTGTATCACTTTGTGTAGCTAAAGCTGTGGGGCTGTAACTCCCTTGTTGTTTAAGCCTTCATAGAAATGAAGTATTTTAAGAACAGGAGAAAAACAAGTACTGCAACCAAGTAAATCTAAGGCAAATCCTCACAGCTGAGATGTGGTCCACACAATACAGGAAACGTGCTTTTAGCTTGGCTATTCAAAATGTCTTTCTTTGTTTTACATTTTTAAAAATAATAATGGCAAGGCTCTTTGAAGATGTTGGGGAGGTTTTAGGTGTGGCCAAGGAACCTGCTCTTTTTAAAGCAAGAATCGGAAGTACTGAAGATTGATTCTATTTTCTTAATATAGAGTTTATGCAGCTTTGAGTCCTCAGCTCCAAGTGAACAAACAAGTTTGTTCAAGTAAAGACAGTTATTTAATGGAGTATCATAAAGGAACAGAAATGGAGAAGTACATTAATTGGAAGTCAAATAAGTCAAAGTTCATATTCTAGTTTATATTTCAATGTTGAATTTCACTAGAAGTTTAATTAATTTTATTTTGCTACTTTTCTTATGGCCTTGGAGGGTCCTTGGAACTAGAAAAGTTTAAATTAGATTTTAAAAGATTTTCATTTTAGAAATTCTCCAATATGACAGATTCAGGGGATATTATGCCTTGTATGTGCTTTTCATAGTTATATCTGTTTTATTTGGTTTTGATCATGTTTATGTAAATTTTACAGTTTATAATTGTATTTCTTAGATGCCTACTCCTGAGTTACTATTATGGGGGTGTTATATGACTCCTTTTTAAAGAGCACTTTCAAGTAGATATTTTACTTATATGTTTTTACAAGACATAATTACAATGTGGTAACTGCCAGGACACTGCAGCCTGTGTCACGCAGGCAGCCTTCTATGAATTCAGAACAATCAACTTTACATCTTACACCTGCAAACAACAACAAGTGCCAGCAAAGCAGCATCACAGCCTATCTTGAGAGTATATTCCAAGCAAGAAAATCAACAGTATGTTGATTTCCATTTTGTAAGTCCTCTGTCAGCCCATTTCTGAATGTTTTCAACTCTGCTTTCTGGTGTAGATGCAAAGTTGCCAGGTGATAGCATGCCCATCCGAATACACAAAGGAAAACAAGACAGGGAGCATAACAAACTCTCTAGGAGGTTAAGGACCTGTATTAGCATGGGCATTTTCTTTGTCAGCAATAGTACAACCCACCTTTTCATTAACACTCTTTACCCCTATAGTTAGAGGAGATCTTCCCATCCGATTTTGTTCTTTGCAAGTATTGCTGGATGGGTCTTTGAGCAACCTTGGCTAGTGGAAGGTGTCCCAGCCCATGGCAGGAGGGTTGGAACTAGACAATCTTTAAGGTCCCCTCCAATTCTATGAATACTGTATTTAGTTATTAATGGAAAAATACATACACATTCAAGAGCAATTCAAGAAGTGAATGACTTCCAACAAGAAGAAATTATTAAAGTCAATTCCAGAAATCTCAGCATATGAGAGACACATGGACAGAAAATACAGAAGGTGGAAATTGATAAAGAAGAATTTCAGGGAGGACACTATGTTCAAAGACCTTAATGACGTCTTGGTGGAGTAAGACAGATAGATTTTGAAGGCCCAGACTAGAGAAAATACATCAGAAGTAGCAGACAGCCATGATCAAAGGCATGATTTTGGGAGTGAGAAAGTACATTCTTAGTTCTTTATGAAATCCTGTCTCGCAATAAAAGCAACATCTCCTGGTAAGATGCCAACATTTTGTTGCTTAATTATTCTGCCAATTCTAAAAAGTAAGGCTAGCACTGAAATTCCTATCAGTCAAAGATTTGCAATACATACAGTAAAAAAGAAAAAGAAGGAAAGAAGTGGAAGTTAAATCTGTAAGCAAGCTTTGCCATCTGTAACCCAGCCAGAGTTTCTACCCTATTGCTTGTCATTGAACAAATCTGTACATGCAGTGAAAATGCACCTAGGGCTTTACTGTTATTTATTGAAGATATTTTTGTGCTATGTACACGGATACACATTTTCAAAGATTTGTCAATATTGAAATTATATTGCAGATTACTACTAAATGAGTTGATATTTTACCACAGAAATATGCTTGCAAGCAGAAATAGTTCATTTGGATACCCTCTTTTGTTTCAATTTATTAATGAAAACCTGTTTATTTCTTTATTCACATTTGGAAGTAGCAGGTGAAATAACTCACAATGAGTAATTTACTTAATGAATTTTGCCAGTCTTTTCTCTGCTACCCATGGATTGCCACAAATACATGAATTCTAGAAAGCACTCATGATTTGAAACTATTAGCATTTTTCAACAGATTATATAAATAATTTTTGTCACATGCATCAGTAAAAAAATAGCATTACGGATTACAACTGGTGTATGTAAACAGGAGTGAATTAAAATGTATCAGATAACTTGTTTTAATACTTGCAAGCTTTTTCCTAGTGAGTATTTATATTTTGACTAGTCTGTAGTGAAATATATTAAATGCAGTCCATCTAACCTGAAATTAGCTCACGTACTTCTCCAAGGATGTGACTATCATGGAGCCAATGCCAACAAAGGCCAACAGCCCAAGTGTCCACAGAGAGGTCTGGGCAAGATTTCTGAACTTTATTACCTTGCCCTTGGCAGTCAGGCTAGCCAGGGCATGGCTAGTTCAGACAAACAAGCTATACCCTTTGTCTGCACCAGTTCACATAAAGTCACTCTGGGCTAAATTTGAGCTCCAGCAACAAGGATGAAATGCCCTGATGTGCTCTGTCCCAGAAGGAGCCCTGGGTCAAAGACAAAGCTTGCTTTTTGCACTGGACTTATCTCTTAGGAATAGTGAACTACTATTGAAAATCATAAGCCTTCTTAGAAAGAAATAAAGAAGCGCAGGGAATATTTTTGTTATTAAAACTGCTATTTACTCTTACACAGCCTGGCAAAAGCAGGGTAATGCAGGGTAATGCAGCATCTGGAATATCCCTGAGGGAAGTAATCTGAAGAGCCACTTCCTTGAGCATGTTCTCTACACCTCTTGTTTAACTACTTCACACACTCATTTTCCAGTCATCATAGCCACGTTAGTTAATAAATTAAAACACTGGCAGCATAAAAGAATTTTATCAACTTTGTACAGACAGTTATTAGCATATTTACCATGGCCAATTGTTTCACTTGATTTATTTCTAAGTCAGAAACAGCTTCAGCAAATACATCAGCATTCCACCTCAACAAAAAAGTATTTATTTCCTCCTTAGCAAAAAATCAAGTTGATAATACTCTGAATAATACATTATCTCTATCCATCCATCCATTCACCCAGAACTCAATTCTCAGGCTGAGCAATGTTTTAGGTTTAAATTTCTCTGTTTGCATTTCTCTAAGGGTAAAAAAGATCTTTACAAAACACGGAGTAAAGAGGGCTTTTTTTCATCCAGTATTGGGAAGGGATTTCTCATTCCCTTAAGTAGGCAAATTTGTATATATTAATTTACCACTTAGATCTGTGTCCCTTAAGCTCTTGTCTTCTTGCAGTTACTCCAGCACCTATTTCAGTATTAATCCTACCACTTGCATTTTGCCCTCTAGGCCTCCTACTGCTTTGCTTTTATAACACTTCACATTTTTCATACTCACATTCAGAATTTCTACTGCCCCTCAGTGCATTCAAGGCTCTGGGTTTCATTTCACTAATGGGCCCTTTTTGAGAGGGCGATATTATTCAACTTTTAGCTTTGTCTGTTGTAGGGACATACGGCACACTATTTCTCATCCTTAAGAATATGCAATGAAGGGGATTTTTGTTTTTTTTTAAATGAACATAGTTTACTGGGATTTTTGGTCTCCCATTGCTTTAGAGATTACACTTGATCCCTGAAAAGAAAATGCAGTGATCTGTGTAACAGCTTGTGAAATCTTGATTTTCATCTGTGAAAATCAGCAGATGAAAATAAAAGCAAGGTGTGGGAAGGGAAAAAAAATTACAAGCCATGGGGTAGTCAAGACCTTGAGGTAAAAATTAGTGTGCAAACAGGAGAAGTGAAAATGAAGAGGATAAAAGAGAGCAGCCGGAAGCAAACAGAGGAAGCCGAATTGAACCTACCTGCAAGGTGAGATAGTTGCTTTACCAGAAACTATGGCTGGTGGTCTGAGTATCTTCAACACATTCTCCATTGTGCAAACAGATTGCTCCTCCATTAGCAACACATGGAACTACAGTTCTTGTTCAGACTGGGAATATCCCTTGTGTTCTCAAGAGACTTTCTCCATGGTGGTTGAAACTAAGTGCATGCACAACAGCTTTGAGGCCTGAATTCTGAAAGGAGCAACCCTCTCTTCATATGCAGGTAAGCTTGAAAGCTTAGAACATAGCTCTTATCTACGATTAATTTCTATAGCTATTAGGTACACAGAGACAGTCAGTACTGCTCAAGTGCTTGAACTCCTCATATGACTGCAAGAGGAGGGATTCCTCACAGTTGCCGGAGAAGGCTACAGTGCATATAAACACGTGTAGAGACGCAGCTATTGTTTTCTGTATTTTCCCAGCTTTTTATTCATGGGAGTCTTGCTTTTCCTTATACTTCATGTGTTTACACTGTTCTTTGGACAGCAAAAGCGTATGTGGGTGGCAGAGACAGCTTCAAGATGGCTTTCTCTGTCCAGACCATGTGAGGGACAGTACGTCCTGCTAAGGTGGCTGTCTGTAGCATGGGTAGGTGGTGAGTCTAGGCCTGGGAACAGGCTTGGAACAGTCAGGCAGAAGAGGCAAAGCCAGAAAGGTCACTCAACTTGCCCAGTCATGAGGGAGCTGTAGATGGAGAAGGAATAGAGCTGAGATCTTCCAGGATATCCAGACTCTGTTGCTCTTGAATTATCCTTCCTTACTGCAACAGGAGAAGCACCAGGGTCTAAGACTCAGAGAGCAAAAGAGAGAAGGCATTCAGAAAGTTCACATTCTTAAAGTCTGTGTATGCATAGACATATCTTTCAAAAATTACAGAGGTAAGTATATATAAATTCCTATATTTTGATAAGAACCTTTCCTCACAGAAGCGTGGCACATAAATTTAAAAATCCAGGGTTTTTTTGCTTTTCTGAAGCCAATTGAAAGCAAGCTAGAATGTAACCACACTGAAAACAAAGAGTTTGCATCCAAGGAATGCATTAGTAAGTGAATGCAGTTTTCATGTGATTGCAGTCATGATCAAGAATAATGGACTATGGCCCTATTGTAGTTTATTTCTGCAATAAATTGCAGAAGCAGGTTTTCCATCTTTATTTGTTTCCTGGATGTTAGGGTTCTTTAATTCTTTGGGAACATTGTACATACAGCTAGCAAGGTGTAAAATAGATCTACATTTACCAACATAATTTGGAAAGCTTTATTTTTCATCTTTAAACAATAAAAATCTGATCATTTATGGAAATTCATGCAAATGTAGTTCTTGTAAAATGTGTGAGTCATGCTCCTGAGATGCTTATGAATAATATTGCTACTCTCTCATAGGTCTACTAAAATACTTTACTGTCTTACTTCACTGTGTTTGGTTCTGCAAATTGCAGTCAAGCTCAAATTTAATAATTTTTATACTTAACACCAGTTTTCAGTCTTGTGTTTATTTTATTGTGACTATATATTAAATGTTATTGTACTTAATTTGCCAATGACTGTTGAAGCTCATCCAAATAATCTAGTTCAGTTACTACTCTTGTTTGATCAGGAACTCTTATTGTTAAAGGTTAGACCCCTTAATGGTTATTCATGCAGTCTTTTTTGATTCTGTGAAGGAAAAGAAAGTACCTACTGACTTCAGACAGAATAGAGAAATTCTAAAACTCCAGAGCCTTAAATTAAAAAACCCCAACCCAAANAAAAAAAAAAAAAAAAAAAAAAAAAAAAAAAAAAAAAACCAAAAAAAAAAAAAAAAAAAAAAAAAAAAAAAAAAAAAAGAGAAGCATATGCTAAATTTTAATGTGTTCATAACCCTAGTAAACATAGCACCTTAGCAGCACTAAATGGCCTCTCTGGACTGCTAATGGTAGTTCTGGAGGCAGTTTGAAAGAACAGGACATTTCCAAAGCAATGGAAAAGTACCAGTCTCCTTCCAGGTTTAAAAAAAAGGGACAGGGGGCATAGGCAAATGAAGGTGACTTGATCTTTATCATTTCCAAAATAATGAACTTATTTGTATTGCCTTTCCATACCAAGACTAATGCCTCACTTTAAACGTGCCCTACTAAAATTTGAGGAACTACTGACTATAATGTACAGATTAAGTAAAGGCAAGTATATTGTACGAAAAGAGACATTAATCTTAAACAATTTTAAACTAAGGAAAAGAAATTAATTTTCACAGGTAGAAGCAATGATTATCCATTCTTTCATTTCTTTTGAATATAAAAAAAATCACAATGAATTTATGAGACACAAAAGGCAAAAGCTTTCTTTCTAAAACCTGCAAACTGAGCATGCACCAACTTGTGTGTGCAAAGCCAGAGGATCTTGTGCACTCATACAAGTATGCAAGTATGCAAAACAAGCACTGGCATCCTTCACTTGCCATTTCTATTAAAAAATGCTCAGAAGCTGAATCTGGGAGGTCTTTGAAGATTCAGTCTGCCCAAATGGCAAATAAGTAAGAAGTGTGACATTAATTTCTAAGAAAAGGCAAAGCTTCCCTCTGCCTCATCCCTTTCCAAGATATGAAGAAAAGACTTTCAAGGCTTTAAAATGAATGTGTTTGAAATGTCAGGGAAACTGGACTGTTGGATCTGTTGTATATTTCAGTCTAACAGAGTTATTTATGCATAAAGGAATGTAATCAGAGGAGAGTCCTTTCATGTGTTTGTACATGCACATAAAATGGAACTCTTAGAAACTTACAGTTTCACACACAGAATGGGTCAGGATGGAAGGGACCACATTGGGCCATTTGGTCCAACCTCCCTGCTCAAGCAGGGTCATCCTAGAGCACATGGCACAGGATTGTGACCAGATAGTTCTGGAACATCTGGAGATTCCACAACCCCTCTGGGCAGTCTGTTCCTGTGCTTGGTCACCTGCCCAGTAAAGAAGTTCTTCCTCATGTTCAGCCAGAACTTCCTGTGCAGCAGCTTCTGCCCGCTGCCTCCTGTCCTATTGCTCAGCACCACCGAGCAGAGCCTGGCTCCATCCCCTTGGCACCTCCCTTCAGGTACTCACAGACATCGATGAGGTCCCCTCTCAGTGCCTCTTCTTGAGGCTGAACAGGCCCAGCTCCCTCAGCCTTTCCTCATAAGAGAGATGCTCCAGTCCCTTAATCATCTTTGTTACCCTCCACTGGAGCTGCTCCAAGTCTCTCTTGTCCTGAGGAGCCCAGAACTGGACACAGCACTCCAGATGTGCCTCACCAGGGCCGAGTAGAGGGGCAGGATCACCTCCCTTGACCTGCTGGTAGTGCTCTTCCTAATGCACCCCAGAGTACCATTTTCCTTGCTAGCTCCTCTCATTCTCTCTCTTCCAGTTTCTCGGTCTTTGAAGTAGCTTCACATCTCAGCTGTCCTTCATGTGGTCTATCTGCTTTTCCAATAAAAATATATCAACAAAAACGTTCTGCTGTCCTTCAAACTCCATCTTTTGCCCAAAGCAAAGAAGCAAGGCTACCACACATGATCCAGTTCATCAAACTATACAACTGCCTTAAAAAAAGCCTCTCAATAATGGTAATAATCCTTTTGAGTATTTAAGACTTAAAATCAAGGATATACCATTGCAAAAGGTGCATATATATATATATATATATATAAAATATATAGTAGCTATGTGTGGAATTAGGTAAAATATTCATTTATTTCATCTTTTTTTTGGTAAACATCGGTTTGTTTCTCCTTTCTGCTTCCTCACACACCAAAGAGGCATCCTGACTCACACTATTTTTACATCTACTCTCTAGTGCAAATAGTTCAGCAATGAGCTCAGCCTCTCTGCTAAGCCTATGGGGAGGAAGGATTGGCTGGTAAAAAGGTAGTGCAGTTTGAATCATAGCTCTCCATTTTGCTCGATAAAACATCACAGGATATGAGGCTGAAAAATGAACAGCCCTTTCTTTGCATAGTAAGCATAAAAGGTTGTACAAACAGGAGTCATCTGTTTCCCATTTGTCACCCTTTCACCACAGCATGGGGGCTCTGACTTGTTGCATATCTTTAAAGCAAACTTTAGGAATCAAGCTGGGCACATGTAAGCTAAGTAAGTCAAAAGGCAGGACTATTCCTCTGATGAGAACTTTTGCTGGCCCTTTCTTCCCCCTCTCTCACCAGAAGTCCTGGTGGCAAGCAAATACCCACTGCTATTGTCCCATCTCGCTTCCAATCTCAGTCCCCAAGAAGCACCAGCCAGGCACCCGGCTAAGGGATCAGCATCCCTGCTGGCATCTCTGATTGCCTGGCTGCCATTACCAAGCACGTTTGGGAAACTACTTCCAGGTACCTGTCTTCTGGCAGCTAATTCTCACCAACTGCATTATGTCTCACTGCTAATCTGCTGCTTGATCTATTTATTTGTCCATTTGCTGACTCATCTCTCTTCCCATTGATACCTGATGGATTAATAGCTCAGCTAACTCTTTCACTGATATGCTGCTGTCCACAACTTATCTGCTGAATCAATACACTGCTGTTTGCTTTTCTGTTCCTCTAGGTAGCTAACATAGATGGTAACTGATTCCCTTCCTTTTAAACAGACACGGTTGCTGACTCTGCTTCCTTAGTTAATAATTTCATTTAATGTTAGATTCCTTTTGTCAGCTGCTAAACTATGCTTTTGACTCCTTGAGTCCTTCCCTGTAAACTTATGACCCTGTACATTTGCTGTCTTATCATCATCTCTTTAGCAGTTTTCATCTCTATATACTCTCTTTTCCCCTTCTTGGTACTTCCTTTCTCGTACTTTCTTTCATGTCATTTGTCATTCGTACAGTCCTTCCATTTTGGCCCTTTGACTGCCCATACCACATCACACTCTTGACTACCCTTCTGCCACCCAAAGTAGTTCTTTCCTTCCTTTATCATTCTATTATTTGTCAGCGTCACATATAAAGTTAATGTAATTACATAAATTATCCTTGTAATTACACTTTGAATGTGTTTTTCGGATACTTGCTAATTGTCATGAATCCACAGGTTAGAAAGTCTGCAATGTGACCAGCAGCAACTGTACAATACAGCTTAATTATTAAACCTGGAATGGAATAGCATTTGCATGAAGCAGAAGACCTGGAGGATAATATAATAAGTCAATAAAAGTACATGAATCCCTAGTAATAATACACAGAAAAGCAAAGCATACGCTAATTACCAGAGCTGATGAATAGATAATTCTAAACTTGTTAAAATACCCTGAAGCACTCAGGGTGCAAAACAAGCAGCTTTTCCTTTTGCAGTAAAGTAGAAAACTGAAAGCAATTATATTTTTCCTGTCCCTCTTCTTTTTTAAAATTTTGTATTTTCTTCTGTTTCTGAATGTAAATAAGGGACTAATCAAGTTTATACCACTCTTTCCAACCTCTGAATAATTTTGTAAAATGCCTATAAGTTTTAAAGGAAAAATAAAGGAAAAATAAAGTTGGTGATCTTCCTACTTGTTAACTTTTCAAAAAGTAGTAGATAAGTTTCAGAGTTAGGAAATCCAAAGGTCTGACAGACTCTGAAGAAAACAAAATTCTTTGTTAAATTGGTTTTATTTAAAATAAATTCACCATCTTAAAGAACAAAAATAAGATAAAAGAAAAAAAGGCCAAAAACCATGAGAGTTTTTACAAATTATTGGTCTTTTTATTTTTTTAATTCTTTACTGCAATGCAATATGGAGAAAACTGAAGTCAAACACCCTTTCAAAATTTAAAAATATTGAGTAACCTACTCCAGTTTCATTGACACTTTAATTTTGGAGATTTTAAAACAGACAAGATTTCCTTTTCTTTCTGGTGCCAAGCCAAATTATGAAATCTCAATAACCTTTCCACAATACATTCTTTTTACAGCTCTAGTGATGCATATGCACTGCAGGTCATCATTTTTGCCTTCTGTTATTACAGTACAAACTTTTTTATCTGAAACAAAACCTCTATAATTTTTTTTAATAAATGTACCTGTTATTCCTTAACTTCCTATGCAGATTTGAAATTTTCAATTTTCTCTACTTTCTGAATTTAAATTTCTGAATTGAAAGCAAAATGAAAAGAGTTGAAGATGTCCTGAATAGTATTTATTTTCAGCTCGGTTACTCAATGAACAAATAAATAAGACATTAAGGTGGTGGGACTGTTAAATCACTCACTGCCTTTTGGAATTCAGTCTTTTTTTACTCTCAGGCCATATCCTTTTTTCTTGACAACTCTAATTTATTGTAATGATAATTTTACTGGATGCCTGAGCTACAAACACTTTCAGGAAAAATGGTTTCGATTTTTTCTTCCTAATTATTTTCAAGACTGATAAATACGGTTGATACCTGAGAGGAGCTGAAGTTCCAAGGAACCAATATTTTTCCACAGAATCAATAGCTTTTTAACAGAGCATTAGTATTGCTCTTCCATCTATAACATATTGGCAAATCACAGAATAAGCTGAGTTGGAAGGCAACCAAAAGCATCATCAAATCCAGCTCCTGGCCCTGCACAGCACCATCCCCAAGAATCACACCATACCTTCGAGTGAGTCAACAGCTCCTCCCAGCTTTGTAATGTCTGTGAAGATCAGCATTTCAAAATATCTTGTCCTAATTCTTTTGGGTTTTTTGCATTCTTTAAAAAGGCCAACTCTTAAATAACAAAGAAAATATGGAAACACTCTAGGAAAACAATTTCTTTTATTTCCCACTCAATTTCAGAATGCCTAATGAGGGCTTGGGAAAACACATGAATGTCTGATTTGGTGCTGATTTTAAATGTGAAAGTAAATTGAAGAAAAGCTGTTGTCATGTGACCATATCCAGCAGAGCAGCCACTAATATAGATAAGAAAGTCTATTTTTACACAAGGGTAAACAAAAAAAAGTTTTATTCAACTATAAATCACAATATCTGAGCTGTGATTAGTGAGATAAAATTAATTCTCATAATACATTTTTATATGTGTATTGCGACTTGGTCCAAGATGCCTCACTCCAGGATACTAAATTCTGATTCCATTACACTAGATCCATACCAAGTAAGTCTACCAAAAGATTGTTTCCTGATTTGTACTTGGGGAGACTGAAAACTCTTGCTTTAAACAGAGAACCTGTGGATAACAAGCCAGTTCTACAAAGCAAGCTGGACACTTTTAGTGATACACCATATCAAAGGTAAACCACAGGAGCTAACATAGAGTCCTACTGTTTGTAATCAATAACTTATAGGGTGCAGTGTAGTGTTTTGGAAAGAATGAAAAGAACAGAGAAAAGAACAGAGGGTAGTGGGTTTGAGCTGAACGTGTATTCATTGTGTCTCAGAGCAGAAAGGTGCTTGTGCATGCTCAAACAGAGGACTGCAAGTAGAAGTGGAAAAGTCACCCAGTTGTAGGAATCAGAACATTGCAGTCTGTGATATACTGTGTACCCTGTGAAGTCAACACTTTGGAAAACAAATTAATCAATTTAGGAGCATGTATAGATATAACACAGGAGAGTGTTTACAAGCAGTTTTCTCTTTCGGAAGATGTGTCCTCCAGCCACATGCTGAAGAAGTTCTGTGTATTTAGCTTAACACAGAGAAGGTGAAGTGAAAAATTTGATCTAATTCCCTCAGAAGCCTTACACGTCTTCTCAAAAAGGATGTCGTCTCAAAAAAACCCCTTTTTTTGTTCATCCAAATCATATGAGCTCAGTGGAAGAAGTATTTGGGGAAATTTTGTATACCTTGTTAAAAAGAACAGATATAAGAGGAAAATATAGAAGGGAATAGGCATAACTCCATTTTTGCACTGTTTACTAGCATCAAATATTATGTCTATATTTAGTATTACTGGCAAAGCAGACATGCAAGCCTCCTGCATTCCTGAAGTCTCTACCACCTTGTGTACTGGCTTCTTTCTAACTTTCTCATGCTTCTCTAGAAAAGAACCTTCACTGATGCTTTGGAATGTGACTTGTCAGGGGTGTGAGTAGAATCTGCATGTAGAGCTGCACAGTGTTTCAGCACTTCTCCTAGGCCAGGGGAGTATGGACAGACAGAGGTGTGCTGTCAGGGATGCCTGTGGCTGAGCTGTAATAGCTGCTATCAATGACTTTGAGATCTGAAGATAAATGCTTCAGAAAAGCTAGACATTATTATACTTCTAGCTCTGTGAAGAAATGTGAACTGCCAAATGGTGTTGGTGTGATTGTAATTGTTTGGTAATTTAAACACTTGCTTCAGTCAACATACACATCCTCCAAATACCTTTTTCCTTCTTTCTACAGTTTTCTGGCATGCTTGTAGGTAGCTGTGTAGCAAAACACACTTTTTTCCCACGTGTTGTAAATTCCCAACATGGGTTAGGAAAAAAAACCAAGAACTAAAGTTTTATTTTTGCTACTGTCTTTAAAAGCATTTTCCTTGCTAAATTATTCCGACCTCTGAGCATGGTCGTCACATTTTTCCTTCTAGTCATTACTGGAAACAGCTCATGTGTCTATTTTTTTGTGCTGATTTCAGCTGGGGTAGAGTTAATTTTCATCATGGTACCTGTTATGGGGATATGTTTTGGATTTGTGCTGAAGGCAGTGTTGGTAATAGGGAAGTTTTAGTTACTGGTGAGCAGTGCCTGCACAGAGCCAAGGCCTCTGCTGCTTCTCACACCATGCCAGCAGTGAGCGGGCCGGGGGTCTCGCAGGGGGTCCGATGCCGGTCAGCACCAGTATGCCGCGACCTTCCTGGAGAGAGCATCCTGCAAGGAACAGCTCTTCCAAGACCACTGGCAGGCCTCCCTGGGCGACAGGTGATTTCAGCAAGTGTAGCGATTCCTCAGCTACAAGTGATTCCAGCTCTTGTGATACAGCTCTTTGCAAAATCGCCCAAGGCGAGCTCGGGGACAGAGAGACAGGAGCCTCGTATGGCAGTTCCACAGAGGCAGCCTTTATTGTCCAGCCAACCTACAAAGGAGAGACCAGTGACCAAACCACTCCCTCCCATCAGAGGCAGCAGCAGGGGTTTTTATGGGAAAGGCAGGGGGTGGGGTAGAAACCAATTAGCCAGCTGGGTGCAGGCTATTACCATAAGGAAACAAGGCATGTTAGGAGTGGTTTATTTTATCATCCTAACCTGAGGAAGCTTGCTTATCTCTGAGGAGATTCTTCTGGAGCTCTGGCACGTTTTCTCCAAGAGAGTGTAGAGGGCTCCTGTGCCAAGGGCTCAAAGCCCTCCACAGGGGTGCACGAGGAGATGGGAGGGGACACAGCCAGGATAGCTGATCCTAACTGACCAAATGGATATATCATACAATAAGACATCATCTTGGCATATAAAGCTGTGGGAAGAAGAAGAAAGGTGGAGACATTTGCAGTGATGGTGTTAGTCTTCCCAAGGCACTGTTATGCACAATGGAGTTCTGCTTTTTTGGAGATGCATGAACATCTGCCTGCAGATGGGAAGCAGCGAATTAATTCCTTGTTTCCCATTGCTTATGTGTGCAGCTTTTGCTCTATCTATTAAGCTATCCTAACTCATGAGTTTTCTCACTTTTAATGTTCCAGTTCTCTTCCCTGTTCTGCTTGTGGGGGACTGAAAGAGTGGTTGTGTGGTTCTTAGTTGCTGGCTGGGGTTAAACCATGATATGCATAGAAGTGGTTATCTTACCTCTTGAATTTTGTGTTTTAATTAGGAATAATATTCTTTTTTTTTTACTCCCTCAGATCTTTGCTGCCTTGCAATCCTATCTGCAATGTTACAGTTCTTGAAATGATAGATTTTCTTATGTACTGAAAGGAAATCCTTAGGACATGATTTTCAAAACCATCTGGCATTTACTTACGTCTGCTTCCTCTGATATTTATAGCAGAGACAATTTTTACCATTGATAAACACTGGTAAATATTCCTCCCCTTGGATTTATTTTGAATGAGCTTGTTCAGTACCACTACCTTGCAATTTTTTTTCCTTTCCAGACTGCATAACCCAGAACAAAGGAAAACAGCTGGTAATGAAATAATTAAATACTATATTCTCATTTGTTGTGTCTCTAAGTATCAAGATGTTCTGAGTATATTCAAAGCCAGGTTCACCTGTTACTAGCAAAGTTGGACCTCAGGAATGTCTTTAGGAGTGAGATGGTGTTATTTCACCTGGTGTGTCATACAGACAAATGTCAGTCATGGCCATAATACAACATCAGGCTGCTTGCACATAGCCACAAAGAGATGATGCTCACTTGTGAATCATCCTTCCAAGGATGGTCCATGTTTGCCTGTACCAGAAGGTGTCATGTCTACTTGCACTTATTTCAGGACAGCCAACATAATTGCTGTTAGCACACTCTTCTACCATGTGCCAACACCAAGGAGATACTATATCCAGTGCATATTTCACGAAGTGTATATCCAAGGCAACATACTCCAAATAATTTTTACTAAGCTTCAATGTATCGCAATAGCAGCCTCTGAAAGGGTATCCCTATATCACTTTGTAATAAGGTAAGGCATTTCACAAATATCCAAGAGTGTCACTGGAACCTGCTTACTGAGACAATTGCAAGTGGAGAGACACCCAGCTGGACCAGATACAGCACCCACCTGCAGAAAATTACACTTTTCTGCAGAGAAACATGCACCTTCCCATGCCCACCTCTGTTTTGATTGTTCCGTGAGAATTCTTGCTCAGGTGTGACTGGTCTGGTGGGTGCTTTTACAGGAGCCCCTGAGAGATGGAGGCAGACGAGTAATGATCACAAGCTGAATACACACCTCTCTTTTTAACTCTGGCAGGAGCTTCACCACAAATCCAGTACCACGCTGCTGCAGTGAGCTGGACAAGGCCCTGACTGTAGCTGATCAGTGTATACTCAGGCCATGAGATCATCATGGATGCTCAGAACCAGAAGGTGAGGAAGAGTGACCATTGCTGTGGGTGAACAGGTGTGGTGGATAGAAGCCTGGTGGAATGTAAGTTTCTCTGTAGCCTTTTTGGGTCATGATTTGTGTGGCCTGTGGGTTCGTGGCATCCCTCAGCACTAGAGAAAGCACGGATGTGAACAAGTCCTTCTAGAGCTGTTTTATGGGCTGGTAGTGTGAGTGCAACAGGGCACTGCAGTGTCTTAGGGCAGACCTTCAAATACTTCTCAAATACTTGTGTAAAATATACTTCTCAAATACTTGTGTAATATATCAGCTGGCTTTTTAACTCTTCTAAAGCTGTGCAAAAAGATTTTTACATGTTTGTAACATTTACTCCAATTCTAAATCTCACAGTGGTGATATGTCTCCTTCTGGAATATGACACCTGAAGTAAGCCATAAATTGGTGGCAATATTGAGTGTTTAATAATCTTATGAGTAACATTATGACCCCACACAATTTAGAAATATTCCTCAAGAAGGTGGTGTTGGAGTCAGGGGGCACTATTACATTGATTTCTAATAACTTGAGAATTCATTTGGTAAAGCAAGGAGAGACAGTAGAACAAAAGGCAATGACCACAGGTTGCAGCCTGGAAGACTCAGTCTGGATAGAAGGGAAATCACTCTTAGAAACATGACCTGCTTTGAGCCAGGTCACCAGGGAAGTCACAGACTCTCCATTGGTGGGTGTCTTCACACACAGCTAGGTAAACCTTATGTGGCTTGGGCTCTTGACAGCCTAGAAATCCTGTTCAAAGGTCTGACTAGATGAGCTCCAGTGGTCTCCTACAAGTCATAGAATTTCTTGTAATTTTGAAAAGGCCATGCAAAAAGGTACCATTAACTCACTTAATCTGAAATATTATGAAACATTAATTTACTGTTAATTTGTGGTTCATCTTCACTGACAGTTAATGAAAAACACATAATACTGAACATGCCCAGAACTTTGGACTCAGTGCCTGTTGCTATAAAAGGTTTATGAGGAATCTCCAACACATATTTTATTGCAAATGCAGTCTTGTTCTTATCGCTCCATGTTTCTAGATTCCCCAAAATATTCAGCTGCATATGGCCCATCTTTTCTCTTTCTATGCCTGTAATTTATTGAACAATCTGAGGAAGCATTCAGAAAAGAGATGGAGAGCATCATGTCACCTTTCCCTTTGAACAGCTTTGAATTACTTTCCTGTAATCATTACTGCAGATTAATGCCATCAAAGAGCAGTTCTGCAGGAGATAAAATGAACAGCCTCTGATAAATTTATCATTATAGCAAATCACACCAAGTAGGATTTCTTTCCTCAGCTTGCAGAATGTACAAATGATTTTTTTTCCTTTAAATTTTAAAGGTTTCCCTGGCAGACAAGGGCAACCTGAAAGTCAGTATGAAAGTTCTGAAGGCAAGCTATTCTGGCCATGCTGGGGCAAACCTAATGAAATATATCTGCTTAAAATTTGTAGTGCTGCACTGTATCATTGTGTTGAAAAGGAACTCATATAAGTTTAACCTTCTTTAATGAAAAGTTTATTGCCTAAAT
The DNA here is from genome assembly GCA_013399875.1 of Gymnorhina tibicen. Lineage (NCBI taxonomy): Eukaryota > Metazoa > Chordata > Aves > Passeriformes > Artamidae > Gymnorhina > Gymnorhina tibicen. The sequence continues at coordinate 649,732 of VXAZ01009369.1, forward strand.
GATGATACATTTGGGAGCAAAGGCCACTAGGGAATTATGTATAATTTCTCGGTTTTATTTTCCTTTATCCTAGGTCATCATCACTTGCATTAAGTAGGATTTAGCAGGCTTCCTGGTTGCACTGTGAAAAAAACCAGAGACACAGTCAGGATCACCAGGTTTCTCCGCAGAGTAAAATCTGCTGCGCATGCTTCTCTGTCTTTCCTCTCTCACCTGTACCTTTAGCCATTAAACATTAACAACTATTGAGTGACTCAGAAGAAGGGCAGGGGGCACTTCTGGAAGAAGTTCAAGTACTCTGTTGATGAGAGCAGTAGTAGGACCTGAACAGCATAGAAGACATGCTAAGCTGGATACTTAGTCATACTCCTCCTTCTGCACAGAAAGAGGAAAAGGAATAGCAATGCTAAATAAGGGGAAGGAGTGATCCTTTAGGCTGAGTAAAAGTACAGTGCAATCAATGGGATTGCACTATTAAATGCTATGGATCTAACACGTAGTACTGTAACGACAAAAAGGAATTATTATAGGACTGAAATCTGAACTGAAAAAGAGCACCTGAAACAATGTTTGTGCCTGCTTTTTTGCAGTCTCAGCTATATGATGTGTTTGTTGGTGACTGTGGAGAAGTTGACCTGAACCTCAAGGGGCCTTCTGCAGCCCAGACCCCAGCTTTCCCACAGGCAGCAACAGAAACACACCGCAGCTTCCCTTGCCACCATCTCACTCTATTCCACTCTCTTTCTTCATGACAATTCTTTTTTTCCTGACACGATAGACAGGCACATAGCACACAGTAAAGTTCATTAATCTATATGGCTGCTAAGTGATAAAATTATTATTACAACAGATGTACATTGCTTTATGCTATGTTGGTATATAGTATTCATAAAAAGGCAGTAATTAAACAGCATGTAACATCCTATTACAGCATCATCGTTCTGCATTTTTGTTCCAGGCTTCATTTTTCAGTTAAGTATAACTCAGAATAATTCTCTTTAGATCTGGCACTGGTTCAATTTTATCCCTTTCTTTGATATTATTGAATTGGATAATTCTGTCAAAAATCTCTTAGCGATTTTTGATCTATCCTCAAACATAGCTAATCAAAGCATGCTTCACTGGTTTCAGAGAAATAACCAAATAACTTCAAATTTTGTGATTAGACCACTCAAATTCCTGTCATAGTTGGCAGGTGTATTGTCTTCAAAGAGTGTATATCATTTTTACGTGTTAGAAGATAGTTGAGTTGCAAGGAGCTGAGGGAGGAAAATATTCCACGTGCCCTCTTGTTGCTGCAGTTCTTGTACCTTCAGGAGAGGCCCTGGGAAGAAATGAGGCTGAAGAAAGGATCTTGGAATATTATAAGACTGAATTCTAAATCCTGGCTTTAGCACCAACTCAGTATACAGCTAAGAACAAATTATTTTACCCTTTGGTCTACATTTCCCCTCTGTAAAATGTGGTTAATAGTATTTACAACCCTTGCCTGACTCTTTCACAGGAACCATGAGGATGTTAATGGAAAAATATATAGCAAGACACCATACTGTGAACAACTAAGACATCTCAACAGTGATATCAGAATACACCTGAAAAGAAGCACACCAGTTTCCCCAACAGAGTATGTCTTTGCAAAGATTACTGTTTCTTATTAACTCCATTTCTATTGATGGACACTCTGAAAGCGTGAGAGTAAAGAGGTGAAAGCAGACAGGGAGTTTTCAGCTCCAAGACTGATCCAGCTAGTCTCTCTTCCTCAAATCAGAATTTTAGTTTAGATGATCACACAAAAGTCTGAACCTGCTTTCCACCTTTCTTGTTTCTCTGTTGCCCAACAATATAAGACAAAGAAATCTGACAGGGTAAAAAGGGTTCTTCAGTTTCTGTGTTTGATTTAATTTGTTTTCAGTTCATCTTTGCTTAGCTATTATCTTGGCATGTTTATATGCTTATCTAATGAAAGATGGCCCAAACATGGATGGGCTTAGAAAGTCAGGGAGGTTCAAATTTGCATGTTACTAGTCTCCTTAAAGAATGAGAAATGTATGTTTTAAAGGTATGTGTGCTCAACATTTTTTTTAATACACGAAATGAAACAATGTGAGTTGTCTCTTTATTCCTAGCTAAGGTTATCCTTGCAGGTACTGGTTTCAGTAGTTATACCAAGTCTCAGTGGTGTTGGTGGCTTCTGCTTTGCTGTCATGCCCCTCTGTTTTTTTCTGGATTTGATCTTCCTTTCTGTCTGTGCCCTTGAAGTTTTTCTCCTTCCTCTAACCTAGTCCTTGACACTGGCACTTGTCATGGTTTTAGGAGCGGCACTCCCTAATTTAGTGCCCCCACACGCATACTCCTTCCCCTCCCCCTTCTGGTGGGTGATACAAAAGGCAGAGATTACAAATTGAGATAATTAACTGGAAACAGCAAAGCGATAAGAAAATGAGCAGTAACAGCAACAATGCTAGTAGCAACAGTGTATAAAAGAGGCGGTATTTACATGCAGAATGGTCACTGAGCTGAACCTGCGTGGCTTGACCCCGGAGACAATGAACCAAATGGCACTTGGACCTTCTGTGCGGACATTTTTCTTCCACACAGCAATCCATGCCTACTTCCTTCTCAGAACTGAGAATCCCTTACTTCTGCCTCCCAGCCATGACATGTGTGGTATAGAATAACAACCCAGGCCCATCCGCAAGGCTTCAGGTGCCGCCCACCCGTGCCTACTGAGAGAAAACCAACTGTGTCCTGGCTGAAAACCAGTACAACACCGAAACCTAAAAGGGTCTTTGGCACTCTGTCACTCAAGTAGTTCAGGAAGTTCTGGGAGAGGTGTTTGACAGCAGAAGAGTGCAGTGTTGAAGACCTGTGAATCAGGGAACAAATCTTGATCCAGTTGGTGTCATGAAATTTTTTTAAAGGAATTTATCTTGCTCATGGACACTTTTCTCTCACAATATAATGTATCCCATGAAATCAGGATAAGGCTGCTCTCTGTGCCATGCCCTGATCTGCTATAGTATTTTCAAATCCAACTTCTTTTATTAATGTCTTTTTCCTTGTTACTTTTATTATATAGAAAATAAATGAAGTCAAGAAAAACTAAAAATTAACCACCCTGTTAAGGGGTGTATATGGAGGACATACAGAGTATAAACCAGCTTTTGGGACAGACCACTGTATAAAGAGAACTTCCTCAGAAAACTGTATCAACATTTTTTTCAGTATGAGGCACAACTCCAGATGAGCCTGGGTCATGTCTTTTGGTTATTCCAGGCCTTCTAACAGGACAGAAAAACCTCAGGAGTTTCATCTGCAATGGAACATCATCCCCTTCACGATTACACAGTGAGCTATTCATGACATATCACAGTTTGAGTGTTAATAAGTGCAAACACTAGAAGTAAAAAGATGGAAGGAAACCTTCTGTGTGTTGCTTCATACAAGAGACAATGGTCTGATGTAGGTGAACTATTAAGAATGGACTACTGAGTTCCTTATAATACTTTTGCAGAAGTTTTTGTGTTAATGGAATAAAATGATCCTGAATGGTCTTTATCCTATAGGGCTTCCTGAGGAAGTTAATGATTCACAGAGCACTGGAAGTTTCTCTGTTGTGGGCTGTTCAAGCATCTGCTTCTAAATGTCAGGACAGGCCAGCTGTCATATTTTATACGTGTCCTCGGAATATAGATATGCATTAGTTATTTCTAGAAGCTGCCATTTCAAGTGTGGGAGCAACTAGTTTCAGGATTGATTTGTGAGGAGTCTTTCCCATTCTCATACTAGTGTTTAGCTACTCTCTTAATGATGGGCTTTGTTCAGAAAAGCATAAGGCAAGAGTGTACTTTTTGCAGGTTCAGTATGAATTATAAAGAAATAGTGCAATTGTTCTTCATCCACCCACAGGTTACCAAAAAACTGTCTCAAAATCAGATCGAGTCTCAGATGAGTTTTGTGGTCATTTGTCATCCATGTTTGTATAGAGTATTAGCTTCTTCTACCATTTTTAGAGTTGTTTTTCTTCTCAGAAATAGAAATACTTCTGTTTTCTGTTCTTAAGGAAGACTGTGGAAGGAAGATTTGGTTATTTTCCCACTGAAGTGCATTCCACAGAGGCGAAGGGCAGGCAAAAGGAGACACAGAGAAATACCTGTTCAGTTCAAGCAGTGAAATTTGCCTTCTGGTTACATGGCTGTGAACAATTTCAGACCACTTGTCCATTCAGATGTGAATGGCTGTGGGTAGACCCCAAAACAATTCAGAGGATAGCAGTACCAGGGCAGCTGGAGGGGAAGGAGAATTTCCAGATCCTCCTTTGCTGCTGGAAGTCATTGACTTGGATGGCATTGCACTACCTTCATCTGGGAACTTGCATGTGCTTCACAGTGCTCCTGATACCATTGGTGTGCATGTTAGTTCTTTCTTGTTTCTTTGATTTTTATTCTCTTCTGCTCTTTTTTTTTTTCTCTGTCAAGTTTGGCCTTTAAGCTTGTTTAAATACGAAACTGAACTCTAACAAAATCTGCACTCTGCTCTCAGATGACTCTTTTTCTGTGGCCTTACAGCAAGCAACTATCTTCACACCATTAACATCCCCTCCTGTCGTGGTGCTGTGCAGGCACTTGGGACCGTGGTGATGGAGCCTGCGTCTGTCCCACTGCCCAGCCAGGAAGCACCGGGGCAGCCCCAGCCCCTAGCACCAGGATCCTCCTTGGGATTTGGGTGGTCCAGGATGTGGGCCCAGAGGTGGGTCTGGCTCAGCAGGGCCCATGGCTGGGCAGGGCAGGGCTGTGGGGAGCTCGAGGCTGGCCATGGTGTGACATTGTTGGGAGGGGGAGAGATAGAGTCCTGGGCCATGAGCAGATGGGGAGAGGCTGTGAGGGCTGGTGAGGCATGTAAGTGCCCTGGCACCACTGAAAAAGATGCAGCAACAGTGTATTAAGGGCTTGCACAAACTGACTGGGTTATAACTGTGTTTATGGTCCTACAGCTCGAACAAAATAGTTCCAGTGATAGAAATTCTGCCAGGAGTCCTGGGGTTCAATCTAGCAGATCCAGAAGCTTTGCCTGGCCAGGGAAGAGGAGGAACAGTTGTTTGTGGTGATTCCCCAGACCCTGTTCCCCTGTCATCCACTGCTGCCCATCCCAGTCCATGTGCACAATTAGCACCACACCTGGCCCTGCTCAAGGGCTAGGGAAGGGGTTAGAGGGGATTCTGCCTGCTCTCCTGAAAGGAAGTCCGTTCTTTGCTCCCAGCTTCTTGTGTGTGAATGATGCAGCACTGTTTGCCCAGTGAAAACAAATATTTTGCCAGTGAGCCACAAAGTTGCTCCTCCAGTGTTCACAGCTTCTTTTTACAGGAGCACTTTAGTCACGGGGCAGCTTGCTATGAACAAACAGGCTGTGCGTGCTGCCACGGATAATGTTGTGAGGTGCACTCATGGATAGGGCAGAAAACATTCATTTTACTGCTTACACAACATAGACATTGTACTGGTAAGCATGCTTGTATGGAAATTACTTGGAGCCAAAACCGGATTTCCCTCCAGTTATTATGATTCAGACCTCCAAGATAGAAGCAGAAATAATGCCATACCATTTAAATATCTAATTATCAGTCTTTAATTGTGAATAACAAATAGCCACTGTGGCTGCTTTAAGGACAAATCACAGCCTAAATTTTTATTCACAATGCATTTGTAAAAAAGAAAAAAAGAAATGAATACAATCTAAAATGATTATGCACTGTTGGGAAGCAAAAAATATGCTTACTTCATGTCAATAGTGTTTTCACAATGAAAGACATAAAGGCTGATTCACCTGGTGGATTTTCTGTGGGCTTGTACCATTGAAGGGACTAGGACTCTTCATTCACTATGAAGTTAAGCACAGGTGAAAGCTTTTGAAGGCTTGGAAAGAACTAATATACTTGGGCACCACATCAAAATACATGAATAAGACACAAAATAGTAGTTACTGTGGTGATGAGGTCTGGTGAGCTGGAGGGAAGGAAAAAAAAAGAAATAATTCAAGGAAGATTGATTTATTAATAATTTGCCGTCCTCCAGTATGACACCTTGCTCTGCTTTCCTCAATTTTTTCCCTTTTTCTTGTTATTTTTTTTCTTTTTGCCCTTCCATGTATGCAATATGAAGCTTTCTACACCTCAGCAGAGGAGGTGTAGAGGTGAGGAGCTGGATTACTGTTTTGCTCATGGTTGAGGATTCTTGGTGTAGGATCCAGTCAGCACAAAATGGTTGTGGGGCCACAACAGCTGCTGAGCAATACCAGGACATCTTTCAGGGAGCCATCATCAGCACTGGGACCCAGGTTCATGTCAAAGGGGCTCAGGCTGTTGTCCCTAGTCTCTGACACTGAGCAGTATCAGATGTTCCAGAATGGATTAACATGGTGCCCATGATGAAAGGACAGCTTACCTATGGGGAATCTAACAGAACCCAGAGTGACTATGTTGTGAGCTTGATAGTTTGCAATGCTCCTGTTTAGTTAAACTTTTTTAAGTGTTGATGTTTTTCTATCTCTGAATCTTTCTCACTTCTGCAAAGGTCTAGGAATCAAGGCATGAGGAGGTTTCCTGCCTGAGTCTGAACTGTGTCTCAAGCCACAGCTTTTTAATGTTATCAGGCACCCTCCTGGTCTCATGACACAGTTTTTTTATTTTCCTTTTTATACTGAAAAATATATTCAGGCTGCATTTCGTAGCCTGAAAGTGTTCTTTATTATTTGAGTTTTCTCTAAAATTTTGATTGCTTATAATATCTCCAAAAATCATGCAAGATTACACTATTAGGGAGAAATAATGCACAAATATTCAGCAGCAATTGTATAAATATTTTCTCCTTTGAAATAACCTGAATCTATCAGACTAAATATAGTAAAGATGCAACAGGGCCGTGACTTGGATAGCTGAACTCCTCAGAAGATGTTTGTATGGATATGTATGAAGGATAATGAGTTTATTGACTATCAGGATCTTCTGTAAAATACTGGAAAGGAGGCACATGCAACTGACCTTGTCTTTTACTGGTAGACTACAAACATTTTATTTTTATTAGCTTGTTAGGACACCAGGACTCAGCTAAATAGTTTTATGGTTAAATGGAGAAAGTTTAGTATATTAATATCCCACTTGTCCACACTAAATTAATGGCCTGGAGACTGTGAAAGCTTTATGATAGATCTGGGCTGTACAGTGCAATTTAAAGCTCCCTTTTCTTCAATCTTTGGTGTGGGCGCCTTGGCTTTCAAAGTGACTGAGTCTGAAGTACCCAGAACACATAAACCCCTGAGTGAGGAGGATTTATTGTGGTTAAGTAACATATGGCTGTGCTGAAATGTGTTATCCTGAAGAACATGGGAAGAGAAGAGGGGCATTAAAGCCAATTTTCCCTGTGAGACATGCGCAAGTTCACACAGTCCTGCAGCCACTGAAAAAAGCTGTACCAGCACTTCCATGAAAATTCACATTTCCAGCCCACACTAATCTTGGTTTAGGTTCTTCATGTTCTGCTGCAAGGCAATTATATCACTGTGAGTTTTGTTTTGCCTTTTTTTTTTTAATGTATGCCCCTCAGATGAGAACTGAAACATTTAGAAGCGAGAATATGATCCTTTAAAGGTAAAGGGGGAGACTTACAAAAATTAAATGTTAGGAAAATGTAACTGTCTTTACACAGTTTTAGTATATCTTGTCTTCCATTGTCATTTTCCCGTAGCACTGTTAGTGTCCCAATAAATTTTCATTCACTAGAGGAATGCAGCAGAGTGGCTATCACCACGCACCACTGTGCTGTCTATGGACCAGCCAGCTCCAGATCCTTTGAGTGAGCAAGACAGGTTAACTGCAGATGGTGTCATCCCCGTAACCAAAGTCACAACGTTAATTAGTAAAATAACTCATTGTTCTGCAAGGTAGAATAGTGTGGTCCTAAGTTTGGGGCCAGTTCCACCAGTCATGATTTCTTCACGCTCATTTTAGGACAGTTTAAATGGGGGTGATTTGTGCCCCCAGTAAAAAATATAATTACATCTCTCTTTAACTTGGTAACTCTAGGGGAAACTGCAATGAAAAACCTAAACAGCAAAATTAAAGGAATGGAGCCATCTGTGTTTCTGAATGTGACACCACAAAAGAGAATATGAATCTGCTCCAAATGTAAATTTCTTTGCTGTGCTTATTTTTTTTATCAGTCTTGAAATTTCTGGTTATTCCATGATTTTGTGGCTGCTAATACAGTTGTAGTTGTATATAGCAGAAGATTTAGAAAACAAGAAATAGATTCTCTGCCTTGAACCCCTGCTGGATACATTCTGGATGAGAGGTTCCATGTCTGCATGGAGCAGGTGTGTTTTCATATGGTTACATCCTTTCCCTTTTTACAATGAGGAAGTAGAAACAGACCTTTTTCAATCAGTTTTTTTGGTGAGAATCTGTTTTCTTGTTCTGTTAATGAAATATTACAGATATTAGCCACCTTAAAAGGAACCTTTCGTTTTTGGTATGTTTCCTGAGAGGCAGCTAACTCTCTAAATAGTGCTGCATATTTTTCAGTCAGTTGCCCCTTATTTGTCCAAAGTGAGATCCAGGAACCATCTCACCTTCTCTGTGATGTTGTTACCTCTTAAAAAATTCAGCCCCTTCTATTGTAAAATTTTAAGCTACAAGCTGCTTAGGCACACGTCTGCACTCACATACGCATACAGACACAGAGCTCTTTATCTGTAGTGCAAACTCAGTGAATGAATGAGTTTCTAATAGAAAATAAAAGTTCATGTTTTGCACCATGGTATTAAAGTGTAATTATCATATATATAACCACTTATGATAATTTCAGATGCTTTGAAAATGGAGTTTTGATTTTTGCAGTAATTTGCCTGGAATACAGTTTGGTGTTTTTGAAGGGCCTTTTATTTCAGTAGGAATGTAAATCTTGACACTTTTAACAAATTTAGACATTGTGCCTGACTATTACTTTGACACTACAGAATATATATAAAAGTAAAAAATGCAGATTTGCAAACTATAGCCCACACTGTCTTTTAATTAGAAAAATTCTTTCAATAAGATTGTGAATCCCATAGTGTTGTGTATTAACTCATCATGTTTTTACACGGAGTTAAACACAATATTTTACAGTTCAGCTGGCTGAAAAATTTAAAAAGATGTAATAAAACTAAATCTTTCTTCTGGGTCTCAAAATGCTTTCCATAGGGTTTGTGACTGGACACTGGTTAACTTAATGTTTTTTTCTATTAACATTCTTCTGTACATGAATTGCACATTTTAAATGAGATTTCAAAAAGTGTAATTCCAGGAAAGGTCTTGGAGTAAAAATTAATTAAATATTTTAAATGATCAAGATTTTTTCTTTCCATTAAAATTAGACATGTTGACTGTATATCTTACCGTTAGAGGAATATGCTTACCCTTTTAAAATATTAGATGGAAGAAATTTCAGTATGTCCTCAGTTACACTTTTTGAGACTTAGTTTTTTAACATTTATTTATTTAATTACATATATGCATAATACACACAGAGGTCCTATACAAGCGCAATGGGATTTCAAAAGTTTCATGTTCTGAATGTTTTTGTTAATCCTGCCTGATGAGTTATTCAGATATGCCTTCTAAGCTGCTTGTCAGTCCTCTTGTGTCCATTCTGTATCCCTTCTGCTTCACAGGATGAAGATGGTATGAGATGGTTTGGGTATGCAGACTGTTTGGTTATACAAACTATTACCCTCTCCTTACTTGCTGCTTCTTCTTTTTTTGTGACTCCCTTACTTGGTGTTAAACACTGCTTGTCTTTTCATTATGGAAATGATATTTGTACACCCTGCAGCAGAAAATTTGAAATTATGCAGAAAATCAACTGGATTTTGAACACTGCACTACATTTATCAAACTAATTTCTTCTCTTCAAAGTTATACAGGATCTTTGGGCATTCATACTGACAAAAAGCAGCCATGACTCATTCATCTAAGAATTGTATCTTACAGGACACTTTTCAAAACATTTGAATTCATAATCAAGGCTTGCAACAGAAAAAGAGTAAAAACACATAAGACTGGCTCATTGAATCACTTCAAAATATCACATACTCTGTGGGGTTTCTCTGAGAAAGAAATAGAAAGTTATTAAAAATCTGCTTTTCAAAATTGGTTAAATTTGAGGCCATAATAGAGTCACTCTGCTCCATTTAAATGTACAGGTAAGCTCAGAAACCTAGAGTATTTTGGTCAGCCTTAAAAAATAAAAATAGTTCAGTCTGAACCTTGCTCATAAAACTGGAATGATTTGGTCTCGATTAAACATGACCTTGTGTATGACAATGTACATTCTGGAATATGTAGCAGTTTACTGTACTGCCGATACAGCAAACTATACATCATACCAAGGAAACCAGATCTTTGATAGCACTTGGGGATTGGGCTTTGTGTTTTTATAAAAATATTATCCAGCTATTAATACACGTGAATTCAGCATAGTGCCTTCCATAAACTGAATTGTCACAGCATATAAAAGATGGAAAAATTCAGTTTGGCAGCCAAGAATTACATGGCTGCTTTAGAAACATATGTCCATGCTAGCCTCAGAAACACAGTATGACTTACCTTGAAACAGGGCATGGAATTTAAACCTCTAAGTATGTTCTTAAAAAGCCAGATGTGTGTAAATGAATTTGTAAAATTTAACTAATAAAAATTGCTGTCATGTAAACATCTGGGTGCACAAAAATTCCTGTCAGTTGTCTGAGGCTATTCAAAGCTGAAGTAACCAAAGAAAATTCTCATAGGACTGCATCCACAAGTGAAGGACTGTCATTTATATGGATGCTGAAAAGAATTGAGATAATTTTCCTTCCCAGACAGAATATAGGGAAACTGCAGACAAAGAGCTATGTGGTCACCTCTGGGAAGTACCACTATGTGTGCTCTGCTCTTACACTCTTTCCCAGGCCACTGCTGCCGGTGCCTGTTGGAGGTGAGCTGCTGGGGACCTTCATCTGACCAAGCTCAACTCACGTTCTCTAGTGATCCTCAAACAACTCCACAATGCAGGCAGGAGCACTTGGAGGCTCAAACTGTCATTGCTGCAGGAACTGTCTTATGCAGAAAGCAGCTGGGTTATATACACAGCACTGAAGCATGAGCCATAAACATCAGACTATCGTTAGTCCATATCTGAGGGGCCACTGGGACTGCAGGCCTGACCACACTGCCTGATTGGCCTTGTTTGTTATCCTCATTGTCATTCACAGCTATTGTCAGTACAAGATAAATCCTTCTTGCAACAGTGCCCATCATGACAGATTTTGTGGCAGACTTCAGTGCTTTCTTTCCCTGTGCCTTAAAACATTCAGAGTGTGTCTTCATTCATCTTTATGGCAAATGATGAATCCAGCAATTTTATGTCAAAAGTCTGCTGCCTTTCTCTTTAAAATTTCAGAAATTGTGCATAAGTGTTTTAAATGTGTCAAAAGCAAGGCAAATTCAGACTGCAAAATAGTCCTGTCCTTGCACCATCCCAATATATTAGGATAAGATTCTGCAGCTGGATCTGGTGAATCTTGGGCTGTGCCATTAACTCAGACCAGAGAGATGAACAGACTGACCTAAAGATTTATGTAGACATCCTCTAACCGGCTTTTTAACCTCTTATTAGTGACAGTCAACCACAATATTGCCAGGCTTTAGAGAAATTCAATGAAACAAAATATTTTATAGCTGTAGTTTCAATCTTCTGGTTATATCTAAAAAGAGAATGGCTGAATAATTTTGGGATAGGACAAAATAGCAGTATGCTCCTAAAGGAGAAGCTTTTCTTCAGCAGCCCTAAGGAAAGAACAACACCCTATTGTCTTCTTTTCCTTGCTCGATAGTTACAGAACAATCCATATAATTCAATATTTGCTTGCTGCAAGTCTATTATAAAACAAGTAACAATGTATTTCCTTGACTCTGGATTAGCTATGTCCCCTTGCTGCCTGTGTGTTTGTAATCTAACAGCACACATCTAAACTTGTGGTTAACAAAAGAGTGATGACTGGTAGATTCAGACTGCACTGTGTTAAGTCTCACTGCACTTAAGTCTCAGCCAACAGCTACCAAACACCACAGTACTAATCCCTAAGAGGCTGTGATTCAATAGAGAAGAATTAAATGAAAAAAGAATGCCGTGAGGTACTTGTTTTTTATTCTACTAAGCTAGTTATGAGCTCAGAACAAAAGAATAAATTTCCTTTTTAATCTTTTTTTAACTGTTCAGTATTTATGACTGATTATCTGTAACCATAGCAATCACTGGGCAATTTGATGGCATTTAAAAAAGAGTAACCTTTATCTGCATATAATTGTTTACCTGGAAACCACAGCTATGCAGAGAAAAGGGATCAACATATTTATCTATTTATTTTAAATTTTATGGATTTTATTTTTATTTCCTTACATATTTTTAAATTGGTATGTATACTGATATTATGGTCTCAGACAGTTCTTCACTTATGCCCGGGTAACTGAAGCCCTGTGTGCATTATTTTGTTTATTGTATTGTTAACACTGTTTTCATCTGTCCCACTTTATTAGACCAAATTAACATAATATATGTGTACATCTGATATCAATCCAATATGAAGCTTGGATCCAGATTCTGATGTGAACTCCTCCCCAGGACGTAACTTCTTCTAATAAAAACTAAATGAGTTGTAAACAAGAAGGTATCATGACTCTCCTGTTATACCCCTAATGAATCCTGCCCAAGGCTTCAGGAAAATGCTTCAGAAATCAGACCAATTTTCTGGCTTTCTCATTTAATATCTTGCTGACAAATTCTGTCCCAGAGTGTCTGCATCTCATTGTCCGTTTTTCTTCACTTCAGGGCATTCCATGTGCTGTATATGTTTGAATGAATCCAAGAATGAAATGAAGGATGAAATACAAAAGAATGCAAATCGTATTTTCAGATGACACAAAGCAGGAAAGGATAGCAAATTCATGGGAGAATGAGAATAAAATACAGTTTAGTCATCATAGATTAGAGAAATGGCCTGACAGCAATTAAACTGGATTCATTAAGGATACTGGCAAAGTGGCTCACATCAGAAATAACAACCAGAACAAAAAAGAAAGCAACATCAAAAAATCAACAATAACAAAAGAGAGGTTAAATGCAAAAAGGAAAACTTTATGTTTAAAAGTAAGTAGAAAAAATATAGGCTAACTCCTGAATAACATGCAATGGTTTCTTCAGATTTCATCCAGTTAGTACAAGAAAAAAGCAAGTGCAGGAGATTTCTGAGTGAAGTTGTGAACTCCCTAACATTGTCTAATACTATTTAAAATATGAAAGCTGTTCTAGTTTTCACTCAGAATTTATTTTGGTGAGATGCCTGAGTACTTGCATAATGAAAAACTTCAGAGTAAACTAAAAATATGTGTGAGTCCTTTCCATTCTTCTCCCTTTTTGAATACTTTCAATAAACCCTTTTAGATTGGAAGCCACATAATTAAATAGGAGCTAACTAACCCAAAATGTCTGCCTTTCATCCCAAAAGACATTTTATGACTAGGGAACACAAAGCCTAATTCTGTACAGTGTCAGCATATTACAAGTAGCATTCTTCTGTCATCAGTCACAGCCACACAGAACTCCCTGTCAGTCCTGCCTTATAGTCCTTTCTCACTGGAATTATATCTATGCATTAATTGCATTGGAGGTCCCAATTAAGCTTTCTTTTACTGCAAATACTAACTGGAGTGATATAAATAGAGAGTGCTTTATACACACTAAAAAATGGTCATTAGAGAAGTGAAATGTGTTGTAGGAGCAGATTTTGCCTCAGGGGAGAGCCAGACAGAAGGGTAATAGGGGATTTAGCTTTCCATTACCACTTTCCTGTGTATCTGTCTACCACGGGTCACACAGTGGAATAAGAGCTGCGTAAATGCTGAACTTCACGCTCTTCTTTTTTCTCTCATCGTTTCAGGTTATGGTTGATTCCAGCCCTCCATTTCTTCTGGGGTTTTGGCCACTTTAAAAGCTATAAACAACAGGAACTTGGGTAAACCCAGTGATCAAGTGCCTTTCTCTCATGATCTGTTTGGAAAACTGAGCAAGAAATTCTTATAATAAAATATTAAAAGTTCTAAGAAATTCATTAAGGTAGGTAGTTCCTTTAATTATTTATCAGATTGTCTCAAATATACAGCCAGGTTGTTATGGCAGAAGGCCTTTGGCCAAATCTAGTTGGAGAAGGCTGGAAGGCATAATATGGTGCTATTTATAGCACTAATCATTTTTTTGCATGTTTTTGTATAAGTAATAAGTTTGCATTCATTTATCGTATGAGAGCACACCACCTACTACTCTAAGGCCAAGATTACCAATTGTGGCATTGGAACATATTACAGCAAAAACATCCTTACATGTTCTGTCATAACGTTTTAAGGAGCCCCAAAGCAAGAGCAGCACCCTTTCACTGTCTGATTGCATTATGGGTGATCCTTTCAGAAAAGGTTTTCCTCAAGTGGGCACCAAGTACTGGTATTGGAAAAGAAGCCAGACATCTCTGAAGTTCAGGTGCATTTTAGGTTGAAATTTTCTTTCTCAAGGCCAGAGGGAAGTGCCTCTGACTATTCGGGATCTCCTGAAGCTAAGCCACGTGCCTTTAAAATATTGAGTAAGGACGGCTGGGAGCATCCAGTTCACACTGCTGCCAGGTGTTGGTAGGTGAAAGGTGCCTGAAAGGTGCTATATAAGCCTAAGCTAGGTTCCTTCCTTTTCTCAGTTTCTCCCTTGAGATGCGTAAGATGCCCAGGAAAGAATATGATTTCCGAAGGGTTGTGATTCAAACCTGAACTTTCTATATCTATGCACAAGAATCCATCAGAAGAGACCCTCAGGAAAGAGAAACTGGAGAGGGCTTGGCATTTAGGAAGTATTGCTGCAAACATAACCAAAGAGTGCGGATAAACAGTGGTATTATGCTACTGAAGGTGGAATTCTGCCCAGTCATCTTGACAAGGAAACTAGAGGCTGTGGAGGGGAACTGATTCATTAGGTTGCATCCACAGGTCCTACAGTCCTGTGTAATGAAACTTTTGGCTCTGTGTTGGAATTGTTTGCAAACAGAAGGTCCTACTGGCAGAAAATATGGCACTTGCTATGTTTGGTGAAATTCCTCTCTAAGCTAATCTTCATTTGGCTTTTTCTGCCCTGTTGAAACTGGCCTACCACCTTGTTAGTGGGTATTGTTGCTCCCTTAGCAGATGGGAGTATAGCATACTACTGAAACAGCCTCTGTATTTTAATTATAATAGCATAAACATTTCTGTGCAGGGTGGTTAAGAGGAGAATACACTACAATTACCCTAGCAAGAGAGGGAAAATCAGCCACATTTCTAGAGGTGGGGAAAGAAATGAAAGAGTCTTCTTCAAAAGGAAATTAAATCTAATGGGAATGAACTGAGTTTCCTTTCTTCTCTAGGACAAAACCATCAGTCTTTTCTTCAGCCTACCTGTCGGCGGGTTCAAACAGGACGGGGAGCCAGGACAGACGCTCCAGGAGCTTTTTTATTATTTTATCAGTCTTACATACAGAGTTGAGACACAGGGGATGATACAAGCTCACGTTGTCGAAGGCATTCCGGAGATTTCCGGAATACAAGGCATTCTTAAAAGCCTTTCAGCCAATAGCATACTTTAAAAAGTTATAGACAACTGCCTTTAACCAATCCTTGTTAGCGCACGTACACCTGTTATACACAATACTTGCTTGTTTGTACCTTATATAACAATGCACAGTATTCCATTATTAAGCTTAACCTTATTTATCTTGTTAAACATATTTTTGCAACTCTAAAAGCTATCTCAGCCAAACCTAGAAACTCTAACCCTTGTTTTAATGTCCTTGCTTGATGTATAATTGTATCTTCTTGAAGTTTTTCACAGGCAAAGCTAATCCTAAACTCTTCCACTTTATTTCTGAAACTTGCTTTTATTTCTCACCCCTAAGAATCTTTCAACCTTTTCTTGTGTTTCCCACACCTACCCAAGTTCAGCTGAATGGCTAAGACAGGTGCATAAATAGGATGTACTAATTAGCATAATTGGTCACAAACTATCAATTACCTGTTCTACCTAAGCAGAGAAATTGGGTTTCATGAGCTATTTTCTCTACTTTCTGTAGTAAGGTGCTACTAAGGGTGAATGATGCTGGCCCTTTATTGTGTTCTGAAGAAGAAGGAGGTGGTGGGGGGGGAAGGAATGAAGAAACTACGTTAAAATATAAAGAAATTTGAAGTACTCGTAGTACTGAAATGACTTTGTTTACTTTGCCTTTGTTCCAGTATAGATTTGTGTTACATGTCTCAATCTGGGTTTGTTGGTGGTGGATTTGAATCTTTTTTTTAATATCCCTTACTATGCTTGTCTTGCTTATTTCATTCTCTTTTCAAGTCTTCTGGGTGACGCCTTGCTATATATTTTTTCCTTGGAAATGCATGTTTTCCCTATGTTTAAAGCATGTGTAGTAGTAAAGGAAACCAAATTACATTCAGCCTGGAGGCTGAAAGGATAAATGGAAGGAAGGTTAGTCATTTCCTAGGGAATGAGGTAGAAGATGAAGACAGGCTGAAAAATAAGTAAAATAAAAAGTAAATTATATTTAAGCAAAGCTACATGACTTTTTATTTGGCTTGTGGGAGGATTTATGAATGGACCAATCAGAGTTTGAAAATCAAACTTTAAAGCCAGCTTCAAAAGTTACTACATTTTTTCCCCCTTTGGAAACAACCCCCAGAAAAGAAAATATCTTTCATCTTCTCCTTTACATTTCCTTAAGGAAAGTTTGATTTGCATAGAGAGAAAAACTACAGGTTTAGAGTTAAATTTTAGATCTCAGCAGATTACCAAGCCAGGCTCTGTATGAAATCTGCCCTGAGAAAGACAAACCTGTGATCCAGAATGCCTCTCTACTCCTCTCCCCTCCCAAGAGTAATTCACAGGTGACCAGTGCCCATAGTCAGCTGGGGGGTTCCCTTGCAGCCCATTACCTCACAGCTGGCTGCCCCTGGGTGCCAGAGGTGGAGGCCTCTTGTCCTCATTCCCCAGGCAACAGCATGAGCAGCCCGGCCAGTGCCTGTCTGCATGGCAAAGTTGCCTGCTGTGCCACCAATACAGGAGCACGTTCAGTGCTTGGCAGAGGTTCTCCTCCTGCCCTCCTCCTCACTTTCAGTCCCACTTTCCCAGTCAGAAGCTAGACTTCACTAAGAGAGACAGAGAGAATAGAAAAAGTTTTAAAGGGAAAGAAAAGGTGAGCAAAGTAAGGCAAAGTACAGATTTAGCAAATGACTCAAATAAAAAGTAGAGCTTCCACTAAACACCAGAAGGAAAGCAAGAGCGTCCTTAAGCGTGCTGCTGTTAGAAGACATAAAAGCAATTTAGTGGAACAAATCCAACCCCAGCAACTACTTACCCACCTGTAAAGGCAATAGCTGAATCTGCAGCACCTGAAGGATTGTCTTTATTGTTTGAGGAATACAGCATTTCTTGTTATGGAGCACACAGACAATAGGAATACATTAAAGGGAAATACTTAGGACAAGTATCAGAGAAAAGCAAGTATTCAGTTACCTTCAAAAACACTTCAATCATTTCTAGCCAGGTAACTATTAAAAATACCTTTGTAGAAATGAATTTCATAAAGTTATTATCCAAGTAACTAGACTCTTCAGCAAGTGACGGCTTTATGGACATAATACCTGAATGTGGAGGTATGTTTGTAGAACTGTGCAATTATTGAAAATGGCAAACAACTTTTAGAAGGCAATGTCTTTATTCTCGGCTGGAAGTATGTGTGCAATGCACACTAAAACACTGAAAGAGCTACAACAGACGGGGCTAATACTTAGGCTGCTGCAGTCTTGGTTACATAATTAAAATGAAGCAGCTTCTGCAGAATTTAATTACGTTTTTTCATCCCGTAAACTGTTTCCATTAGGGTTTCATTGATGTTACATATTTAATACCAGGTCACAGAATAAGGGTGAAAGTTTCCGGGAAAGTTTCTAAAAATCAGGCAGTTCACTTGCGCTATGAAACATTGAGCTATTTTTGCTTTGTTGAAAGTACTGTGGCCCAGGTTTGCTTTCCCAGAACTCTAACACATCTTGTTTTAACACTTCAGAGTTGTTGTGTAGTTAATCTTCAATGAGGATGGGTACATGTGACATGTTTGGAAAGGTCTATGCTAGAAATGAGAGTGAGAGGCATGTATAAATTCGTTAACCTTTTAATCTGCATCAGCTTACAGCAATGGATATCATAAGATGTGCCAAGTATTCCTGAAGGTTATAGTACCTGCCAGATACAGGTATCTGTATCTGGCAGGTACTTCATACTTATCAGTCCATCTGCTGATCTCTACATCAATTTTTACCTGCAGGCTAAAAGGGGATCTTGCTCAGTGTCATGCTATTTAGATATCTTCTACAGGAAAGCCTGAGCTGGGTTTTTTAATCATACTGAAGTCTGCTCTTTGTGGCATAAAAAATGTGTCAATCCATGCTGGATAAATACGAGTTACAGAAAAGCATGGTCCAATTGTCTGTTTCAGAAAACAAGTAGCCTTAGTCTGGGAAAGATGGGACTTGGAACATCTACAAGATGAGGTAGGAATTTCCTGGCTATGCCTTTTTTTCTGAAGATGTTGATTCATTGATATAATACTAGTTGATGTTAATATATTATTTCACCTCATTTTTGCCTAATAAGAGTAAATTGATAAATCTAATATTTTCTAGATGAAAATAATCAGCTTGAATTGAAATGTCTTTTTTTTAAAGCTAGCATGAAAATGAAAACCCAATCTACAAAGACTTTTGCCTCTAACTGATTTTCTGAGAGTTGGATTTATCTTGGTGTTGGAGGGAGACAGGTTTTTAAATCTGTCTTGTTCTTTCCCATCTCCCTCCCCCATCCAGTGAGAAACCAATTTTTCATTCAGCTATGATTACCATATTTTGTTCTTAATTAGGTGTGACATGACAAAGAATTTATCAAATATTAGGTTCTTAAACTGCAATGGGAGAATAGTGGTGAAGATCATATAGACCTATGTAGCTATCCATAACTGTCTCTCTAACTACCTATCTCAGTTTGGAAGTCGGTGCCTGAGAATAATATTTCACGGTGAACTTCACATTAAGAAATTAAAACAGAAATCCCATGTTATTTTGAAAGGAGGAGAACTTTAGGATAAAAATCCCAAGGCAAGTAGTTAGTAATTTACACTTTTTTATTTCCGTCCTTTATACTAACCCATTTCTGTTATTTAGTATGCTTCAGTACTTTTTTCTGAAGGTACAAAAACCAAAAAGTTATTAATCTCTCTGCTACAACCGCCAACCTAACTACCAGCTATGGTTCCCCATGGGTTTCTCTCCCCTGTAGTCTTGCTTTCAGCACTTCAGGTGCAGTTTTCCTAGCTTTGTCCCAATTTCCAAAGCCATATTCCCATATTCTTCCCACAGCTCACCCCTGTTAGAGACTTGAGACTCTAGCCCCTGCCAGCATGGCTCCCTGTGTCTCCCACCTGCCAGCCTGGGCAGGAATAAAAGTGGGGCTGGCCGCATACAACCAGGGGGCTCCAGCTGTCACCAGGTCCTGAGGTGTTCCCATGTTCCCCTCACTTTGGATGCTAGAAGCATGACCTGCACAAGGCTTTGGCACATCTCCCAGGTATTGCCAAAATTGCCTGAGTCTACTAAGGGCAAGCAATGGAAAGAGGGTGAAGGTGGCCCAGCAATAAAAGTGCTTGTGATTCACTTTGATTGGCTAAACATGCATCTCACTCCTCTTTGCATGCAATGAAGGATGTTTCAAATTCGGAAGGAAGGGATATTTTCCTTCCTGATATTTTCTGTGAGACCAGGAGAGCCTGGGCCACTTATGCAGGACTTTGTTATTTCTTTAGACTTTCCATGTTTTCTGGCCGTGCTCACACACTAGCTCACTGGCAGTGGCTGCACTGCTAGGAGGTCATGCCAGCCCTCACCCTCCCCATAGTTGTTTCCCATCGTTTCACTGCTTCTGGGGAAAAAATATGCTCAGAGCTTTTGTGCATCCCCAGGGGATCCTATCTTCCTCCTGTACCCCACAGCATGGGAAGGGCCCATGACTGAGGTTATCTGCACAAGCCCTGGCTTGCATACCTGCCTCACAGCGTTGCTCGGTCCAGGGCAGAGTTACACAAGCTTGTCTGCCTGCAGCTGTCGGAAAAATCTGAATCTACAAGTCTTTGTCTGCAAGGCTTGGGAGCTGCAGGCATCCCATCACTTTTGATCAGTCAGCCAGTCATTTATTCATTCCTGCCTTACAGAGAGTTATGTCTAGGTGGTACTTTTCAAGTGGATGTTAGCTGTGTTTGCTCACTCACCAAGCTGACCTGCAGCATGCAGATACAGACGGTGACATTCCCACTCCAGTCAAAGAGCTGGGTCATGGTCATCATGAAGATGTTTGGCTCCTCACTGGAACACTCTGTGTCACCCTCAGCATCTTGTTTTGGTTATTCTGCTCAACTTCGGGCATGATCAGAGGCCATGCTGTTGGCCCTCACTTTGCCCCCCTGGTCAACTACCTTTCAGCACAATGCAGTGGCAGTGCTCTGCAGCCTGGGCACTCAGCTAGCTGAGCACAGCCCCAGTCTGTACTGTCACCCGGACTTGGAAAGTTGTGTTCAGAGGTCTGGCTGGATTCCTTATGTTCTTATTACACAGATGCTCTGCATCCAGGGTGAAGTCTTTGAAAGTCTGAGTACATTACCCACTTCTCTGTGCAGTTCTGTATTGGTACCACAGTGTCGATCCAGAATGACCACAGTGGCTTTCAGGAGTCTCAGGTGCATGTTTTATCTTTATAATTACAGTCTGGTCCTTTCAGAGTTCCTCATGCTTAGATTTTGAGCCTGGGTCACCTTTAGATTCAAATTGCTGCAAGGTTTGACCCATTTCTCTCCATGTTCTTCATATTAACATGACCCTGTGGACATGCATTAACTTCTGCAGGCATCACTATGTTCTTTTAAAAACTATAAAATCTGAAAATGCTGTATGCTGAATAATGCTTTCTTTTATGCTACACTACTAGGAAGTTTAAACTTGTCTGAAATGGTTTAAACCTTTGATACATGGTGTTACTCTACAAAGAGAAAGAAACTGGCAGTTATTCATCACTTTGTCTAATCCTTTTACGTATGTTTTCTTCCATTTAACAATTGGATGGCACAGTAGAAAAAAAATTGTTACTAAAATGTTCGCTCCTTTTAAATCACTGCTGTTCCAAGTCATAAAACTCCTGCAAACTGTAATAAATTTTAGCTCCTCATAGTAAGTGCCATTGAATAGAGCATAGAGTTAAAAAATGCAAAATAAGCAACTATTCAGCTAGCTAATAGTACGGAAACTTTGGCTTTAAAAGTGACAGTATAAGAAGCACTAATTTGCACTGATCCATGCTAAAATGTTTCTTTACTTTCTTTATTTTTTCCCCTCACTAACCTTCGACAATCTTTTGATACCCCAAAAGCCTGAAATGTGTTTTCCCTCTTTAATACTATATAACAAATGCATTCTAAAGGTTAGAAATCATTATTTTATGGATAAGAATTCACCCTCTACCTGGCTTCATAATCTGCCTGATTTCACAATGCTGGTATGTCCCCATCAGAAAATACCTCTACTTTTAGTATTCTTCAGCTATGCCTTTTGCTTAAGGTGTCAGAAGAACAGGTTACTCCTTTGTGAAGAGCTCCTTACCAACCCATGAGAAAATTTCTATCTGCTTTTCTTTGAAAGAGCAAGTTTACAACAGCAACAACTGAGATATTGAATTACTTGATGATCAGAAGACTTAATTTCTGATCTGCTTAGTGCTATTGAAGGAGAAGCAGGCAATTCGGAGGAGAATTTCAGAAATGATGACAACTGGAAGCCTTACAGGGGTTGGAAAAGTATTATAATACACTCTCTAGGAAGAGGAAGTCTAAAATGCTTATTCCTTTTGGTGGGCACACCTGAGCGTGGCAGAGGAGCACAAAGGAGGCTGTCTTCAAAACCCAGACGCAATCAGAGCTGCAGCCAGGATGTGATGCCTAAGATTCAGATGGAAGGCAGTACCAGGAAGATGATGGTGCATTTGATAGAAAGGAAATCCAAGGTGCTTTCAGCCCATCATTAACATCATGAAATCTTTGGGAATGAGAAATGCTCTTTCTTTCAACACTATTTTGATGGGCAGAAAATTACTCTGGAAATAAACACAGTCTATTTGCTGTCTAAAATATGTATCTTAACCACATATCTCCTTACTCAGCTGGCCTGTGGTTGCTGCAGAACTTTGACGAGGAAAAGCCATCTTAAATCTCATTTTCTTCTCCCTCTTGATGTTATTTTTTCTTTCTTATGAAACAGCAAAAGCATCTGGGACTCAGAGGTGCCCTGTCAGAGGAAGAAGCTGCAAAGCCATAAATAAAATGCAGCGTCAAGTGGTTGGTGAGGCCAAATACCTGAACTCCTTTGTCACTGAGAAAACTCTTTGAGGACTACATGTGTAATTGGGACTTTGTTCGTAACAAATATTTACTACCTGAGGACCTAGTCTGGCATGTCATACAATCTGAAGCTAAGGCAGAAACCCCCTCCGGGGGTGGATATGTTCAGGACCTTTTCTCTTTATGTGCATTCTTTTGCTCAGTCGAGAGCTGCAGGCCCTGGCTGTGTTTAAGCAGAGGGCAGGTATATCACATGGTGTGCTCTGGAGTCCTGCTGCCCAGCTTCTCTGAGCAGGGAGATGGAAACTTTCCCACCTGCCTGTCTGGGCTTCCCCTTCCCCAGCCCCTCACCTCAGGGACCAGGACAGGGAGGGGAAAGTAGAGTGTGGTGCTGCTGAACATGGGATTTCAGGTCATTCCTGAAATCGCAGCTCAGATACAGTCCTTGAAAATATGTACAACCTTTAGGTCATCTCATTGTCATCACTTTAGAAGAAATACCAAAATGCATTGGTATTGGATGCATTAAAACCTCATTTTTAAAATTTGCTCTCTACAAAAATCCCAGAGGCAGGTGCAAATATGACAAGCATGAGACTTTCCTCTAATTAGCAGAGTAATTAGGGATATGGGACTTATGAAAGTCATACAAAATAGAAACATACAAGAATATTAATTAATACTAAATTAATTGAGACATTTTTGAAGGATACAAATGAGTCTTGTTGATATACCTAGCAGAGATCAAGTTCTCCATTTAAAAAATACGGAAATGATCAAAAGGCATGACTTTGGAGAAGATGTGACCACTATGCCTTTTCAGGTGACCCAGTTTCCACAGCCTTTGGTCACAAAAGCCGTAGGTTTTTACCACGACCTTCTACAGAATGAGGCAAGGGCAACTCTGACTAGTCTAAAATTAGAGAGGGTAGGAAATGTATGAATAAAACTGATACTTTTTGAGCCCAGTTCCTCAGGCTAAGTGTCCAATTCTGCTTGCTCTTTACTCTGTCCCATTATTATTTTGTATTTAGTGAAAGTGCATTGTATTAACATACATAATGCAATGTGTAATTCTTCATGGAAAGAAACAAACAGGAACCATTCTGAAATAGTTTGCATACTGTTTGGGAATGCTTTATTTTCATTCCTTAAAACTGTTTTGCATTTGTTCCTCTTGGCCAGAACACTGTTTTGACTGCATAACTGCTAAGTGTTTATCAGTAATAAAATAAACATCATATGTGATTGAATGTGTTTATCTTAAAGTAAGGGATAAAATTCTGCATTTATGGGAAATAAGTTCCCATTTTATGCATGTCTTCTGAATTTATTCTGAATTTCCAATCTGCAACTCAACAGGTGCTGTTAGTGCTATTTAACATGTGGTACTGAGGGCAGATTCAAGCATGCTCTCCTATCCAACCTGCTCCAGCTGCTGGCCACGATAACAAAACAGCCTCCCCCTCAGACACATTGCCCTGTTGTTCCTTGCCCTTCATGCTTATTAAAAGTGTTCTTCAATACTTGCTCATCAAATCCCACTGACTCCAACTGGCACTTTCTTGTGCATACAAAGAATTTGAGGTCATGACTCAGAGTTGCAGCATCCTGAAACCCTATTAGCAGAATAATCACTGAGGGAACACATACCATTAGGCTTTTTATAGAATGACAACAAATTGTCAAAATTGGCCCAAATCATTCATATTTTTAATGGGAGGATGAGGACAGGACTTTTGTAGCTTAGTGTTTACAGTTATGTAAATAATTAGAACTGCAAAGATTCCCTCTGATCCTTTCAAAGCACTGTGTCATTTCAGCTTTGCCCCTTTTCTGTATATTTCTTCACTTTGTGAGAAAAGGTGACTTCATTGAAAGTCAACACTTTCCAGCTTCTTAGCACTGAAATGTGGAAAGGCAAAATTCAGAATCCCTTTGTTCTGCCTGATGCAGTTCAGAAGTTGAGAGGGCATCAGGCAGTGCTGTCAGAAATCCAAGGAACATTGCAAAAATACAAACAGACATTGTTTGCAATGTTTCCACTGACCTTCTGATGTGTATAGTCATGTGAAAATCTTACACAGTTGTGTGTTTGCTCCCTGGAGAATATTTGGTCAATAGTGCCTATCAGGTAGGAACTATATAAGAATGCTTGGAAAAATTATGAATTTCTTTTTTTTAGATGTCATAGGATTAATTAGACTTCTTGGCAATACCTGTAGTATTGGTTAGACTCAATGATCATAAAGGTCTTTTGCAAGATAAACGAGTTTATGACTGTGAATTTGCAAAATTTCACATGGCCTGAATAATATGGAGAAAATCCACCTAAACAAATCCTGAGACAGAAATTCTGCTTTTTGCACATAACATACACCAGGGAGAAATACTGAGCACAAGGTATCACTGTCAGGTACTTCATAAGTAATCCTTGGAATCTCATGTGCTTGCGTGCAATGTACTCACTACTAGTAAGTTTTACTCCTGAGGATATATTAAAGACAAAGAAAGTAGGGGGAATATTCTGTATGGTGAATACTTGCTAGAAAAAATTCCCACAGCATGCAAATGTCTATACCTGATGTAGCCACATTACAGGACCTTGAGAAAGCAGAGTGATGCCAAACAGCTCCAACCCTGGAGACACCAAGCAGATGCTGAGGAGCAATTGCTCTGCGTGGGTATAACAGCTGGTTCGCCCCTGTGCAGCCCCATGTGTGACCAAAGGGAACTTGGAAGAGGTAATAATGACTTTTCCAACACATTTGTGTTTCTGCGGGAGGATGGAAACTGCCAGGAAGGTTGGTTCTTGTGTGCCAGCCACGTGGAGTGGGGAGATGGCACCCAGCTGGGCACTGGCAGACAGTGAGCTGTGTTCTTGGGCTGAAGCACTCCCATATTTACCTGGCCCACAGTAATAGTACAGGGTGTAAATCATGTGGGGAATGTAGCCCAGAATCATTGTTCCATTTCAGAGGTTTAACCTCTGGCTCTTTCTTTGGGCTTTCCCTGCAAGAAATTTAGCAGACAACTTCAGTCCAAGTACCTGTATTCAAATGTAAATGAACTAAATGTACATGTCTGTGTGTGTGTGCAATCAAGATTATTCACAGCTTATTAAAGGTAATAGTTTCTTGCTTTTTAAATTGTAAGCTTCATCAAATCATGGGTGCGGTTTCTATAAGAACTAGGTGACCAATCACATTAATAGTCTTTGGAGACACCTTCAGAGCACAGCATAGCTGGAGATGTATTTGTGCAGAGTATTCCAGCCATGTCTGCAAATCAAAAACACATTTGCAAAATCTGAAGTGAGAGTAATTCACTATTTGAAAAACGAGCTAAATATCTAAGATTATTTATTCGAAACTTGAAATTAAGTCTGCTGTAGATGGTATTCATTTAACATGGATGAAATTATTGATTTAAATATCAAGGAAAAAAATAATCAAGTCAGATAAACTGCTTTGTTGCTCTGGAGGAGAGGAAGGTGATTTTCTTTTTAAGGATGTGCTGTAGTCTTCACTAGGTGCTCTCTTACTTTTGTTTGTGGATAATTATTTTACAGGTGGGACAACAGATGATAAGCTGTGAAACAAAATGTATCTGAGTTGGGGAGCAGCCTGCCTATGGCATGGGAAGATTTGGGGGGCCCAGGCTGACACCCACAGAGAGGGCACATGGCTAGAAAGGTCTCTGCAGCTGCTCTCCTTATCCATCAGCAATCTCTGTAAGGAACACCCATGACTAAAATCTTTTACAGGTCACATAGGAAGGCACTATGGGTCACCAGTGACATGACTGCATGGCTGCCTGCTATCCAGCACGTCTATTACTTCAGTCATATTTTTAGGATCAAACTGTATTTCAAAGGGACTTTTCTTTTTTTGGGTGTTCGTTCTGTCATAATTGCGACACCATGAGCAAAGGGTAGCACATGAAAACTGTGGTCTTAAAATCAGACAGCAAGAATTGTTTCCAGCCGGTTGTGGAAATTCTCAACCCTACTACTCTGTTTTTCTTCCAGGCACAGGTACTTACTGACCCCAAAAGCAGTGCCAGAAATCACAAGTCCATATTCCCATGTAATTGCCAAATGTTTCCCATTGTGAGCTACCTTTTCATTTCAGTGAAAATTATATGACTAAATCCTAAGCTGCTGCATTTCTATCACAATGTTTTCATATCTTTTAAATGTTGCCAGGTTGGCAAAATCTGTGTTTGGTGGGACAAACGTATGCCTTGAAAAGACTAAACATGTTTTTGGAGAAACAGCATGGTAAGTCAGATTTCTCTACACTGTGTTCTATAGTACAATCGCTCACTTCATGTTTCTGTAGGAGTTCCAGGGATTTAAAACCAAATTTAATTTTAGCTTGGCACCAATGAACTCCAGTACCAGACATCATACAAGTAGTAATCATGAAAACAAACGAAGCTCTATGGTTAAATCAAGATTGAATAATAAATTTAAGAGACATAAATTCCTACAGACTGCTATTTATATGCATTTCCTTGGGTAGGTGCCTGAGATATATTAATGGGCGATTGTTAGAATGAGGGAGTCTGGAAACTTTTCTGATCTTCAAAATAAAAACAACAACAAAATTAATCAGAAAACAACAACTAAAAAAAAGGTAATTCATACATTGAGAAAGGGGAAGAAATAAGCAGTACATTGTTTGTGAAGTTCCACTGCAAACAGGTCAGCTTTTCTTTCTCTCCCAGCACTCCCTTCTCCCTTTCACTTCTGAGTGACTTGAAAGGCCTGTTTACGACCACTGCATTGATTTCCTTTCCTCTGACTCATTGCAATCTGGCTCCAGCCCTCCCCATTCAAACTAATTCACCAAGGTCTCAAATGACCTCTTTCTGGCTAACATGGGTAATCTCTGCGTCCTCTTTGACCTTCCTGTCTGATCTGATACCCTTGATCACTTTTTTCCTGGCCTGGCTTTTGTGGCAGTACCCCCTTGTGGCTTTTCATCATCCTTCTTTATTGCTCTTTCAGCATCTTTTACAGCAGCTCCTTCTCCCTTCTTCATAGGACTCTCTCAAAGCCACTACAGACTGTTTTCTCATTGTATACCTTTATCTCTTGTTTTCTGCTGTAATTCCCAGGCTGAACATTTTAACCTCTCTGTCTGGTCTGTTTCTGTTCCATTCTACCAGTTGAATTGACAGTTTGGTGTATTCAGGATGATTCCCTGTCACTTGAACCAAAACATATCACAGGTAAGTCTTTAATTTGAACCTGCCACTCTTCCTCCTCTGCTCATTGCTGCTGACAACTTCACCATTTCCCTTCAGCTCTCAAACTCAGGATCAGTTTTGTCATTCTCTTGCACGTTCCTATGTGCTTAAATAATCATGGCAGACTTGCTGCAAGACCTTTGGGAATTAGGGAAATCTTTCCCATGCAGCCACAAAAGTTTAGGCAAAGCTCTAAACAGCATCTTTTTCCCCCTCCATCTTTTAAAAGCCCTAGCCTGCATTTCCTCTCCAAGATCCATACCTTGGCCACTGATGCGGCAATATTTTCTTCTCTGGATGATGGTCTTCAAGTATCTAATAATTCTCAAAAGCATATCTCTGATAGTCCCTTATCATTTCTCTTCAGGGCTGCTCAGGGTTATTCCCTGCCAGCTGATGGAGCAGTTGATCAACCACTGTAGTGACATGGACTTGACAGCTCAAATCAGTTAAGGTAAATTTCCGGTTCTTGTCATCCTTTGTAACATGAGATTCCATTTTTCTGTGCCCTTTGCCTGTCAGAAGTGTTGGAGTGGATGTCCCATCCGTATCTTTCACAGGCTGGCCTTGCATCACAGAATGCCAGTTGTTGTATTCCCTTCTACAAAGAACCATCCTAAACCCCTTCTGCTCTCATCAGATGAAGACTTATTACGGAGGAAGTCTGCAAAAGTATCTTTTGCTGAGGACTTCACTATGAGCCTTTTGGGCCAGGCAACTTTATATAGCTGGTAATCATACAAAATAGGGATTTCTCTGAGCTCTGCTAGTCAGGTTTTAACCTAGATGCAGAACTCAACAACTACGCTAATAGAACTTTGAAGTACCGGAAAGACTTTCAAGACAAATGCTTCTCAGGCAATTTTGGCTTGCACTTGCAGCAGTGGAAGGCAAAGTAAAGAATCTTCCTTCAAACAACTGGGTGCAAATAAATCACTGGATATTTAAAAGAGCAGTCCTTCGGGTCAATATCATTAGTGTCTTTTTGTAAGAGAATTCATTTCATAGTGACTTTCCCTCTTGGCGACATGCACACACTTTTTTTGCCTGCGGTTACCCACACTTTATGAGTTTTTGTTTCCAAGAGGTGCCCACTGAATTCCCATGGAGAAATTAATCAGTTGCACTATGATCTCATTTCCCTTGGCATGCCAGAGCACCAGACACATCATGTTTTCATTCCTGCAACCTAATTCCCCAAAGTACAGCAGCTGGGAGATGCTGCCAGGAAAAATGTGACAAGTATAGCATAATTTACCAAAAACCATCAATGACACATGCATATTGAAATATGCCACCTAGGTTAACTGATACCATACAGCACTGTTGTGAGGGAAACTCCTTTTTATATGAATGACAGGAGTTTGGGTTTGTTTGTTTGTTTGTTTGGTTGGTTGGTTGGTTGGTTGGTTATTTTTTTGTGGTGGAGTACTAGACTAAGTTTTGTTACAGTTTAACCTCTTCCAGAAATCTGTATGAATGTGCTAGAGACAAAAAAATAAATGAATGGATGAAATTTCTCACAGATCCTGAGATGCCTTTTCATAGATTTTCCCAAGATGGAGACATATATGCATTAAAGACTTCGGAGACATATACTGAAAGACACAATATATCTCAGGAGTGCTTTGTTCAGACCAGAAATGATTTATTGTTTTGTCTTGCATTAACAAAAATCAGCAATGACCAAGCAGAAGAGAAAAAATTTAATTTAAAGGAGGAAAACTGAAAACAAATAACAATCTCATAACTATACAAAAAATTGGAAAAAGAAAAGAGACATTAAAAAATTTTAAGTGATGATATTGCATATATTGAAGGTTGGACTTACACCTTTGTATTGTGTGTTAGCACAGCCCCAGTCTCTTAAAAATGAAATCTAGTATAAGAGAGAAAAGCTAAAAGAAAGAGAGGAATCTGCAGATACATGCAGATATCTAGATAACAATAGGAAAAAGCAAGAAGTAGTCTTTAATCTTCTTTTGTCATAATTCTAAATTTTACTTCTTGCCTTCTAGCATATGTAGACAGAAAATTAGACCCTCTTACGAAATCTGGAACAGTATGGCATTGACATAATCCTCTCAAACACGCTTGCAGGAGATAAACATAGTGCAGGAGCACTTTCAGGGCTGCAGTACATAACAGCAGTTGCTGAGATCCCTGGGACGTTGCTTCCCTCTTTTTGGTCAGCCTGCAAGCTGAAAATTGTGATGGGCATTTTCCAGGTTAGTAACCACAGTCAATTCAGAGAAGGAAAAAATAGGCAAGAATAAGAAAGAGCAACAGCTGAAAACAGCAATGGCAATTAGCTGGCATCCCATCTGCTGCCTTTTGCACACTGGACAAAAGCAGAATGACTTCCCAGGTAATGATTTCCCAGAAAAAATAGCAGTAGGTTACTGTTGCTTCAAAAGGCTCTAACAGTGGTGAAAAGAAAAAAAAAAAGTACTAGAGTTACTCTCCTTTATGGTATAGTGTATTGAATGCATTTCTCTTTGAATCAGTAAACCAGTCTATACCCCATATATTCCCTACATGGACTTCTCCAGGTTTTGCTTACACAACCACTACAGCTCTTTCATTACATATGAATGAAAATTGTTCATGACAGCATCACAACTTTCAAGACTGATTACTCCTAACAAATATAGAAAATGCAGAAAATCACTGCACTGAAAAGGTTTGTCTGGCTAAGGACATTAATACCTGTCTGATCCACAGTATGGCCTCTGCTGCACTAGCTGCCTTTGAATATCTTCTTGCTCAGGAAGCACCCAC
The DNA here is from genome assembly GCA_013399875.1 of Gymnorhina tibicen. Taxonomy (NCBI): domain Eukaryota; kingdom Metazoa; phylum Chordata; class Aves; order Passeriformes; family Artamidae; genus Gymnorhina; species Gymnorhina tibicen. The sequence goes on from VXAZ01009369.1 coordinate 680,344, forward strand.
ATTTATTTTCAGAGCCCTGAAGCATGCAGAGCACCCAGAGGCACGTCCAGTGCACCCAAATGATTCTGAATGACCTTGACCTTAACCCTCCGGCCCTGGTAGCCTGTGGGAGTTACCAGCCAGGAAATGAGATGGGTGTGAACTGAACCTCTCCCTTGCCTGTCGTCTCTCTGGAAAGTGGCAATGCTACACAGCGGCAGCTCCTGGGAAAGAACAGGCAAAGATGAAGATTCAGAACTCGTGATTTCAAATTCTAGCCTTCCCTTCTTATGTTTTCTAGGTCTTTGTGTCCTCCTCCTGTGCATTTTTTTAGCCCTTCTGGGCTGCCAGAAGCTTCCAGCAAGAATGAAGAGACAAGTAGGTGAGGTCCCACAGAGAAAATGCTAAGTGGAAACGTTTATACAGTTGCTCAGGCTGGGAGATCACTGGGTTAATAGGAAGTGGCTGGACAGAGTGGAGACAGGTGAAGGAGAGAATGAAGAAGAGGGGAAAAACTATCTGAGGGATGACTTTTTAGAACTCTGCCTTGTCTTTCTCCTGAATCTTCGCCCTCCACATGGAAGGAGGGTAGAGGTTTAAGTCTGTATGAGATGTTAAACTGAGAGTTGTTGTAAATGCAGAAATAAATTAGAAAAATGAGAAAATAGTTTTTCTCTACTGAACTTGCAACCTTTAAGCTTCTCTATAAGTTGCAGCTCAATAATAGTTACTGTGGAACAGCCTTGCATAATAAAATCCAGCAGGAGCAAAAGCATCATGATGAATTCACAATTATTATTCATAGAGCTGTCATGAACAGTCTGCTTACTCTACACAATTCACCAAAGAAATACTGGCTTGCTGTAGATTGAACAGTGCATTTTAAAACAGCAAAGTGCCATTCAGTGCCCTACCACTTCAACCAGGCTGTACATACACACATTTCAGAGAACTCTCAAATTACACTGTTTTGAAAGGCAGTCAAGAAAGGGAAAGAGACCAATAGCCTAATTTTTCTCAAGACCATTTTTTTCCTACATTAAAAAACATCACTAGATGTGTTTGCGTCCACTGAACATGTGGTCATTACTCTGGAATCACTTTTTGCTATTCAGTCTTGCTGGGAGGAGACATGGGTTTCCTGGCAAACCATTTTTTGTAGTAAAAGCGTAGATTCACTGAAGCCATTTGCAAGAATGGACCACGTCAGACAGGTAAAGCCTTTCCAGTTCCCTAGGAAAGTGTGACCATGGCAGGGTTGTATGAGAGGGGTCTGCCCCAGAGGATGCACTTATCCTTTGCAGGGAGAACGTCGGAGCCCTCATGAAGCCAAGGTGCCCTGGGAGACTAACACCCACAACATCTCCCTGCCCCAGCTGCTAGGCTGCTCAGCTGAAATGTTCCTGTTCAATTCCTCCACAGCTGAGTGTGATTACATACCCACTCTAATTCCCCTTCTACTGCAAAAGGGATTACACTAACTAGGGAGTCAGGGAGTCTCTGCACCACTGAAAGAGGACCGGCTTCCTTTTGTAAATGGTTCTGTGGGTCAGAAATGTGGCATGTTTGAAGTGACTGATTACACCACTGTCTTCACTGGAAGCTGGATTGGCTCAGTGTAAACAAATGGGAAATTCATACAAAAGAATTAAGGAAATATCAAGGAAATAAGGATGGAAAACTTTTACATTGAGAAGTTAGTTTCAATATTAGTAGTACATGGAGTCAGAAACATAAGCCACAGTTCTTACATAAAAACCAAAAAGATGTTGTCTACAGGGTAATTTTGGAGAGCCTAAAGACAACCATCTGTGTAGCTTAAACCAACCAGCAGAGACCAAAGCCCAACCATACTAAACCAAAGGCCAGAAATTCAAGTGATGCCAGAGAAGGCTGATGAATTTCTAGTTATGCATAAGTATTTCCATCCACTATGGAATTAATTTGAAAACTTTGCAATTGTGAAGAAATATTCAGTGAATAAAATCAACTTTTCTGGAAAGCTCTTCAAGAAAAACATGCATTACTACTCCCTCATGGTTTTTGCCTCAGTGTACCAAGTCAGGCAGAAACTGGAGTTTTGGTTCAGCAGCACAGTTGCTCTTGGAAGAGCAATCAGTGGTGGGAGGAACATCTCTCTGCAGGGAAACCTGTTTATTCCCAGGTGGGGTACATGCATCCCATATTCCTGCATTGCCACAGAGCTGAGGAGTTAAGCTCCCCTGTTTCCTGTGGAGAACAGCTGTTCTCTGAATTTCTTTGAGTCAGATTCTGTCTCTCTTATTTTCCATACAAATCCTCTGCATTCTCTTCTGTGCAGCAAGGTCGTGTCAGTTGAACACTTGGGAATTCACCTTTCCATTCTACAAACATTTTTTTAATACATAATGTACTTTTTCATATGTTGTAAGTTAATTATTTTGACAGGCAATGCTTGTCATTCATAATAATACCAGTTCCTGTACACTGCTTACCTATAACCAAATATATTTATTATTCCACCTGTCCCCCTCCCCCCAGCTTTAGTAGCATTGCAAGATTATTCCAGAGAACATAATTATTTCCATGCCCTCAAGACAAGGGTCTCATAGCACTAATTAATTTACAGATACAGCATGAAACAAAGAGTTTTCAAAAACAAGATGGGAAATGTTATGCAGAAAAAAGAATTGTTATAACCATTTTATAGATGAGCACAGCCACAGAGGGTGTAGCTAGAAAGATTTTGGCAGGTTCATACCCATTTAGACTGAAATACAAATTATCCAGAGCCAGCTGTGACTGTACTGCCTGTAGGAATCAAGTTGGACTAAAAGCTACCACACTGCTTTTGTGTTTTTCTCCTTGGAAAACCAGCTGGTTCACTCCAAACTAGTCAGGACAGGAATCGTCTGAAGATGTACAACTGACTGGGGATCCTGGAGTCATCTGTGGAGCTACAACCATGACAATATGGCTGGAGACCAATTAACTTGCAGACATCTTTAACTGTAAAACTCAAGAATATTTTGAATCTGTATTCAAAGCACACTTGCATAGACTTGGTAATGAATGGATCAGCTTCACTCTGCCTTAATATCCATATAAAATGTACTGGGATACTCTCTTATTGTTGATTAATTCAAAAACTGTGCAGAATGTGCTAAAATATTGAAACCCTTCCCTCTGAGACTTCATAAAGCATACTTTCTGAATAATATCAACGATACTTCACCGTAAATATTTGTATTACTGCACACACAAAGAATATATACTCATAACTGAAAGCCAGAGCAGAACTCAAACATGAGCCAAGAAAAACAAACAATAGTAATTGAGGGACTGGAGAGGAGAGAATGATAGATACTGATGTTTTTGAGTGTTTTCAATAAACAATGACTGGATCTGACAATGCAATTGTCCTGTAAACAGTGGAGCTGATTATATATATTTCCCAAGGCCTTTCCCAAGGGACTAGATGCCCTTGGAACATATGAAGAAAGAAGTGAAATACATGGTTGAGCACAAGTAGTTGACTGGCAGCACACGGAGCTGTATATGCTGTACAGTGGGTGTCAGCAAAACAGTACTTCAGATTTCAGCTGCAATTGTGACAAAAGATGTGGTAAAAAATATTACTGCCTTGTGCCTGTGGTCCTAAGCAGGGTCTGGGGAGGAGGTGGTGAATGGTGCAACCTGTCTGCCCTCCACCCAGAGCACAGCAGGTGGAAAGGAGAGACAGGGGAGCTGAGCTGCCTGCCTCTAACATCAGCCACAGACATCAAGAGAAAAGAGAAAGGATCCTCCTGCCGTGCCATGCATGAAAAAGGGAGAGTGGATCTGGTTCTCATGTTTTAAACATTTTGTGGCTAAAGCTATGAAGTGCTTCTCAACATTGTCCTTTCATTTTGCAGCTCCTCCACAGGCTGATTTTTAAAGGTGTTTAAATACATAATTTAGCACCTAGATACCCCGAACCCTTCCATGTCTTCCATTCTTCAACTATGAAGCAAAGATGTTGATAATACTGCGGTTTTTACCATTTTTGCTGTTCTTGCCCATACAGATTACAACACTGAAAAAATCCTGTCTCTTGTTAGGTGCTTAGAGAGAAAGTAATATTATGTGTTTGTTCCCAGTCTTGTTTAGGAACTACAGGCATTGTTGTAACAGAAATAGTGACAAACTTAAGGGGAAGAAAAACAGGACATTTACAAGAGAAGATTTTAATCAGAAATAAGAAAGGTTGGGGGCCTGACTGTAAAAAGCCTGACTTATAATTATGTAACAGATATTTCAACCTGGAATATTAAAAAAGATAGAAAGTGAGTGGACACTGTTGCCTGTATAAAATTGTTTTTCTGGTAAAACGATGGAGAAAAATGTTAGCAAAATTGTAAAAAAAAAAGAAAAATAGAAGGAGATAGAACAAATGTTTGGCGTCCTACAAGGCTTTTAGAGGGAACACTATTCAAAGAATTAACACACAAGAAGAAACTTGTGCAGAAATGCATTTTCAGCAGATTTCCTTTTTTATTTTATTCACTGTTTGGTCAGTTGAAAGCCTGGAGGCAATAAATTCCTCTTGCACAGAATTCAACAGTGATAAATAGTTTGGAAATCACTGAAACCCTAGTTGTGCTTGAGGCATTTGCATTTCAGTGTTTCAGGTTTACAGCACAGTCGATTTGCTCTGTGCTGGAAAGCAGGTGAGGACATCATGAGGACATTTTCTATGAAAGTAGGTGAAAGCTCTTTCCCTGAGAATTATGCAGCCATCAGTACTTTTACTAATCCTTATTGCATTTGCCTCATTATCATATTTTTCAATTTATAACATCGTCTAGAAGAATATGATATAAGACAACCTGCTAATAACTTTGCTATGCATCTATCTTCATAAAATACCTATAAAAATGTAAAAGCTTTTTTTTTTTCTGTGGGATTGATTACAAAGAGGGTTTTATGAATAAATTTTTTTTTAAACTAGGAAGTGCTTTTAACTGAACATATTTTTTCAGATTCAAATAGGATACTTAGAATTTATATACCATAGGAAATAAGTGGTATGGGTAATGCAATAAACAATAAAAATAAAGCATAAACAAATCAAATATTTACCATGTAACTGGTAATACATCATACAATTGCAATTTCTAAAATTTTTATATTAGCTGCTGTGCGACAGCAACAGCTACAACAAGGGATAAAATGGCACACAGTAGACTGTTGGATACTCTCTTTTGTTGTAGTCAGATTTTAAAAGTATCTAATTTGGTAGGAGCCTGTATCGTTCAAAAGAATGATTGTTGCGCTAGTGGTAAACCAATGGTGGTAGCAGGACAGGCAGCCTTGTGAATTAAGAATATGGAAATAAGTGCATAAGGGGGAAGTGGGAGCTGTTCCTAAGTGTACCTGGCATCTGAAGAAAGAACTAACAATTTGGCAAGGTGCTCATCCAGCAGAAGACAGATCATGAAAATGGCCCATTATACAATCTGGTGGTGCTTGCTTTTTTATGGGGGAGAGTTTTGGTTTTTTTTAAGCTGAAAACATTCTATTATGCTAAAAAGCCAAGTAGTCAGAAAGTATGAAACAAAAATGAATGAAATTTTAATTCTTCCTGCTTGTGCATATGAATTATGATCAACTCTATTACAATTGGAAAAGGTACTCAGCTGTTTCTCAGCTCACTTAAGCAGGCTGAATATTCAGGTATTATGACAAAAATGTGATCAGAAAATAAGTATTAAATGTAATATTCACTTAGAAATGCTGAGGAATTATGGGAACAGCTTCCCTTTGTGTAGTGAAACAAAAACTAAAATCCAAGAAATAGATCATTTAAGAACTGCAACTCTTAAAGTAGTGGGAGTGTTTCAAATAATTCAACAAGAGTTGGATCAAGATAAGCAAAAGAGGCACTGATTAAATGAAAGAAAAAGGGGGCTGTGGGGCAATTATTATCATATATTTAAAGGCTACAATATTATGCTCAGGAAAGCTGTTGGTGAGACAATCTTATTGCTGGCATTTCCGCCTTTTAACTGCTTGATTTGGCATTCTTAACAGCAGTCTTTTAACATCTTTTTTAATGAACTCTACCCATGCTTCTGGGCATGATGGTAAGCAGCAGTTCTATATGGTACAAAATTATTTCATCCACGGAGCCACCGGCAGAGAACAGCATATTAAAAGTGTAATTCACTTACTGAAAACTTCTCTTGTTGGTTTTTGTTTTTTTTTTTTTGCCACATCTGCTCTCTGAATGAGCTTCTCAGCTCTGAGGCTCAAGGAAGTCTAACCTAGTAGCAAACACTTAGCACTTGCCACATCCCCTGCTGAACACAATTTTTGCGCCCTTGGGAGGCAGTGCCTGGGCCATATTGCCCAAAAGCACAGAAGCAACAAAAAAGTTGTTTAAGAGGCCGTGTGGAAATCTCCCATATCTCGAAGGAATCATGTCACATTAAAAATCAATCACGTCAGGACACTACGTGGTCTCATCCCAGCTCACTGTCTGGTCCATAGCCTGGGCATTCCTGTTTCCATGAGCCTAATGTGCTTGGAAGGGAGCAATCTGGAGGTTTTTTAAAACTGGAAGAGCACAAAGACATTCTTATTCTGACTACACTCCCTGTGCTTGTTGTTCCCTCAGCTGGCCATCATAACACGAACTGAGCTCAGTGTTACTGTATGTAGTCCTTTACAACTCTGTGGAAGCATACAAAGCCTACAGAACTGATCAAAATTACAGCTAGACAAATGGAAATAGGCAAAAAGCTTTGGAAAAAAACAAAGAAAAACTGATTTAGGAGAATATCTCGTAACTAGCAGGGGTGTAGTTGAGAAGAGTGGGTGGTAGAAACACAGCATAGCGATGCAACAAAACAATTGAAAAATAGCTTCCACTTCCACCATATATGGAGGTTTCACCAAGAACCAAAGGAGAGGAGTGCAAGGTTTGGAAAGGCACTGGGACAACACAGATCTTTTCTCCCTGGTATGGAGAGCTTCTCAGGGAAGCGCCAGAGAGGAAATGACATTGTTAATGATTTCAACTAATCCTTGATCTGCCTGGAAGGCCAGATTCACTTTACTGCCCCAGTTCCCATGTGCCATCAGTTGCTTACCACTTTATTCCTTCCTATTTCTCTTCTTTAATATAATCTTTTAAAAATAAGTAACTAAATTAATAGAATTCAACTTAGCTCCTCCAGAGTGCAGCTTTTGCTGCCTTATGACCGTAAGCACTTCAATGCTCATGGTAAGGTTAAAACAGCCCCAGAATGGTGCACATTTGCTGTATGCTAACATTGACTATAAGGCCGAGTGCTGTGAAAACCACCCTTAGGCGGGGCTGCAACAGTTAGAAACCTGAGGAAAAAGCTTCATTTTCAATCTTGCACTTGTATTTTGGTTGCACTTTCTGCAAAGAATCTGCTTCAGACAGACCTTAAGAGTCATAAAACATCTAGCACATCTCATCTCATAAAAGTTAATATTAAAATCCTTAATATAATTTTAAAAGAATGTCAGAGTTTTGTCTTGCTAAAAGGAAAAGAGAAAGGAATATCTATAAGTTGAAATTATCCTTGTGAAACTTCAGGTTGAAATACCAAGGACTAAGCTATTTAAAGGACTTTACAGCAGTGACCATGACATTTTACTGAAGAGGCTGCCACCTCTTTGTAATGAAAACCTCCCACATTGTTCAATTCTTTCACGTTTGGGTGGGGCATACTAGCATTTTTGTCTGTATGGAGACTTTTGCTCCAACAAATAGGAAGAAAAACACCAACAAATAAACCCCCGTCCCTGAAGAGGTGGGTGCAGAAGAGAAAACTTGTAGAATCCTGCAAGGATGCTGCTGGGTTGAACTTTTCAGAAGATGCTCTAGTTTTGTTGTTCTCTTCATAGGCCCCAAAAGAAGTGCTCCCAGAACAAGGAAACACTAAAATCAAAGAACTTTACATCTGTCAGCTGAGAGCATTGAGAGATGAGGTGGGCACGTGGGAGGCACAAGTCCCTACTTCTGATAATATTATGGCATGGTAGACCTGTAAGCTAAAATACAAAATACAATCCCAGAACTTCCATTTGCAGTTAGGTTGGTCCAAGAGGATTTAACATCAGGATCATGAGTTTACTTCTTCATTTTTTTTATAAAGGGTAAGTTTAATAAAGTCTGAGCTTTGCTAATGCTACTGAGGGACACGTGGTGGGGACTGCCTGTTCTCTGAAAATATGAACATGCCTTCAGGTTAATATTTTCCTGTATAAATATTTTGTCTCACCTGAGAAGAATGATTTAGAAAACACCTGCTGTGAGATGTAATTAGAGCACGAATATGTGCAAAACTATGAGTCTGCTGAGACCTCATGAGGAGCAGGAGGTGCTCAGTCCCTTTGCATGGCTGCAGAGGTTTAGGGTTCAAAAACATTCTCTGTGACTCAGATACTGCAGGTGATTATATTCACTAGGGCTGTAAATCATTTACCAAAAAAAGTGGGTGGCAATGTGATTAGCACACACTGAGCAGGGAGGGAGACATAAATTACTTAGAATCTCTTTTTTGTCTGAGTCATGTATGCTTAAAGCTACAACTGCAGCAAGGATGATTGTGATCAAACAGAAGTTCCATTGTAAGGGCTTTGTGAAAGGGTTTTAAAAAGTGTTTAAATTATTTCTGAGAGAGAACACTCTATTTGGCTACCTGAAGATGTAAAAATAAGTTATTTAATAAAGAGTAATTCACAAGTTTTTAGCTAATCTACAGTCTCAGCTGAGCAAAGAAAAAAAGAAATCTGTGAATATCACATTAATTGCATTAGCATTTCATTAAAACGGGCCTGAAGCCTCATAAGCGGTAAACCTGGGCTTTTAGTGAGCAGCAAAGACATCAGTTCTTTAGTTGAAAAGGAATTTTATGTTTCTATTTCTTCGAGAAAGCTGCAAAGAGCTCAATTGTCTAAAAGTCTCCTACAAGGGAATTGCTCCTTAATGCTGAAATAATATTAAATTTAGGGAGATCCCCAGTTTTCAACAGAGTCCATGAAAAGGGTAGTATTGGAAGTAGGTTTTGGATCAGGTGAGGATGAGCCATGGTATTTTAAATGAAATTAATTTTAGCAGTAACCTATGTGTTTATAGTTCTAAATAAGCTATATTCATCTTCTAGCTGCATAATTTCTTCAAGACATAAAATAAGGGATAACTGCATTATCAGAGAGACAGCAACTAAAAAAAAAAGTCTTTTCTTAGATAAATTATTGTTCAACATAATCAGTGTCAACTAAAGCTGACCTGAAGGAACAAAACTAGTAGAATCTACCTAGTACGGAGCTGCACTCAGTGCTTTATAATAAGGAACCAGATGAATGTTTGAATTTTCTAAATGAGCTGTTTAATTTTAATCAGCCATGGGGGAAAATGCTTCAAAAATTAGACTAAGAATTGGATACCTACCCAGGCTTCAGGCACTTCACCCTGCCTGTTTGGGAGCAGCTCTCTCTTTCACACCCTTACTTCCAGACCAGCTAATTAAGTGCAGGTTCAAGCTCAGATGTTTCTCCATCTTTTAACTATTGTAATGCATTCTAGCTGGCAGGAGCACAGTGAGCCCTTGTAGTTATCCCAGGGGCAGTTGACAGAGATAAGAACCACTTAAACTCTCAAGCTGTACAAAACACACTTTTTTTTTTTTTTTGGTAAAGATACAGTCTAGGGAATATGGTTTTCCCTTCCTTACATAGGAAGGAGACTTCCTTCTTTTCCTCTCACACTTTTTCTGTCTTAGTCTTAACTCATATTTTCAGAAAAGCATTCAATTAGGACGAATCATTCCCACAGAAGGCCAGATTGTCAGCTGCTCTAAATCAGTGCAGCTCCAGGGAGGTTATTCTGGCTGCAGTGCAGATAGACCAGCTTCCCTCTTCCGCCCTTCTGAGACCTCAGGCAGGTTCAACATCTGGCGGAAGCACTCTAATGTCTGAAATAAAGCCAGGCCTCCACAACCTGTGAGGCTAATATTTTGGTCTTCCTACCACTGAAATTACCTCCATGTGGTATTTCAGGTATGACAGACTGAAAATGATTTACAAATTGCCTAATTTCGTGACCATTTGGAATCACAGGTACAGGAACTATTTAATTCAGTTTTATTCCTTCTACTCTTATCTCTGTCTAACACCTGTTTAAGAAAATATATAGTATCACTTTTTATTCCTTTTCTTTCAGGGTCTTTCTCTGCTTTATCTTGCCTATTTGTTGCAAATATTTTCCTATTAGGGTCTCAACTCTTGAAATGAAATCTGATTGTGAGACAGTGTTTCTAAAAGAATTTATCTCATATTTTCTCTCTGGTTTGAAAAGAAGCACATAAAGAAAACAAAATGCTTCCTGTATGGTTTTTTGTTTTGTTTTTTTTTTTTCTCTTCTTCTACTCAGCAGGTGAATCAAGAAATTTCTCAGCAAATTAGATATGGGTTGGCTCAGGAGAAACAAATATTTTGCAGCTTGTCCTTAGGAACCCTTGCTACAATGACTAACTCCAGTTGGTATGGCAAAAACACTCTCACAACTACATTAGAAGGTAGCTGAAAGCATCTGAGTACTCCCAGCATAGAATCATAGACTATTCTGAGTTGGAAGGGACCCATAAGGATCATCAAAGTCCAACTCCTGGCCTTGCACAGGACACCAACACCTGGCCTTGCAAGAGTCACACCATGTGTCCAAGTGCATTTTCCAGGCGCTTCTTGAGCTCTGTCAGGCTGGTGCTGTGACCATTTCCCTGAGGAGCCTGTTCCAGTGCCCAACCACCCTCTGGGTGAAGAACCTTTTCCTAATATCCAACCTAAACCTCTCCTGACACAACTTCAGGCCATTCCCTCAGGTCCTGTCACTGGTCACCACAGAGAAGAGATCAGTGCCTGCCCCTCCTCTCCCCGTCATGAGGAAGTTGTAACTGCAGTGAGGTCTCCCCTCGGTCTCCTCTTCTCCCGGCTGAAAAGCTGTGACCTCAGCTGTTCTCATGTGGCTTCCCCTCAAGGCCCTTCACCATCCTCATTGCCCTCCTTTGGACACTCACTAATCACTTTATATACTTCTTATTTGTGTCACCCAAAACCGCCCCCAGCACTCGAGATGAGGCTGCCCCAGTGCAGAGCAGAGTGGGACAATCCCCTCCCTTGCCTGGCTGGCGATGCTGTGCCTGATGCACCCCAGGACATGGTTGGCCCTCCTGGCTGCCAAGGCACTGCTGGCTCATCTTCGACTTTCTGTCAACCAGGACCCACAGGTCCCTTTCTGTGGCACTGCTTTCAAGACTCTCATTCCTCACCCTGTCTGTATGTCCAGGGTTGTCCTGTCCCAGGTGCAGAATCCAGCCCTTGTCTTTGTTAAACTTCACACAGTTGGTGATTACCCATCTCTCTAATTTCTTGAGATGTCTCTGCAGGGCCTCTCTGCCTTAAAGAGTCAACAGCTCCTCCTAATTTAGTATTGTCAGCAAACATACTTTTTATACCTAAGAAAGCATAAATCAGTTAATATGGGAAATGACTTGCTTTTTCTTCTTCCGCAACAGCCACATATGTTATCTAGCACAGTTTGAATGAAATAAATACACAAATTACAGAAAGAAGATCCTACAGTTTTACAATTACCTCATCTATTCAGCATTTCTTCCTTGTGATCTAAATAAATCTGTTTTTAATTGCAGCTTTCTTCCCAATTAGTCCAATGCAGTTCTGAACATGACTGGGCTTAATGAAACTTCTGTGTTGCAAGGTGAAAGTCTGAGACAGACCCCAACAAATCATCCTGCTGTGAGCAGTGAGGTTGGAGAAGATGACCTACACTGTTCTTTATAACTCTGGGAGTTTCCTGCTTGTTTTTCAGACAATGTATCCAACATTTTTTTTTTAAATGCAGCACTGCATTTTTAACAGGCACCTCTTTAGTATTTGAACAGTTGACCTGTTGAGCCTTCGTGTCTGTGGGACAGCTCTTGCCATAACCTCTCTCTTTAGAACAGGGGTAAATAGCAATTAGATTGACCAAAAATAATTTTTAAAAATGTGTAAAGTTCAAGTGAGGGTTTCTTTCTTTCTTTTTTTTTTTTTCCTTAACATTTGAAAGAGGAAAGATTTTACCTTACATTTTCACGTCAGTTTGAAAAAGTTTAAACTGTCTTTTGGGCATAGTTCAAAAACAGAAGCAAGGTGACATGTGGTCGGAGGTACTTCACCCATCCCAAAGCCAGGGGATCAGGCTTTTGTCTGATGCACTGCAGATGGAAAAAATCTCTCTGATGGTGTTAGAAAGTGTTCTATAGTGATAGACTTCCATTTAGCTTTAAATCATAGAATATTTTTCTGGATTATGGGCTAGAGCTCTCTTTGGCATGTGTGAACTCTTAGACTATACAATGATTCTCATAGCAGTATACTGCCAAATTCATTGAGTTGTCCTAAGAAGAGTAATATATGAAAAAAATCTGCTGTCTGGTGATACAAGTTTCTATTTATTCTGCTAAGGCAAAGTGTGGATCAGAAGGTAAATCCCCTGCTTCTTCCTTCTGCTCCTCCTCTCTGATTTTATCTAGTCTTTCAAATATATATGTACTTTTAAAGCACAGTTTTAAGGAACTATTCAAAGAATTCAATTCAAATTCATTTACTGGGCCAACACACCATTTTTTGCAGTTAATTAAATAATTGCTGAAAAGATTTTGCCAACTTTTACCTGTGGTGGTGCATGTTATCTCAGGATAGTTCTCTAAATTTCCTCATATCCTTTTTTTTCTCCTATTTTAGTAGCAACCAACACATACTTTTCTTCCAAGGTTTTTACTGTACTCCTGGCTGAAGAGCCATGCACAAGTGCCCCAAGTTCTCTTCCCTTTGTAGCCCTAACTTCTCCCTTTTCTGCAACTATTGCAGCATTGAGATGCCTGTTAATATGAGGACATTCTGCATGACCTGTCAGTTGACCAAAATTTTTATAGTCATATTATATATGAATCACTGGTTGCAAAATAATGTTCTTTGTTTCACAGCAAGGGTGGGACCCTTTCTTTCTTTCTTTCTGAAAGAAACACGTATCCTTAGATTCCCTATCTTGGTTCTGAAATGTATGAGATGTATAAGACATATATAGATATATAAATGACATTGGTGTTTAAGAGAACAAAAGTAGGGTGGGTCCAGAAGTGTAACTACTGGGAAAAGCTCTTGCCTGTGGTGATTACAAATGTTGTGCTAGCAAAATATCCTCCTGAATAATTTATAGCCCATGAAAGTGAAAAATATCTGAGTTGAAACAGCAAGTGTGTGATCCAAAGAATATTGAAGTCAGTGGGCACCTTTCCATTGGCTTCAGCAGACTTTGTCAATGATGTAAAAGTGGTTAAAGGGATTTTGCTCAAATGTTCCAATATTTACCCTCTGGATTTGAAAGCAGGGTGAACATTTTCGCCTCGAAAAAGGATTTAAAAAAAGCAGTTGAAAAAAAGTATGAAAAAATTGTCTGCAGTTGAAATTGTCATGATTGAACAGATATGCCGAGAGGAGGAGGAGGTGCTAGCTCTCTCAGAGACTCACTACAAGCTAATATGACTGTGTCATTGTGACACAAAGACAAACAATGAAAATCACTCATGCCTTGATTATACAAAGATCTGTATGGTGGGTAAGGAACGGTTAAGGACAGATAGATTCAAAGGTTCTAGAAGCTGATACTATTTCTTCTATTTGATTGCTAAGATTTTAGCATATACTTCTACCCTTGGTAGGTGGAGGCTACATCTTCTTCTGTTGTCCTTGTGGTCTTTAAATCAGTTTCTTGATTGAATTTAACGCAATTTGGATTAGACTCTAAGTTAATTGTATGATTGTTCTTATGTGAAGAAGGTAGATATTTTACTTTAGGACTACGTATGACCACAAACATTCCTTATTAGTATGTATACTTTAGGAGAGATTTAAATTTACTGTGAGAAACCAACCAACAATGAAACAGAAAATACTACGGTGAACCTTTTGCAGATAATATAAATACTGATTGATATACCTATAAAAATTATACTAATTGATATCCCTATAAAAATATTAGGAGGGTTTAATTAAGATCACAAAAATGTTTTTCAACAAGCTACATGATACTCATGGTTAAAGCATGGCCTTTAATGATGGTTTTACCATACACACAAAAGCTATTGATTCATCAAAATGTGGTTTAATTTGAAAGCGCTTACAAAATCGTTCTCTGAGTTCAAACAGGAGAAAAAATTATTTTCCTCTCTTTCTTTCTTTCTTTACGTCTTTCTCTTTTGTTTTCTTTCTTTCTTTAAATCTTGCACCCTCTTCCTCTCTCCACCCACTCCCTCTCTCATTCTCCCTTCCTCTCTCACTGCAGCTTAATTTCCTCTCATCTGTTCTCTCCTCTTTCCTTCTTGCTTTTTTCTTTCTTCTTCTCCCTTTCCTTTCCTTTCCTTTCCTTTCCTTTCCTTTCCTTTCCTTTCCTTTCCTTTCCTTTCCTTTCCTTTCCTTTCCTTTCCTTTCCTTTCCTTTCCTTTCCTTTCCTTTCCCCACAGCATCTAAAATACCCTTGAACAAATCTTTAAAATGTTCATGCAAGGAAAAATATGTACAGTATCATATGATTTTTTAATCTCTCCTTGGTTTACTGAAAGTGATACTGGTATCTCATGTCTTCACTAGCAGGGAAAAAAACCCCAGCTTGTATGTACATTTAATGGGGGAGTGAGGGGGGAAAAAAATCAGAACAGTAATCCAGAACAGCAAACAAAACCCGTCCTTTGAGGGAGCAGTGGGAAATGACAACATACTTTCATTTTCCTACCTTTGGGGAAAGACTTTCAAAACAGTTCTGGGCATGATGTCCAAAAACTACATTTGAAGTAAAAGTATATAAGCCACTACATTCAAAGAGCATTAAGCATCTGTCTGAAACTCACTAAGGTAAGGAAATTCAGAATTAAGACTGTAACTCCATACTTAACTCACACCTTTGTAGTCAGTCCATATGGAATGACAGATCACCCACTGCTAAGAGACCACTGTGATTACAGATTTAATGTTGAATGTCTTTGCTCTTTAAGTGCTGAACTGCAACATAGGAATGTTAACCTATTTGTTAGTTTTTCTTTTTTTTTTTTTTTTTACAGCAATGGGGATAAAAGCAAATAAAAACATATGAAAGCTTATGTTTTGAAATGGCTTTTATTTTAATTTTTGCAATTTCTGTTTTTTTTCCAGTGATGAAATTTGAAGAAAAACTAATTATGGGAAAAATCATGATTTTTTACTATGATCTTATGCCAAGTTTCAATCCAGTGCAAAATTTTACAGTCGTGTGAGCCCCTAAAGAGAGAGGTTTATAATGGAAGCATTGACAAACCCTTAAGCAGAGCAAGGCAAGTAGGTGTCTCTATAATATTGCTCAATAAGAACCTTGTAATTACAGCTCTCTATAGAAGGTGGGAGTACAGGGGGAATGAAGGATTTTCCTCCATGTGATATTTCTGGCATAATTTGTGCTGAGGTTTGTTGAGCCATAACCACAACTCACTTCTCCACTAACAAAATATTAATGGTACAACAGTTTTTCACTAGACTTGTAAAAAAAAGTTGTTTCCTTACCAAAACTGTATTTTATTGCTTATCTTTCAATTGTAGCTAAGAATATGGTTTTGAAATTTATCTAGTTTATGAAAATTGTCCTCTTGTGAGAGGAATATGTGACATTTCAGCAAAATCACACTTCGTTCCAAGGAAATGGATTTTGTGGGCTTTTATTTTGTGAGTTCAAAGTCTCCACTGTCAAGTCCTTTGAAACTATTCTTCTTTATCAAAATTTAAACAGGCATAAAAACTTTTCACTGATTCGTTCAGTCAGGTTACCCAGCTGCAGCTTCATCTTTAAAACTTTATGGCTATGATCTTCCATCTGTAATTCTTTCCATGTTGCATTAAAGATCACCCTTGTCTGCTTGGATGTATCACTTTTTCTCCAACATCAAGACATTGCTCCTGTAACATCCTCCAAAGAAGAATAACCACAGAAAAGGCCTTGGAAATAACTTTTCAGGATTGGACCACATGGAAGAATACTGTAACTGTAATCTCATGTAGGATTTCTATCTCTAGGACAGGTAGGATGGAGAGGGAAGAAAAAGGAGAGAGATTATCTAGTAATTTCATATACAGTGAGACATGGAAATATTAGTATCAGTGTGGAAATGGACAGAAACATAAATCAAGGCATTCTGGTGAGATTAAAGACTGAGTGTAAAAGGTGTAGGCTTTTGGCAAGTATTCTTGAATATGAATGTCCTTTTTTTTCATTACACACTAATGGTCACTGTTCTTGGCCGTTTCTTGGGTCACGTTCCCATTAACCTGTCTTTGAGCTGGTTTTTTTCCATATAGTCTTTGATTTACAGCACATTAAATAAACTGAGATTAGCTTCCCTGAAACCAAGAGAGTTTTATGCCAGCATAAATCTGATATAGCTGAAAAGGCAGCTCAACTTTGAGGACATTAGGATTTGGCTTTAAATTACAGTGTTGAAAACCTCACAAAATTGAGTCCCTTCTATCAAATCCTGTAGGAAAGACAAATAATACTACTTTAGATCTTGCTCTCCAGGCTCACTGTACATGTACATGTCCATTGCTAAGCCCCATAGCTACTCATCTTTCCTTGCTGATGAAAGACTAACTTCCCATTCCTCTGAGGTGGATGAAAGGATGGCAGTGGTGTAAAGTGAAGGCTAAATGCTTTTAATCCAATCAGACAAAACCCCCTTAGCTCAGATGCTGATGAAAACAACATCTTCCCCACCAGCCCCAGCCCATGAAAGCAGAAGTTGTGCAGGGTCAGGCACTGGGCAGCGTTACTGTTGCATTCAAAACTGATATGGTTTTGCTCAACAAAGGTGTATGCCCAGGGCACCGGAACAGAGGTTGTCCCTTGATGATTTAACATCCCCTTCACCTCCCAGCCTCATTGTGGAGGGTATTGTGGCCTGCATCTCACAAAACAGCTGCATCACTCTCATGCCAGATGGGACTGATGATACTGACCCAACTCCTCTGACTGCTTTTGACTGCATTGACCTTGAGGCCAGAGATTTTCCCAGGGCTGCCTCATATTGTTGTTCTAGGATTATATGTTCTCCAAAATTGTTGCTGAACTACAGCATGTATTTTACTATCCATATGTTTGGGGTTTTTTGGACAATAATTTAAGATCATAAAAATTTATATATGAATCACACACTTGCAGGTGTATGTGGAACTTCCCAGATATATTAAGCTAAAAAGACCCAAACCAACTATGCTGTCTTCCCTTGCATGGGATTAATGGCTCATCCATCTTTGTTAGTTACTATTCCACATAGCTATTCCCAGCGCCTACTATAGGTTGTAATTTGGACTCAGTTAAAGCTTTCAGTGAACTGTAATAGTCTGTCATAACATCAAAAGCATTAACAAAATTAAGAAAATGGTTCTACTTCAATAAGACACCTGAGAATCCATCCAGGTATCTGCTCACAGGCATACTTAAATTTGGGGCCTGATGCTCATTTCCCTCTAAGACGGCTAATACCATTTTAGAACAGAGATGTCAGGCAGTCCCATGAAAAACCAGGTTGGGTCCTGTGAGTTTAAAATGTCAGACAATAGAAAAAGAAAATGGTTAAGTCCTGAAAATTATTTTAACTCAACCAGAATATACACCCTATACATTGCTGGCCTTCATGCCACAACAGAAATGTCTATATATTTATCACAATGGAACAGCAAATGCAATGTATATGTAATTTTGCCTTGAAAAGTTATGTTGGTGATGCAAGAATGATTCTTTTTAGCATGTGGAGGATTTAAGTTTAGAACCCTAATATAATTTAGATTTAAATTTCTAAAGCTTTAATATTTGCTGAGTGTTTAAAGAAGGAAGAGAGGGCAAAAGACAAAGAAAATTCATAGGAGCACTGGTAAGCACATATCATGACCCTCTGCCCACAGGACACAATGGTGGCTATTGTGCTGCATGCCCAAACTCAGACTCTGGCTTCACCGGAAGGTGTAGGGCTACTGAAGGCTGCAGCTGGCCCTTGGTCTTCCAGCACACGTGTGTAATGTTAATGTTGCATGGTGCCTCTGAGGAGCCACGGTCCCTACTGGCCCTTCTCTTCCTCACTCATTCTGGAGAGGCTTAAGGCAGTGTGTGCGTGTCTGTAGGGGACACGTGGTCTTACTGATCTGCAATGATGTGGATTAATTTGTTGCCAGGCTTCCCACAAAGGATGCTGCTTCATACTCACTTGGAGGAGCTTGAAGAAGTCAGAAAATGACACTGTTCTCCCAGTGCTGAGAAGCTGATGAGGCCCAACAAAGCATAAGAGTCCTGGTAGCTGTTTCAGTGGCCTTGAGGGGAAAAAATGAAGGACAAATCTGCCTTAGCTGCTTGCCCTTCTGAAATAATAGTTGTGCTTATATAAAACACAGATACATATATATGTTTCAGATGAATATTTCCCAAGAGAGCCTTTTTACTCTGGATAGGGACAACAGCCTTTGATGGGCTATTTCTTTCTTGTGTGCAAGGTAATTTTGGATCTTGTACCCAGACTGCGACAAAATCCCCATTTACTAAACTTACTCAGACCATCCCTCCCTTGGCCATACTCCCTGGGACAGCGTGCCATCCTCCTGGAAAGCTGTCTGGTTGATTGTGATTCTTCTGACATGTTTTGACATTAACCTAATTGTCTGGGAAATCATTGCAAAGCTCCCAGCTCAGTGTAAAAATCACTTCCATTTCCTTTCTGGGTTCGTGGCACTTAGGGACATGGTTTAATGCTGGGCTTGGCAGGACTGGGTCAAGCATCAAGCTGTTTGACTTGATTATCTTAAGGGTCTTTTCCAACACAAATAATTCTATGATTTTATGATCTTTTAGGGGAAAAAATAGCCAGCCAGAAGCACCTGAAAAGGCTAGAGGGTATTATATCTCTTTGTGCTTGAATATTATGTGCAGTTCTGTTTTTTCACATCAAAAAAGTAAAACTAGTAGAGGGAAAAGTAACAAGGATATGGACAAATGTGTGGACAAAAAAAATGGAGAAACTTCTGCAGGAGCAAGGAAGGAGGTTTACAGCCTAATAAAGAGACACAGCACATACATTATTAGTGCACATACTGAAAGCCTAAGAAGGCATAAACAGCTCAGACAATATGATTAAAAAAAGATTATTTATACTATCTCCATAAAAAACCTGGGGAGATATCAAATAAAAAGATCAGCTGTCAGAGTGAAAGCCTGCGAATGGCAATGCTTACTCATACATAAGAAGTCTTTGTGGAAATCATTGCAGATGTTATGTAGCCCAACAGTTTTTTTGTGATTGGTTAAGTCCTTGGAAATACAATCCAACAAAGGCTGTTAAACCAAATCATCTATCTCTGTCTCAGAAATCGCAGGCCACTTAGATATGTAGAAAAATCTTGGTGAAATGTTGTTTATCACAGACAGTTGGGTGAAAGAGGGAGAAGCCAGGGCTAACTTTCTTAAAGATTTATAAGTGATTTCTAATCTCTCAGTATATTTCTAGGATTCACAGAAAGACCATTCTGACTGGCCTTAACTCAGGATTAATGTTAACTAAATTTAAATTTTCATCTGGAGAAGATAAAACAATAGTGAACTAAAACACCTCATAGAAACAACAACATAAAAAATAAAATTAATAATCCATACAACTTCACAAATTAACCTTTGCATTTTCATCAGGAGAAGAAGGGAAGATAACTTGGAATCTCTGTTGAATTTTTTTCCTATAGAATAGTTATAAACCATACTAAATTTAGATGATTATTGAAAGAAATAAACTGGAAAAGTCCATGGATACCCAGTGCCAAAATCCACAGTAATTCCAGCTCCCTAGCTGCAAGGTTTTGAGTATCTCAGCAAAATACTTTATTTTCTAAAAAAGCAGTAGAGAAGTCAAATCAATGAACAACCAATAATGCAGAGAGGATAAAGTGTAAGAAATTTTATATCTGTAACCAAAGGAGTGACAGAGAAGAAAAACTGCCTTATATGACACCCCTCTTTACACAGGAGGAGAAAAAAATCCCCATGAGTAACCATAGTACTCTGTTGCCTCTCATATTAATTATTAGAGCAGGAAACATCACAAGGAAATGTGAAGAGCCAGAAGGAGCAGAGGCATTCTTCAAAAAGCTGGAAAGTGAATTGCATTGCAAGTTGGATTTCAACAAAATGAACTCACAGAACTTGAAGAAATACCTTAAGATTGCTACCCAGTAATGCAAAAAAGCTAATTAGAAAATAGATTTAAAGGAAAAAAGAACCTCTGGAGGAAGAGACAGGAAATAAGACGAGAAAAAACAGCATAATATGCAATAGAAAAAGAAAAGTATGCCAGGTGAAAGACAGCTTCTACAGTCAGTGTAATTCATGGTATTATTACCATTAGAGTGATATACTAAAACCTGGAAATACGTGTTCCTTGCAGGTGACTATATAAGATTTCTAGTCAGCTATCTAAGATGTAGGTATTTTTATTTTGTTTCTAGAGCAAGGGAAGATAAATGCCATGGTCTTCAGCACCCTTAAAATTTTAGGACCACTGGACTTCAGTCAGATTCTCCAGCCCTGGGATTTCTTTACTTTTTATTCTTTACTTTTTGCCAGAGAAAAAAAAATTCCAGAAAGATGATCTGAATAGCACTGTACTAGGTGTCAGTATTCTTCTGTAAGGGTATACATTACTTTATGAAGTAGAAGAGCTGAGATCAAGTCTTTAGTCTTAATCAGAGGATGGACTTGAATCATATTCTTCTAGAACCAGAGTCTGTACCCTCACTGTTGGCATGTCTTTGAAACTGCTCAATTCTCTCTCTCATTTTGACTAAGACCATCTTCCTGGAGATAAAAAAAACCACCGTCTAAATAATTTTTTGTTGAAGTTTTATCAAAACTAGCACAAACTCACCGAAAAAAAAAGTCCTTCCAGTAAAAGACAATGTCACACGGGAAAACCCCACAACAACTTCAATGGAAAATCCTTTCTTAGACCTATGATGACTTTTATAAGACAAACAACAGAAAGATATGTAAGAGGAAACATAAACAAGGGGAGATGGAACTGCTTAAGCTTACAAATTCCTGTAAATATTCTAATGCCATTTAGCCTATCGAGTTTGTGTGGAGCCCCTTGTGTTCCCAGGAATGCATTCTGTGGTGCTGTGACATCACAGGCAGCTTCATCAGCACCTCCGTCCTACAATAGAAAGGGAGGTAACCATTTAGAACCTTAAATCTCGCTAAAAAATTGTGTGACGTGACTTTCTATGTGGCATGAGAGAAATGAAGTTTGGCGCCAGACTGGAGAAACCTGCATTGCTAATAGTGAGACTGGACAGATCCTGTGATCTCAGTGACACACTGACACATTGGAAGGACACTGATACAGCAAGTGCTGCCTGATCCACACTGCCTCTGAAGGAATCTGGTATTTAGCTCTGTGAACAGCTGCTCTGCAGCTAGTGACATGAATTCCTCATTAGCAATGTGTGATTAATATGTGCTTTTCTGGAAGTATGCATATTTTTTCCTTCAGCTTCATGACCTCTCTCTTCCTCTCTCCAGAAAGGGTTTAATTTCTCCTACAATTAACCTCATTTTGTAGAACAAGTGTGTTTCATTAAAATTCAATGCTTTACTGAGGAGAGATGAATCACAGAATCACAGAATATTCTGGGTTGGAAGGGACCCTCTAAGTGAATGGCCCATGTGGAAGATACAACTAATCAGGATTTATATATCCTGCTGGTTTTGGGGGGAGATGCTTCCAGTCTCAGAGGTGGAGATAACTAACTTCTTTTTCTCTCCAAATCGAATAAATATCAATAGTACCTCATGTTGGCTTCCAAAGCAAATCCTTAGTACCTAAAGGAGAGTGTCTACCTCTCACTTCTTCTTGGGGTTTTTGTTACAGCAAAGCAGCAATGATGTGAAGAAAGAGTAAATTATGGGATTGAGGCCAGTCAAGGTAACGGCTGAAACAGAAGCAGGAATGTGAGCCATGGTAGTCGCTCTTCAGTCTGCTGGAAGGGATTTTAATTATGCGTCTAAAACTCTGTGACTTTGCAGAACAAATAAAAATTTCAGCTAAGTATAACATTCACATGGAATGCCATTAGATGTTAAGTAACAGACCCAATGCCTTTTACCACTGTTAGAAAGATCATACTCTATTTTGTTTTCATTTAAACGAGACAATATTTTGTCCTTTATTTCAATAGCTATTAGAAAATTCAATGTATTTAGAGGGTGGCAGCGTTTTGGGTTTTTTTCCCAATTTTTGCTTTACATCTCTTGTCAATGTGTTGTCTATGTGCTGTCTTTCTGAAACATTGTAGTAATTACACTTAGGTTCAAATTTGTAGAAGAATCTCTTTATAGCCTCTCAATTGCTGTGAAAGCCAGCAAATAAGTGTGTGGTAATTAAGCACTTAAAAATAGAGCCTTGTTTGCTTATAGATCTTCTGGTGTTTAGGTTTGAAGAAGTACTAAGTAAAAAGTGTATGAATTCCAGGTTTTCAGTAAGATGACTTTTCTAACAATGGAAAAAAATGGTAACAGGTAAATAAAGAATTGAAAAACTGTGATTTTCAAATGGAGTGCTACAAAGTACTGTAATAAGAGACCAGAGAAAAATTATTTGAAAAACACTTGTATAATGTTTGAGAATATGACTGTAGCATCTGCTTCTGAGTGCCTAATTTTCTCTGACTCCTTGCAGCCCTGATGGGAAGACAACATGAAAAGTCATTGTCACGATTTTCCTAAAAGGAGAGCACAGTTATACTTGCCATGCGGGAACAGCAATGGCAGACTGAAATAATTCAGTTAGCTGTCAGTTTATATCAGCTGAAGGATTTTATACACTTGATTTTTTTATTTATTTTTCTGCTTAGCTAGTACTCTTCTGTGTTAGCATACCTACTGTTCTCAAACAATAGGATTCAAGGTGAGGTCACCCCAGTGCAGAGCAGAGTGGGACAATCCCCTCCCTTGCCTGGCTGGTGATGCTGTGCCTGATGCACCCCAGGACATGGCTGGCCCTCCTGGCTGCCAGGGCACTGCTGGCTCATACAGATGTGTGGAGGAAAACAATGTGTTTTACGGAGACTTCACTAAATAGATACCTACTACAGAGTACAGGACTGTACTCTTGTGTGACATCACCTTGCTCTGAGGCATTGCATTTGGTTCTCTCCATGCACACCTCTGGGGTTGCCATCCACTACATTGGACAGACAGAATTTGTAACACAAACCCAGACTCTGGCCAGAGCACTGCAACATCAGGGGATCTAGCAGATTTACCAGCAGATCTCGCCTGAGATACGAGGGAAATCCTGCTTGGGAGGAGACTTGTCTACAAGAACAAGTGTAGGTAGAGAGACATTAACACCTTGGTGCTGTGCTATCAGGTGTCTGCCATTTCAGGTTGTGCTTCTTTGCTTCTTTTTATCTTCTTGACTTTCTGTCCCTACCATTTGTTTCTTAAAGCACAGACTGCATGTGGGAAAGTGCTGGTAGGAAAGTTCTTAGTGTATGTGAGATATTAATGTACTCTCTATTGCCTCAAACTGAGAGGAAGCAAACCCTTCTATCTGCATTTTCCTTTGATGTTATCTGGCATATATCCAGGAGCTGTACTAAAGCTGGCTTCCCAGTTCTTCTCTTTGCACGGCTACATCCATACCCCATATCAATGTCCCCTCCTGTCCCCTTGATTACTGCTCCCCATACTTTGCCTTTTTTCTTCTATGTCCTTGCTCTTGCTGCCTACAAAGTCCCCAAATTAGCCTCAGCCAAAATGGTGACACTGGGGGATTAAGTGTTAAGTTTAAAGGAAGCACCCTTTTCACTGTTGCAGTAGTTTCAGAAGGGGGGAAAAAAAGGTGTTCTGAGCTTTTAACCAATATGAAGCATGATATGGTAGACCAGCCAAGTCACACAACACAAATGTTTCCAGCAGAGAAAGATATTTTCGTTACTGCAAAATTCTAGCTATTTCGCACCATCCATTATGTTGATCCATGAGCATCTTCTTCTTAGGAAAAAAAAGCCAAAAAATATGCTTTAATTTGATGCACGGATTGCATGGCAAGGCAGTTCACTTGGCACGATCCACAGAGCCTGTTATTCTCCTTCACCCTGTTCCGAGCTCTGAAAACACCATTCTGGCAAATGACATCACTGCATAATTTCTCAACTGGACCAGTATCCAATGCTTTCATTGTCAGAGGACACATCTAACGTGTTTCATTCTCTAAAGCAAGGACTGTCTACTGGAGTGCCCCTGCAGTGACCAACTCCTTTCAGTAGCACTGCCTTGAGAACAAAATGCTGTATGCACCCTGAAGGAGTGAAGGAAGGAAGAAGGGAATGAAGAAAACAAAGACAAAACCACGGAAGAGCTGGCACAGACACAGCTGAGGAAGATAACGAAAGGGTAAAGAGACTCCATGGAAAGCATGGTGGGTAACATGCCGGAGCACTGTAAAACAGCCTATATAAACCTCTTCTGTTTTGCTTGAGTTTAAAGTTTTAACTTGGCAAATGATCATCTCTGTTTAATAATACTTTTTACTGGTCTCAGTTGTGTGTTTAATCCTTCTCTTTTCTACTGTTCACAGAGTTTAATTTGGCATCCTCATTGTTATTTATTAAAAATTCATTGAAAATATCTTTGCATTCATGGGTTCCAGTCTTGAGTGATTCATTAATATGGCCACCTTCACTAATTCATTAAACAATTCATTAAAATGCCTGCATTCACTGAACATTCAGATGCTTTATTTTAATCTCCAAACGTGCAGAATTTAAAAATCTCCTGACACAGTACACTAAAATCCCCACACGATAAAGGTTTCATAACATTGTACCCACCCCTTAATGCATGTGTTAATCACAAATCTTATATGGAAAGTTGTGCACATTGTTTACAGGTGGTCTGTGTGGAATACATTCCTTATTTTATTCCTACCATTAAATGTAGTATCTCAGATTAAACTCTTCACTGTGTTGGGAAAACTTCCCTGTCCAACCATCCAGGAGCCACTCTGGCAGTCACTCTTGCACCAGCTGAGCTGGGACTGAAGCCCCTTCACAGCTACGCACTCCACACTCACACAGTCAGACCAGGTTTCCTTACAGGCTTCACGCCAGGTTTCTCAGAGCGGAACCTCAGATGTCCAGATCCTTACAATAATTTAATCATAGTGCAATAACTAAATATCTAAATAACAAAATAACAGCCAGATCTGGACGGCTCTGAGGAGGGACCCCTAACAGAAGAACCTCTGCACTTTTACAGTCAAAGCATGGAAAAGTCTGGGGGTAGTTGGCTCCTGCTGTGTCTCTCCGTGTCTGGTCATCTGTCTCTGCCACAGGTACCTGAGCCCTTTGTTCTGCAAAGGGTTGGCAGTTCCTGCCCTCTTTCTTCAGGCTTGGGCTGGGGCTCTTGTCCTCCAAGAGCTCAACCTCCGGTTTGCACACTGAGGTACCTGCACTGAATGTACTCCTTGACAGCTGGGCTACCACTCCAGCCATCTGCACACTTCCATCCTTAATTCACAAAAGTAGAACCACACAGCAGCAAAGAGCTGCTGTAAGAGCTTGGGTTCTCTTAACAGCCTTTTCCTTTCCACCTCATACGTCCTTCCTATGGTCTGAAGTTACTGGACCACCAAAAACTTGTTTGCTTCAAACACTAGAAAGTTTCTCACCCAGGGTTTTTGCATGCTGCCTCTAAAGTGCCAGTAGAGTGGATGTGCTAAGACATGAGATATGCAATGTTTGGCCTCTGATTTGCTTTGTCTTCAGGTCAGCCTCCCAGGACATGTAATATGCAAAATGCCAGATATAAATGCAAGATGGGAACAGCACAATGGCAGAGCAAGAGGGCTTTGGAGGCCTGACTGGATAAGGGAGGGCTGATTTCAAAAAGTCCCAGTGCTGTGTGGATGCAAATTACTCCAAGTGCCAGAATGTTAGCTCTGGGACAATGTGGCATGCACCACGCATGGAATTGTTTTTGTGAGTGACTCAATAGAGGTTTGGAAAAGCTGGACCATGTTTCAATTATAAACATGTGCTAAGAATGGAAATGTCTTCTCCGGATAAGTGCCTGAATAATTTACAGTTATAATTTACAGTAATAATTTACAGTTGCTGTCTCAATGACATTCCCCTGTAATATCTTATATAAATGTTAGTTTTTGCAAACACAGGGATTGCAAAACATCTGGTCAACTCTAAATTTCTTTGTTTAGCAGTGATGGTAGTGGAACACATCATCTGAAGGGCAGTACCTCTTGTATACAGGTGTGAGGTATGAAGACTTGGCTTTCAATGTCCGTTTCTGTTTTTGTCTTCATTTGTTATCTCTTGGGAGATGTTATGAAGACTTCAAAAGGTCAAGCCCCACAGTACGCTGACTAAAATGTTTGGCGTAGAAAGTTTGATTTAAAGGAATGTAAAAGGGTAGATTCATAGGAGAAATAAATAGACAGGATTAAAAAATCTGTGTTCTGAGAAATGACCAGAGTTAACACAGGTCTGTGGTGTATGAAGGAACATCTGATTGTATTTCATTCCTTAGCAGTGAAATAAGAACAGTTCCGCATTTTGAAGGAAAGAATCTTCCATGTTATCAAACAGACATAAGTCACAGAAATAATGAATATCCTTAGATTCAGACCGAAAGAGCATGAATCAAAGTGTAAAAAACAAGTTCGTTTTGTTTCTGGGGTTTTTTTGGCAAACATATGTAAAATTAAATGCTTACTTTGTGTATTCATATATTATGACTTTGCATGACAACTGCTGAAATCATTTGTTTAAGTGGTTAATGGTCATTATTCTCATGCATCACTGAACAAAGTGTGCAGTGATCTATAATTATTTTTCATAAATATGAAGTCTATAACTGTTTAACAAACCTTTCAAGGTACTATTTCTGGTGCGTGTTTCCATAGAGAATAAAATTTTCCCAGTTGTAGTCTTAAAAACTCATCAGCTTCTCAGCACTGGGAGAACAGTGTCATT
Organism: Gymnorhina tibicen; assembly: GCA_013399875.1. Taxonomy (NCBI): domain Eukaryota; kingdom Metazoa; phylum Chordata; class Aves; order Passeriformes; family Artamidae; genus Gymnorhina; species Gymnorhina tibicen. The sequence goes on from VXAZ01009369.1 coordinate 707,488, forward strand.
TTCTGACTTCTTCAAGCTCCTCCAAGTGAGTATGAAGCAGCATCCTTTGTGGGAAGCCTGGCAACAAATTAATCCCACTGGGTAGAATTGAGCAATGTTTTTGAATAGTCAGTTCATCAGAAATGTGATTTGGAGAACACTGAAATGATTTGTGACAAATCAAGCCATAATTTAAGAAAAAAAAAGAAAAGAAAAAAAAAGAGATGGGAGAGAGGAAAGAAGAGCTGGAAAAGTTGAAAAATAAACTACAAATTTTTATTCTGAGACTGATCAATAGGTTAGGAAAAAAAGAGTATAAAAGAAACATCACAAGCAAGAACTAACGACCCCTAAATGATTCCATTCAGCCTAATGCCATTTCTTGTTGTTGCTCAGGTAACAAACAGAAAATTCAGACATTCATATAGTCCTGCTCCCAAGGGCCTGAAGCAAGCAGAGTCTCGAGGTAGCCTGTTTCCTTGCACAGCCACTCTGTCCCTTGTGCTGGGTAAAAATAGTAGAGCTGTAGTAACACCTTCAAGCATAACCTCGTTTAGCTTCACCTCATTTGCCCCAGGATTACACCTGTGACTTTTCTTTGCAAAGAACAAAGAGCAGTGCTCCCACTTCTCTCTTTTCCAAAAGCTGTTCCAGAGCTTGTCAAAACCTGTGTCTTCAGGGTCAGAGGGCTGATCTAATCAGTGCTACCACCTCTATGGATCTGGACCTATGGAAAGTCACACAGTGGATACTGTAATTCAGACCCTGGAAATATATTTCGTTAGATTAAAAAAAGGATGCTGCTCTATGCCATAAAACAACTGAAACAACTCGCTGTGCAAACTTGGCAAGTGAGTAGTTATTTTGGTAAATATGTTATTTTGAAGATTTTTCTACATAGCTAACTGTTGTCTGTTCAGCAGTCTGACACATGCTTGCATAACTGACTGTAGAAACTACTTTTAACATTTTGGTGGCTGCTCCCTTTGGTGTTTTGAAGCATGCAAATAGACTCATTCATCCAACCCTCTTCCTTGACAGATTTGGCAGAAACTAGTTCTCACTTCCCGCATCTTTTTATGGGCAGTATCTGCTTTATGCTAAAAATAAAGTCACATTTATAATATACTTTCATTTTTATAAGGTGGCCTATTTGCAGCATGAATAATTCCCTGTTCTGCAGATCGGCAGCAATTTATGGTTTCACATCCACTTTCTCCACAACTGCTCATGTTGAATGTGATGGTATGGGATGTCCTGGGTTCAGACTCCTTGCTTACTGCAATTTGTCTATTTAATTTGTCAAACCATTGCATGTATTGTAGTTGGCAGTACTCTGAATAATTTCCTAGCAGTTAAATTATCTTCTGACATTTTGCAAATCAACCAAAATTTATGCCCACCAGAAGGCTGATATAAAAAAATATCTTGCTGATGACCACATCCTATTAAGGGTTCTTGCTTTCACTCCTGTACTGCAGGTTATGTACTGCAGGTTGTTGTTTATTCTGCATCTGCCTGGAAGCTTATTTGTGAAAAACAGCCTATTCCATTTTTTATATAAAGTTCAGATTTACTTTAGAAAATAGTTGATTTCAGAACTAAACAGAGCTAATGAGAGCTAAAAATCCCCTAATAAATTACATTTTTACCAACATTTCAGATCCTGAATTTGAATGTGAGGTTGCTTGTGTATAGCGATATATTGCATACTAATTTCCTCCAGATACGCCCTTAGAGGGATAATAAATCTAGTTTTTCAATCCATCCAGAACTTTAAGTGCCTGCAATTTTTCATCTTGATGGCAGTGATATAATCTAAAGCCCAGTGAAGTCAACAGGAGTCTGTTCATCAAGCGTTTGGAATATGGGCCAAGGATTCATCTTGCTATTTTTATTAAGGCAAGCTATTCATATGACAACTAGGCAAGTCCAACACAAGCATTTTGTTCAAGTTTCTTACTGAAACCCAATTGCTGTTATGACAGCATAATGATCAGCTTTTGTTTAAGGAGGACAATACAATATATACAGTGTGCCTTTGGAGTGAACTCAAGGTGGCATTTCTGTAGACATAAATTTCTCCACAAACTCTTGAGTTTTTTGTGAGTGTATGGAATGGATGTCAAGCAATAGATGAGAAACAGCACCTCTAGCTGCCCATCTTGCAGTCTCACAGGCTTTTTCTGCTCTGAAAATTATTGGTCTTTATAAGGGATATTTTCATTGCATATACAGAAGATATGTTTAATGGACACGGAATATTTATTGAAAATTTTCTTTAGAAAAATCTTCCTAGCATGTTACTGAAGTACAGTGGTTCCCATAACCAGTTTTTTGGATGCTGTATAAAAGGGTTGGACTTAATATGGTTGTCATTTGACAGAAATTCTTTTTTAGTTGTCAGCTGCTCTGGGCAAAGAGTATATGGTATTTCACAGACTTCCAAAGTGAAATTCTGAATGAATAGTGTCAAACTGAGGCAGGACAATCACCTAAAAACTATGGCAGAACTTCACAGAAAAAAATTTACTAACTCACCTAGTCCGTGTTCTTATCCTCTCTGTAGGGACTATTAGACATCATGCAATCTTATTTTAAGTGTCTAAAGCAACAGATTTAAACAGCTTCTGCAGCTCCACAATGTTCCTTCATTTATCAGTTTAATTTCATCCTGTTGTGTCTGGTTAATTCTTGCTGTAGCATCCGGTATCTTCTTGGTTCCCTGGCTACCTCTTTGTTCCAGCACATGCATTTGCCAGGTTTTGAACTGCAGCTGATATTTATTTAGCAAGGGAAGCAACTCTGAGATTGTGACCCTTTAGGCTATCCACACTCTTGTTCTCTTAACAGCTGGATTTTATCGCTTACTCCCATGTTCTTTCCCTCTCTCGCCCTTGCCCTTGTCCTTTCCCTGCCTTTCCAAATTGCTTGTGGCTTGTGTTATATTCAAGCAAGAGAAAGCAGTTCTCCATGATTTGATGCCTTCAAATCAGGACCTGCCTAAAATTGAGTGCTATCCAGTCTGATTATATAGCCTGATTTTTAGATTTGATGCAGAAATCTGTGTGAAGTTTTGTTCCTTATGTTATGAGAGAAAAGGCAGAATAATCATGGTTCCTTGGACAAACAGCAATGCTTAGTACAAATATTAAAATTATGAACTGAGTACACTAACTTGAGTTCTAGAAAGGCCTTCAAGCACTTGATGCTGTTACTACTCATGCTCTCCTAAAACAAAGAACCCCATTGCTTTTCCAAGCTTCATACTGAGCTTTATTCCCTCCACAAGAGTCCAGACTCTGTCATGTAACCATTTTCGTTGTCCAAATTTATTTGTCATAAGTGATCACGAGATAGAAGAGACATTAGCTAGGTTTGAAAATATTTTTCTTTGACTTTGTAAGCACTAGGACTTTCAGACTGAGTTTTCAACAAAGGCTGATCATATCTCAGCTTGCCTGGCTTCCTAGCTGCCATCAGAATGTTTTTGTGCCAGTTGGCTTTGTGACTTGTTCTATCATAACTGAGCACATTTATTTTTCCACTGAGACATGTTGATGCTCTAAAGAGGACAACAGCAACCACCTCTGCTTCCCTGCCAGAAGACACAAGCCCAGCAGGTGCCCAGACCCTGAAACATGTAAGATGGTTAAAGAGTAATTCAGAAACTTTCTACATGTCAGGGAAGAGTAGTACTGGCTGAGTTAGCCATTTAAGTCAGATGTTTTCTAGAGGGGTCTTTTCATGTTTACTGACTTAAGTGACTTTTCTTTCCTAAAGAAAATGGGTTCCACATTCTTTTGTTACCTGAACACACTTAAATTCCTTTAATCCCAAAGTATACTCTGATATGCAGAGCACTTTACATATAACAATTTGTCTATAATTACATATTACCCTGTGGTTTTACGAATTTGGATTTCTCTCTGGCATCCTGCAGCACTTTTGGCTGCTGGTTTCCTTGACCTAACACTCACTGTTGCCCTTTTTATTATCGAGGACCATTGGGTTTCACTGACTTTCAGGATATTTTAGAGTAACTGTTAGCTTTGTTATCCTCAGCTCATCTATATTTTATTGTACTTTCTCTTTTTGCTAACTGTATGTTTTGTCAAAGCTTTTGTATTTCTTTAGCCTTTTGAAATTCTTTCTGCACATTACTTCTTGTTGCCTCCCCAGTTTACTGCCGCAGGAATTGTAGCATCATTGTAATCGTTGAGCACGATTTACATTTTATGTCTATTCTCTTTTCCTCTTTTCTATTAATTTTGGAGGGAAAGAGTTAAATATTCATTTCTATTTTGCCTTTGGCAAAAGCTACATCTTTTCAGCACTGATTTTGCAGATTACATTTTGTATATGGCATATCCAATCATCCTCTTCATGAACTGAGCCTTTATCTTTGGAAAGATAGAAGAGAAGCAACCATTCCAGTCTACTAATTAAGTTAAGGGCAACTGTCTGTAATAGCTGGCTTATGTACCATGTTCTGCAACTTATTGTGCTCTGGGGATATTCTTTATTCAGTCAGTCAGATTAGGTGAATCAATAAGGACTCTATCTTTTAAAAGATATACTATATGAGAAAACATTTTGTGTTGTAGATTAAAAAGCATCATGATACAAATGGAGCAAAAGAGATTCTGTGGGACCTAATGTGATTGCACAGTTACCTAACTAATCATATGAAATAAAAATATGTCATGCACACTTTAGGTATTTTGCCAAGTTTTCAGCCTGATACAACATCTTTGAATCCAAGGAATGTGACATAGGATAGGGTGAGATTTTCTAGAATGCCCGGGCCTTTTCATGGTAGCAGCCAGTGTTTTTGTTTAGACCTTGTGACAACTTGTTCCTGGACCCAGTTTTCTGAGACATTCCATGTACCCTGTGCTGAGTAGCAGCTGAGTAGCAATGAGCTACCTACTCATTTCTAAGGTAAGGTGCAGAATTCTAGCACAGCATTGTCCCCCCCTTGTTCCTTCTTTACGGGTTTTTGCTCAAGCTTCTACCACTCCTGCTTACTCAGAAAAGCACTCTTGCTCTCCAACTGATTTGGAAAAAAGAAATACAGAGAGAAGAATGTGATTACAGTAAGTATAGCTCATCAGGATTGATAGGGTGAGAACTGACCACCCAGGAAAAGGCCACTGCCTTTTCTTAGTTATACAATATCCTATGATAACTGGAAGTGGTTTCCCTATCTCAAGGGTCTGGAGTACCCTATCTTTTACAATTCTGTTTTTTCATTTGTTTTCCAATTTTCCTTTCCTCCACCTCTGAGCAAAAAATAAAAATAAGTTAGAGAGATCTTTGCTTTTCATGGGGGTTGGCACTGGAACATATTAGCATGCTTTTTACCCACTCCCAGCATTTCTTTCATTCTTTCCACAAGTTCAGCACTTTCTTCACTTTTCAGAATCATTCAAACTGAAGCTACTTGATGGTAGATGTTTTCATACTTAAGGGCTTAAAAATAGAAGCTGCTTTAATGAATCCAATATGCTCAAAGAGCAAACATTATATTTTCTGATACCCTTAAGGGAAGTTTACTAACTCTAGGTTAGGATACTACTTATAAACAACCACACCCTTTGCTTAGCACAGAGTAGTTCACTTCTTGGTCAAAAACTCTTCATGTAGTTGTGAAGGAATTTCTATTAACTTTCAAAGCCACTTTTGAAAGACTGTACTATTGCCAGTTTATGCCCATGTCCTACTCATGTAAAAAATTAGTCACATGAGTCACAACAACCACGTCACTGGTTATAAAGAACTGTCTGATAGGGTGCTGTGTCTGACATCTGTCTGAGCCTGAAAAAGCAAGGTGACCCAGAATGTTGAGAAAAGGAAACTTGAAAAGGAGTCCAATGGGACCTGTGTTTGCTGAATTAGGGGCTTTGGAAATAAGGTGCTGCTGGACATCACCACACGCTTGGGAGTCAGAGCTCAGAAGAAGTGTAATTTAAACATTAAAGCTGATGTTAAACTAAATCCAGCTGTCTATGTGTTGAAGTCAATTTGAAATTAAGGTCTACAGATTTTCAGCTCCAAAAGTTCCAAAAGGAAAGTTGATGTAGTAAAAATATTGAAACAAGATGGAAACTTCTTTAAGACCTACTGTTCAAAATGAAAAATGTTGCTTGATGCAGGATGTATAGAAATGATTACTGTATTTTCAGTTTAACAGCAAAGTGAGGTTGGATAATTCCTTTTCAGTGTTATCTGGGATGTTTTCAAAGCACCCATAGCAAACAGCATATCTGCCTAAAGTAAAAATTTATCCTTTCCAGCAGATTACATTGAAAATCAGTTACTTATTGCTCTCTTAATAAGATTTGTGTCCCTGGCCCCAACACCCTGCTCAGAGAAGTGTTGACAGCAGTAGTCTCTGGCACAAATGCTGAAAAAGTTAATAGCACAGAGTCTGCTTTATTCTGCAATTACCCTGGTGCAGAAGACCCAAGACAAGTCACTGTCATTTTCATATTTCATATCTATCCTCTAAAAGATAGCTTAAAACTAAGAAAACCAGTAAAAGGGCTTCTTTAGCAAATTAATTTAACAAACTTCTGTATAGATCTGGGTATGTGCAAATAGGATATGAGGTCAGCCAACACTTGGAGCCTACATGGAGACATTCCTGCATGTATAGGAGCCCCAAAGTGTCTTGTACACATATGCTACATTTAAAGGCTTATCCAGTGACTTAGCACTCAGCTAGATTAGAGCCTACTGGGAAGATAGTCAGTTGTCCATATCATAATCAAAATAAACAAACCCAGTAACTGGCATTGACTAGATAATTACAAAGCTAAGTTTCTGTAATGTCCTATCTAATGTCCTTATAGCCATATCTTTCCTGTCATTTCTGCAATATATAAACTTGAGTAGGTAAGAGAAAGCCCTCACTTTTTATTTCAAAATTTGGAAAAAGAAAATGCCTGTTTATGCTAAATTGAGCCTATTACTGTGAAAAGCAAAAGATAATAATAACGTGAAAATTAAAACAACCATCTCATTTATAACATAAGTATGCATTAAAACAAAACTGTCATAATAGTTAATCCTGAATATATTTATCCCAATTAAATTCTGATTATATCCTGTATTCAGTACGCATTACTTTTTGAATTTGAAAGAGTATTTATATCAAATCATAACATTAGAATCCTTCATTCAGATATAAGATCCTATTAATAATTTTATCAATCCAAACCTGGCCTACTGGTTCTGATGGATCTAAGGAGGAAAACCAGTTTTTCTTACACTACTAGAAGTCCCTGAAATAAAAGATCAGATCATGGCTATGACCTTGGTCAAGCCACGAAAAGCATTTGTGGAAACTAAGGACAGTTCATTTCTTACAAAACAACTCACAGATACTGAAGAAAGGTAAATCACTGTCCAGAGTAATTCTTATGGAGTACAGATGATGATCTTGCACAGAAGTTAAACTATTTCAGTGAAAGAACAGGTAACAGGAAGCTGGCAGCCTCAAAAGGCAGCACATGAACATGTACATCCTGTAGCAAAAAACACCCATCACTATAATTGATAGTTTTTGGAAGAAGATAGAAGTGCAGTGGATTTTATCATGTTGCCAGGGGTTGAAAGTACCAGCAGAATATGAATAGATACCAAGGACAAAGAGGATGACTACAGAGCCATTAGCTCAGAGCAGTTCCTCATTGCAGTAATGGCCAAGGTAGCAGCAGAAGATGAATGAACTGTCAGCCTGAAAACAAATGGGGCACTTTTTAATTTTAAGTTGGACACAGGTGCTCAAGCCAAGGTGGTACCTGGAACAGTGATATCAGCTCTGCAAAAAAACCCCAAACCCCTCAGCAACTGAAAGGCAAACTAAAAGTGGTTAAACCTTGGGCTTCTGGCACTAAATGGGTACATGGTGAGGGTGCCTGAGTATCAAACACTAAGAATTATTGGAAAGCTACGTGGATCACCATAGTACCTCAGAAAAAAATGCATATCTTATATTTAAGTGGATAACCTCCTGGGTTCTCAAAACAGAGGGTGCAAATGTTAAGAGACAGTAAAAGACATCTCTGCCCATCTGCAGGAGGTGGTGGACTAGATGACCTTTAAAGGTTACTTCTCACCCATTCTGTGATTCTGTGATTCTATGATTCTATGATTCTATGTCAAAAGACCAATGCAACTGCATTCTATCCATCTTCCAGAAGAGAGAAAACAGAGCTAGGTTCAAAAGTCTCATCACTCCATAACCTTGGTTCTGCCACCCCAAGTCAAATACTCAAAGATCCAAATGCACATTCTTCTTGGAGTGTCCAGAGGCCAAAGGAAAAAAAAAAAAAAAGGAAAGGGGGAAAAAAAGGATGACCACCTACAAGATAAGATATTGAGGGGAAAATGTATTAAACATTTTTTCTATAACTGGATTCTACAACTGTTCTCGGAAAAAAAAAATTATGTGGAGAAGATGACTATAGCATGGTGAGTTCATCACCAAAATAAACCAGTATTAACAAAAATGGATAGACTGTATAAAATTTGCTGGATTATCAACACGGTGAGAGAACTGGGTTAATTTCTCTTCTACTTGTCTACATCAACATATAGGAAGGGACTGCTATCATCACACTGGGAAAATGGAGATGCAGCTGCTGCTGCCTATTGATTTATAAAACATGTGGTCAAACAGGAAAGACATTGGATTAGTTAAAAAACAGGTTTGTGCTGCATTTCTGAAGATCAGTGTTTTTGAAGACTCAACAACCAGAACTGTCCAAGACTGACCCTGATGCAGTGCATGGGGACAGGCTGCAGAGTGTAGGTCAAAAGAAGCAGGAGAGACTCCAGGGGTGCTGTCAGAGTGGTCTTTAGAAAAGACTCATACATCTTTACTAATTACATGAATTCAATAATCAGCAGTAAGAGTGAGTAGATTCTGGGCAAATATCAATCTTTTGAAGAAGAATCCAATAGCAAAGATGTATGTATAAAAATCTTACACATACAGAGCTTCTATTTGTTTTTTATCTTAACAATAAGATTTATAAATGAGATTTATAAATATACTTAAATACATATGTTTAAATATGATATTATAACAAGACTACATGAGCATGGTGGTGATAACACCAAAGTTGTGTGTTTAATCCCTGTATGGGCTATTCACTTAGAACATGGACTCAATGATCCTCGTGGATCCCTTTCAGCTTGGAATATTCTGTGATTCTGAGTGTAATAAATACATGTTTATGACTTATATATTGCTTAACATTATTGCTAAACATATATCTACATCTATATCTATATCTATCTATATATCTATATATATATTTGGGATTCACCTGTAGATGTCTTGGAAGAGATTTATAAAGGAATAAAGAATTAAAGAAATGAAAATATTGAGTATGGAGAAGAAACAGGTTTTGGGAAAGAAAGGGGCATCAATAAGATGTGAAAACTCCATTAATATATTCTCTGAGAGCTTAAAGCCAGGCTCCCCAATTCTTTGAACTAGATCCCAAGTCAGCATTCTCAGATGTTTCCTGTTGTTGCAACAATAAGAAAAGAAAAGGGGACAAAAACATACCGTATCTAAAAATGCAAGTGGTTTAGGAAAACAGTAATTCTCCAAACCTGCCAACAACATATGCTAACAAATATGTTTATTAAGGCATTAATTGATCTCAGACATTGTTTAAGTTATGATAATGCCCACTTGCAAGTGCTTCATGCTTACTTTATGCACTCTAGAATTATAATTACACTTCATGCTGTGTGGTTGGATCTAGAGGAAAAGGAGAATCAGGCCCTGTTTCTAGTATTTACATAAGTAAGGTTTCTGCCCTTCCGAAATTCTCCGCACTGCACATTGCATGTTGAGATCAGATGACTGAACCAGGAATCACATGAGCCCAGGTGATCATGATGGATATATAAAGATGCCCATGGTTCCCTGTTTAGTCACTTAATGACACAGTGCTATACATTTCTTGATAGAGGCAGAAAAATAAATCATGTTGGCAGACAATTATTTCCCCACCTTTGTTCCTTGGCTACTGTGCCTATTTAAGGCAGTGCTAATATGTAGGATTATAATTCAAGTTTGCAGATTAATTCATTACCAACCATTTAATCTTTAGAATTAACTATATGATGATTACTTCACAAATGTTGCATAGTATAAATGGATAGACTTTTAAACATTATTTGGTTATTTATTTATTTTATTCACCAGACGAATTGCTTCATAAAAACACAACCTGGATAAAAAGGTAGAAACATGGGCTACAGTTATGAAAGATAACAAATAGTTTCGGATATATAACTCCAATCGTGAAGATAACTAGATTTGCATAACTGACAGGCTTAAAGTCACACTCTGGAGCACATTAAGGGTCAATGTTCAGCATACAAATATGCATTATAATATATCTGGGTCAGTACCAAGTTATGGAAAAGGAGTCAGAAAAGTTATATTTAAGTATGGGTATTTTTTGTACCTATCAACAAAAGATGTGTGTCATCCTAAGAGTGAGATATTTGAATACATTTAAAATTTTTCTATACATATTTTAGGATTAATAATAAATAAATTATATGTAAATATATTAAAAGTACCAGCAATCACTGAGGATATCCAGGATTTTTTCTTTCTAAAATGGCAGTGACAAATAAAGCAGGCAGAGAAAAAAAAGAAACTGCAGAAATAAGCAGAAGCTTTACAGTAGAACAGATTCAGTCAGTGATTGCAAGTATAACATTGTTTTCTTTACCGTAATATGCTTCGTTTCATGTTATTATAATAAAATGACTCTTCACCATTGCCGTAATTCAGAGTACATGTTCATTCCCAGAATCCTGTAAGCAAGTTTTTTCATTAGTCTTTTCAAAGCATATATGAGCATTTTTCAAAGTCAAGGAAAATAAAAACTATAAAATCTCTTCACATGAGATCAAAATGTAGGCAATATTTAACTAAGGGCATTGTTCCAAACATTTTTTCATTTTAGAGAAGGAAGACACCCCTTTCTGCCTCTAACTCTGTAGATAGCTTATTTGTTCGAAGATTTATGCATTAGTATTGAAATGTACTTGGTCCAGTCAGTGCTATAAATCATTCCCAGACAACTTTTAAGCACATTTTTAAATGCCCATGAAAAATAAGTTTTTCTATCAATAAGAGGACTCAGTTCTGCAGCCCTTGCTGAGAAGGGTCATTTCAGCAAGGTTGCAATAAAGTGCTGCAGAATCCAGTTCAATAGACTAATTGACACAGTCTCAGTTCTCACCAGCTCTGTAAAGTAGGAGTAAATAAAATTTCTTGCAGCAGATTTGTCTGGAGACAGAAAGATAAACTCCTTTGACCTTAATGAAGAGTAGCTTTGGGATCTGTGAAACTGTGTCTTCTTTGTCTTCTGCCGCTGCAAGGGACGGTGAGACTGGGGCAGCTGGGAGCCAGCACTTGACTGCCGTTCTTCCTCATCTGGGGGCAAAACAAGGCACATCTACTGCTTTTTAGGCTCCATGTCCGGATTTTTCACTTCATGAGTTTGTAAACGGGTTCCCAGATAAGATGCTTACTGAGCCACACTTGCCAATTGTCAGGGCAGAAGCTATATGCAGGTATAGAACAGTCATCTCTGTACTGATGTATGTTTTTATTCTTCCAAGTCTCCAAGAAAGTGGGAAAAGGGTTAATCAAAAGCTATTACTTTTACTGGACTTCTAGTATATCAAGGTGCTCTTCAAATACAAATTCTGTGCAGAGCAGGTCTGGGCAAGTAAGATGGGGCAGATTCACTGTGAGATGTCCTGTAAGCACACTCAAATGCTGGGGCACAGCCTGTCTTTACAACAGGGTTGTTCTATCACCATCAGAGCATGCTCCATGCCTTCCTGGATACAGAGCATCCCAAAGGAAGTCCCATAACACCAACAGTTTCAACTACGAGGAACATTTTTGACTTGCAGTGTGAGGGAACTGCTAAACAGTTATCATTATTCATAAAATAGGCAGCAGGTAATCCAGCAGAAACTGGGGAAAGGACAAAAAATGAATTTAAAAGTTTAATCTGTTTAGTGTCCCATTCTACCTCAAATAACTAATGAGACTGTAGTGTGATGGCCTTTGGGGGTTTAAAACTGGGTGTTCCAATGAAAGCATAAAATAAAGAACAAGATATATTAAAAATGAAAATTGGTGCCCCATTTCTGTGTTTTTACATGTTTTCCAAAGCCACTTAGTAATGACACTGAAAAAATGATCGAGACTGGTCAGAATAAAATGACTGCAGACCCATATTACATTGTTTTATTTAGGTCAGAAAAATGTAAAATGTTTGTGAAACTGGATATTTTTAAAAAGTGCTTCAGGAATAGAAATAAAAACTCTGATAGACCATCTAATTACAGTGTTTTAATGAAAAAAATCAAATTAATCTTTGAATTAAAGTTTAGATGGAAATGCTTATTTTATATTTCTTTCTAGCACAGCATGGAAACTTCAAAACTGACAAAGTGACACCTAAACATTTACACTGCTGTGGGTTTTTTTCACATTGTTCTATTTCAATATATTGGCAACAAGATAACTAGCTTTCACAAATTTCCATTTTGACCACTACAGCTGAAGGGGCAGTTAGTAGACAGTGTCCTAAGGGAAGTTTGTCTTATAATGCTGTATTTTCTTTCCCATTTTCATATTTTTTTTCTCTTGGTAAGACAACAGACAACCAGTTGAACCTTCAGTGAGATCCAGGTTGTCAGTCTTGGGGCATACCCAGAGGGACAGATCATATGACCACATCTTAAAGATCAAATTTCCACGTACCATTGTGCTCACACAGTTGTTGAGACACAGATATGTTACTGTGATCTATTAACTCTGCTAAGGTACTGAAGGAACAAATATCCCTCCCTGAAATGATGCTTTACAGGAAGCAAGGGAAGGAAAATGTAAAAGCCTGAAACCAAGTGTAAAGCAATGGAAGTAAAAATGCAATAGAATGTAGGAAAGCACTGCCCTCAAAACACGAAAAATAAGTGAATAATGTGGATCTTTTAAATCAAGGATCTTTTAAAAACTGCTCAGGTAGGAGATGAAGATCAAATTACATAATCAAACTACAGCCAAGAAACAATTTTTGATTGACTGATTGACTTCCACAAGACATCCCAACAGTGTGAAAGTAGAGGATAACTAGATTACAATGAAATTCTTCATTTCTCAGAATAAGAATCTTCAAGGGCGTGAACTCAGGCATAATGTGCTTTCATGAACTAAATCAAATGATTGTTTTTTCATTATAAATGGAGGAATTCATCACATTGACTGCGTTAGAGACATCCTTTGTACAGTGTACAAATTCTGCAGCTTGCTTTGGTCTGTTCACACAGAAGTGCTCTTGTTTTCTTTTGTTTTTAGAAAAACTTCAAGGGCACAGACTCTACAGGCTCCCTCCAACGTAGACTACTGTTGGTCTAAGGAAGACACTCTTTCTTTCCACAACTAGAAATTCTGTCTCATGTTAAATGTTCCCTCCAGCTTTCTGGGTTTGTAATTCATTGCTCAGAGACTAGTGATACTCAAAGCCATCAGATAGACTGTGTTTTTCTGAATTCCAAAAACCCTTCAGTCTAATGGACCCAGGATAGGAACTGTGGAAGTCTATTCAAGATAATAAATGTCAGCACACATTTCTTCTCCTCTGCGTGCTCAATTTGATTTGAAATTAAGTGAGACACTTCCAAGAGGTCAAGAATTATTCCAGGTGGCCTTCTCAATAAAGCACACTTTTTCCTTTCTCAGTGGATTCCTTCATTGCTAACTGGTCCTCCAATTAAGCCTCAGGTAGAGAAAAGTGTGTGCTTGCTGTTTTGACTCACCCAAGCTTCTCGTGTTTCTGAAAGATCCCCCTGGTTCATAGCATATCTTATAAATAAGATATACAGTGTTTCTTAAACCCACCATTAGTACCTGGTTTCTTTGTTTACACTTACTCAGTTTTCTTCTATTCTCTTCCTAGTCTAGTATAATACAAGTGAACTAGCTATCTGCAGGATAAATCCGAGGGATAAGGCATCTCTTGGATCTGAGATAATGGTATTTCAATGGCAGCCATCAAAGAGTTTTCCCACTGCCCTTGGTTGGGGTTACCCAAAATAATGCTGACCCTACACTGACCATACCTACAGTGATGTAAATGCAGCTCTTTGGTACTCACATAACACAGGTGAAGGTGCAAAATTGACTGCTACTAGACTCATCCATCCCCTCTTCCTCAGTCATCTCATCATAGCAGACTGCCAGGTTGGTCAGGCATGACTTACCCTTTGTAAATCCATTCTAATCACTCCCGACCACTCTTGTCCTTAATATGTGTGGAAATGTTTTTCTGAACCATTTTTTCTTTCACCTTCCATAGACCTGGGCAAGGCTGGCTGGCCTGCAATTCCCTAGTTCCTCCTTCTTTCTCTTTTTGAAGATAGTAGTGATATTTGCTTTCTTTCAGTTCCTAGGAAACATCTCCTGACTGCTGGGATCTTTCAAAGATGCTCATGAGTGGCCTTGCCTTGACATCCACCAACTCTGTATGTATCAACCCAGGTTCCATGGTCTGCCCAATTTGTTTAAGTGCTCTCTAATTTGATCCCCCTCCACCAAAGGTATGTATTCCTTGCTCCAAACTTTTCCACTGGTTTCAGGGACCTGGAATTCCTGATGGCAGATCTTACCAGTACATACTAAAGCTTTCCAAAACCCATCCCTTCACACTCAGACAGTGTCCAAATACTGCTGTTAAATGACATGATCCTGCAGAACATCTTTTGTGTGTCAGTTTAGCCAGGAGCTCCTTCCTCATTCATTCAGGCCTTTGATTTTTGCTCATAAAGATGGACCATCCTTGAGCTTAAAGGAGGTGATCTTTGATAAACAATCATCTCACCTGTACCCCTTCTCTTCCAGGACTGTCTCCCATGGGAGTCTTCCAAGCAGGTCCCTGAACGGACTACATCTGCTTATTCTGCCAGTGTTGTTTTGCTACTTGCCTTGTACCCCTCCCTCAGGATCCTGATTTCCACCATCACATGGTCAGCCAGAGTGGTCCCCAAGCCTTCATATCAGCAAATGATTTTTCCTTGTTTATAGACATTAGGTCCAGCAGTGACCTAATATCACCGACCTCTTGGTCGCCTCTGTTAAGATGCTGTTACTGATGCACTCAAAAGCCTAGCAGCAGTTAATAAGGCGGCTACAGCCCCCATGTAGATGAAGGCCCGAGAATATGAAGCTGTCAGTTGTCTATAAAAGGCTTCATCTATTTCTTCCTGATCTGAATGTCTTTAGGAGAAACCCACAACAATGTCACTCATGTTATCTTCTAATTCCATCTCCCCATCTATCACCAGGCTCGCTGTCCATTCTGAAGCAGAGCTCCAGGCATTTCTGCAGCTCTTTCCTGCAAAGGGCAAATCCACTTCCTGCCTTCCCATTCTCTCCTTCCTAATTCTCTTTGATCAGTTCATACTGACATCAAGTCAAATCTGCCAGATAATGAGATCACTTAGATTGCTTACACTGCTAGGAGAAGGCCAGGTATAATATAAAAATACATGGTTTTAACACAGATGTGCTTATCTTTGAGGAGAATTTCTCACTTTTTACTGCTGAAGAAATCTTCAAATTGCTACTAGGGAACAATTCCAGAGACTTTCAAGAATGATGTTTGGTGCTATATCAGGATTCAGATTATGTAGCATAAGGAGGCATTAAAAAACCAAGCAAATATCTAAACATATCTGAATGAGAAAGCTCATATTACACAAGTTAAAGAGGGCAACAATGCAAATTCAAGCAATCCCAAATCAATATTTCTTCACTGTGGAATTCATTACCAAGTTAAAACATATGGCTGGAATTTAAACGAGGACCTTCAAAATGTTATCAGTGATAATAGAAGATGTTCTTGGCAAGTGTAACACTAATTATGCACAGAAACCTTTTTAACTGTTCTTTACAATGATAATGATTAGTGTATAAACCATTTTCAAATACAAACCATTTCCAAAATCAGGTTATTGGCCATGATCCCTTCCATTGGCTTAGGAGATTTAGCTTTGGATTTAGTTCCTTTCCCTGCCATTAGCTGTGTTTGTGAGAGTAAATCACCTAATTTCTCTTCTGCTGTAATGAAAAGTCCTCATTCTTCCTCTGCTTTGGTCAAAGGCTATTGACAGTAGGGACAATGTCTTATCAGGTGAAAAAACTCTGTGCAGATCAGTGAAGTCATGATCAGATCAGAGGAATTTCAGTCTGCAGTAATGCATCTGAAATTTTGATTTTCCATCAAAATAGTGAATCCCTACAGGCACATTGAAACAACATTCTTTTCCTAAATTGGCTAATATAAAAATTTGTGATAAAATAGTGATTTGGAAAAATAATTAGAATTCCTAAAAACAATCTGACACAATATCTTAACGAGTCATGATGTATATTATATATAACTTTTTATCTATTATTTAAATCATTTAAAGATATCAGATTATAGCAGGTTTTCTTCATCCTTCTTTCAGTGAAGTGCTCCTCAGTGCAAACTTAATAACGTTTGTCTACCGATTATCTGATGCATGAGGAACCCTAGGTTCACACAAAATCATATTCTACAATTTATGCACGCATTTATTTTTAGAACTAGACAAGAATTACCTTTGCTGGATGACCCTCTAGCACAAAGTAAAAAGGGGAAAAATTACCTGTGAAAAAGTAAAATATTTCCCTTTTGAAGTGATGGTCCACTTCTGATCTCTTCCTTCTCCAACCAGTATAAAGAGAGATGGACCCAGTTACCTCCCAATAATAAACTTTTCCTATGGTTTTGTACACAAGAACTCTAAGGGAAACTTAATCTGAATTCAGTAATACATATTTTAAATTAAAATGTGTCTGCTCAGAGCTTTAAAGAGTTTTAACTTAAATTGGCTTTAAATTCAAAGAAAATGATCCAAATTAACTGAAGATATGAAGCCAATCTATGTGTAAAAATACCTTAGGTAAATTACTCAGCCAAATTCCAATAGGCCACTTCTAAATGGGCAGCCTGAACATACAACAGTAGAGCCAAAAACCAAACCAGTCTCCAGCATATAAACAATCAGTATGGTATCTTGGAAGCTCAAAGCAGACTCTGTATCAGAGGAGAGTCCTTGATGCACAATCTCCATTGGGAGAAACTGGATTTGAGCAGAGTGGACATATTACTTTCAGCAGGAAAAAAGACCACTTTTCCAAGTCCATGATTATTCTGAATTAGATCTGGAAAGAGCCTAGGGAGTAAAGAGGCCATTTCCATTCAGATACACAGATGTGCTAATTAACATTTTAGATCATTAAAGCCTTTAGGCTTTCAAGTCCAACATTCAGATCTCAGAAACTCAGCTGCTGTCTAACTTCAAAACACCTCAGGCACCTCTTGGGCTTTTTTTCCGCAAAGTTCGGCTAGTTCTGGGAATCCTGGGAAGCTCCTTATCCTTACTAGTGCAGAGTGGCTCCATAGCTCCTCCATATGACTACTCTGTTTGGATCATCAGTTTAGCGGTTTATTTACCTGCCTTTGTCTGTTTAAGTACGAGGCAGGACACACTCTTGGAAGGTATCTTATGGAGAGAGTAAACATAAAACATTTGGTGGTGGGTTATAGTTTCCCTATCACTACCAGTCACAGAACACCATTCTCTCAAACATTAAAGGTTCAGTTCCACACCTTCTCATATTCATTTGAGATGAAAAATATCAATTAACAGTGCCAGGTCTCTCCTTCATTCTGGTCAATATTGCTAATACTGGTCAATATTACTCAGCTTCCATGCAAAGAAAAGCTGTCCCTCCCTCTCTTTCTTTCCACTTCCTTTCTGCTGTCTGAAGGAATAATTAACTATATCAAGTAATCTGGAACAAGTTTAAAATGAGGGGCTGGAAGCATGCCCTATTTACTCCTTATACCTTGAAGCAGTCTGAAGGCTTCCCACACACTGTGATGAGACAGCTGGAAATGAACCTGTGTGTCCTGCAAGAGCCCCATGAGTGAGTGCTCTGACAAGCTGGATAGAAGGAGAGAGGGGAATCCCACAGCTTACTCTAGTGTCTTGGCATAGGCACCTGGCTCCAGCAGAGGTTTGGGGCTGTGAATCCCAAGTTGGGTCATTTCTGAGAGGAGTGGTGTGATTCCTCACCTTTGCTATTGTCCCTCTCTGTCCCAGCTTTACTGAGGGAGCTGCTGTAGCAAATAACCCTTCTGCAATGCACAGGTACTGTAGGAGTATCCTGCCACCTGCCAAAGCACTAGAGGGCTAAGTGCCTAAGGGTGAAGGCTGCCAGCCTTATCACAAAGTCTTACTCCTTGATGGTATAAGAGGGGCCTAAAGCATTTCCTCTTTTGACCTACAGGTCTGTGGAGCCAGCCACAGACTGGCAGGGAAACTGGCAGGCAGAACACATCCCCAGGGATGGGCTGAGCACTCCTTTACAAGGAGAGCCTGCCTAATCATGTGTGAAATGGCTACATCCTGTCCCTTGGCTCATTAACTCATTTTACAGATATGTGGACATGGAATCACTGATTCCCAGAACATCACCAGCCACCTAATGCAGTGCATGCTAACCAGGCCCATCCCTCAACTTTTTCACATCAGTTCAGGTGGGTATTTTAATTTTCATTTGCGATCCATCTCTCTACTCTTATTTAAGGCAGGGAATAAAGCAATCTGCAGGCTGCCTCATGACAGGCTTGCTGCATGTTTTGCTGAAGCTACAAGGCTAGCCTATAATTTGCTGCTGCCTTTTGTACTAAAGCCCAGATTCCTTGGATTATTTTGGTGGATACAACAAATCATCTACAAATACATAACGTCAACAGAATGACATTCTGGGGGTGATTCAGAATGAGCACTGTAACATATTCATTGTATCAAGGCTTGCTCCATTTGGAACAACATGGATTTTATCTGTCTGTCAATGGAACAAAAGCAGGAACAAATGCAACATAGAAACAAAATATTTTTCTCCGCTTTCCATTTTGAATGGGCAAGATAATACCATTGAAAATGGAGGGGAGAAAAGGGGAAAAGGAAGGGATGAAGGGCAGAGCCCTTTTTTTTAATTTTCCTTCCTTGATCTTTCTTTCTTCCTAATAGGATTAAAAACTGATCTGTCTGCAAAGAAGAACCCATCACTTGTGGAAAGCATGTGCCAGGCTTGTCTAGCATGACAGCAGGTTTTCACTATTTTCAGCACCTGTGTAAAGCTATGAATGATTCATGGTTTAAATGATTCACTATAAAAATATGGTACAGTCTGTCAGCTTATTTTGTGATGAGTTGATATCACAACAGAGTTGGTTTTATGAATTGGCAGTGAACTGACAACTCAATTTGAAAATAAATAACTCTGAAATTCATCCACTGCTTCATTTCAGAATATCAGTTGGTTAGTAACTCTATGCATATCTGAACTCTGACATTACTGAATCAGAGATTAGCATCAATTTCTTATTTTCCCTTCAAAGCTGCACATTTATTTTCATAAAGAAGTCACTTGCTTGGTGTGTCTGTGCAAAGAAATGGTTAATTCCTACCATTACCTGCTATTTTTAGTTTTAAATAAGTTATGTGAACTTTCCAAATATCTCTTTACCTCATTCCAATGCTTCGGGCTACACAGATGGACCATTTCAGAATTCAAGAAGCAACAGCTTGTATCAATCACTTTCTTTCTGCCTCTCCTTGTGGGATTTCTTGAATTCACTATTGCTTTGCCCTTCTCATGCCTTTCCTCCATGTGACATGCAGCTCAGTCACAAACATACTGGTAACTTACTACATGACTTTCACCATATTTTGGTAGCTTTCAAAAAAAAAGCGAACCTAAACAACCGGAATAAAACAATTTTCAGGCAATAGAATATCCCCCAAAATTAGAAAGGTTGATAAAGATTATTGCAGAAAGATTTGAGTATTAACTTTTAAGGATCAAGAAGTGAATAAGTTTAATTATCTAAGTTTGTCTTCAAAACTTCAGAAATAAACACCTCCGTGCTCTGGAAAAAAAAGTATACATATGAGTACTTGCACAGTGCAAGAAATTCCACTAAAATCACAGGAACTAATTTCTTGCATCAACATTTGCAATCCTGGGGCCTAGGTATGCCTGTGATCAGAAAATAGACAGAGACAATAACTTGTGGCAGGGGAATCAGGGTGGCCAAATGCCAGGGCAAG
Organism: Gymnorhina tibicen; assembly: GCA_013399875.1. Lineage (NCBI taxonomy): Eukaryota > Metazoa > Chordata > Aves > Passeriformes > Artamidae > Gymnorhina > Gymnorhina tibicen. The sequence goes on from VXAZ01009369.1 coordinate 727,741, forward strand.
AATGAAGAAAACACTTAGCAATATATAAGGGAGTTGATAATAAAACCCTCCTCACTGTGTAATCTTTGTTTTTAAAAGTTAACCTCTTGAAAGAATTGTTATCTTGTAAAAAATATAAGAGGTGCTGTAATGAAGTGAGTATTGCAATGGTAAAACTACTGTGGTCAGTGCCTTTTTTCTGGGTGAACTGAAGGCAGAGAAGTGCACATTGGATAAAGAAGTTCAGTCACCATTTCCTTATCTCAGCTGATAGTTGCACAAGAGGTGAATCCCATATTCCCTCCAGATCAATGGGTGCTTTTTAACTGAACTCATTAAAGCTGAGATCTCACACCAAGTGTAAAAATGTGCTGGATAGTGTTCCTTCCAAAACTGAAAACTCTGATTTCGGTTTAACTATGACTGCTGTCTCATGGACCCCAAAGCAGGCAAACCACCTTCAAAAGTGGTGAATCAAACTAGGGAGACTTTCAGGTGAATAATTTGGGGGCTAGAAAAGAGGTCAGTTTTTAAAAAATACTTCATAAATGGCATAAAAAAAGAAAAAAAAAACGGAGGAAAGCACTTCCAAATATTTATTAGGGAGCAATATTCCATTGACAGTCAAGTCAGTAGAGTTTACACTTCTTTTCCATACCAAAATTCTAAGGGTCATATATAATTGTTCTCTGTATTGCACAATGATAATTTACTATAAATTTGAACTGTATCAAATGGCACAATCAATGAAGTTAAATTCTTATAGAGTACTGTAGTATCTGGTAAAATCATAAAATATGAAATAATACAATTGAAACGTGAAATAATACAATTGAAAACCTCTGTCCTAAAAGCCTGCATTATATAAAAAGTGACTTCTATTAGGCTGTAGCTTGAATCAAAATTCTAGGCTCAATTTCTTTGTGCATTGCAAAATTCTCTATTTACATCCATGGACTGTTGCAAAAATGTTGTTATAAAAAATATTAGTAAACTCCACTTTTAAAATGCTCATCACCCTGCTAAACTGAAACTAATTTTCCCAAAGAATCTGTAAAGCCTCTCTTATTTCCTAAATTCTATCTTTCTGCCAAACCTTAACTTTTTAGCGCAGTTTGCAAAGTTTCCTTGGTTTTTTAAATTTGTTTGCTTTTTTAAATGAAGGGGGGGAATAGATTTTCCCCTAAGAGTAGTCTTAAAAATCAACGTTAGAACATTCATCTTTGCATGGTAACTTTCTTTCTCCTCTTTGGACAAATGGACTTTCAGCTTGACAGCTGACAGCTTGACAGCTGAACGTTTTGGGAAGTTTTAAGTGGGAAAATGTAGACAATTTTAGATATAGCTGTTTAAAATATGTTCCTCACTTTCAAATATTTTTTATGCAATACAAGCTATCAAAGTTTTACTGTAATTCAGACATATGCATTTTATATTTCAGATTCTCTTTCCTGTGCATCTTGCCAAGGCAATGTGAAAACTTTGCTCTCTGGTGTTTGATGTCATGTTTTCTGTGTGGTGATTCTTTGACATTTTGCAGCAAATAACAGCGAGACAAGAGGTAGGCTTTAAAGTGAACTAAAGACTCTTCTGCCAAAGTTTTAGAGGCATTGTTCTCTGTTGTGTTACATTTTTATTCTGACTTGGTGAACAAATGAACTCTGAGCTTCATATAATTGTGCTATAAATGCTGAGCATCTTAAATCAAACATAAATTTTTGTCCTGATTGGAAAACAAAGCCTGGAATATGTTCCATAATTTCTGAATTGGTGCATTCTCTCACCTTCATGTCCTTAATTCATGCCATTTCTGCCATGTTATTCATTAGCATTTTAACCATCATGAGGCAAATTGTGAGATTCTGTTTTGAATCCCACCTGTTGGTTTTGCTGTGCCTTAAACCAGACCTCCCCTGATGAGGGAGGATTTGAGATCCTTGCCAGGAATCCCAAATACTAATGAGACATCCATCGCTCTCTGCTTTCAGATAGTTTATTAAGTCTTATCAGAGAAGTTAAGAATAGAGCAAGGAGTACAGCAGAGAGTCTGGAGAGTTCTGAATGTTCTTAAAATGTCCGCTGAATGTCCTCAGAATCAAGATAACACGGCCTTTTAAAGGTAAATTACCCAGTAAGGACTTAAAATGAAAGATATTTTCATTTATCTACCAATACTTAACAAACGCCCACCGGAACTGCGGAATTTTTCATCCAATCCTTTGAAACTGCTTTTACTGCAGAACATGGAGGGATAGAAGAAGCAGAAGAAACTTAGAAACTACAGCAATCCTCCATTTTGGAGTTTTTTGCTCTTTATCTATTTGCTACACTAATAAACCCAAAACCTCTAGGTTTTCACCCTGTGATAACTTTACAAAATATTCGATCATCTAATTCTACTGAAAAGGTTAGAAGTTTTCTCCATGGACAAAGGTCAAATACAGCACTGTCCAGGGAGGTTTAATTATTTTAAATTATTTAAAACAGGCACCTTCTGGATTCCCACAGCAAATCTTACACTCTCTCCCCACCAATTAAAAACCAGTATAACCATTGTTTTCTCTTTAGGCAATTATTCCCTCCATGTTCCACATGACAAATTGGGCCATAAATTGTATTTAAAATGCATGGGCAGAAGGTATGACTTTGGAATCACTTTAAAATAAAATGGGCAGTAATCATTCCCACCAGCTGGGTATTCAAGTTCTACAAGAAGATAAATATAAGCTGAGTTTTTTAAATTAAAATTGCTGGAAATCTAATAAGAAGTACCTGGAAATCATATGTTGCTGGCAATGCCATTAATGGGTGATATGTCTTTGGAAACTGTGGTCCATAAACATCTACACTGCAGTATTGATTATTTACTTATCAAAGTCATAATTATATAGACTTAGTGATGTTGGTAGGGTGAATTCAGCAGTGTCCTAGTGTCCTTATTTACTTTTCTCTTAGAAACCTGGGTGGTTGCTACTGCAACTTTCATGATTTCTCTCTTGCTCCCTCCTCTCCTTCAAATGGGAGCAGTCAGATATTTGTTTTCATTCTGTCTCTCATTAAGTTTCTCTCTGCTTACCTGCCTTGTGTTTTACGTCAGCACTGTGGGGGCTGCAGTGGTGCAGGGTCCTGTGGCTGGCCAGGGCAGGGCTGTGGGGACTGGACACTGCCCTGCTGTGACATCACTGGGATGTGGACTGATGGGGGTCTAGAAGAAGGGTTAGTGGGCCGTGGGCAGGCTGGGGAGGGGCTGTGGTGGTGGTCTGTGGGTGCTCTCAGGGCACTGGTACTTTATCACACGCTCACCATATTATACCGAGGTGCTACAAAAACAGCGGCTCAAAACATGCAAATGCAGTCTTGTTTTCTCTCCTGTCCTGTGACATTTGAGTCTTCCCTTTGGATCTCATTGAAAACTTGTTTGCACAAACAAACTGGCCTGAAAATGGGATTTCTGTCCAACCACACTGATTTTAGCAACACCTTAATATTTCCAGGGACAGTAAATGAAATAAGTGATTTGAAAGCACCAGTGTGCTTGCTGTTGACAACAGTAAGGCACTGTCATATACATGATATTTAAAAGAGGACTAAAAATGGCAATTAATATTAAATATTAAAACTAAGACTGTGAACTTATTTATGAAAAGATCAAATTGAGTCTTAAATTCAAAAGAAATAACATTTTTGTCATCTGAAATCAAGATAGCTGAACCATTCTCAGAACTTGAGAACTCTTTTCAGGGAAAAAAATCCAAGTGTTTAACACATTTTGGTTTTGATGAAGCTGCATTCTCTGATGCAAAAATACTGGTATCCTGATAATGGAAAGGTGAGTAATGTGGCACTTGGGTACAATCACAAGGCATAGGTGATGAAATTGAACCATCTCAAAGCAGATGTTTAAGGTCTGAAGGAAATCCTGGATCCACAGGAGTTCGTTGAACTGATTTTAAAAGCAAGAGGGTTTCATCTCTTTAGCAAAGCTTCAGTTTTCTCTCCACACTTTATGGGTTGGAAGTAAACAGAACGTTTCTTCATTTATTTTTCTGGGCTTTGAACAAGACTCAGAATTTGCAAAGTCACCTAATGATGGCACACGAGCATGATATCCCAACCGGGGGACACATAGATTTGAGGCACAATGTCATGAATAGTAAATGACTGAGTCACAATTTGGAACAAAAATTTCATGCCTAAGTTCTTGATTCTGTATTTACAAATAGTAATAAACATTCTACTTGTTGCTGAAATGTCACAAATAATGATATTTTAGATGAAAGAGCAGCTCTCAAACCTTATTTTACCAAAGGAATAGAAAAGCTGTCTTCTAACCTCAAGGGAAAAAAAACAAGGAGTAAAAAGAAAATGCTCACAAAGACAAAAGTGAACAAGAGAAAGACAAGACTGTCTGCTTTTGTACACTTTTTTGACCACGATTTGATGCAATGGTAACACAGGGTTCTTTCTTTCAGCAGTGCCAGAATCTCCTGATATCCAAAGTTAATGAAAACACAATTCAAAAGACAGTCCTGAGGTCGAAATTTGTTACATGCTTTTTCTCTCTTTAGCACTGCCAGTTGCTACACAAAGGTTTCCCAGAAGTCATTAGTATTTCAGCATTCAATTTTTACAAGACAAAATAGAGTAAAAGTTCACAGTCAAATTCTGCCTGTAGCTTGTCATCAGTTCAAATAAAGCTTTTATTAACATAAAATTGATCAAATTGTGTTACTACTACCTAGGGCCAGGCAAAATAGTTTGCACAATTAATTTTTTAAAAAATGTGCTTAGGGTATTCCAAATATTTACAAATTCAGTGTTTTCCTGTAAAAAGGGAAGTATTAAAATGAAAAACCTAACTAATACTAGTAAACCTGATTGGTGAACAAGGGATAGAGGGACTCCTGATGAAATTGAAGTACCTTGGATTATATTCATATATCAAGAGGGGAATATGACTTTGAGCCTGTTACCTTGGAGTTCTTAACCATGCAAACACGGTATTTTTTTTCTTTTTTAAATGCTTCATAAACTGTGCAAGCAAATTATTGAAAGACAATAAACTCTTATTGCACCTGGGGAATTTAAAGGAAGACCATGTTAAAACGATATTTGTGTTGAATATGTGATGACCCTCCTCAAATCTTCCAACAGAAAAATTCAGAGCTCCTTTCCAAGGATAGGCAACTGGGAACAGAACACAGAGTTATATATTAAATGTATTAAAAAACCCCCAAAACCAAGGAACAAACAAAAAACCCCCAAACCCATACCCTCTTTTAATTCACAGTATTCAGAATATGATTCCTTTTAATTGCTTAAAAGCAACTGTTATTGCAAGATTTTCTTTCAGATTAAGAAACAGATCTTCAAAAAGTGACCATCCTTAATTTTTTAGTCTTTATTTCAGCCAGACAAACAAATAATAATCAATATCGTGTGTCAAGATCATTTCACTCCCCCCTTCCCCTCACCCCCTGCAAATACTTCATTTTCACTGCTGAAGTGGTTTTTGCACAATTTTATGTGGTCTACAAAGTGTTCAGTTTGATTTACCTTGTGAGTTAATTTACCTGAATTTGAGTAAGAAGTTCAAAGGATGAACCTTGACTAAGCAATTCAAAGCAGATAAGAATATTTATTTATGAGTCACTTCTGTTCATAGAGAGAGGTGAAGGTCTTGAAGGAGAGCTGGTTTTAAGCTTTCAATTACAGCATCATCTGCAGAGAAAGAAGAGGGTATTTGCTGCATTTCTTCCCACTGGCTCTTCAAGTGGTATTTCCAATTTTATGGAAGCATTAAGTCCACGGCCAGCTTGCTGGTAGGGTTAATGGGAGCAGCAGCACTGATCCTGAGTGGGCAAGCAAAGGCAGTGGGACACTTTCTCTGCGCAGCCAGTTGAAAACCTCTACACCCTGGACAACAAAACCATTAGTTCTGGCCTTCAACACCCTTGCACATTGCTCCTCTCCCCTTTTAACAAGCACAGCAGATTCAGCTGTTTAAATGCTGTGTACCTTTGAGGAGCTCTTTCCACAAAGCTGCTAGTACACCTGACCAAAGCCTGCCTCTTGCAAGGTGAGTTCTGTCTGATTCCCAGTGGTTCCAGACACAACCTTTCTGTTATCAGCTTTTTATCAGGCCCTTTTGCCTTGAAAAATGCTTCCAGAAACTGCACCATTTTATTATTCTCTCATCATTTCAGGAAACAAGAAATTTAGTTGGGTTTTTTTTAAGTTTTATTTTTTTATCAGTGTACTAATTTCAAGATATATCAAAGGATGGCTGTGGAATGGAAAATGAAACAGTGGCTTTTCAAATTGTGTATTTCAGTCACCAGTTGTTGGTGATTCCATACTTCTATTACAAAGATAGTAAATATGTATTTGAGAAGGTTAAAGACCTTTTACTTTTGAGCTTCATTCTACTCAACTGTGCCAAACCCACGCAAAAAAAGGCAGATGTGGCAAAGCTGCCAAGAACAGAGATTTGATTCACACAGCTCAAACTCAGAATTTTATATTACAGACTGAGCAGTAAAAGACAATTTTTTTGCCTTGTGCCTTTTTAACTTTCTTTGTAGCAGTGTGATTGAAAAAAAAAATCTAGCAAAGCTATTTAACTGTTTAAAGCAAGACCTCATATAAGAAGTGTCATTTTTCTTCTATGCATCATCACCCTTGTAATGGTGCCGAATGTGATATTTAGTTTTAACTAATAAAGTTTTAGTGTTTGGTACACAAAACTGAAATAAAGCTCTAGTACTGGACTGTATAACAGTGTGTAATAGAATGGGGATTTATTCTTCCAATGAAGTACAGGAGGCGGAACCTCCCAAAGCTATAGCAGGAGCTGTAAATTGTTAGAGGCTGTGGTCAGTTTAGTGGTAGAAAAGGCTCCATTGATTGGAGTAATGAAATAATTTAGGTTAAAAGAGCCTTCTGGAGGTTATTTCTGCCAGCTTCTCAAAGCAAGGTCAGCTTCAGAGTCAGATCAAGTTTTTCAGGGCAATAATCAAACAATTTCTGAATGCTAGGTCAGTCTTCCCTCATCTCCATTTTGGACACAGTTAGATGATGAGTTATGTGAAGGTTTGGTTTGACCCAGTGCATCTGTCCTTGCATTCTCATTCAAAGAGGTGCTGTTTTCTTGTTGTTCTTAGTGCAGCAGTGCTTTCCTAGGAGCCAAGGAATGGTACTTTGGTTGCAAGTGCCTTCTTCTATTTAAAACCAGCAGAGCAAGGAGGCTGTGCAGATTGCTTGCTCTCACAGGGAGTCCTATCTGCAAGTCATTTTAGCGCACATGCTTCGTGACAGGAAGCTAAAAAGCTGAAGCACAAGCTTGATTGTTGTGGGCAAAGTGTCAGTAAGTGGGCTGAGACAGTGGATCTTCAGAGGCCTGTAGCATGTGAGGAAATTACTGCTGTTCACTTAATGCAAATCCTATATTCCTCCTTAAAAGGATTATTGCTTCTCCTTTCTTATTTGGGAGAATGTGTTTCAAAACAGTCTCTTAACTACTTGTGCTACTTACTTGAACCCTCTGACTGATGAATCTGCAATCAGGTAGCTGCTGGGCGTAAGGAGAATGTGGCAAATGGAGGGATAGGATAAAAAAACATTAATTGTTCGAAGTCATAATGGTTTTCCTTCATTTTCAAGTGGTGTGCAGAATAGATGTACATTCAGGATAAGCTGTTACTTTATTCTGTCTGATTTGTAACATCATGATTCAAGATTATACATGCATTAGGATACTCAGTATCATCTTTCCTCATCAAACTACCTCTCGTATTTTTACTGCATGTAGGTGGCAAAATGACAAATTATTTTCCCTGTCTTACTGCAGGTGTCAGGATTACATTTTCCTGAATACAGCTCCTGGGTGTCAGTGCACGCTAATATTTTACAATCTCTGCAGCTCATCCCCTCACTCATTCACAAAATAATGAGGTCAGTAATATTTCCCTAGTTAGTTTCTGCAGGGTAAGAGTCACAGTAGGATGCTTCCTACTGATAGGAAATAGCTAGTTACAGCACAGATCACAGAGTGGCATGACAGTGTCATATTCACAATAGCCAGATTCCAACTAAGAAAGTCCTTACACCTTCGACCAATAGATTTGAATATGACACGCCCTGTTGAGGTTCTAGGTAGAATACTCTTTAGAAGCTAAAATACCCAGTGAGCTGGGTCAGTGAGTGAAATGGAACAGGACGAGAGAAGGCAAAACAACTCAGGATGACTCTCCCTTCCTTCCCCATGGCTGTAACTGTGCCTTGGAAAAGATGGTACATAAATGATGACAATGACAGTGTGGGAAGCTCACATGGAGTGTAGCACCCAGCCTCCAGCACAGCTTCTTCTGAAGTAGACCTCAGGGCTGAAAGATCAGATACAAGAAGAATGGCTATTGTTCCATTGCTTTCCTCTTCTGTAGAGGTCCAGACTAACAGAGGTTGTTTAAAACTATACAATGGAGCTTTGACAAAGACATCAAAGTAGAACTTGACAGAATCTGGACAGTGGAAACAGGGGCAGAACCCAATATAACTTGTGGCCAACAGTTCCGAGCTTGTTATCTCAAACCCGGGGTATACCTAAGACTCAATTTTAGCTATCCATTAATTGCTCCAGTCAATATGCCTACAAATACCATCTGCTATAGCAGTAAAGATTTCAATGCTTTTCCTGACAAAACCCTTGAGCATATTTATACTCAGTTTCCACTCCTTTGTACTGCATTGAGAGAAGGCCAACGCATGCACCGTCAAGGAAAAGTAGTCACTCAAATTCCTCCCCCTGCAGAACTGCCTGTCTTAGTCATGGGTCTGAGCACACTCCTCTGGGTAAGCAAAGCAAACTTTAAGCAAGTTCAGACATGGGATCTTCCTCTCCTAAAGGAGACAAAAGAATGGGAGTACTTCTCATGAAAAATATGTACAGCAATCTTGTGATGCACCTGGGTCAAGGGGTCTTGCTCTGTGTAGATGCAGAGGCTGGCACTTGCCTGGACCTTGCAGACAGGCCTTGGGGCTGGGGTAAGATATCCCTATGTATTGGGAAGTATGTAAGGAACATACTTTTCTGTGCAGGCTATAATTCATACAGTTTAGGTTTTTTTAGTTTAGTTTAGTGTTAGTTTTACTTTTCAAATCATTCTGAACATGGGAAAGGAAGAGAAGTAGTGTCAAAGGAAAACAGATTTAAAATCAAATGTTCCTACACACTTTATAGAGGTAAGGCAGTTCAGCCACAGTGCCTCAGGGTCTCAGACTCAGCAGTAATTGCACGTGATCAGGTGTTGCTTCTGCATCTGCGTGAGGAGGCCTCCAGACATGGGCACACCACTGCCAATCAAATATAAAAGCTTAGAGGTATCAGTGATAGCTCAGAAGCTGCTAGACATAGGAATGAGGTATATCTGCCATGAGAGCTACTACTGCCACGAAGAGAAAGCTGACAGACTTATGTCTGCATCACTCATATGCAGGTGTCTTTGAATGCAAGAACTGGTTATCAGGCAGTACACATCAGAACACTCTGGGAAGATTGGGTAATTCTTTCTGAAAGGAAGATATAGAGACTGAGAGACAATAGACGATGACATGAGCACTAATATTAACACTGTATTGAAACCTTTTTTTTTACTCAGAATCTCATCTACAGAACTCATATGCTTGAGTCTCTTTCAATTCTGATCCAGCAATGAGCAACATTCACAAAGTAAGAAGAGGAAACTAGTTATATTAAAGTTTGACATATAACACTGCAATTCTATCAGTCTTAAACCCACGGCTGTGCAGTCTGTAGCTGTAGTTCCCCATTCTTGTTTGGGAACATACCTTTTCACCGGGAACTGGAATGTTAACATCTGTACCCCTGCAGGCTTTTTGTGATTGGATGAGAGTGGACTCTCCTCTATAAAAAGAAAGATATTAAAAGTTGTATCTGGAGTGGTTTGAAAGATTTAACATTTTGATAGATGGATTTCAATATGAGAGAAGTGCTTCCTATTAGTTGAAGGATACACATATGAAGAATTAAGAAGATTTTTATTTTTTGTTTAACAGTAAAAGAGCTTCAACTTGTGTACATTCTGAAACTGATGAGGCAAATACTAGGTTGACTGGTCTTGGAAGAATTCCTACCAGTGAGTTTTATGGAATATGTTGTCCAGAGATTGGATCATCAATACTTGAGTTATCTAAAGTCAAAATCACCCTCCCCTCCAAATCTGAAAATCTCTAGAAAGCAGTCTGGTAGACTTTCCATCACTAATTGCCTTAAATTATGTACACCTAATCTCCATCTTCCAGAGACACAGAGCCCAAAAGAAAGCAGAGGCTCTTTCATGCTTACCTTGACTCTGCACAGCACAAAAGGCCCTTTGTAGGAAGACATTGTACAGTACTATATATCTTAAGGCACTCAGGAGTTGCTAAAGTAGTAAAATGTCAACTTTTAAAATTCAAGAGGAGATTTTTCTTTACCCCTATCTCCATAGTAACAGTAATTCAGCAAAACATATTTTCATAAACAAAAGAATATCTTGTGGCAGAATTCTTTACTTTCAAGCTCCCTCTAACTGCATTTTTTTGAGAGCGATCAGAAGAATCAAAGTGAGTACTTTCAGCATTCCTTAACATCACGGCATTTTCCTCAACCGAAAGTGACATAGAGTGGCTTACTGCTGCGGACAGGGCTAAGGGAATGACATGTTCCTCTACATGTACAAAACATACTTTGTGGTTGACACATCTGTATTTATTTTAGGCAAAGATGTGGCAGTCTTGATGGTTTTTCCTTTTCTTCATTCCAGAGATAAATGTTCTTTAACTGAAACTTTACCAGCAGAATCACACTGATTAACCAGACAGCATTACCAGAATCTAAACCAGAAGTCCACATTTGAGCTGCAACCACTGAACTGGGAACAGTTTATTTTGGATTTAGCATTGTAGAGTAAGTATTTTAAGCTTTCATCTGACCTAGGAGATCTTTGCATGTATAAAGTGGCCTATAAGTGCATTGCTGAGTCTGTTCTGAAAGAAAAAAAATGAATTACTTGTTCAGAAGTCAATCTGGCGTAGTGTGAAAAGTGAATCACACACTGTTCAGGCTCTGTGATTTATTGTCATGACAGGTTATATATATAGATATACCTTTTAAATGTCCATATTTATCTAGTGATAATTATACAGTAAATAATATTCTTATTTTTTGCCTTTACATCATCCTGAACATGGCATCTCTCTTTATATATGATAGCCGAAAAGAGATGCCATAGTATACAGGTATCTTTAATTCCTACTGGAAGCAGTGACAGTAACTGCCCCATTGTTTTGTTTTGTTTAACACAATTAGAGAAGGAAAAAGTTAAGCTTCCAAAAATGTCATATAAACTTGAAAAGCAAAAAAATGAAAAAGGACCATCTCTTCTACTAATTACTATTTTCTAAATTCAGCCAAAGCAGCATCTTATGTAGCACAACTGGAGAAACTGGAAAAAATCCCAGATGTATATGCAGTATTTAATTACATAGTAACTCCAGTAGCTTCATTAACACAGCTGTGTCAATACTGGGGGGAAAGTTGGGAGAAGTATCTTTTGGCAATGATAGTCCTTTGGAAAACTTTGAGAATCTTCTAATATTTAGATGGAAATCATATGCTAGGTTTAAAAAAGGTGAAGCAATATTTTCAAATAATTCCTTTTTAAATACACAAAACATCTTGAAAACACTGCAATATCAAGGTGCGAAAAGTGCCTGTTTAGATTTCTGAATGAGTTGTGGCATCAATTTATCAATAGTTAAAATGGTTATGCTTTAATGCATTTTAAATTTCTGAGATTGAATCTAGTATCAGAGATGGCAAAATGAGACAAAATCTTGGGTTTGGAAGTATGCAAGCATATTCGTGCCTCTTAAATATATTTTGTAGAACCACTCCTCTCTTCCCTTCCAAAATAAAATAGGTGCCCCAAATTGGAGCAAACTCTGTCTGCCTCAATATTTGTGTCTGATTTAGTCACTACATGCCACTGCCATGGACAAAGAGTAAAATGTAAATAGGAAAGTCCACCTATGAATAAAACCTATCAATTTTGTGGTTAATGCTACTTAAGAAAGCATGAACATCCATTCTGTGCTCTGTGCCCTTTATGAGAGCATATATCATAAAAGCAAGGGGAATCTATGTCAGACTGGTTTCCAGTGGATGTGCTGCCCAGCACAGTAGAGAGGCAACATCCACGGGCTTTGTCCTCTTTTCCGCAAGTCTCTCAGGAATTAACCGGATTGCGAGGCCAACCCCAAAGCAGTCTAGGAGAAACCCTGCAAGTTTCCTGAGTCCTCTTCCTTCTCCATGTGGGTTTTATCAGGGACAAAAATGTCACAGTTCTTTGAAAATCCTTTCCTTTCTATCCCAAGTGACTGTAAACTACAAGTTTAAAGATGTACTATGTTCCTTATCAATAGGAGTAATACCAATCTTTTGGCACAGACCTTTCTCCATACTCATTTGGACTAACAGGGTAAAGGTAGTCTGCTGCAATTACTGAGCCTTCGGAGTTCAGGTTTTTTATGATTGCCTGAGTTTCAAGTGTTAGAAAGGGCTGTTAGAAAGAATATATCTAACTTGAAAAAAACTTAGACTCCAGGAAGGTTAGACTTGTTTAAAGCATCTCTTTCTTCTTTCTTTCAGGTCTGAGAAAATGTAAATGAGATAAATCATAGGGAAAAGAAGCCACAAAAAACCACACCAAAAAACCCTAGATGTACAAGATTCTAAAATACCATGGAAGGAGGAGATTGGCTTGGACATCTTCTGAGAGATACATCTCAGTAACATATCTACTCTGTCATCATGGAAATAATTTCAAGGACAGAAAAGGCTTGAGATGATCCAAGGGGTAATGGCTTTAAATTGAGAGATGACAGGCTTAGATCAGATATTAGGAAAAAATAACTTACTGTTATTTTTAGGTAGGCACTAGAACTGGTTGCCCAGAGGGTCTTCTCTATCCCTGCAAGTGTTCACGGCCAGGCTGGATGGGGCTTTGAGCAACCTGGTCTGTGTAGAAGTTGTCCCTGACTATGGCAGGGGCGTTAGAACTGGATCATCTATTTATCCCTTCCAACCCAAACCATTCTATGATTCTGTGATTTTGAAGCCGACTTGTTATTCTTGGGGCCATGGTAACCCTATTTCATCCGGGTCAAAAGGAATCATCTCAGGTACGCGATGCTCAGTGAACATGTGCTCCCAGATACCTAATGGCAGAGCACAGATTTGTACACTGCAGCTCAAACCACAGTCCGAACAAAGCCTGGAAGGAGCGGTGTCTATCACAGCCCTACTTCCACCAGGCTGGGAATAAGACAGAATAAAAATGAAAATGCCAATTTTCAGTAAATCCCTGTAGATTATGAATTCCGATGGAAACTGATAAAACCAAAACAAATTTCAAAGAATCCCTAGAAAAGTGTGGGATTCAAAATACTTTATTCTCTGTTTTGACCTATGGATTAAGTGCAGCTGGTCCTCTCACTAGGGGCTTGAAATTTCATCAGCAATTTTTAATCTTTTCATGCAGTGTACATTGAGCCCAAGCACTTGGCCATTATTCCAGCATAACTCCAAGGAAAAAATGTCTAGAGGACAGTAGTTTCAGCAGTGCTGCCATGATGGTTCTCTTCCTTTTCTGCCTGCAGACTTCAACCATAACAGCCTTAAGGTCTGCACATGAAAGCCAGCATACTGTTTTTACAGTGGTCATTTCTACTTACAGTCTCCCACTGTCTTCACTGGTATTTAGTTAAGAGCTTGCACCTGCAAACAAAACATTTATTTGGACCTTCATTTTTTATCTTGCCTTTTCAAAACAGAGAGGGGGAATAAAACATCTGACTTTAATAGTCAGTAATTGTACAGACTAAAAAGGAACACAAAAACCTAAATAATATAATTTAAACCTATTATAATAATTGTTCCTGTCGCTTTTGCTGCTGGCCGCCCGGAGGCCACGGCAGGCGACAAGGTCTGGTGTCCCGGTCGATGGGAGAGAAAGCACCTGCCCTGTCAGCAGCTGTTGGCTCCCTGCAGGAGACCCACAAGCAGGCAGGCTGCAGCACCGCTGTTGCCGAGCAACGGAGAGGCAGTAAAGGGCCGAGGAACCTCTTTCTTGTGCTCTAAGTTCCAACTTTATTGTCCCGTGAGGGAACAACAAGGTAACAGACGAACACGTTGAAGGGTGAGCAACAAGGAAAAGGCACCGGGCGGGGCCCGAAGCCCCCTTTTTAAGGGGTACCAAAAGGGGGAGGAACAAGGGGTACAGACCAATAGGGAATTGATGGGGAATGACAGATAACAAATCAGGGGAATACAAAGGAGGGACTTACAAACAGAAACCAATCAGCAACCGAAGAGAAAAGAACTTTCCAGACCAGATTGCATATGCAACAAATGTGATGAATAAACATGATAACAGGCAACTAATAGAAAATGGGGAACAGAAGAAGGGTCTGGAAAGGAGGGAGGAGATGTCGCAGGGGCGACACCCACATGGTGGCGACTCTACTCCCCCGACCCGCCCTCCGGGTCGGAGTCATAGACGGGGAAATCCACCCACTGAATGTTGTCCAGCCGCGAAGTGGGCTGAGCCACCGCAACATGTTCCAGATATAAACATCAATTTATTAATTTTTAACTCTCAGTTGTTTTTCACTTCCAGTGCTGATCACTAGAAACACTCAGATTAAGCTTTCCAAATACATTGGTGGCATATAATGGCACTGCAATTAAATACTTCCAACATATTAAACAACTATTAAAATGACTTACATACCTATTTTATCTATTCATAGATGACAGTAAGTCATGTCATAACATTTCACATAAAAGCAGAAAGCATTTTTAATGGATAAGGATACTATGTTAGGAAAAATAGTAATTATTTTAATTATCTTAATTATAAAAATTGAAATCTCAGAGTTATTCCTTGGAAAATTTCTCTTTGTTTTATTGTGCAATGCTTTCAAAATAGCTAGAATTTGCAGCACAAATCAATCTAAAAAATAAAAAGAATCCTAATTGTATAACATATTTCAACACTGTCCCACTTGTTACAGCAATAAAAAAAAATTCTCTTTGTTCAGCATCACTTGAGAATGTAATCTCATTTTAAGTGATCACCATTCCTTCCCTCCTCCTAGGAGGAGAAATGTAGACCACCTCACTAGAGAATAAAGAAATTAGTGCCTAGGATAAAAACAAGGCAACACCTAGGCCTTTAATTTCCTATATCGAAATTGTGCTGTAAGAAATAAGGAAATAATATATTGAGAACAAAAATATTTCATTTGCCAGCAAGAAGTGTGACATAAACCTGAACCTTTATTGGTGTGACAGACATTAATAACCTCTATGAAATCAAATAGAGATTCAGGGTGGTGTTTCTAGAAGATAAAAGGGGAAGGCATTGGTCAGAGATAACAGGGTAATTAACTAGTCATAGTTATATACTAAAATGCTTTACAGGAGCTTAAAATTCATAAAACAGGGACTAATCAGATTTAAGTAGGTTGTTTGTTTTAAAGCAATATTAATTAGCCTTCACTAGAAAGACATTTGAAGTGCTTGTAACCCCAAATCATGCTTTGTTCAGCATGTAAACTACAAGAAGTATTCCTGATTTCAGCTGCAGCCCATTTCTCAAATGCTTGTCTCTCTTTGAAGTACCTGCAGCTGGAGATGATGCAGCTCTCAAAAGAGAGAAACAGGATGTTTGAAAACAAATAGCCTTTAAGTTTATTTGCAGTTTATTTAGCATTTCAGGCAGCAGAAGTCTCCTAGTTGTAAGCAAATTTAAAAGGCATTTTTAAAAACTAATAAAAATAGGCATTTATGGTAATTCAAAGGCAAAAGGTGCTATGAGAAATGTAAAAACTCCAAAGCGATTTTTTCCCTTTTGTTTGTCTTTTCTGGAGTCGTTCTCACTGCAAGTTTCCCAGCTGGTAGGTGTTAATATACACCCTTTCCTCAAATCTATATTTGCAACCCAAATTACGTTTACCTCTTCACAGTGGAGGATAAGAAGACAAAATGAACATAGCATTCTTGTGTTTAGTAAGACTTAATCAGAAATAAAAATTCATAGGCTTAAAAATTAGAAGGGGAAAAAAAGCTACTAATCTTTTCTTTTCCCAAATGACTCAGATGCTGAAGACTAAAATTTTTCACCATATCACATTTTGTCTATAAAACTATCTGCTTGCTTTCAGAAGGACCACTAAAGAACAGATTTCTCAATACTGTGAAGAAAAGTGAATTGGAATGACTGCTTATTTTGCTTCGTATTGCCTTTTGTACACATTTCCTGGTTAACTGTAATGGGAAGTCATGGGTGTGGCAGATGTGTAATGGGATGTGGAGGGATGTTCCCACATGATATTTCTGTAGTTCCAGAAGTGGGACCTGAACACAGCCTGTGCAGCTTACCAGTCCCTTCCCAGTGTGAACCATTTATCCAGTGTTGCATTGCTAATGCACATGTGAGCAGAGCTCACCAAGCAGCATTCACTCAGCTGTTTTGAATTGTATTTAAATCAAAATGGGAGTTACCCTTCTCTCTTTCTGTGTATCCTATATAGATGTGACTATGGCAAATACTTTTTTGTTTATCCATTTGTCTGGCTTTTATTAGCACTGGTTTAATTCCAGCACTGCTCACATGTACAGT
Organism: Gymnorhina tibicen; assembly: GCA_013399875.1. Taxonomy (NCBI): domain Eukaryota; kingdom Metazoa; phylum Chordata; class Aves; order Passeriformes; family Artamidae; genus Gymnorhina; species Gymnorhina tibicen. The sequence goes on from VXAZ01009369.1 coordinate 744,465, forward strand.
TGAGACAAAGTTAGACTCAGAGGTACATACACCCTTCTATCAGCAGAGCTGCAGAGGCTACAGCATGCAAGACAGCTGTGGCTTTTAAAGCTGGCCCCATTACCAGAAGAGCTGAGGACTCCAGATAACACCATTATGGTGATTTTAAAGGAATATTTCCTCATTATAGAGAGCAGCCTAAAACTGGGGGGCAGTGACAGAACATCTTATCAGCAGCGCTTAAATGTAGCTTGCAAGGGCTTCAGTTGGGAATGAACTCGATGAGAGAGCACTCGATTTTCAAAGGCATCACGTTGTTAATGGAAGTAAAAGCCTTGGGAATAAGCACAGAGGTAATGGGAGGCAGGAAGTGCTGACTCTTCAATATCAGCATTTGCAACGTGACATGCAGCTTGTTCTGAAAAACAGCTCTTAAACCCTTCAGGACAGTGCAAAGCAGAGTTCTGCATAAGCAGTCTTTCTCATTTCTGATTATAAGTGATGACTTTGGGGAAAAAAAAAGGCAGAAACTATCCACAAGAGTTTGATTTGATATATATCAGGCTGAATTGTCAGTTTCAGACTAAGTGTGGAAATTATCATAAAATCTTGCAGATGGACATTGGCCGGACTAAAAATAAGCAGTAAACCTCACAGAAATGAGGGATGGGTAATATCTAGCTGCATGAAGTGTCATAAGTTTATCTACATACTCTTTTAGCAGACAAAGTCAGAGCTCCACTACTCTGCACACCTTCTATTTCCAGCATATATATATTTATTTGTACCTGAAGAAAGGGACTGGCCTCTCTGTTGCGTGCCATACTTGTTTGGATGTCTGCTTCATAATTTTCCCAAGCTTCAGCTCTGAAGTCCAGGTTTAAGACCAGCTGTCCATACTGGTGTTCTTAGGGGACTATTTTTAAAATCAGCCTTCCAAGATCAAATCAGTTTATAGTATTCTCCTCAAACAAACCCTCTCTTTCTCACAGTGAATGACCAGGGTAGATGGGCCAAGTCCTGTGTGAACCCGTAGTTCTGACTACCCTCTCCAGTGCAACCACGGTGACCCTTCCAGGAACCCTCTGCCTCTTGCATGACAGTGGCATTTGAGCTGGGTCCTGGGTATGCCTGTGTCCAGATTTGTACTTCAGCTGTTGACAGGACTTTCCAGATTGACACAGGACCAGAGGTAAACCCCTGCCTTCATCTGAGGATGACCCAGCCTTTCTGCTGCAGGATGGTAGCTATCCATGAGGAAGTTTCTATGGCCTATGTTGCTGCCACCCTAAACCCCGAGACTGGATCCCTACCTAGGGTAGCCCCAGGGACATATGTCAACTCCTCGGAATTATGGTCCTTCCTCTACCACAAAAGCATCCATTCCACAGCAAAATAAACTGCAGCAACTGGTTGGTTGGTTGCCACAGTGGATTTTTCTTCAATGGTTGTGGTTTAAAACCAGCTAGAAATGAAGCTCCAAGCAACCACTTCCCTTCCCCCCACCCTCTCCAGGGAGAAAGAAACAAAAAGGCAGAGATTATGGGTTGAGAAAAAAATTTACTGCGACACCAGAAAAGACAAGGAAAACAAGCAATAATAGCAACAATACTAACAACACGTGTATGAAGGAGGGTGATTACTTGCCAAAAATGCTTACAGAAGTCTGACCAACCCAATGTTACCATGGCCAGCAACATAAGTTTTCTCAAGACAAAGGAGAAAATGGTGGTCATCACTGCAGAGAATGGTTTTTTGCCCTGAACCTGAGACAATGGTAAACAGTGATGGACAAACCCTCTGAGATGGACTGCTCTGCCCACACAGCCTGCACCACACCAACCACTCCTCTCCCCATCCGCACCACCCCACCGGCTCTGTTGGCCACTTTGCTACCTCGGAAAAAGGAAAAAAATGGCTGTGGTTCTGCATCATGTCCATTCTTCTTCCACCCAAAGCCATAGCTCCTAGTGATGATGTGCGTGGTACAGAATAATAAACCTGGACACACACACATGGCTCCAGGCTCCGCCACCCTCACGGCAACTGCAGGAAAATGAACTCTCTCCTGGTCAAAACCAGGACAGGGTGACATTGAATAAATCAGTCCTAGCATTGCTTACCATGCATCCCCAGCTGCTCCCCAGTGCTGCAACAGGCTGTGGGGAACGTGCAGAAGCTCTTTGTTAGCAGACAAGACAATGTCAGGAAACAATGAGGTCACTCATGAGTCTCAAAAACAGCACATCACTTCTCTCACCTCACTTTTCCGTCACATTTTCTCAAATAATAATTGTGCTAGATATTTTGAGTGTCTGCATTTAGTCTCGTAAGGTCAAGGGCCTTGGGAATGGTTGACATGAAGACAGTCATAAATTTTTAAACAAAAACCTTAAATATTTTTGAATTACGACCAGTTTTCTGAGCTGGCTGAACAAAGTTTCCACATCACAAGAGAATACGTGCTGCTCATCTATATTCATTTAAAATGGATTTATGGTATTTTATCCTTGTCACAATGGCTCCCATATATTTACCACTGTTCATACTACCCACCAAAATATTTATGTAATAGATCATTGTCTTCCATTCAAGGACTTTGTATTTGAAACAGAAAATAAAAATAGTTATAAATAATTGGGCTTTTGGAGATGACTTACAGCAGTACATAATGTATTGTGGCAACTCACTTTGTTTTGAGAACAAAAATATAAACATCAAGGTTTGCTTTTCAGAGACATTTGGCAGAAAATAACCCTTCATTCCCAAAACAATGGAGAGCTATGATTTTAATTTAGTTGTTCTACTTCTGTTTCAAAGCAGATCTCCAGAAAATAGGATATTCCTAAAATATATTCAGTATTTTCAACTGAAAATCTATGCTGGAATATTGGAAAAGTCTATATCCTATAAATGCAGACTCAGTTCTCACACCTGCACATCTCAGAAACCTCAGCTATGGCTCTCTCAGAAGTTGAATTCCACTTCCAACAAAATGGCCAAAATAAAAACTCACTTCTGAACATCTCCCTTAGATACCTCACACAGAACCATGCTTGCTAACCCTCCTCCAGTGCTGCTTGTTGGCTTCCCATCAGCATTGTGTAATGCTCTCACAGTGTCTACTGCTTTGCCTACTTTTCTGCCAGTTTTAATTCTGAAGTTCTTTCTTTCTATTCTTAGCCTCTCTTTGTAAACTCAGTCCTCAAAGTAAAACATACTTCTCAAGTGCTTTTTAATTCTGTCCTTACATCTTCCTACAGACTCTGTGTAAATCAATGTCCAGGACATATCAAGCTTCCCATAGTGAGCAGGCTAATACCTTAACCTAGTGGTCTGTGGGGTTTTTTTAGGTTGTGGTTGTTGTTGTTGTTGCTTTTAAATCCTGTACAGCAGTACAGTAAGCCAGAGAGCTGACTTTAAGTCTGGGTAAAGGTAGGTGATGGTATTATATTTGAGGAAGCAATTGAAAGAGATAGAGAGAACAGTCCCTTTAAATGAGCTGGTACTTTATTTATATGACCTAATAAACACCTGTAGACTTGAGAGAGCTATGCTGATCTAGAATGTATGAATTTGGTCTAAAAATAATAATCTTTTTCTACATTTTACAAAAGGCAAACTCCTTTAGGGGTTCTTTGTTCACACTGTGCTCACAGTAGCAGATAAACAGATCTTCTTTCAGTATTTCCATCTTTCTATATGCTTCTCCTGTGAGTTTGTCCCAGCTGAACACACTCTTGGTGGGTCAGCAACATGAAATACAACCCTTCCAGCAGAGGAAGCTCTTGCAATACTTAGCTGCAGCACAGGTAATTACACAGGAGATGCAGGCAGGGGCTTCTCTAGCTCCTTGCTGAATTCATTGTTTCATCATCTACACACCTCACATTTAATTATTTCCATTTTACTACCAAAGAATTGAGAAACAGTTTTTGAGGAGTTGCTGGATAATCAGCATGAAAGGATTGCCTGCCTCCTGCACTTTGTTAGTTTTGCAGACTGAGTTTATATCAGGATCATTAGTGCAATACTGGATTACATAAAATCTAGACACAGACTTTTGAGGTGCTTCACTGCGGGAAAAAAGCTTTCATGATTACTTCATCAAGCCTTAGGTATCTGTCTAGTCCAGATAAACTTGCAGCAATATGCCCTCTAAATGGGCAGTTAGAACAAAGTATTTGTTGAACACTTTATGACAAGTATTTCTTGTGGAAATAAAGTTTCTACTGCATGCCAGGGCCACAATGAGATGCTGTTGTGAGGGAAGTACAGATGGGTTTTGATTTTTTTTTCCTTAAATTGGGATATTATGCTCATTTTACTTTTAGGTTATAATTCATGTTTTGTCTGAAAATAATTAGGAGTTAATTGAGGTTAGATTTTCAATATTTAAAATTACTTAAACTGATAAGTAATTAACTGCATGTGGTAAATGAGTAAGGTGCTCAAGTTTCACTGATTCTTTGTCTAAGGGAATCTTACAAGTACAGTCAGTGTTGTATAAGAAGCTAAGCAGGTGACTGGCTGACTAAAACCCTTTTATCTCAGACGAGTCCACAAAAAGTGACTTTTGAAGCTTTCTATTATCATTTATAGTTTTAGCACTGGCATTATTTCACTCATCTCAGTGGCACTGGGATCTTAAAGGTGATTTTGAAATTCTTTTCTTAAACATAGTCCACATTCCTAGGTGCAATCAAAGCTGTATTAAATAAACCTGTTTGCCTGAACCTGGCACATACCACAAAGTACACCATGAAACACTGACTTATTGCAGAATGTTTTATCCAAACATGTTGATCCAGCCGGGGAAACCACATTAAAGAACATAGTTTACCACATTTCTGCTCTTCTAGCTTTGGCAGTTGGTGCATTGATTTCAGCATCTTTTTATTTTGAATGACATCAGTTATTCAAAAAAACCAAGCAAGTTTCTATTTGGCCTGATTAAAATCAGGGTCAATCAGAAGTGATTTCTGAGCATCTGTATCATACTAGGGGCAAATAAAGTTATTTATCCCCAAGAAAGACTTGATACCTTGCAGAAGGACTTGATTGGTTGAAACTTCCTCTTCACACCTTGAGAAGTGAAGCTTTTCAGAATCCTGAAGAGAGAATAAAATGAAAGAGCTGTCTGGTATGCCGTTACAACTATGATTGTCAGTATGTACGATAAACTTATTTTCCTGATACTTTAACAAGAATTTATTATCAAGTTTGACTCTTTTAAAACCAGTATAAAAAGCTCAAAACCAAAACTCATAACCCACACTTATGAATTTGATTATTTGAAGAAATTTGATATATAGTCATATTAAAAGCAGAATTTCAGTTTATAATACATAATATTCATGTTTTCTTATGAAGAGAGAAAGACATCTTAATATTATCAAACATCAAGTGTAGTGAAGGTCTTTCGATTTTCATTCAAAAGTAAAGAAACAAAACAGTGGGGTTCATCCTCCCCACGCCAGGCTGCACTATGACCTCAGAAATGCTCATTAGGCCTTGGCCTTGACAAACAGCTCCTGGGCTGAGCTCCTCCTGAACTTTCCTCTGAGCTTTCTCTTATGAGAAATACTGCCTGCTCCCAGGAACTGGGGCTGTCTCACAAGCTCCTGCTTTTTTTTCACTGAACAGCCTTGGAAACTACTTTTTGCCTGAATAACAAGCCAAGTGGGATAATGGTTTTGTTCTCAAACTTTCAGAGGGAGTTTCCGGCCTGAAGTACATCCGGGATGAAACATTGTTATGACTAAAGCCCAGTCTCTTGTGATCCAGTAAGCAGCGGTCCAAAGCGAGACCCTGTGAGCTGCCCTGGGCGGTGGTGACAGCGACCGGGGCAGGCCCTGTGCGTGGGGCCTCTCAGAGCCAGCTGCGTTTGGAGACTGCCAGTGGTGCATCCTGGCCGGACACCCCCATTCCTCAAGGCTCTACCCTTCGCCTGCTGAGAAGATGGAAAGACATCTGAAGTGAGTATTTCGCTACCTTCGAGGAGAAGTTTTCATGGGTACCTTGGACAGACTCTTTGTATCTGTGTGCATGCAAGTGTGCATATGCCGATATGCCGTGGCGAATGGACTAGGAATGCTGCTCGCCCAGACTCTTAATTACTCCAGACTCATAAGTAAGTTGGGCCTTCAAGTAAGTAACTCTTGTTGTATAGTAAATATGAATCCTTTGCTAAATTGTTAAACATAAGTTATAAATTGTGTAAATTAAATGCTGATAAGTTAAGGTGCTGTTAAGTTGAAGTGCTTGTTGGGCCTTTAGTTTGGTTTGGATGGACTGACTCTGGATTTTTGTTTGCTTTTCCCCAGTGTGCCTTAACCATCCAGTAAATAGTAGAGTGAACCTTGCCAAAGAAATTTCGTGTGCTGTTGCTTTTATATTAGACCTGTTTTTACTGATACCTTTTCTGGTGGTTCTGTAAGACATCTTAAAACACTCATTCATGACAGAAACAAATCTCCCTTAGCCTTTGAAAAGCTAAAAGCAAAGCTGAGAGAGGTTCTTCAGAGAGTTTTTTCATGTAGTAATATTGGCTATATCTGGCTTTAGAATTACTCTTCTTTCTTGGTATGTTACTGAGTACTGCAGTTGAAGTACTATATTGCCCTAGAGCTCCAAGGAGGAAAAAAACCAAAAAGGCATAAATTCCATGACTTATCTCATCTTCAAGAAACTCTTCACAACAGAATGAGGTTTTCGTCCACAGTACTTTCTTGGTACCTTTTTCCTCTTCCATGAAAATTTTTACAGACTTTTCTGCACCTACAGATTTAAACTTTTCAAAATCAGAGCCTAGGACTAACACAGGGAAATTACAAAAAGTGTAAAACACAAGCTGGCTGACAGACCTTCTCCAAGCAGAGACATCAGTAGATCCTTTTTCCCCACATTGAAATGGCTGTAGGATTCCGTAAAATCACTGGAGGCGGAAACCATCATCTGACACAAGGTTTCCAGATTTATTAGTGTACATCTTGAATTGTGATACAGCAGAAAAGTCAATAATCTTCTGTCTGACCTGTGAGTAAATTGAAGCTATAGAAGGTAGATTGTAGATTTGTGATGTAATCTATAGAGAAAAGGAGAAAAATGCTGAAAATAGTAGGAAAGGCAAGAAAGGAAATAGGGCAATAGGAGAATATAAGAAATAAGTGCAGTTGTTTTAGAACATCACTAAAATATTAAATCTTCCATCCACATAGAAAAAAAAAGGATAGCTCATTATAACTGGGCTAGACAGAACACACTTTTAATCTGCGTCTCCATTCACATCCCTCCTATCCTTTCAGAAGTGAAAAAGAGCCGCAGCATGCTTCAGGGTTTGTGAAGGCACAGCATTCGCTACTCGGTAACTAAATAATGCTTCCTGTGCAGATGTTATTTTAGACCTAATTTTCACATTTAAATGTGAAGACAAATGTTGCCTCCTGTTGCCAGACAAAATCCCACAGAAAACAAATATTTGACTTTGTCTGAAACTCTTTGAGGAAAACAGACTCTACCAGAGCACAACACTGTAAATGTAACATCTAAACCTCTAATACAGTCATAAAGGATATTTTATTATACGCTGAAAAGAAGTAGAGAGGTAAGCAAGAGAGGCCAGAGAAGAATGGATTTACTGGTATAGTCCAAGGGCCAAGAAGACATAACAAGGTCTTTGTAAGGTTTCCTTGAGGCTCCCTCATATTCCTTCTGGAGGAACACGTCTCTTTGACCCCTCAGGGAATTTGATCATTCTAAATTATATTTTGTTTAGGTACTTTAGCTATTAATGCAAATAATCTCCTTATCAAGCTTCCCAGTACATTATTGTCTTGGTTTTACCACTGAGCTTCAGCCTTACAATCCTCTCATTCCACTTAACTCTTCACCTTGCCCACTAAGACTGTAATATTTGTAGATCACATTTGTGGCAACTTCTGTCTCCAGCTATTTTTTCTTATAATCTTCCTATATTTTGGATTTTTTAAAATTTATTACACAGAAACATACTGCATTCCCTGTTTCTCTGGTTAAACTGTTCCATATAATGGCCTACCAAAGCAGTCATACAGAGCTGTCAGAAAATTGTTGACTTGACCAGTGGAGATTGTACTAATTTTCTGTTCTGTGGCCTGACAATGAGGATTCATTTTAATTTGAGTGGTGGGAAAATTATTAGCAGAGGATCTTCCTGGATGCAGCATTTGTCCTGACTGCAGTGGGATACAGTACAGCTCGATATAGAACCACTGCAGGGTGTTCTCTGCCAGATTTGTGTTGATTTGCTGCACTTGTAATTTAGAGAAGTTTCAGGACTCTTGAAAACCAATATTTAGCTTACTTCTGCCAGGTGGATAGTCTATGAATTTGAGAGTTGTGCAGAAGAACAGAATGAGGTGGCATTAAAGTGCACAGCTGTAAGCCATGAAAGGCTGCTTGCTGTGCTGCTAGGATCTTCTGCTAAAATAGAGACAAATAGAAGCTTTATGCCTTTGGAAACCCAGGCATTCTGTGTGTATAATGCTGCTAGACATCTTTCATAGTCCACTCTTTATTTAGTGTAGGTCCAGCTGTTTTATTTCACAAAAAAATTTCTTATTGTGTAGTCTGCCTCTATATTACTTCTAAATCTAACTTGATATCGCACGCAGCTTTATTGATAAAACTAAAAAAGTCTTTTTTATTGCAAAAGACACGGTCCTAAACATTTCCCTGAAAATTCTCTTAAAATAATCAATAAGCTCCTTTACTATTCTGCAATGGACAGTAAGATGCTGCTTTATATACATATCAAATTTTTTCTATAGTTTTGAATTAAAGTTATGTTAGTAAAATAATGTCTTCTTCTAGTTAAGAATGTGTAGGATGGGAAAAGGCAGAATTTAATTTGGCTGACAGGCCGTGGTGCATGAGTTCTCATATGCTTTGTAATTACATGCATAGCTGATACTTTTCAAACAGCATCTCTGCCTTAGCTGGTGGCACAGGTGGTTACACCTGTGCTAGGGGATGCAAGATCTAACCTCAGTCTCGTCCTTCCAGACACCTCGCTTCTGTCTGTTCTCTGGTTCTTCTTAGAACTGACTCTTTCATCCTCTGCAGTTCCAACTATCCTCCCTCCCTTCCCACCTTCATGGCAGCTTTATTTCTCTTTCCTGCATTACAGAATTATTGCCAGGTTGCTGGCGGGTGCTCTCGACCCATTTCAGTCTACACCTGTCAGAACTGCCTATTTCTTATCAGCTGCAGATGCTACAGTCAATTTAGACTTTACACTATGCATTATAAGTGTGTAGATATATGAAAATCTACATTTTCAGCATGGAAATATTTCCAATGCTTATAATTTACTTATGATTTCCTGCTTATGAACACCAAAAGAAATAGAAAACAAATAATGTTTCTTTGTAAAATATGAAGCCCTCTATGAAAAGCCTTTAGAGCTATGTACTGGAACACGAGTTATCAAATTTTGCTTGATTTTACTTAAAACTGGCCAAATAACAAGTTGTTCTTGTAATGTCATTCTCAGAAACAGATGAATGGTTTTACCTGAAGTATTTCTCAAAAAGTAGAATAACTCATCTTGAAGTGACAGCGTTAGTTTGGCAAAATCAAGAGCATCTAATAGGAAGGAATAGCCTCGTACCAAGTTGTACCAACACTGCAACTTGTATTACATTTTCTTATAATCACATATATACTGGATGCACCCTAGGTGTTCTGCAAACATGGAGGGATAACAAAAATATCCAAAATTTATCAGCAGTAGTTGAAAAGTAGTAAAATAAAAAAAAATATTGGAGGCCACTCTCAGAACTGTTTAAAAATCTCTCTGCCGTTCAGTTATTTATCAATGTTGGTTTTGTTATTGTTGTTATTGTTGTTATGAACATGCTGGGAAAAAAAGAAAAGCAAAGTAATCTTGCCCTGGAGTGATTATTGCTTTATACTCATAACATTTGAAAAGCCTGTCATGCAAAGTATTGAATGCATACGTGAATGATGATAGTTTTGTGGGTTTTTTTCCCCAGTGTGAATGAGAGAGTGTAAATCTGGTCAGTCATATATTTATGCCATGCACATTTTTTAATTGTATGAAAAATATCTGTAACTTAAATCATAAGGTAGTGTTAGTGATTCACTTCAGCTGATAGACACAGCCCTTGCAATATTGCAGCAATAACAATTTAAATGCATATTGCTCTGCTCATGAGTATGCTCCAAAAGCAGTAGGCAGTGGAAAAGAATTGAATAAATGAACACTGAGAAAAGAAACAATTTAAAACACTTTTTTTTTTTTTAACTGAACTGTAGCTATGAGCTCCCTAGGCAGCATATTTGACAGTATGCACTGGGAAGTAAAAGAATTTACAACAGCTCAGACCTGAGTACCTAATCAATAAGACAGCAAACAAGTCCAAGGTAGCTGACTGCAGTACATACCACCTACCTGTGAGTACGATATATGATCTAAATTTAGTAGAGCATATTGCAGTCAGTTGGCTACCACACTGTTTTGCCCTACATAATCACTCAACTGTTGCTGTGTTCCCTGTTTATTGGTATAGTCCACTTTAATTGGACTGGTTTTCAGTTTTTATACATGCTGCTGAGAGAAAATATTTCCAGCAGTGGAAAAGCAGGATTAGTCATACACCCTCTCACTCCCCCTTGCAGGTGCTGTGCCAATAGCCTACCCTGAGGACAGATGTGGGCTGGGGATCATCTGGGGTGCTACAAGAAAAGTTCATCTGATTTCCTCTGAAGTGGCATGAGTGGTATAGTGGTATGAAGGAAAACAACTAACTTCAGATCTTCAAAATAAGGTACCTCAGGCAACTGAAGAAATACCATTTCTGTGCCTTGTATGGAAGATATAATGAAAGCATAACCTACTCCTTGCTTTTTTCCATCCTATAACTTTCTATAGATTTAGGATGCATCAATACATTATTTTAAAAGACAGTCCTGAGTAAAGCTGAGGTGAGATGATGTGCATAGTCCTGAAGCCATCAATGGTGTTAAGTGTGAGCCTAAGTGCCACACGAAGTTGAATGAAGTTTCTTGGCTTGTTGCTGCAAAGAGGAGGTCACCTGTATGACCAGAGATGGTTTCAAGTATCAAAATGGTAACATTTTTATCATCTCCCAAAAACCACTGTCTGTTTAACAAGATAGGGAACATTCCCTGCCACTTCTGGTTCTACTTGCAGGTCCTTGTCTGACTTTTGTGACAGAGCTGTCTCTCACTAGGATGCCACCACGTTCGTCACCATGCTTTACTTCACCTAAACTACAAGTCCGATCTTCCTGCATCCATGACATTCAGCCTTTGAGCTAGTACTGCTCATCTATTGCTCCCAACCTCACTGCTGCTTAGGACAGCCCTGCTGATGCAGCAGCTGTTCCACAGCCCAATCTACTAAGTGAACAGTTTCAATCTGGTCACAGTGCCATTTCACTTTCACCTTTAGCCCTGAAAATGTAAGTCAATTACAGTTCTTTGGTGGGAACAAAATCAGACCTCATTTCCTTTTTCTAAAGACTTAATACCAGAGTTAATATTTCAATGTCTTGAACTTATGGTCTTAGATTTAATGCCTTTTTAGCTAAATATTCCCAAAAGCATTTATTTCCAGCTGTGTGCAAATGAATATCCATGTTCCAAAACATAAGGAACAATATAGCTGAGCCAATCTCTTAGTTATAATGGAGAAAATTTAATCACAATAAATGAAGAAAGTAAAAGATGTGTCTAAGAAAAGGAATTGAGAGTGTACGTGTTAACAAATAATAATAAAACATAAGTCAGAAGTACCACTGGGAACCTAGTATATTAAAACAGCTAATTTACAGTCCCCCCACCTCCACTCCGATTAAGATGAATAATCACTAAATAACTCCATAACAAATATTTTCTAAAATTAGTGTTTGGGCTGGCTAACAGAAGTTTAGATAAAGTTTATTTGGACAATTCTAAAATTTTACAGACCTAGTTGAAATAAAGGATCTCTCTGTACAGCAACAATGTGCTTTAACTTTAGAAACTAGCTGGTTTTTTTCTTATTGATTTTTAATAACCAGTACTCAAAGCCTCTTACCTTGACTGTGGTCTTGAACGTATTTTTTTGTTGAATCATTTATTCAATGAGTAATTTAAATTACTTAAAAATATCCATTTCTCATGAGGAAAACAAAGTCATCAATTTATTTATCGATCTCCTAACTAAACAGGCATTTGTATAACACAATTCAATACAGCTGTCAAATTATAATCGTTTACTATTATAAAACAAGCATTCAAACAAGATTAGATAGAAAATTATTCTGTTGAAAATTATTCATTGATCCTGTCTGTAAGGCATAAAGATGTATGTTGCACACATGTATGTCTTTATGCCTTACAGGCAGGATCAGTCCTGCTCAGCCTGAGCAAGAAGCTGTCACAACAGCAGGATCACCTGGGAGGGGAGAGAAAGGGTCTCTTGTACATAGTTTTCATCCAGATTTGGGCAAAGAAGCCTAAAAATTGTTAGGATACGAGGATTCATGTGCTGGCTTGGAGATGGACTACAAATACTTATGGCCTCTGACACCCTGCAGAGATTTTCTAAATAGTGGGAGTGCACATGCATTTTGGAGGTACTGTTTAGGACTGTTATCTCAAACAGCTGCTTTGTTGCTCCTCCCCCTCTGAAGAGGAAACCAGGAGCCTTTTCACAGGGCTGCTATATTTTGAGATTGAGAGCTAAAACAGTGTAAGCTTGGTGTTGAAGGCAGATGACATCTTATTGTTGTATAATCCTCTAGCAGTGTCTTCTTTCTTTCACACCTGGTCCTAAATCTTATTTCAAGACCTGTATAATTCAACATTTTGATGCAAGAAAAATGGACCCAAAACCACTTTCTGTTATAGCTTTCTGTCACAGCCTTCTGCTAGTGAGACAGAAGAGAAATTCAAGATCTTTCATTAGCTTGTCACCCTGTTCCTTCTAGAAGTCTGATCTGCAATAAATTAAATAGGATGATATTCAGATACTTGGCACAAGTTGAGTATGTAACCATGCACACTACTCACCAAACAACTGCACCTATGAGAGATATCCTAGAGAGGAGATAAAGAGTTGACTATGGAAGATGTTTTCTTTGCTGCTTCCTTCTTGGTGCTGCCACAACAGAGCAAAGAGACTGCATTTCTCTCAGCACAGATTGCAGAGTCTGACTGTGTCTTGACAGTACCAAGTTGAAGATACTTGTAATACAATATAAAAGTATTGCTCTTGTGTTCGGTATTGCAAATCTCCTTAGAAATAATCAGACAAAAAAAATGAGCAAAATTATGACAGGCCTGAAGGGAACAAAAGTTTATATGGTTGACATTTAGTTTAAAGGAAATCAGAGAAAGAAAAGAAGTCAAGCAAAAAATTCAATACATTTCTCACAGATTGAGACTCCTTTTTGAGATCAATACTAAGCATGGATGATAATAAACCATCTGGCCACTTGCATTTAACAAACAATTTTAACAGTTGGCACATCCATGACTTCTCTACCTAGCTCTTTTCTTTACAAAAGTCTGTAACAGTAACTGGGGCCACACCTCAAGATTTCTGTGCTTTCTCTGCAAGATTAGAAAAGGCACCTCTATTATTCTCCTTTTATTTAAAAGAATCAATCAGAGCAACTCAAATGCCTAAGCCTTATGCGGTGGAGTAAAATAGAGAAACTTGGAGGAAAGTTCTAATCTCCTATTTAACATGTAATGAAGTCTTAACCTTTGTGTTTTCTGAAGGTGCTGGAAAATAGCATTTTATCTACTTAGCCACTTACCTCACATGCAGTTCTCTAACTTAAGACAGCTGTTTATTTACACCACCCCAGTAAGCATCCAATTGAAAACCATAGCTGGGGTTTGGAAACCTGAGCAGCTTCTGTATCAGGACAATGACCTAGGAACGTTCACATTTGCCCTCTGTTTCTTGTACGGCTTCATAGACTTTGAAACAAAGCTCAAATGTGAGCATCAGAGCTATACTTGTGGGCACAGTGGATGGATTTTTGTAAGTTATACTATACCACAGATACTTTAAAAATAAAACAATAGATATGTTAGTCCTTAATATGTGTCATGATATATAATAGATAAGATGAAAACTCATAATGTCTACTGAAAGACCGTGCATATAAACAGCAAAAAAGAGACATGACAAAATAACTTGAGAGGAAAATTACATATTTTCTTTCTCTTTTTCTTTCATACATTTTCTTGTTTCTGAATTTCTCTTTGATCTAGATTATTTGTCTTTATAATGTTTTTAAGGTTATTATATTTATCAAACTTGATGTTTAAAACCAGAAAACCAGCACATATTATTGTAAATTGATGCACAAGTATAACAGATGTTATATTATTTATATACCATTTCAATTACAGAGATATGTTTTTAAAACCTAGTTATTTTATTTGGCGTGTTAAGAATGAGGTATGGAAGAGCTTTGATCATTGTCCCAAGTTGAAAGGCAGGATGCAGAACAACATGTGCATGTTGCAATACATAGTCTTTTGCTCTTTGCCGAAAGCAATCCCTTTCTTTCTGTAATACTAAAAATACCCTTTATACACCTGAACCTACCAAAGGAATAGGCCCTGCTGTCAGTCACCCAGATCATCTTTTTCCCTCTAGGTGCCTCACTCATCTCTAAAAGTCTTCATCTCTTTCGAGACAGTCTGTGTATTACCACACCAATCTGACTTAGGCTATAAGCTCCCTGGGGCAGTGGTTGATAGGATTTGTGCAGCTGGGCCTAAAGGGCTTTGGCACACTGGGATCTAGCTACAGTTTTCAGGGTGATCAGTGTTACCATTCAATAATAAAAATTATAATTTCTCCTTAGTTACTATGGGGGGAGTTTGGCTTTCCCAGTGCCTCTCTTACAGAGATAATATCAAATTCTCTTGCCCGGTTGTTTCACTTCCTGCTTTCCATGTTGAACTTCTGCAAGTTAATGAACGTCAGAATTGTATGTGGAGCCAAAGTGAAGAGGGTTCCCTGCAGAGGGGTGTGGTGGTAAGTCAGGATATCAGAATGGATAGCTGGAAGATGTTTAAGGCAATCACTGAAGAGTTTCTGAACACTACAAGGAATGAAGAAGCAATGGTGGATGGCAACACTGTGGCTCGACTAAATTCAATCTTCTCTCCTTTCCCCTTTCAATATAACCATTCCTAAGAGGCCTGGAAAACTGTTCATATCCAAATTTCTCTAGTTAAGCAGGTCTAGCTCTAGATAAGCAAAACTAAGTTTGCTTTCTGTAATACAGCTCTCTGTACCAGAGTGCTTGGGTCCTTGTAGTGTATCTTGAATTTCACTCAGTACAAAGAGAAAGGATTAATTTGCATGTCAGACTTCCTTCAGCAGCAAGATATTTGTGCTGCATCTTTAACAAATCCAGATCCTTTCTGAGTGAAATGGGATAAACATATCTGTAGCCCTCCATTTTTATTGTGTTTAAGTGCTGATGATTCTCGTAACAGTTCCATGAACCTAGACATATTTAGTAGGGCATTTTTTTGGTTGAGGACTTTTATTTGCGGGACTTTCTTAGGCAATAAAGTCCTGTACTCATGTGAGTGTCCATCTTTATTAAAAAGAGCAAAACTATTCAAACCTCTCACAAATCCTGTGAGAAGACTGGACCAAACACATTCAGCTTAAAATCCAAGAGACTAAAACAAAGATTTCTAAATGCTATTTCAGCTCTTAAGAATTTTGAAGATCTGGATTATGTGCTTTTGAGTTGCCAGTACTACTTATTTGTCAAATTTGCATCCTTGATATATTAAAGTAAAATTTCTGGGCCTAGTCCTACTGCAGGCAATGGGAAATACCCATTTTCTCTTCTGTCATATGCCTGCATGTAAGTGAGGTCATGATGCCTTGCTCATGATTAATGCTAAAAAAGGGTGATCACTGTGGGTAAGGTGAATGCCAAAACGATATTAATGCTGGAAGTAACTCGTGTCTGTCCAACACTGCAATCTAACAGAGCCTTTGGAAGTTTTTCACCTGTATTTACAAAACGCTGACTGATATCAGCACTGATGGAGGAGGAGTGTTCACAAAACCCAGTAAACCTTCATGCTAGTATCTTCTAATATACA
Source organism: Gymnorhina tibicen (assembly GCA_013399875.1). Lineage (NCBI taxonomy): Eukaryota > Metazoa > Chordata > Aves > Passeriformes > Artamidae > Gymnorhina > Gymnorhina tibicen. Next base: position 760,611 of record VXAZ01009369.1, read on the forward strand.
ACCAATTTTTTCTCTAAGTATCAACAAATTCCTCTATAATATATGAATTTCTTGAGGTTCTTGCTTAAAGCACTTGGTAGCATATGTTCTTGAAGGGATTGGATTTTTAACACTTGCCAGTTTTACGTAAAACAAGTATTTTTACACTTATTATTTGATGTGGCTTACAGTCAGTTTAAAAGAACTATTTCAATTATATTTTTACAATATTTCTTATCCTTTTTCTTCATCTATTCAAGGATGCATTCAAGATTTGATCCTGTCCCATAACCTCAGGTATTTAACCTAATCAAAGTCTGTACTTATATGCACTTGGAGTCACTGTATTAATAAGGGAGGCAATGAAGCTCATCTGCCTGTCTGAGGGTGAGACTGAAAAACTAAACTGTTTATATTCATTCTTCATTAGACATAGAAATAAATATTTTAGTCCTTTTTTCCCCTTCACTGGTCCTTTTGTCTTTTCCAACACATAGGCCACCTTGCTGACTCATCTGTGTAGCTACTATTTACTGCTGTGTATTCTGTTCCTAATTGCCACTTCCCAATCTTCAGTAATAATGTGTAATGAACAAAGAATAACTTCATTAATTTAGATTAACCAAAGTCCAGATCAATTAGAAGACTGTAGCAAGACTGTAAGACTCTCTTGTTCTTCCATCACCCATGACTAGCATTAAACAACAGAAAAGACCACACTGCTGTTTTCAAGGCAAGGGTGGTCCTTTATGGTTTACGTAACTGCTTGAATTGAGAGATCATCTTTGCGCACACTTCACAGTAACCTCACTTCACCACCCACCCTGTTCCTCTTCTCTAGGGCATGTTAATAATTCACCTCTCACTGAGAAAAAAGCCCTCGTAACTTAACTTCACATGCTCTCTGGGTGAATGCTATAGCAAAAACAACAAAGGGGCGTGCTGAAGAGAATTGTTGCTCTGTCCCAGGAAGGAGCTTTACACCCCACCTTCCATGCATTTTGTAAATTGCAGAAAGAACAGTTAAGGATTTATGTAAATATGATTTCAAATCTCCAGGAAGGGAGACAGGGCAGTTGGAAAGGAGGATCAAAGGAAATCTGATGGTGGTTACTGATAAAGCAATTCTACCTGACTTTTGAACTTTGTGGCTGCACAGAGCCCACTAACCACCTGTATGAGGCTATTTGGGGAAAATGCCTTGCTCAAAATGCAAGGCAAAGCAAGTCAGAAAAGTTTGCATGAGTGGAAAGAGGAGGAAAATCAAGCCAGGTTTGGGGTTTTTTTTACTTCTGACAAAAATAATATGGTTATACTGTAGCTGGAGATGTATCTGGCTGATCAATTTCCAGATACTGGCATAAACTGTGAGTCTTGTTGACACCTTTGCTACAACAAAATCCAGATGCACGGATCCCAGTCCTACTGTGCCTCCTTCTCGTGGCTCTGAGCTGTATTCAGAGCAGGAGACTTATTGATCCCATAGAGAGATGGGTACACAACTGTCTCAGAGACTATTATGTGCCCAAGCACCTTTTAGTTCACAAATAATCACATAATGATGCATTTAGTAATAAATTGAATGTTCTACATCTGTTCAGATTTTGTAAGTAAATACGGCAAATAAATTCTTATTTTTAATGTAGGTAGACCTAAACAGCTTGATCTAGAAAATGGTGAAATAATGCACGTCATTCACCACAGAATACAAAGTTAACAGCAGAAACCCGCATAAAATAGATGTGGCTGATAAAGATATTCTAATGGTTACATCTATGGAAAAAATGTCCTGAATATGTTCCCACTATCTGGGGTCTAATCACCGTGGAAGTGGATTTACCAGTATCATCAGTCCAGCTCCAGGATTTGGGGAGCAATATGAACCTGATCTGTGTTTTGTTAAATGCAGACATACAAGCCTCTGCAGAACCATGTAGTACATTGTGTCCATGAGATAATGCTGCATTAGTGTATGTTTGACTATATTTGCAAAATTCTCCCTGCAAAGATGGCTGGCTAGCATGGCACCCAGTGATGTAGTTGGCATTCCCAGCTGAGATACATCCATGCTCACATTGCACTTATCTCAGGTAAGGATTGTCCATTTAAAACCTAGATGTGCAGCCCTGGAGAGGAACTACAGGTAATTAATAATTGATAAATTACATCACTACATTGGGCAGGGAAATATTTTCTCATCCATTAAAATCCGTAGATAGATTTTTCAAGCTGTATTTGTAGAACTGCTGACTGTGATTTTCTAAACATTAGTTTATTCTGCTCCTTATTTCCTTCTCTGTATTTTTAAATTTTATCTCCAGTCTTTAACTTAACTGACTTGTAAACTGTATGCAGCCTTGTATACTCCTTAATGAAAAACGCTGTGTTTAAATCAATGTTGAAATGCTTCCTCCTCCACCTAAGTAAACTTGCCAATTTCTTTGGCTTTAAAATTCTCATTTTATTAAGACTGCGTTCTGCATCAGCTGGAAAGCTTTGATCTCACTTAAAATACCATCCTTAATTTCCTTCAACAGAAGGCCATTGCTGGTAAAATCGTTGTTTATCCTTCAATAAATGTGTTACATCATAATATTTTATTGCATATACATATGCAATATTTTGTGCAATTTTTCCTAGAGGAATGATGCTTACTATTCAGTAAGTATATGGAGTCTGAAGTTGCATAGGCAGCCCTATTCCCTGCTCTCAGTGAATACTTTAACATTGTTGAAAGCCACGAACAATTTTGGAAAGATTGTCATAGAAGCAGTACACACATTATCTTGACCCCAACTCGTTTGCTTTTTACTTTCTGCAGCATTAACGATATTTTGGACCTTTTTGTAAAAGGGAATAAATTCACTGTCTGTGAAGCCTGAAGGTCTGGGTGAACAAACATAAATCAAATGCTAGCACATGACAAAACTAGGCACGCTCAAAGCTAAAAATGTTGATGCTATGCTAACAATAATTCTTAGGGAGAAAACTACTAGATCATAGAGTTGTAGAATGTCCTGAGTTGGAAGAAACTCGCAAGGATCATTGAGTCCAACTCCTGGCCTTGCCCAAGGATCACACCATGCACCTGAGAGTATTGTCCAAACATGTCTTGAACTCTGTAGGTTTAGTGCTTGACCACTTCCCTGGGGAGCCTGTTCCAGTGCTCAACCATTCTCTGGGGAAAGAACCTTTCCCTAATATTCATCCTAATTCATTCCCCTGACTCAGCTTCATGCCATTCCTGGAATGCTGTCACTGGTCACCACAGAGAAGAGACCAATGCCTGCCCCTCCTCTTCTGCGCGTGAGGAATTTGTAACTGCAATGAGGTCTCCCCTCAGAAGTCTCCTCTTCTTCAGGCTGAACAAACCAAACTGACTTCAGACTCTCCTCATATGACTTCTCCTCTAGAGCTTTCACTGTCTTGGTGAAGGAAGATGGAAGAAAAGAGAGAAAAGGAATGAAATCAGATCTTTCGGAATATGAATAAAGTAGTGTGGTATTCCTGAATGTTGACTGAAAGTTTCACAGTCAACAGAAAAAAGTCCAATGAATGTCTATCTTCATGTACAGAAAAAAAGCTCCTTCAAGACAGTAGGATGGCTAAGGGTAAGCACATGTATAAGTGGTTTGCTGGGTGATTGCAATTTGCCTTCTGAAGATCTTTCTAAGGCTGATTTTAAGACACAGCTTGAGAAAAGGAGCTTTACTCCTTTGCAATGAATGTTGGGCTTGGAGGGTGCGGAGGTGATTTTTATTTTTATTACAATTATTAATGTTATTACTACTACTACTGCTGCTATTATTGTTATCAAGAGTTATGGAAGTTAACCATAGGTATCACATCCCTGAGCCCAGGGCCTATACAGTCATTCACTAGATCAACACGAAACTCAAGTGTAAAGACTGTAAAAATGCTGGCATTCAAGGGCTGGCAACACTTTACATCCACTTTGCACAGACAGGAACAGAAAAAAGCAACAGACATTTGAGTCATTTATGTTTTGTAATATCTCCTGATTTATGCCTCAATATTAAGGAGCTGCATTAGGAAATGACAATTTTGTTAATGCAAGAAGAAAGACAATTAGTTTGAAAAAAATATGAGCACTTTAAAATTATTACAGAATGGAAATTACATGTGCATTATCAAAGATTAGCAGAAAATTCCTAAGAAAAGGAATACCTTAAGTGCAACTTCAGAGTAGGAAATAGGTATAGAAACATTTCCTGTGGGTGGCTGTGCTAAAATGAACTAAATTATCATTCTGTCTAAACTTTTTTGTGTTCAGTAATTTGCCAGTATTGTTGCCAGCAATTTACTAAGTGCATGAAGGGGGAAGAATTACAAAAGAAAATTTAGTTAAGGATTCCTTAGAAACACAACAAGCCTCAGACACCTCATACTTAAAACATACAAGTTAATAGGAGACTTGCAGCTTCCAAATTCATAATTATGTCCCACAGCTAATTGTTTGGCACAATTATCTCTCTGAACAGTGTTCTGTTACCAAGAGAGATCTTGGAAAAGTCAGGAGAAGCAGAAGGGCTTACTTGCCAAATAACAATTGCTCCAATCTTAAAAATAAGCAAGCAAGCAAGCAAGCAAACAAACAAAACCAGTTTGAAATCACTTTCACTGCAAAAGTCCTTGTTCACTTTTCTGGCCATTTTTTTCTGGGACTAGGACAATGAACTTGGGGGATTGCAGAAAAAAAGAGATTGATGGTGAGGAAGATTTAAGCATCCCAGAAGAGGTTGAGCAGGAAGGTAGCTTCTTTAAAAAATTCCTAATTTGTTTCTTAGACACTTGCAAGAAAAAATGTTATCAAAGAGATCCCCAAGAGCTGAGGCACTGCTAAAAAAGATTTTACCCAGCCCTCTGGAAATCATTTGTTTCAACATTCAAATCTCAGGTCTGTGTGTTGCTTACACTACTGTGCATGAATACTGAGATGATGAAAGATTATCATTAAAGTAGTGCTCAGAGTGCTAGGGAGATAAATCTCTCTTCTCTCTTTCCAAAAGCTCACTTTACATTGAGTGGTGCACAAACCTGGCATGGTTGCGTCACACATGCTCCAGCCTCAGACAGTCTCAGGCAGTGACTTAGTCAATGGCATTAGTAAACAAAGTGTCATTTCAGTCACAGACCAAGATTAAAGTTAAGTATGATGAGTTGGCCCTGTTAGGAATTGTCTCCAGCGGCCATTTAGGTTCAGCCTTTTGAACTTACAGCAGATAAATATTCTTCAGCTTATGTGGAGACATATTAAGACAACTGCTTCATGTAACTCAGCAGAACTACACTGCCTTGCCCAACAGCATGTACTGTTGTCATTGAAATAAAAAATCTGCTTCTATTATGGTGCTATAAAGGCATTATCAAATTCATAGTTGAAGTCTGATTGCCTTAAATTGGTTAGTTCTTGAGAATTACTTAACACAGATGAAGAGGCAAAGAATACAGACAGAATACAGAGACCCTTTTTAGTAGAAAATTCAGATTTCTATCGAAACACATACACAAAAAAAATGAAAAAGAAAGTTCCCTGTGATTTACTGAAGAATTCACAGGAAGAAGTCTCAGTACAACAAAAGCTTCAAGATAAACACATTCATCTCAATACTTGGGATATTTCAGAGAAAAAAAAATTAAAAAATCAGTGTTGTTGAGATCATAGTAGTTGAACTTCCCAGGATAACATGAAGACCATGAGAAGTAATTTGATGGATTAAGCTAATACGCCATATAGTACAGGATTTGTTTTCTGACAGTGGCAAAAGCTTGACATTTTGTGCTATCCATCCTTCTCCTTCCCTAGGATGCACTACCGCTGAATTAAGGATATTGGAGTATGGGGAAAGATAAGCACATGGCAGCACAAAGGAGCACATGGCGGCACAGACCCCGGGGGGAGGAGGTGTCACAGGCAGGCCCCTCCAGAGAGGAGCCTGCCGGGAGCTGACAGGTGGGTGAGCAGTGCATTATCACCCCACAGAAGGGCATTAAAAAGATGCATTGCTGATGTGGCAACACGGGATTGGTTGTGTAGTGAGAATTGCCATATAAAGAAATGGTGTGTCTTGGGGAAGTGTATAAAAGCAGCTTGTTCCGTTGAATAAACAATTCAGATCGGAGATTCAGATCGGAGATCCGGGAACCAGAACCAGACTCAGATTCAATCTGAATTTCAATCACCAACATTGGAGGTCACATTCCTGCTTGTTTATTTAATACATATTATTTGAAATTTTAACCTGATGAGACCATCTGCTATCCTCAATCTCCTGTGGTGAAAAGTTCCCAAAGTTTACCACCCATTGTGTAAAGCACTTTTAAATATTTCAAACTGTTTTCAGTACCATCCAGAGTCCCCAGGTGTCTGTATTGCAGGAATTGGTGAACCATGGATCTGCATTCTGCTTACCATTACCTGCATGATTTGCTTGGTCATGACTTCCCTCAATCTTCTCTGCTCCAAACTAAGTAGTCCAAACTTTCTAATCTTTTTTTCCAATGCACCTTTTGTATGCCTTGGATAATTTGCATGTTTTCTAGTACCTCTTACATCTCTCTTGACATGCAGAGACCAGAACTGCACAGACTCCAGGTACAACTGTACAACAGAGGGACAGCATCTTAGTTTTCCGAGTGTTCTCAATCTTCTGTTGTCTCTTATCGAGATATAGAATACAATTTACTGTAATTTTGCCATACAATTAGAGGAAAGATTGTTATCCTGTCTCAAAAGCCACTGCTGAATTATCTTCTTAAATGAGTACCTTAAGTTTTTAAATTAAAAACAAAAAATGGCATATCCAAGTCCACACATCAGATTTAGAACAGTTCTCTGGGGTCCAAACTGTTTTTTCTCTTTATGATGCCCGAATAAATAGATTTTGTATGAAGTGTGAGTATAAAGCAGATAAAATTAAAAAACTCTTCCTGAGCCTAGGGGCCGGCTGTGGCTTAGCTTTGTAGCCAATCACAGGTTCTGCTGGGAACAAGCAGGCTGGAACGATGGCCAAAGGCTGTTACATATACTCCTTGCACAATGGCTTTTGCACATGAAATCACGCGCCGCCAGCGCGAAACATCTCTTGCAGCGCATTCACCCCCAAATCAAATAAAGTCACAAGCCAGTAGACAACAATACTAATCTTTTGCCTGTAGGAGCTTGTTGCATCTGTGCTTTGTCAATGAGTGAACACACAGCCAGATAACTACCTCATTTTGAATGGGGAATATAAAAAATAAAGAAAAAAAGGAAAAAAAAATAAAAAGGAAAAAAAAAAAGAGGGGCAGGGAGGGGAGAAGAAAGGGAACTGAGCCTTTTATGTGATTATCACATTTTGGCAGTTCCTGGAAATGGGAGTGAAGAACTATCCTTCATTTCAGTACTGGCCTGGTGAAAATGCAAATGCTGTGCCCAAGCATAGAATCATCTTTTCACATTTCTTTGAGGCAAGCAGAAAGAGAAAAAAAGACAAAATTAGGATTTACCTGATTCATTCCAGCCATGCAGGGAGAAAGCTGTGCTGCTGCTACCCTTTCATGTGGAGTAACGTTGGGCTTTTCTCTCCTGGATCTTCTAGAGGCATTTGTGGTTATCCAAGGCACAACGTGTTCTAGGATGGAGGGCAGAATGAGGAACAAGGTCACCCTGTTTCCACAGCCCCACTGCAAGACATAAGCCATCTGTGAAATATTTATCCATCTCCAAAAGTGTGGAAAAACTGAAAACATATATACTGGCTACTATTTTCTTTTCTCATCCTTGTTATGTAGCTTGGTTGGAAGGAAGGTGAATATCTGATTGATCTTACTGGAGCAGAGATTACAAAGATGAAACTGGTTGTTTCTAGGTCTGCCAACACTCTCTGCATGTTAATATTTTAATTTCTAATTTTCATAAGAGAAGGATGTGCAGCATGCTTTCTCATCTCCCACAGACTCAGCCTTCATGCACTTCCCAAAATTAATATTTCTCTCAATACAGTAGTGTGAATCACTGTTGATGAATATAGCTAACAGCGTTAAATTCACAGAAGGTAGAAGCAATGAGTTTTATTTTACTAGTTACCTAAGGACCTTGCTCATCAACCAGGGAAGAAAGATGTAAAAATAGTGCTGAGCATAACAAAGATAAAAAAAAAAGGAGATTTGAGGAAATCCAAATATTAGTACTATCAACATACCCCTTGATTTCAAAATGGGGAACAAAAGCATATTAATTTCTCAAAATTCTCTCCTCATTTTTTGCCACATATGTTGTACTGCTGCATTGTGCAACCACCCATATGGCTCTGGTCACAGCAAAGTTTCCTTAACAGTGTCTTCAGTACTATCAGAATGCATCTTCTCAAAAGATAATTTGATTTCAGTAATGTGTGCCATTCTGTAATTATATGTTTACTTAGAGTAACTAGGGTGAATGAGGGTGATTTCTAACAAAATAATGATACTTGCATTTTTGAATATCAATGAAATAAAAAAACCTGAAGTTTGGAATCCAGATAGTAATTAAAAGTCTAATTATGTGGTTGCCATGTCTCTACACAGTTTTCTGACAATATATAGTCTGTGATTAATACGGGCATAAATAAGGAAATTACCCATTTTTTAAACCAAATCTTTTCTTTAGAATGTATGTATCTGTGGTGGTGCATTCTTCCCCCACTCCTCGAGCTGCACGATGTTCTCAGAAATGCTCATTAGGCCTCAGCCTTGATGAACAGCACCTGGGCTAAGCTTCTCCCGAGCTTATCAGAAACACTGTCTGCTCCCAGGAATTTATGCTGTCTAACAAGCTCCTGCTTTTTAATGAACAACCTTGGAAACTTATTTTTCCTGCCTCCATAACAACCCAAGCGGAACAACATTTTTGTTATTGAACTTTCAAAGAAAGTTACTGACCTAAATTAGAGCCGGGATGGAAAACTACTGCAAATAAAGGCAACTGTCTTATAACCCTATTGTATAGGGTTTGCATGGCTAGGTGGACTTCTGCATCCCTATGGTCCTCCATGGGCACAGGGTACAGCTGCCTCACCATGGTCTTCACCACAGGCTGCAGAGGAATCCCAGCTCTGGTGCCTGGAGCATCTCCTCTCCCTCCTGCTCCACTGGCCTTGTTGTCAGCAGAGTTATTCCTCTCACACGTTCTCACCCTGCTCTTCTCTGGCCACAATTACATCCGTGCTATAACTTTTTTTTTCCTTAAATATGTTATTCCAAAGGCATTATCACCATTTCTGATTGGCCTGGGTTTGACCAGCGGCACATCCGTCTTGGGGCCTGCTGGCATTGGCTCTGCTGGACATGGAGGAAGCTTCTGGCAGCTTCTCACAGACACTGCCCCTGTGGCCCCCTGGCTATCAAAACCTGGCCGTGCAAACCCAATACACCCATAAACAGCAGTCCTGAGTGAGACCCTTTGAGCTCTCCTGGTCCACAACAGGCTGCAACCAACTATATATGTTCTATAGAATCTTTTGTTAAATTTTTGCTGTTAAACCTTTAGGCCTAAACCATTGGTCAATTCTGGGGCTAAATTTGGCAAGCGGGTCCCCTCTGAACCTTGTGATTCAGTAAGAGGGCCTTCCCTTATTCCTTTTATCCTTACCTTTCCCCATCCTTACCTCTTTCCTTGCCCAGCAATCACATAGGTAATTTCTGATTGATTTTAGTTTCAGTTTGATTGATTTTAGATTTAGTTTGCTTTTTAATTTTTGTGGTTTAACCATTTAGAAGACTGAACCTTGCCAACCAGCTTTATATTAAATCTACTTATGCCAATACCTTCGCCAGTGATTCTTTAAGTGATCTTAAAACACTCATTTGAGGCAGTGTCCTACCATATATGCTTCCAAAGAGAGTTTCATTCAAGTGTCATTCAATGAACATCATTCAGAATGACAGAAAATACAAGATATAGATCTAAACTCTGCAATTTTATAAAACAGAACAGAAAAAAAGCAAGTAAAAATCACTGCTGAATATTTTTATAGCACTTATTCAGTGTTTGAGAAAACTATTTCTGCAACCTGCATCTGACATTTTTCAAGCCCCCTAGCACTAATTTGGGCTAATCAGGTTCACTGTGAGCCTCATCCCAAAACTGTCCTTTGGTTCCCTATCCTCAGGGCAGGTATCAGTTTTCTCCAGAGAACTACAGGAAGGAGAGCTGTGGGGTCACCTTGCTTTATTAATTCTGATTGTTATATATGCTTACTCTTGTGTATCTTTGTTTAGCATATATGTGCTCTCTTGAGTACTTTGTTATGTGTAGAAAAGACACTGTCACTACTTTTTCGGACTCTTGGTAAGTCATTCTCTTGTGAATGAAACTATATAGTATTTTCATAGTTTAAATATTGTGTCTAAGATTTCTATATAGTTTCTAGACTAATTAAAAATTAAATTTTCACAACAAGAATTTCCATGCAACTGCAGTGGCTACTTGCCTTGTTCTCCATGCATGATTTCTACCTCACATTTTTTCTGAAGTTCTAGGGAAGCAACAGAACAAGTATCTTCAGCTTACAGATATGCTCCTTTTACATCCTTCAAAGTTTTAACAAGATGGACTAAAATGTGTTTACGGCCAAGATTGTAATTAGGAATTCATTTTCTAACTTATTTGTCAGATTTCATAGGTCTGAATTTCTTTCCCCTGGGGAAAAGGAAAAAACCACACAAAACCAACAAAACACCAATAACTGTATTAATTTTGAGGTATTTAATAACATAGATAAGGATAATTGCTCAGTTAGTTCTTTAACATACAATTAAGATGGGGATAGATGAAGAAATACATTCATATATGCTTGTTCTCCCAAAAGATAGAAAATTTAAATTATTTTAAAACAGATCGAGGGAAACAATAGAAAGAATCTTTTACCTTGGAGGATGAATCAGACATAGCTTCTGAGGATGTAGGCTCCCCATCTTGGTTTGTTCAATAAACACTAAGGAACAAGGAAAGACAAGGATAACGGGAAATCATTCGTATATTTAGAGGGTTATGATGTATGTATACACATTTTCTCAATCTTGCAAAGCTAGCTGCAGTTTGCAGATAAAGGCAATGCTACTCTTGATACAGATTTCATTAGTAAGGAGGCAGAATTTGAAGAAGGAGGGTTTTGGAGTGTTACAGAAATCCAGGGCAATGAAAATATGCATAAAATATTGCCATGAAAGAGTCTGAAGGCAGAAAGAGAATTCAGGCACCAAGGAGGCATTCAAAGCTTGACACATTGGCAGAATGGATCAGTATGAAAGTTCACATGAGAAGAAAACAGCAGCAGGTAATCAGCAAGAAAAGGACGTTTAAAATGCTTTGAAGGTTAGAAGGAAAACATGGCATTTTCTGTGAAAAGGGGGTATCTGAAACACAGAAGTGAGTTAAAGGGAGGGGCATTTATCAACATGACTGGTAAGAAGGAATTTAGACAAATAGGAATGTATATGGACAGGAAAAGAATTTATGGCACAAGTTTTAGGTTCCATTAATTAATTAATGGACTATTGGATTTAGAAGCTGCTTGTGACAAACAATATATTTAAGATCAAGAGACTGAAGCACACTCAGGACCGTTATTTCAAAGGCATTTTAGACAAAGATCTACTGAGGTGCAATGTAGTGCAAAGAAAAAACCAAACTGTGGACTGCAAAGTTCTGAAAGATTTAAGAGTCCTCACCTGTGTGATTCCATGTGCATTTTAATCCAGGACAAATTTTTCATCCCCCTTTTTACCTTCAGTTTTAAATGATTCAGCACATGCAGACTGATTTTATAGCGTTTAATTGCACTCTCCAGGAATGGGATACAGCACAGAACACAAAGTTTTTCCGTGCTAGTTGTTTTCCTGCTGCTTCTGGCCCTTAGGAAGAAATGCAGACAAAGGGATCCGTAACCATAGGACCCATGCTGTAGACTAGGAGTCAAAAATCCCTCAGCAGCTTGGCAATTGTACTGTACCAGCACTCAGGGCTTGGCAAGGAAGTCTGACCCCTGGCCGTTCTGAGAGCCATTGCACCATGAGATCTGCCCTCACCTCTAGCACCTGTACAGTCCGCTGGCTTTGGCACTATTTTATTCTATTTATTGTGGGAGCAGGCATCACACTGACACATTTGCATCCATGAAGGATTCCTTAATAAAATGTTGAACTAAATAAGAAATTTTTACTTTCTTTTTTTAACATTTAATTTAATTTAATGTAATTTAATTTAATTTAAAAAAGCATACACTCCTCTTTGTTACCTGTTTGAAAACAGACCAGAAACCAGCACCATCCCTCTCTCATTTCTCAGCTCAGCACTGTGATGGACCTGCAGTTGTATCCCAGCAGCATAAACAAGTTTCTCTTTGGGGAAGCTGCAGGTTGTTCTTGCTGTAAGAAACCAGAAAGGCTTCACCTTTAAATCCAGTTCAGAGGAGAGTTAGATGTAGAGACCGAGCCTTCATTAGTGTGGTGTCTCAAAGTTGCTGTTTTCAGATGCAAGTACTGACATCAGGAAACCTCTGATTTAGAAAGAATCAGGTTTAACATATTTTTTTAAAGCAAGCCTTTTGACTTTTTACTCACAGACCAATAACTGAAAATAATGCCTGGACAGATGCTAGGGACTGTGTTCAAACAAGACACTGAAATTTAAGGACAAGAGCAGCCACTGTAAAGAATTTCTACCAGCATTCTCAAAAATCAGTATTAGAATATTGAAAACTATTATTTGCCAGAAGTCTCTCTTATTTTATTTAATTTACTACCATGTCTTCCCCAGGGCTCCCACTGCCTGGTTTCCTCCTACTGCTTTTAAAGAGATCTGTAGATGTTCTTCTACAACCACCTCTGTCACTGTTGAGGTGTTACATTTTCAGAGGCTCTCCACCACAGCCCTGATCTGGGAGGATATCTGATTTTCAGCTCAGTTTTTGCAACCATTCTTTACTCACTTGCCCCAGCTTTTGTTTTGATTAAAAACTTTCTCAGCTTGAATCCGGAGATAGCTAAATGGCACTGAATTGGCTAAGCAGGGGATAAACCTGCTTAACCAGGATTGTTGTTCCGTTTCCCTAAGTAGACCAATTCAAAATCAATTTAGGCAGATAACTAAAAGGTTTCAATGAAGAAGAGCACAGCTAAGGATACATACTAATCATTCTAATTTAAGGCTAAATTTTTTGGTGGTTGTTAAATGCCCCATTTTGTCAAAGTAGAGACAAAAAGATTTTTATATTAGCTTCCTTGAAAGAACGGAAAAGTTTAATTCCCTAATTAACCCTTTGCAAGTTTTCTGATATGCCTCAGACCCAAGAAATTCTTTGCTTGCCACACGTATATGATATGATCTATATCATATACATGTACTGTCTATGGAAATGATACTGTAGTGGTTATGAAGAAAAAAATGGGGTTCTTGAAATTACAGGTGACAAAAGATACAGGGAGAGGTGTTAGGGATATATACTGCTGAGGGGAAAAACCAAGCTCCTGAGTTGAATAGAGTCTGTTATGAAGAGCGTATAACAGCAAACTACAAATGGAGCAACTACAAAATTCATCTCTGGGTAATGCATATTTTTGCATCATCTCTTGGTATCCTAATACATCAGCATATTTCTAATTGCACGTTACGTGTCTCAATTTAAAGAAGAAGAAAAAGGAAGAGAAAAAGATTTCTTTGTATAAAGGTAAATTGTGCAATCTTCCTACTACTTAAGATTCAAGTACTAGATAGCAGACACTCATGGTCCTCCAGCTTTAATATGAAGTAGTGTGAATAAGGAAATTGGCTGATGTCATTCTGAGTAGATCAGCTTATTTCAGAACAAGAACATCTGGGTTTTTTCCAGCTTATGTGATACCACTATGAACATGATATGAATACAGCTTATAACACTTACTTACACATTTTTATATAACTGTAAAATTATTGATTAAGGAAGGAAAACTCTACTTCTTGAGATAAACAGGATAATTCTGTTTTACTATAGGTAACAGGACGTAGACTTCTTTTTTTAAGAATTAAAAAAAATAAAACACGGATATAAGTCTTTCTCTTTGCCTGCAATCTAAAGAGAACTTGTGAGAAGAGCATTCTATTACCTATCTATTTAAATTTATTTCCCAGGCACTGAAGGAGTGATATTTCACCATCTGTCACTGAGTAGCTCATATCAAAGCCTTATTCAGCATCTGTAGCCTGTTACACTGCAAGAATTTATAAAGCAAGTTAAACATCATCAGAGGCAACCAGAATTCCTTCAAAAACACTGGAAGAATTTCACACATCTTCAGTAACTCTTACTTTTCATAGAAAGCACTTTGATTAAATGTGATGCTGTTTTAAGAGATCATCCAGACTTTGGCCAGCAGACAATTTGCAGTGACTCCACTGGGTTTTCAGCTGGTGGCTGCCAGGAGACCCTCCACAGCTTAATTGCACCAGAGTATTGCATACAGCTTTCACAAAAGTTTCTTTGCCCATTCAATGCCCTTCAACTACTTCATGCAAAATACCTAATAGTGTCATCTGCAAACACCAGAAACCAGTAAGTTTCAGACTGCCCAAAACTGCCTTTTGTTCACAAAGTGCAAGCTTGACTCCACAGCACTTTGCTTTGCTGCCAGCTATATGGGTGCAGATGGTTTGGATGGACTCCAAGCAATAGGGTGAAAGCTGCAACATGCTTTCAGTGACTGAATAGGAAAACACAACAGCCACAGGCCCATCATTGCTTTCTTTTATCAGGTATCAACTGGTATGGCACCTTCTCAGACCAACAACACATTTTGCAAGGGATCTTTTGCATCATAGTTTGTGTGACAATTTTTTCAGATTTGCAGCACATATTTCAATGTAATATATGAATCTGAAATCACTGTGAGGTACAAAACATCTTTTGACAAATACCATTTTGACAGAACATTTTTCTTGGCAGTACACACGATACATTTAACTTATCTCTGTAGGTGAGTAATAATAAACACCAAGATAATATTTTTATGATTTTGATTACCTGCTGTTTTTTATGTTTTCCTAATATACCAGTTTACCTGAAAGTTGAGAATTTGAAGTATTGGACTTTTATGAAAAATAACAGCTTCAATATATCATGAACCTGATCTTTTAATTTGAAATGTGATCTGAGTGAGAACTGTGCTGATCTCCATCTTGTACCCCACTGAATTCTGCAGAACTGTAGTCAGTCTGTCAGTGTAGGATACAGCATTTCAGTGAAACTCTAAGAACAGGTATTATAGCCCAGGCAAAGAAAGCTTATGATATTGACATGTGTACGCTTCTAGATTGAGAGCTAGAAATGACAGGGGGATCACCTGGGAGTTCTTTGTTTGAGGTGTTAAAGTGTATAACATTTTAGTCATGTTAAAATTATCAGTGAGAAAGGATAGGCACTAAAATAACTTTGCAAATCTGGTCCTCAGTGCCTTTTAGCAATGCTGTTTGAAATGAATAGAAAGGGGTGGAAAAGATCACAACAAGAAGCAGTCTCACATGGTTTAAATGATTAGTGCTCAGCTACTATCAATTCACTTACACTGAAAGAAAATCTGATTCTTTGAACATGAACTGAGTCTTTCATTAAACAGAGTAATAAAGAAAGAGCCTCTGAATGGGGGTTAGAAAAACCCCCAACATGTCTTGTTGACATGTAGCACACACTTCATTATAAAAAAACCAAGTCTTATAGCATGGTTGCCCTCATGAACTGTTTCCAAAACAAATATATATAATTATACGTGTACATATATATATATATACACCAACCAACTTTCATTTTTGAGAAGCATGACTCTTTATCCTGTTGTATTCTGTATAAGATGCTTAAACCTTTAAAAGTACTTCTCAAAGAAACATAAAAAGGTTTGTTTTTTCATCTTTGGAAAGCTTCAAACGGCTTCAAAAAGCAGGTGAAAGAGTAAACTACTATTTATCACTCAACTCAATATCTTAAGAAAACAGTAGAAATATAAGTAGAAATATAAGTAGAAATATAAGTAGAAATTATATTGGATCAGGAAGCAGTCAATACATCTGTGAAAATTAAAACCCCCACCAACATAACCATTACACAATCCAATTCCATTGTTTCCACTTTTCTGTACAAAAATAACAGCCTCAATTCTACCACAAAATTGAAAGTATGTTTTATGTTTTTTCAAACGCAATGAATTTAAATAACCATTTTGTTAGCCTGAGTTAACACCTAAAAACCTATTTCAATGAGGGCCCTATGATTAAATTGTAAATGAGTGGTTGAACAGTCCACAGCACTTGTCTGGGAAAGGGTGATCTTCAGTAATTACTTTTTTATTCCCTGCAAGACCATATGTGTAGAACTCCTGGTCTAGAGGGAATGTAACATTCTGCAGACTTCACCAATTTTAAAATGAGCTAAGTTAAAATAGATAATTCAGCAGGCATGCTGTAGAAGTGAGATTTGCACTGCAAATTGTTTTGTGAATTGATTTTTTTTTTGTCATAATGCTTTCATAAACAATGATGTACTAATATCACAGAAATCTTTCATCCACCATCCCTTACACTAGCATTGCCCTGGCTTTATGAGAAAGTTGTAGATTTTCTCAGAGAGACAATGGGGACTTGATTTAAAAGCTACCAAATTCAACAAGATTATTAACAGAGCTCACAGTTGGGATTACACCAGTAGCTGAATGTCCTGCATTGGGGTAGGGACATTATGATTTTGAGATATGTTTCATGTGTATATATATACATATACGCAGATTTATAGATAAAATAATGCCAAACAACCACATAAATAAGAAAGTTCTGAGACTATATTTAGCATTTATTTAACAGTCATATATCCCAACGAGCTAGATCCATACGTGTTTTGAAAAAGACTGAGTTCTTCACCTTTACTGGATTAACCGTCCCTTTAACGTGAGATGAAATTCCATCCTAACTTAACAAGAAATGTGAGTTAAAACAGCTCAAAAATTAAGTATATGTCAAGCTGATAGACAGTCATATATAACTCCCACAAAAATTGCAGTTTTCTGACATAAGTAACTCTAAATTTTTGTAAGTAAATCTGAGAACTGTCCTGAAAAAAATATTATGGCTCATCTCTAACTTTTATGCTGTTGACTATCACTTGTGTTCAGCTGTTCCTCTATATCTAAAATATATATCAACTTTGAATAGGTGAGTGAAACTCACTCATAGTCATATACAAGAAAAAGAAGTTATTTATGTTCCTCTTGAAGTCTGCTCTAAGGGCAAGGATATTTTTTCTCTTTGTGTTGCAGGCTCAGGCACAACAACCTTCTCAGCTTCACTAATTAATCTTGCCCCAGCTGCTGACTGCACAGGTGATGAGATTCTCCACTCGTCACCTAGGAAATACAGTTTCTGTAATAGAGAAAGGTTTCCATCTGTGAGAGACTTTAAACATCTATTAAAAGGTTTAAAAAAGTTTGGTGGTGTGCCCTGTGGTCCCGGAATCGCCTCAGGCGATTGCTTGGTATGATGAGGACCCCAGGGACGCCACCCTTGAGCTTACCACTCTCTCTTCTTAAGTTAGACGGCATCCACTTGTACCCACCCCTGTCTTCCCCTAAAATTGTCAATCACTTAGTTGCTCCCACCCCTGTTCCACCCCTGAGCGGTCGGTTGCCGTCCCTAGCACACGCCCCCTTGCCAGTCAAGGATCCCTCTGGAAAGTTCCCCCCAGTTTGCCCCTTGATTGGTCCCTGTTAATCCCTTTCCCCATTGGATAATACCNCCATATAATTGAAGAATACTGTAACTTTGCAGTTCTGAAGTATAAACTACTAAAACTTGTTTGCTTTAGCTTATGTTGTTGTTGATGTTGTTTTTGGCATTTGTTTCTGTTTTTTTTTTCAAGTTCCCATTTCAAACCCAAGTAACAACAGCTGCTTGATAAATAATTTTTTTACACATGTGAGGCAGTCATTTACCTGCAGCATTTGAGTTTTCAGTTTGCAAACTGAAATTCTGCAAATTTTCAGTCCAGCTTCCTACAAAAAGAAGACCACTTTCTTGTTGACTAATTAAAATGCTTGCATTACTAGATATTTGTTATTTTCCCATAGCAACTAGAGGAAATGCCCTACTTGGGGGAATACTGTAAAAATTATTTGCTACTATTACAGTGAAAAGAGAGAATATGTGAGGATTCACACTCAGCCAGATGAGTTGATGATGAAGGTGAAGTAAGCCTTTGTGACATTTTGCCAGTATTGATAGGAAGTTTTCATTTATCTTCCACCTACCCTGTTCATTAGGAATTGATTTCCAGCAAACACTACTTGAGAAAGCAGTCTGAATTGCCCACAGTTAGAGTGAGCAGTGTTGCTGGTGTTTATCACAGGCAGACCGTGAGGTCAGCATGTTTATTCCCTCAGCCACTCGCTTTGATCAGAGACAGTAACACCGTCTGACTGAACCTCTGAAGACCTGTCAGTGACAGGGCTGCTGCAGGGTGCTGACAGCTGTTTATGACACTGACGATAGCTGCAGCCCTCAAATGCATGCTTCCTCCTCCCAGTTCCAGCTGTTCCCCCTCCTACCTCCCGTGACAATTCCCATGTTCGCTCCAAATTGCTGCCTCTTTGTTTCTACCACACCGGGACTGAGCGGGCTGAGGGTTCTGTAATATCACTAGTGACTGCCTGGCCTTGGCTTTTTGCTTCAGCACTGCTCGGCAATTATTTTTGCTAGCTCAGTCTCCTGCATGCTCAATCAGAGCCAAACCAGAAGGAAATGGGAGCAGTTAATTTACAGTTAGATTTGGAAGTCTGGGAGTTTGAAAACAGCTTTTTTGAGGACAATTAGGATAATTTGAAGATAATTGGGGAAACTTAGTTGGAACCAGAGAAAGAAGTCCAAGATAATCAAGAGCAGCTCTATGAGTGATCTGAATGAGTCTACTGTGTAGAAGACCTGAAAATTGCTTGGATGTCTATGAAGACATTATGCTGCTGCCTATGCTAACAGATTCAATAGGGTATGGGCTGCTCTTCTGCCCTGAAGAAAAGGACAGAACACAGCTGTGCTCCTGCAGCTGAGCTCTTTATCGTTTCCTGCCACAGCCCCAAGGACAAGGTGGCCTTGTATATTCAGCTGGCTGGGAGAAATGCCCGGGTCAGACTTGTGCCCCAGACAATTCCTTGGCATGACCAAAACTGTGCCACGGCTCATGTCTATTGGATGCAGAATCAACGGTCACATATCAAGACCTGAGCCTAGGTCCTGTCCATATTTAGTATATTAATGTGTGTAGTCAGTAATTCAGCTATAGGGTCCTTGATACTGTGATGTTGGGGTAAGAACTGGTAATTTCTTTGGATACTTAAGGTTGCACGAGTGTTAATTTTTGTTGTTGTTCTGTTCCTGTGCCACAGGACAGACTTTATACCTGAACCTGGCAAATTACCTGTCAGAAAGATGACCCTGTCATCACTCCTAAAATGTATAGAAGTAAAATCTCAAGATTTCGTTCCATATCATAATTCCTAAACTATTAACCATTCTTGTTGCCTTCCTTGTTTAATTGATATAAATCCTTCTCAAGTTGCAGCACGAAAAATTGTCTGCAGCACTCTAGCTGAAGTCTTAACAAGTCTGAGTAGAGAAGAATTACTACCATGGTTTTTTTATATACTACATTCCTATTTATGCATTAAAGTGGATTTCTTGTCTTTCTCACAAGTATAACAACACTGATTCCTATTTAGCTTCCTGTTCAGCCCCTTAGATCTTTTCCCGCAGAGCTGACACCCCACCAGTTAATCCCTGATCTGTTTTTTGCCTGGCATATTATTCTTTTCCAGGTGAGGGTTCTCCTTCTTGAACATATTTAGTAGTATATAGTTTTTTTCAAACCAAATTATCAACATAAATTTGAATTCTATTTTTTTTTTTTTAATCCAGAGAAGTTCTTACAAATGCACCCGAGAAGCAGTTATCAATGAATCATTGTTGAAATCAGGAGATACTGAGTGTGGAACTACATGAAAGGTTGAGTTTGTTAAATGTTTAACATACAGATAATAAGAAACAGGTGATAGAAGTGACACTTTTGAGCTGATCCTACCCAAATATTCATACAGAACACATTTTCTTAACTACTTACAATAACATCACATGCCGTTCTCCTGCCCATGAGCCCTCATATTCTGCTTTAAGTTGAAATTAGATCTGTTCAATATGGTATGTGCACTAATCTATGTTGTCTTTTATCCATTTCCCTATTCTTCTTTCCAGTGTTTCTAAATGATCAGTTTGATTATTTATTCCACAACTTTTTGGGGGGCATTAAAATTAAACTTATTTATATGCATAATTCCCTGGCTTCTCCTTTGCTTCTGCTGTTTTCCTTGTGGGCAGAATGATACCAGATAAACAATTGTGTTTTCTATTCCAGAATAAAACTGAGCAATTGAAAAGCTCATCAAGTATAAGGAATAACTTAAATTTAATGAAAATCTAATGGGTGAACCATCTAACCCTGTCCAGTTGGGATTAGCTTTAAACACAGACAACAGTTGAAATAAAAACAAAGAAAAGGGGTGAGTTTTTCTTCATTTGTCTTCAAAATGTTCCCAAAAAAGAAACAGAAATCAAAACTGTGCCTTCTGCACATGATTGACATAGATTACATTACAAGAGAATGTTGTTGTAAACCAAAATCCAGTTTCCTTTGGCAAAAGCAATAATTCAAAATATCCTGAGAAATTAACTGAATTTCTGGACTCCAATTTAAAATGATGAAATAACATGAAATAAACAGTCAAAAGATGCAAAACCAGGAATTAAAAATTGGGTCAGATTTTCCAGCCACAGAGGAGAATAGATTGAAGGCACAGGCATTTTAGAAGAATTAACAACACTACATTTGAAAAGTTACATAAAAACAAAAGCAAGCAGAACCTGTGGGAAGAGGTTCTCATCCTGTTACTCTAGGAGGAGAATTAAATGTGCTACTTAGAAGATAACAATGCTGTTAATGAAAAGCACGAGTTTAAGATTCTATGGAGGAAATAGCAATAAACCTGACAGAATAATACCCCATTGGCTTACAAAGTGTGCCCAAAGGAACACTGACCAAGCTAACTGAAATTAAGGCAGCCATTAAACACTTTTTTTCAGTCTTATGTATTACTCCCAGATAAACAGAGCTCATATCAATGACATCACTTGCAAATTAAAGGTTTGGGGTTGTGTAGAATTGCTTTTTTTTTAAATTCTGCTGCTGATCCCTATTTATTTTGGATTCCAGGAAAGGCAAATCTCCAGGGCTAAATGTGTATCAGATCCATTTCATTAAGGCAGTTAAAAAGTAATTGCTCTGTTTCTTTCTTTTAAAAATTAAATGAAAAAAAATATAATACTCACTATTAAACCCACATTATGACATTTTCATATTTTATATAAAAATATCTGACCTATTGATGAGAGTTATCTGTAGTATATCTTGTAGTGACAGACAAATATCAGAAAGGTAACATGTCCAGGTCTTTAAGAATTCCCTGGGCCTAAATTCATTATAGAAGTATTTTTAATTTTAAAAACCTAGATTAAATAGAAAAGTACTGCCTGATACAAAAACAAGCTAGAATGGGAAAAGAACGATTTTAAATTTAAAAAAATCAGAACCATTCTATATTTAAAATTAATTTTAAATAAAACCAAGATGGGATTATGCTCTGACCATTGCAAATACTGTGTATTTTCCCTATGTGAGCATCGCCCTGCTGTAGTGGAGAAGTGGCATCATCTGTGGCTCACTCCTGCACCTAACCTGCTCTCAATGACTAAGCTTGAGAAGGAGTCAGGCAGGTGTTTTCAGAAACCTGTATGTTCACCTGTTTGGCCAAGAGCTGAACCTGGAAGCAGCCTTCTCTTTTCACCTTGCAGGATTTTGTATCCCTTTACCAGACAGCCAAGAGAAGTTTGAAATGAAGAGAACAGGAGAGTAGGCATGCTTAGTTCTTCAAGCTTCTTTTTCCTCCTGACCAAAGTCACTCCAGCCTTTTCAAGGCTGAGATTCAGTGTTCAATAGTTTCTTTTTCACTCCCATTTAAGAGAGAAGGGGAAACAACCTACCACGTATTTCACTGGTGTCATGTATGGCTTTGTAATACATTTTCACTAAGGGTCTCAAAGCATGAGAACAGAAGAGACCTCTTTGAAAATTTCAAGGCTAAGGCTTCTGAAAGATGTGGAACCTCACTTCTGCAAGGAATTTTTGCACTCATCTGTATCAGTTTCAAGGAATAAGGACCTTGTAAAACCTAAGAAGGAGCAGAGAGAGTAGAAAGATGTAAGCAGGTAGCTACAAGTGTGCTGCTGCCACCCATACAGGCTGGAGTAGATTTGCTTGTTAAAATGTTGGAAGTGCACAGTGGTGTATGGACAACATTAATACCAGAACAAGCACCATGTAAGAAAGTTCTCTCCTGGAAATATGGGGGATTTAGATTCATATTTTCAAGTTGTATCACAGTGCAGATTTTGGGTTTCTGCTAAGACCTCGGAATACTCTGCCTTGATTTATCTGGATGATTTTACTCGTTTTGCTCAGAAGAGGAACGAGAATGCTCCTAAATCTGGTTGTTCCTCATCCAGGGGTATTGGGTCTGGCTGAGATTGAGATCATTTTCCCCTCAGCAGTTCCCACAGTGCTGTGCTTTGCAGTGGCAGCTACAAAGGTGTTGGTAATACTCCAGTGTTTTGGCTACTGCCGAGAGGTGCTGGCACAGCACCAGCAATGTCTCCAACATTCCAGCCCCATCAAGGGACTGGGAGTGGGTAAGATCCTGGGAGGGGTCACAACTAGGACAGCTGACCTGAACTGACCAAAGGGGTATTCTATACCCTATGGCTTCTGCTTGGATATAAAAGCTAAGGGAAGGAGGAGGAAGGCGTGGGGAGGCATTCATTATTTAGAAGGTTTGCCTTCCGCGACATGTATTGAAGACCTGTTTCCTGGGAAGTGGCCAGACATTATTTGCTGATGGGAAGTAGAGAATAAAATCTTTGGTATTTTTCCTTTGCTTGTGTGCATGCAGCCTCTTGTTTTTGCTTCAGTAAACTGCCTTATCTCAACCTACAAGTTGTTCTCCATCTGATTTTCTCTCCCCATCCAGCTGAGAAAGGGGACTAATAGAACAGCTCGGTGGGCACCTGGTGTCCAGCCAAGGTCAAACCACCACACCAGGAGACAGTCCTTTTCCTCAAACATCCACAGCTGAGAATACACCTAAAATGCCCCAGCTAAAAATTTTGGCAGCTCTCATTTCTTGCTACCCCAAAACACCTTTGCTCCACCTCCAGGGCAAATACCAAACATGCAGCACAGATGAGAAAGCCCAAGTTCTCTTCTTGCTACACCCCATCATGGAAATCTGACCATAACTCTGAACCAGGAGGTGAAGATCACTCTAGCTGAAGCTACCTGCTTCCTAGACCCTACTGATGTTCATTAAATGACAAGGCTAATCTGCTCAGCAGATACCTGAATCCTATTTCCTTATAAACAGAACTGAACAGAGACAGATGATAAAAATAGTATCCTATGTAGGTTTTTGTAAGGAGAATTATTTATATATAAAATCATTATGTTTGCACTTTGTTGGAAGTGGATTTCCTGCTCTGACAATGAAACGTAAATGGACTACTGCATATGCTTTATAGTTTAGAAATGTGTTAGTATATATTTGGTTCATACACTTAAAATCTGTATATAGATTGAATCGAGCTCCTATTTTATTAAGATATTTTGTTAAAAAAATCTGCAGCAAATATTTATTTTCTAAAGCACTAAATTGCCATTTTAAAAAAAGATGGTTCCAGGTTAAAGAAGTGGTTTTTTATCCTATTTCAAAATCACACCCTTAACTGATTAAGAAGGCAGCATTTTAAAAATGTATCACCAGATAGCCCCAGTATGATCACTGAAATTTTATGGGTGTAACTATAGTCAGAATTTTGTCTCTCATTTACTTGTCTGCCATGCACGTGTTTTGCATTTCTGTTAGCCTGGATAACAAGTATAGACTTCTGAGTTTCATATTCTCATTTGCTGATTTAGTCCTAAACTTTTGTGCTTGCATTGCAAGACAATTTTCCTCTTAATTCTCTTTCGAATAGAATGTCTAAAAAAAGAAAATACTTCTGTTGTTCTAGATTCCATTAAGGGCTAAATTTATCCAAATGGTTAACCAAGACTGACCTTATGTTTCCATTCAAGATTTAAATGTGCTTTTAGGGTTGTTTATATTTATTTTTCACTTGCACTCTTAATCGTACATCTTAGACTTCTCCCGGTCGTAACGCTTGCTTCAATATTGAAATTAATGGAAAGGTTAGCACAGTTTTACTAACTAGTGATTTCCTGGGGGAAAAAACCCAGCAAACCTCACTGTATAAACAGTGTTGTAGTGCCTATCGGTGGCAATTAATAGGGACTTTAGCATTTTTAAAATCCTATTGGAACAATCATTGAGAGAAAATCAGGGGCACTTGAGTATCTTCCAGTCAGTTTTTCCCACAGGCATTAACTGCTGTTAAGTAGAACATGCATGGTTTGTTGCATTTTCATCTGACCACCTTTAAGGGTACGTTGCCTTCACATAGTCCACATCCCATTATGGGTTTTAAGCCAAATAAATTTTCTCCAAATTTGACAAAAATCCCATCCAAAGTACCACCAGAAAACCCCCCCTGTCTGACACCCTTCTTCCTTTTTTCTTCCCAGGGGAATCCTCTTCCAGGTACTAGCCTCACCCATCTTCATGCAATGTTCTTTCCATTTTGTGTGGTTGCACTTTCTCTCTCTTCTTTCCCCTCTCAATTATGCAGCCCCTACAGGTATTAGCTACCAGTGTCTGGAGTTGACCAGGAGCTGAGCTGGGTGTATTTGTGTTGTCTTCGCAGCAAAGATGAAAAGAAGCTCATCCTTTTGGCCTCCAAATTAGTCTTTCTTGTCTTGTTCTTTCAAATCAGTTTTTTTCAAATAAAATAAGTGGCTGGCAGATTCCTTTACTTTCCATGTGGCTATTAGTTGGCACATACTTATTTTAGTAGATGAGTTTCGTTGCGCACTCTAAAACTGGGAAGATTCAGGCTCAAACAGATCTGGTGTGGAACTCTGTTCCATAAAAATCCTGTTGGGTTTTATTTCCCTTCCCCAAAAATTTTCCTCTCATCTATTAGCAGGATAGAAGCTGGAATCCATCAGATCCTGTTGTTAGTGATGAATACGAAACAATGATGGGAAGACAGGAAGAAAAATAATTCTCCACAGAGGTCATAATAAAGAGTTTGACTGGCTTGAAAATCTAATTGGCAGTCAAGGCAGATGCCAAGCATATGTACCACAAATTGATGCTGGTAATCATCAGCCCGAATTTTCTGGGAGAAGGCTCCATATCGTGCACCAGATACAACTAGTACCCATCCCTCGACTAGCTGTAAGTCAAACACTTCCAGATCATTTCTTGTGGGAAAAGGTAAATACTTGAAAACTCAGGACAAATAAATGGAATTAACTGGATGAAAAGGCACAAGAAATGTAATTTTACAGAAATGAGCACAGAAATTCTACAGAAACTGAATACAGTTTCCTCTTGTCCTGAAGTTTCACAGTGAACTGGAATATAGCAACCAATCTCTTCACTCTTGTGTCCAGTGACAGGACTTGAGGAAATGACAGGAAGCTGAGTGAGGGGAGGTTTAGGTTGGGTATCAGGAAGAGGTTCTTCACCCAGAGGGTGGCTGGGCACTGGAACAGGCTCCCCAGGAAAGTGGTCACAGCACCAAGCCTAACAAAGTTAAAGAAGTGTTTGGAAAACACACTTGGGTACATGGTGTGACTCTTGCGGTATCCCATTCAGGGCCAGGAGCTGGGCTCTATGATCCTTATGGGTACCTTCCAACTAAACATATCCTATAATTCTATGATTTTATAACCTCTCTACATTTTTAGGCAGAGGTTGCAAGCAGCCATGGAGTCTGTTATTCCTCACAAATGCCTTTGCTAAGTGAACCTGGGGTTTTCACATGTTTATGATGGCACAAAGATGTCGTGATGTACTGCTATCTTGTTATAGCAGACAAGCCTCGAAAGGACATATCCCTGTTGGAAATGAAGCTTTGCAATTTGGTCTTAAGATTCATCTAGGAGTGTAATGAAACACAGTGGTCTTCACTTTTGTGGCTTTTTATAGCTGATTAAGATGGAACAAGCAAATGAATACTACATTTTTTGTGTGTTTTAAAACTAATTGATAATACTGTAAGTATAAATATCATCAGGGAATAGAGAAATCAGAGAAAAGGAAACACTAATTCTGTAGACAAATGACTAATTTAATTCTCTTGGTACAGGACAAATAACTGAAAAATACTGGGGTATATGTTAGATTTGTACTATCCTGTAATTTCTGAATATTAAAGTACTTGAATTTTCAAATATATGAAATTTTGTTTAGCTTTTATCAAGCTGCTATGTACTTGGAGAAGAACTGTTGTGTCACCTCAAGGAAACAAGCAGTTTTCTAAAAATAAAGATATTTATTCCATTCTCTGAGTAATTTTCCTTTTGTGTGTATGTGTGTATTAAAAAAAATCTTTTTCTCTTGTCAGATACTTAGACTTTGAAATATGATATTAGAAGCATCAATATTCTCTCCTAATTCTCCTGTACAAGGAGAGAAAGGCAAGTCTACTGTTCTCTTTTCAAATTTCTTATTTTTAATGATGCATTGGATCAGCTTCTGTTTTACTAAAACTTTTATTCTGTCGTACAAGAAGCTGTAGCAACTCCTTTTGGTTCAGTACAGTACCTACAGAAATACAAGGTTTTCAAGGGAGGATTAGACACTGAAGTATTCAGCACTGAGATATTCAAAATTTTGTCCCCTGTCTGCTCAGGAGAATTTGTAACCGCAGATTTGACATCCTATCTGTTTCTTGGAGGGCCATGTGGGATTGTAGAAGCACACGCAGAAGCCAACAAGCTGGCTGCAGAACAAGGTGGTGCTATTCCATGGGAAACTGGAGAAGAACAGAGACTCATGGATTTTTCCTCCAAAATGTACTATGTTTCGCATGTTAAACTGGATAGAAATATACCTCTCTTATAATCATGAACTCCTTCTTGGACTGAAGTGTCTGAGCCAGTCTTAATTATTTTTTATCCCAGAAAAAGTAGAAAGAATAGTGGGTGTTGACCCCCTTTCCTCAAGCACAAGTTTAAAGATTTATTAGGTAGACAGAGACTGAGAATGTTTCAAAAACACAATGGCCTTCATATTACCCTGCGATACTTAGACACACATCCCTTCTTCAATGAACACAGATATATATTAACAAAAAGTAGAAACAGGAGAGATGAAATCTACCCATTCCACAACTTCCCAGCAAATGAAACTTCCTGAGGTAAGAGTGAGATTTTCAAAAATGCCCTGCACTGACTTGGAAAAAAACTCAATAAATATCACATTAAGCAACACAAAAGGAGTAGAATCATTGACTTTTCTGAAAATCCCCTGTCTTCAGCAAATTTCAGAGCCCTGGTTTTGCTGAAACTCTTCATTTCTGTGCTAACAGTCACACCTGGAAGATAAATAAAAATGCCTTCGTTTTTGTTAAGCAATGTATACATATTTAAATATGCTCTTTCTTTCAGTTTTCATGTAACTGGAAGTCTGACTCAGGAAGTTCTCATCACATTAAACATTAAAAATTATTATTTTCCCAATGACCATTAGTATGAGAACATATATCATTAATTATGGAAATGCATCTGCCTTCTGGGTCCTGAGCTGTTTTGCTTATCAGTGTTGCCACAAAGGGATGAGAGTAAAGATTCTCATAGGAACATAGTTTTGGTTTTGGAATTATAGAGTAGAAAATCCAATAAATATCAAAGAACCCGACAACACCAGGAATATAAATTAGAAAGATTAATTCAGTTATGAGCCTGCAGGTCACTATGGATCTTCTTCCAGTAAAGTAAATAAACAGTGTTTACTGTTGTTTTTTTAATTGAGAGGGAAATCAGCAACCTGTAAGAGGTTAAAAGGTAAAGATTATCATGACAAGGGGCTAGAAATTCCTGTGTTTCCTGCATTCAAGTCTTTTAGCCTCTTATTTGTGGGATGAGAGGGTGAAAAAATGAATCAATGCATGTTTCATTATCATATTGAAATCAGCAAATAAGTTGTTCCTAAAAGTGGATTGATGAACCCTGGGAAAGCAGTCTGCGGGACAGAAGACATGCTGCCTCCAACAGCTCAGTGAAACGTTATGGGATTCAGTACAAATAAGATGGCTAAATCTAATCCACAAGTTGGAGCCAGATGGAACCAGTTCAGGCTGCACAAACGGTGAGTCTAAGAAAATGCACTGACTATCATAGGCCAAACCATTCCGTTTTTGAAAGCAACACATGAGAACAAAAAAAGACATCACATACAAGTGGGCTGCGAATTTCTTCCTAGTCTTACAGAGTGGACAGTTTCCAACTGTTTCTACTGGGGTAGGACCTTCTCCATTGCCCCTTGGGTATAGAAGTTACTTCAGCTACTTTCATAAGCACTAATACTTTTTTGTATATTGCACTATATATAGTATCTTGTACAATTACATATTTTAATTTTATTTAGGTTTTTTTCAGCCACTGGAAAATCTTCTTAGGTCTGAAAGAAAGCCTAATTTTAACACATTATTTGCCTGAGCTTAGGCAATTCTGCAAAACATTTTGGGGCTATTCAGGATAAGAAGGAAGCTCCTTTTTTCTAGGGTTGTATAGAAACCAAGACTACCTAACAAACCTAACAAACATTCCATCAGATAACTTGAGTCCCCAGCTGCAGGAACATTTTGGCCACTAACAGTTCTTTGACAAGTTTGTACCGGTATGGAACTTTTATTACATAAAAAGGGGATTGAAAATAATTCTTTATCGTGGCTCCAAATCCTGAGCATTTCCAACCAGTCTCACAAGGTCAGTTTAGAAAAATGAGCAGCCAGTGGTTTTGAGTGATGAAGTTCACAATTTTTTAATTCTTGTGTTGGCAATGTTGCATTCTAGTAGTTCAACAGACAAATGGATTTATACACATTTCTCCTTTCACATACACATGACAATACACTCAGGAGCTCCACAGTAGCGAGGTGAGGGTTTTTTCCCTGATAGTCCTGCAGTCAGCTTAACTTGGAACTGTGTAAGCTCTCCAACTTGAATTCACAGTTTATTTCCTTTATAATTTGTGGCCTTGGATTTTATTCATTCCCTGGCTGAATTAGTTCATTTTATAAAATAAATAACTTTTGGTTAATTGTTTAAATAAGTGAAGGGCCACTTGAGCACAGAATGCATGGAAGTAATTTTTTCCCAAATCTCCCCAAAGAAGATGACTCAGAAGATAAACAAGTGCTACAACCCTGCCAATGTGAAGGTGGCTAGCTGAGGCTTTCGTATTAACAGCATGAACTTCTGCACAGGACTAAAGAAAGCGTCCAAGCTGGAGGGCTGGGGTGTTTTATGACATGCCCATCCACCTGCTCTGTCATGTTCCTGACAAGATTACTACTAGGTATTACGGTTCTAAAAATCTAACAATACCACCAAGGTAATTAATGAAGTAGGTTCTTAAATTACTTTTTTTTTAAATGGCAAATTGCCTTTTCAGGCTGATGAAAATTATTACTTTTCTTTTTCATTAAAAACCTGCTCAGGTGAGCTGTGCTGCAGCTGCTCCGTGCTTCATTTTTTCTGGAGGACTGCAAAGACCAGAAGATAAGCAGGAGGTATAGTGAGGAGACCTAACAGCAAAACCCCACAAAGACAAAACCTAATTACAAGAGCTTGATCCTGAAGCCACAGAAATCAATTGTCTGTAGCATCCTGACCTGTCAATCTACTTCTAGTGCCAAAGCTGTGCAGTGTAGGTATGTCATACACATGAAATTTGACATTTCTGAAATAAAAACCTTCAGTGTTTTATTTGTACATACAGCTCTTGCTGGTCTTTCACAGCATTGCAGTGCAGTCTTTTGATCGATATTTTTAAAAGCTTTATTCTGAAATTTTAAGAGACCTTCAAAATAAGTGCAGTAAAATGCACTGAGTTACTACTCTGATTCCTTTTAATGGCCAGATGACAGTTGAATATCCACTTGATGATATCACAGAATAGAACTCATTTTGTTCCTCTGTGCAATTTATTTGGTTTTCAAAGTCATTAGAATATGCCTGATAATAAAAGATGTATTCTCTATTGTAGATGCAATCACATTTTTGACTTTAATACAAGCCTGTTTGAAAACAGCAGTTTCCATAGGAACGGTTTTTCCAAATAAATTTTACATGGGAAAGTATGTCATAAATAATTGGTTCTGTCCTGAGGGAACTGTTAAACATCCAAAGAAAATGCAAGGGTAGAGAAAAGAAAAAGCTATAGAAATGCATGTAATGATGGTAAATTGGGAAAAGTACATATTTTTTCTGTCTGGAATTCTCCTCAAAGTTAAAAAATAGGAATGTCCCTTGGTTTTGGAACATTGCTGATATAGAGTAGGAGTTCGTATTTCACCTTTTGGGATCTTAGTTGCATTCAAGTCATACTCCATGAAAATCTCCTTAAGTTATACTTCAGGTATACCTTGGTTTAATCTACCCATTCATATTGCACACTGCCTCTTTAACTAAGAATATACACATGCTTGCAGTACCTTTTTAGAATATAAATTTTAAAATGTGTAAATCTTATGTAACATCTTAGGATAAATGTTGCATTATAGCATCTTCTCAGATTACAATATCTCAGGAAACAAATGCACTTGCATCCAATAAATAATTATTCTCCCTGGAGAACACAACATAATGGACATTTTCACTGTCTAAGACTTTCCTAGGGAGGAAAATATAAGTTTGCTCTTTTTAAACCAAGGAGAGATCAGTGGACAATTATCAAAGCCAGAGAAACACAGGTGTTTGGTAATGCCTGTGATATAGCAGGGACCTCCCACCTCAGCAAGCAGGTGTTAGCTGCCGCTCATGGGTAGGGATGAAAAGAAAGAGCCTCGGCACCTGTTCCAAGTGATTCTTCAGGAGTTGTGACTTAGGTTACTTAAATTTGCTTGTATGAATGAAGACAGTTGAAATTTATTTTCTTCAGTAAGAGGCTTGAGAAGTCTCACCTGAGTCATAGTTTCCAAACTGTAAGAAGACTCTGGGCATGTGTTAAAGTAATTGTTTGCTTTGAATTATATTTTAGTTCTCATCAGTTTTTGACAGTTAATTATAAGCTTGGTCTATACGCCTCAGCAGAGATGGCCAAGGCAAAGAACTGCCAGCTTGACTAAAGGCTCTGGATAGGCTCCAGATCCAGCTAACTTCTGTGGACACATGATTTAATTTCCTGGGCTTTTGTCCTCTGCTGTGACTTCTGGGTGGACAGTTCAAGGGTATCTCTTTGGAAAGATGTGCATCTTGCAGAAATTCCTGTCTGGAGAAAAGAGCATCTCCATTAAACGCTAAGAGCTGAGTTTTCATTTCTCAGTGATGAGCTAAATTAGGTAACAAATAAATGAGAAGAAGATTAAACAGGAGCAAAAAAATACCATTTACCACAATATCCTTCAGGGTCTCCTGACAGGGAAATGACTTATATAGTGCTACCACTTACAATATTGGGCCAACTGGCTGTGCTGCCTGGTTAGGTAAGAGAAATTGTCAGCTCAGTTAAAATATACAACTAGAGTGTAAAGAATCTGAAGTGATCAAATTTTCTCCCCTGAAAATTTTTTCTTATGCCAATGAGTAATTGTCCTGGGTTACAATATATTCTATTACCATGAGCTGTTGAGACCAGGTGCAGCAATGTTCCTTGCCTCCTCCCTCCGGACTATCTCCTGTTAATGGGCCCATCAGTGCCTTGCCCCATGACTCACCAGCCCATTGTGAGATGCTCTGCCCAGGGGGAAGGAACCAAGCATTCCCACCTGGATAAAAATCTGAGACCTGGAACAGCAGGTAGACTTACCTGCTGGGATCCCAGAGGACAAGATCTACACCATTGGACTTTCTGAGGAAGACCAGACCCTCCTACAACACTGCTGGACCTTCAGAGGAAGACCAGACCTTTCAACAGAACCATCACTCCAAGAGGACTGCAGTCACCATCTAATTGGACTGTTACCAACCCCTGATTATCAGGGGGTCAGGTTTGTGCTCTGACCTTGTCAGTGGGTTGTTTTCCTTTGTGCTACTGCATTTATTTTATTTTTCCTATTAAACTGTATTTCTGACTTGGACTCTCTCACTAGTTTGCTTTTCAAGCTAACACAGTAATGACATAAGAAAATGACAAATTATTGAAGGTCTCCTCTACTCATGCAACTCAGGCCTCCAATTATATTCTTTTTCATTTAGAAACTCAACATATTTGATTAGACAAAGCTCTAAAAGAGTTATATCCAGTACAAGGCTGAATTGTGCTATCCAGTAAAGAACTTATCTCCAAGTTTCTCTTTCAATGCCTTTCTACACTGGACTTGTACAAGTCCAGACTGACTTCATTCGACTTGCAGTGATTTACACCACACAAGAATTGGTTTTGCGTTTGCCCATAATTGTCAACACCTTTTGGCAGAAAAATCTCCAGACAAATGCAGGGCAGACTGGAGAAATAGGACACAGGATGTGTGATGGTGGTGTCGGACCCTCAGTGGAGTATGTAACACAATCAATGATTGTTGAACTCAGAATGGAATTTGCATCAGTTAAAACACACCTTTAATATCTTGCAATCTCATCCCTGTACACTTCACTGTGACTTAAAAAAAATGTAGGGTTTGGTTTTT
Source organism: Gymnorhina tibicen (assembly GCA_013399875.1). Lineage (NCBI taxonomy): Eukaryota > Metazoa > Chordata > Aves > Passeriformes > Artamidae > Gymnorhina > Gymnorhina tibicen. Next base: position 793,498 of record VXAZ01009369.1, read on the forward strand.
TTATGCAAACGTTGAATTGCTTGCAAGTCCACATACACAGAGAAACACAATAAAAACTAAATTAAATACCATGACTGGTTTTATTTGTACCAGTACGCACAACACTGTCTCCAGAGGACAACACTGGAATGCACATAGGAGTCTATGCATGATTATCTGGAACTGCATTATGGTTCTTTCTCACACACATTTAATTTCAAAGAAAAGGATTAGATTGGAGGGGGTAGTATCTGCTTCTGGGTGTGCCATCATCATGGTAGCCCTCCTCAAGATGTATGTGGGCTATGCAGGACTTTCATAGGTAGAGATAAGACACATTGTCTAGACAAAATAAGGCAGAAAGATGGTGCTTACAGCTATAGGTGCCCACACTTTAACACTGTAGAATCAGATTCAGTGCTAGAATCATGCTGGCCTGTGAAAGCAAGGAAATCTCTTTTTACCAGACAATCATAACGAACAGAAGAAGCAGCGCTATCACCTGTAATCTGATATAAATGCAGCACAAACTCTTATGTAGATTCTATTATAATCTTTACAGATGATGGGCTCGGAAATTGCTATCTGATAAGCAATTCTGGAGAAAGTGTAACAAAGATGGAATTTAAAGCAGACAATTTGGTTCTGTCCCAAAACACAGAATTGCTGATAGGAAACAATAACAGTTGCTAAAAAATGCTACTTGAATGAGAACAATAACATTTCCGAGTGGAAAATACCTAAGTGGTAAATGACAAAACCCAAAAGCGCGTAAAAATGTTGTTTCTGACAGGGAAACATTCCATAATCAAGGCAGACAGCATTCTCATAGTCACTAATGAACCAGTGTATTTTGTGCACACCTAATGAAGGTGCAGAGCTGAATTTGCTCTTTTTGAAACAAAACTTATAAAATAAGCTGTACAGCCTTTGTTTCTATTTGCCCTTTCCTTGATTTCCTTCTTCAAAATCTCTTTCTTTTTTCTCTGGAGTCACAACACTTTTACATCCAGAATGGATCCTGCTACTCCCAAATATGTTAAATTAATTCTGTCACTTAAACAATAACTGCAACATTCAGAAAAGGCAAGATATTCTGCTTCTCCCATTTAACTATTCCCATCCCTAAAACCACTTAAAACCCATGAGTCAGACTCTTTTCCTCCACTAGAAATACTGTGATTAAATAATAATAGTCATGCTTTACGGTTTTCTTTTTATTTGCCTTCTGGTTCCTTACCTTGGACTCACTTCACACAAGAAGCCTTTTTTCTCCATAACCACAAAAGTTAAAAACCTTAGTTAAAACTGAAAAGTAGATCTACCATAAGATCCCGATTCCAGGAGCTGTGACTGTGAGAACTATTTTGAAGATGTGAAATTACAATAAAACCACCAGAGTGGGCAACACTGCAATTTCTCCATGAGGATGCTTTGGTTTTATGGTTAGTTTCCCCACTGTAGGGCTCAGAGTGTGGAAAAGGGAATGGCAGAGAAGGGTTTCCTCTTCTCATGGCTGGGAAACAGTGAAAGGTGCCAGGTAGATCTTTTCCTTGCCCTCTCATTCCTGCACTCATGGGTGACAAGAGTTGTTCCCAGGGTACCTCTTGCCCAAAGGTGTTGAAGGTGAAGAACATGGGGAGATGGAAGGGCAGCGACAATTTAAAATGTGAAGGGAAATGAATCTCAAGTTTCTTATCCCTGGAGGAGGGAGGCAAGAGGAGAGGGGCAATTGAGGGTGAATTCCCTGCAATCTTGGCCACTCCAGGAAGCAGCCAAGGTCCCACAGCAGCTTTGTGTTTCAGAGTTACACAGCAACCCTCACGTATGGTCTAGTACCAGTTGGAGAAGAGCCTCTTCTGCTGGCAGCTCATGTGGTCCAGCAGGCTCTTTCAGTAAGAACGGTATTTTAAATGTATGTTTTACATGCTATTTTTAATGTCTAAAAAAGGACTCCGGAAGATTCTTTCTTTTTCTTCTCTCGAACGAATGAGAAATCCAATTCATTTTCTATGGCATAACTGTTAAAAATTAAGATTATCCATAAAACCTTTGTTTGCATTTTTAAAATAAAGAGGCAATGCTGAGAGCATACATTTTCATAATTCCTGGATTTTCTTTTCTTTACCAATACCTTAGCTCAATTGACCAGTACTAATGTTGTATTATAGAGGTGGATTTATTGTATAATAGGTGAAAATATAGAGCCACTTGCCACTTCGCTTCCTACACTTTTCCTATTTCCTACTAGACCAAGTTATTTCATGACCTTATTTGTATTGAATGGTAAAGTTGAGCTTCTTCTCAGTGAGACAGGATGTTCTGCATGTTCTTCATAGCTATTTAAATTCTTTTGGCTGAAAACTTCAATTATATACTGTAACTATACTTCAACAACTATACAGAAATATTCTCTAGTTTAATTTTGCCTGCCAAAAGTCCAGCTGTTTATATTTAAACACCATTTCTGACAGGATTTTTTTCCATAATATTATAATTAAGCACAATCTTGAATTCTTTTTTATCACTTTGGTATGTGTAAGAAAAAGGAAAAATAGAGTACATGTTTTTGATGGTACTGTAACTTTGTAGTGACACTACAGGGAATAAAACAACTACAGAAAGATATAAAACCAGAAAATGAAAAAAAGTAATCTGGCATCCTAATCTCTGTCTAGATTGGAAACCAGTGAATTTAAGAATGAAGAATAAATTCACCTAAAACAGTAGTTTCAGAGCATTGTAATTTTTTGTGAATTTGGGGAAGTTTTTGCCCTTCCAGAATGGGAAGTAGAATGTGTAGGAAGAAAAAGATGAGACGATATCTTCTGTTTGGACTTCTAAAACAATAATTTATACTTATTTTTATTCCAAAATAATACTTAATTTTAAAGTCAAGTATTTTAATATCATGCTTTTAGGACTTACATGATCATGAACTGAAACAGTTCATGGTTCTGGTTAAGGGCTTCCATTTTCATATGAGCTTTTCCAAACTATTTTTTTCAAAGTAAAACAATGTGGAGTTGGGTGGGAATTTGACCAACGAGTCAAAAAAGCCTGTTGCTTTCTCACATCTAGCAAAAAGTCAATAAAAGTGTTTCAGTAATCTTTTTGATATCACATTTCTATGTAAATTTGTTTATGCGCTGTTCTAGGGGTTAAAGACAAGAGGGTAGGCTATTTGCTCAAGGGCCTGTGATCTGGTCCCAGCTGGATGGAAAGCAGGGTGGGGCTGGTTTTGCCCCACACCCTTCCCCCCAGTATAAGGTGAACCTTTTGTCAGACATCTATAAAAATCCAGAGATTCATTCCTTCCCACTTATATCCAGAAGTGGATATAAGATCCACTTCTTATACTGTTCCATCTTCAGTAATTTTTAAAGCGTCAAAATGAAGTGACAATATAGTGAATTTCCCGATTAAAAAAAAAAAATTAATGTGAGATCATACAGTAAAGGAAATCAAAGCAAAATTTTATTTGTATCTATTCCCTGTGGACTGGAAACAGCTGCAGGATCTCAAATGGTTTTGACTTTCAAGGAATTGACAACTGCCCTTGATGTACTAAAAAGCAGGGGAGCAGGTGGCCATGCAATTGCTATGAATGGTTTTATAAGGCGTGCTTGTGTGACTGGTTCACAATCCTAATTCTCTAGGTCAGCATCAAGGAGGAAAAGTGACTTCTCTCCATCGCCGCCAGGCTGTCATCACATTATAGCCTAAGTGGTGGAAGGAGGTCAACAGCTAATAAATCTTGTGAGCAGACACACCACTTTCAGACTGCAATCCCTTTAGAAATCCCTGCTGTCTTTTTCCCTTTTCTTATTTTACCCCAGTGAACCTTCACATCCTCAGAAGCATTTAGCTTTTCCTGGCCTCTGACAAATCAAAAATACTAGGCTTTGGATAGGGAGCTTCTACTGCTGCCAGTTAGTCTTTCAAAGAACCAGAGCAAATATGTTGCCAGATTTTGATTTTTCATATCAGCTCTGAGATAAAGGTTCAGATTAAAGACAGAGCTGTGCAATTACATGAACTTTCTGAAGGGCATTTTTCCTCAGAAGCTTTGATTAAATTATTGAAATGTTACTACATTAAAAAAAGATGTCATTCAGCTGTCTTTGTGCTTTAGAGCTAGTTGTAAAAGAGCTGTGCTAGAGACTCTGTTACCATATTGATGGATACTTCCATTGCATCAGATTCCCCAGTAACTCTGCTGAGACTCAGCAGACAATCAGCCTGTGACCATCACTTTATCCATTTTTCTCTTGTGCAAAAATAATGATGAGGCAAGTGCAAATGAGAGGTTGCAAGGGGGATAATTAGGACAGAAGTATTTGAGAAATATGAATTCTGGGTTGTTTATGTCTTGAAGTATTTCCTAGTAATGCTTTATCTTTAATAGTTGCTTAGGTTTCATGCTGTCTTGCTTGAGTGTTGCAACTTCACTTTGCTATTTGTACCGCAGAGGCAGTGTAAGGCCATTTCCTGTTCCAGAGCTAAGGCAGAGACCCTGAGACAGCTGGACTGAGTAGTGACAGCACAAGGAACCACTGGCTCTCCCTGTAATATGTGTAGCTAAGTGACATCCACGTATTATAGATATGTATTGCAGTATTTCTGCCTTTCAGAGACTGGTGATGACCAGGACAGGACAGGACATTTGTGTTTCAGACACAGCCTTAGAAGAAGCAGATATCTGAGTGGCTGGAGACAAGACTGCTGCATCTGCTAAGGCAGTGTCATGTACTATGTTCAAACACTGTGGGCTGACTTAAAAAGCCATTGTCATTACAGAAGGGGAATGTATTGAATGTATATTATTAATTTTAGTTATCTAAATCCCATATTTTCCTATATTTCTTATTATTCTTGGAGTACAGAGCCTTTGTTGTTTGCTGTAGCTTGAAAATTGGTGAGGTTATACTTGCTTTCAGAATGCACATGCTTCTAAGCCAAAAATGAAAATATCTCAAACCCAAGTTCTGATGGTCTGAGGCAGCAGCTGTAGGTGGCACGAAGCAGACTGCGGGCATGGAGGAGAGGAGAGTGCAGTGACTGTGTCATTGATAAGCCCATCTCCACCCAACTGTGAAAGCAATGTATTTCTCACAATGGCAGATTAATACAGTGTAGAAGCTCTGGTAGTTTGATGTTATGTCTACAAAAAATAAATAAAGCAGGTGATAGTTAACATTTATTCCATTCACTACTCTAATGGAAGAAAAACACTCTTCTCAGTCTGATGTCACATAATTTTTTGGACCATTTCTTCAAAGTACATCAACATTGGAAAGCATTTAAGCCCAATTCTTCTGTAATATTTTTTGAGAGCTCCTCCAGTTTATCATCATAGAAAAAAATGTCTGTATCTGTGTTGCTGTACTGGGGACGGAGCTGGAAACGACACAGCTTGATCCAGGAAGAAATTGAATTATTTATTAATTTACAGATGGGTTTTTATATCTTAGTTTGCTTGAATGGCATAAGGTTATTGGTCCTTGACCATCCACCTCTTAGAATGATTGGTTAAACTCTACAACACCCATTTCAAAATATTTCTCCAGTCAGTATCACAACAAACTGCATAACAACTTTGCACCTGCAAGATAAAGGGACTAGTTTATAAAAAACTCTGACTGTTTTTGGCCAGCATCCATGTGAAAGCAAGGACTTTCACACGAGCGCTGGCAGAAAGCTGGAAAATCTCTCTGCTACCAAGCTTTCAGCATCTGCATATCTGCGAGGCCCAGTCAAAGCTGTCCCACCAAGACCCTTGGAGCCAACCCCATTAACCACTCACAGAATTTCAGCTGTTAAAAGGATTGAAATATATCAAGCCTATGGGTTCTGAAAGTCAGATTCTGCACTGATTCTATGTTTCCTGCCATCCTAGCAGAACACTGTCTGGGCAAGCTGGTCACTCCTGCTCAAGAAGTGCAGATTTAGCTGTCTCAGGGGTAATCTCTGCCTAAGCAGACTTGTCCACCATGGCATCAGCTGTGGAGATCAACTGATCAAAATAATAATATGGGAAAGTAAAGGCAACTTTATGAGCAATAAATATTTCTCATCCCAATCCAGCACTTGCTTGAGAAGTGCAAATTGTTGCAAGAACTCTGAAGCAGTAGCAGCTGCAGTATGGGAGATTTTGAGGCTATGTGGCTCTTTTCTGTGAATTCTCTTTTCCCCAGTTAAACATCCAGGAGGCAGAAACCTCACAGGTTACTTTTTCATTGGTATCTGATTCCTTTACACAGGACTGTGGAGGATGCAAACAGCAAAAATGAAGAAGGGTCCCAGGGATGCCTTCAGTATCTGTGTTGGTCACCCTGTGTTGGTTTGTCATCCTGTGGCCATCAGCTGAAAAGTGATAAGTCAAGGAGGCAGAGAAGCTGCTTGGTCTCAAGTTTGGCAGAGGAGGAATGAAGAACATCTGAGGGCCATGGAGAGGGAGGGGAAGAGTATAATCAGTTGCAGTTCACAGTATAAGTTATGAAGGTAGTTTTTCACACCAATGTACAACACTAATTACTGTGGAGCTGAAAACCAGCAGGACTTACTGGTGTTCTCGGAGACCAGTTCATCTCTCCTTTACTTGAGGCTTTTTTTGTGAAAAACCCCTGTTCACAGTAACAGGGTTATTATAACTTCCTGCTGCAAGAAATCTCTAGTGGGTGCTGTAAGGCCAAGGAAGAAGAGCCCCTAGAGAGGCAGGTATATGGAAGGAGAAGAGAGGACAGAAGGAAACAAGAGTGAACAGTCTCTAACCTAACACATGCCTTGACATTTCAAGTTTCATCAGTTTGTCTGTATGCAAGGTAATGAAGTTTTACAGGTGTGCAGTGACTGTTTGGTGGGTGATAGATTACGACAATATTACCAATTCCCTCGCTGAAAAGCCACATGTGGAGAACAGAAGTAAATGTTTTTGTTTTCCAGGTATACATTCTTATGTTGTTTTTTAATGGAACATAAAATTAAATATTAGGAAATTAGTTAACCTTGTCTATATATCCTGTACAGCCTGTATAATTCCTTGCTTAAGTTTTTGGCAAATTCACTTCTGGTTTATAAATACCTAGCTCTTGGATGAAATCTGCCTTAGCTTGGAGAAGATGATGACAGAAACAAAGGCTGTATCTTCAGAGACTGTAGGCAGAACCCAGTGCAATGACTACCTTGGGATATTGCGGTTGAAGAACAAGCAATGACAACAGCGATTGTCAATACTACCAGCCTCAGGGACTCCAAAATGAGTGTGTCTGCTGCTTAAAAAGGATCGTCATTGCCTAGGACAAGGATTAGCTAAGCTCTCTAGAGAAGGCAAGACTGACTTCAGATGTTTCTAACTAGCTTGACTGTTTCAGGCCCTGTGTTCATCTCAGCCCCTTTGCTTTCAGCATTCCCAGGCTGCAGCAATACTGTAGCTCTTGCCTGACTCCGTAAGTCTGTGCATGTGTGTTGCTTGCATAAGTGCCTGTTTGAATCTCAAGTCAGATCTATCAGAATATACCTGGTGTACCTCTGGATTCATGAGCGTAACCCCAGTTAAAGAGTTGAATGCACAAATGATCTCCTTACTTGCATTCCATGTAAGCATATGTGGATGGCAGATAACACTGAAATATATGAGCATGAGACTCTCAGAGGCCGTCCTGGTGCTCTTGGATAGTCTGTGATTTTGTTATTGGGAACTACATGTGACAAAATACTAAAAATTCTTTTAAAATGTGCCCATTAAATGACAATTGACTGCAGAGGCAATTGAAATCATCCTCAGTACCCTTCTATTCTGCTGCATGCTTTAAAAAGTGCTCCCATGGCATGGTTCAGAACCTGGAGGGATGCGATGGATATGACAAGTAACTCATTGTGAACAACGGTTCAGGTAGAGTTGAGAGCTCTGAATCTATTGCCTTTTAGGGTCACTGAGCTGCAGGTTGTATGGAAAACACCTTGTTCATCACACCTCTGGAGTTATAACAGGAATGAATGGAGGTGGAAAAGTTATATACAAAGCAAACAGATAGAGTGTCTAATTATTAAACTTCTTGCTGAACAGGAAAAAAAGAACAACAAAGACACACTCCGGAAGTTTTTTACTACTAAAAGCATATGGTTCTTTGAATCACTGCTGGCTGAGGCAGCATTAGAAAACCTGTACATAGAAAGAAGAACAAAAAACTACAAACAAAAAAAGAAGAGTCTGTATTTCCTTTGATTTACTTGCTTTATGGTCCATAGAGGACACTGCACTGTCTCCAGAACCATCAGTCATAGTTCTTAATTCCCACCCCACGTGGCAGGATAAGGAAGTGTCAGGGAAACCTGAGCAGGGTAAAATGATAACCAGAACACATCTTTAGCCATGAGCAGGGCATGGTTTACCACCAAGGAGCACTGGTGCCTTGATAAGGGGTATCATTCTCTGCACAGTCACCAACAGAGTGCATTTACTGGGCTGAGGCAGTGCTCAACACATGCCATCAATACTGTTCAGGTAGCAGAGTGGGGCTCCAGCAGCCTTTGCTCTGCATTTTTCTGCCAGAACCATAGGACCAAGAAGGTGGCTGGCCACCTCCACTTTTGTATCGTCAGAGAAGGTCTCATCTTTTTAACTGATTAAGCTTTAGTTCACCATGCCTAATTTTAGGCAGCTAAATAACATGCCTGACAGTCTGCATATAATTGGAGTCTCTGGGTTACTTTTTGGGGTGCCTCAAAAGTGAATGACCTCTGATAATATCTATCCTGCTTTAATGACGATACAAGACTAGCTTAAGTATGGTCTCAATGTAAAAACTTTATTTTAGATCCCTTATGGCTAAATTCCTGCTCTGTTCTACTTCAGGACACTGCCTTGTCAAAAGTTTCTCTGGATATCCTACGCCTGCTCTTACTTTCTTACTCTTGAAAGGGCAGTTCCTCTGTCTGAAGTCCTGCACTCTCAAGGGTAATAGAAAAGTTGCAACAGCACTTTGAAGTTAAAAGATGTATTCTCCATCTAAAGTCAAAAGGATCTTTGCTCATAATTATTATTATTATTATTATGGCCATTCAGAAAATCTCTGCTACAGCTGTATTTTGACACACCACACAAGTAAGGTTACAGCTTGTGTTTGCCTCATTCCTGGGAACCCAAGTCAGCTGTAACACAATAGAGCATCTCAGCTTAGTTAAAGCAACCTCATCTCACAGGCCAAATGGCTGGAGGCACAACACAGACAATCTTTTGCAAGTATTTTTTCTACAACATTACGTACAAAACAAGAAAGAAATCTTTAATGCACTGTTGTTTTTTTTTATTTTAGTATCACATATTTTCATTTGGAAAGCATTAAAATATTCCCATTGCAATATTCTGAGGGCATGCAATGCAATTAATTGTAGCTATGCCTCTGAACCGGGAAGAAAAAAATTATTTTATAAAAGAGTGTAAATATATGTTGTGAGCAAGGTAAAATTATTTCAGTATATTTTGGGGGGAATTCAATACTAATCCCATCTGGACTTGATGTTTTACTGAAATGGGATCATCAATTACTTTCAGTGTTTCCTCATGAGGTAATGTTTTATTTAAATTGTTTCTGATTTCTTCTGACAGTTTCGACAAATGTAATTTTCATAAAAATACTTTTACTGCTTTCAGCTTTGTTCCTCAGTATGTAATTTCTAATAGAATTTTCGAGGCATTCTCTAGTCTCTATTGATGATTCTCTATTTTTATCTCTCTCTGATGTGGATGCATGCATAATATGGCACCTCAAACCTTTACTTTGTTAAGTTGTGATTAAATGTTTTATTAGCCACCTAGATTGTAACAAATTCAGGAAGTCTTTTTAGATACTTCTATATATCTGTGCATGTATCTCTGCCTAAATTCCTCCTTCACTTCTCTGCCAAGGAAAACAAATTACTGCTTTGTTTCCCAAGCCTAGAAGTAATGGATGGCTCTATCATTTATCATCACCATACTCCTTAAAGCTTGCTTATAAAGTAAGTTGAACATCCCCTTGGAGTCACTTTCTCTGATACCTAAGTTTAGATAGCATCCACAAGCCCTATGATACCTTCCAAAGAGGAAAGATCTCTGTCCTGGAGTAAGAATAATCATCATCATCAGTCATCATCATCATCATCACAAAATTGGTTTTCTAATGAGAAAAAGTGATTGAAATGCAGGAATTTCTATGCTGAAAGCCACAGAGAGGAAGACTCAGAATAAGTAAAGTTAACATTATTTTTCTGTCAGCATCAAAATATCACTTCAACACCAAATTTTGTCACAGCATGAGAACAAGAAACCCACAAGTGAATGCAAGAAACTGCCATCCAATAGCTTATGTTCCAGTAAAGGCCAGAATTCGGGGCTATTAAAGGCATATTTATCGTGCACTGTGTTACACCGCATGAAAACACTATCCTAACATACTGCACCATAACTGAATAAACTTTGACTGGAGATGACACTGGAATGATAGGAACTAAGGACAAATGATAGAAGTACATGAATATAAAAACCTGCTGGTATCATCTATAAACTTCCTTCCTGATACAGAAGCAAGAAGACAAGCACAAAAGAAAAGGAAGTTGAAACAAAAGCAACATAGACTAGTGATCTCTTTATGATCAAATGGATTCTGGCACACATTGAATCACACCTTTTAGTTATAATGAAAGTCACTTCATAAAGCTTCAGCTCTCTGATTCACAGTGGGATAGGCATTGATCTTAACAATTTTCTTAGATGCTAGTTGGAATCAGGGCTGCAACATACTCTCATGACATGCCCTCTATAATTCCCAAAATTTTATGCCCTTTCCATACTTCTATATCACTTTTTATGTACTCAAAAACTCCCTTTCACAAAATAGCCTTGGTGTTGCAGTTGCTCTTCTGACCCACTTCTGATCTGCATATATTGCAAAACCCAGGAGTAAAAACTACACCAATCGGTTCTTCTCAGCCTATGAGGAAAACAGAAACACAAATTATGATCACTGAAATTGCTAGGCAGAGACCAGTGTCACTTTTTTGACCATCTATACCATGTTTTTCTAGACTTGACAGCTCTGGAACTCTAGGAGGCAAACACTTGGTAAACAAAACAGTATATATATTGATTCTCACCTGCTCCTGTGTGCCCATCACTTATTCCCACAGCTACCAAATTACCAATCTGTTCTCTGCATCCTGGCTTGCCTCATGAGTTCTTCACCAGGCACCCTAGGTATAGACTTTTATTCACTGTTACCTGAATAAACTAAAGACATTTACTGTCCTCTTTGAGGCTTGAAAGAGATAGTTTTGGGACATATGCAATAAAACATAACTTGCAGCCACACTACATGAGGATGAATATTTACCTCCCTGGAGGTACTGCAGAGGACCCTCAGACTTATGATGTTACTGCCAGGAGAGCTCCAGGTCTCAAGTCAATTTTATCACAACTAAAACATTCCTCCTCAGGACTATGAGGGTGCTTGGAGGAGATGATGGAGAAAGTAGATGGTTATAAATCTGGTGGAACAATAAAGTGGAGAAATATTTGGCATCTGGCACCAAGGGCTGGCCAGGATAGAGTGCCGGGGTCGGTAGCCAAACACAGAGCACTCTGAAGTTGATGTGAGCAAAGTTGGATCTGGGCAGATCACAAGGACTTCCAGCAAAGGCCTTGCAGGTATAACAAAAGCGTTCAGAGCATTGTTGTGTTGAACCAGTACAACTCTGTATATGTTTTCTAATGAGGTCAAATAATCCCCAAATCAGCATAATGCACCAGGTCTTAGGATTTTGTTTCAGACACGCTTAACTCTAGCAAATGGTAATGGAGATAGCTGTTATTAAATGTGATGGCTACTGGAGTAATGTTGCCTTTATATCCCCTTTCCACTCTGAAAGGTTTGGAAAGTTACACTCAGCAGGTTGCAGGAGAGGTTAGGACATGAGGAATGAAGTGAGCAATAAGGACTGAGCCCCTAAGAGCCACTGGTATATCTAAGAGGAGATGTTTCCTGGTTAGAGATCTTCTGCACCTCCTACTTTTGTTTTCTAATTTCAGTATTAGATAACATTTGGATTTAATTGTAACCAATATCAAAATTGATTTTTTAGTGACAAATTGAATTAGAGTGTAACAAATCTCTGTCACTGAAACTGTCTTGCTCTCTTCTTATGCTCTTCTTGTTTTGTCAACCAATCCAATGTTTTGTTTGTGAAATACACAGGCAAAGATTTATAAACAGAGTAAGCACATTTAAATACTCACAGATGTCGGAAAACATAGAAACCAGTGCCTGTGCTTGCTCAGCAAACCAAATATGTTTAAATACCCACAGATGTCAGTGTGTTGCAACAAGTCCTCATGCCATATCAGCAAATAAAACTGAAACAGTTGCTTTGCAATGGATCTTTCCATATAATTAGTGCCTCTCTCATGCTTTCAATAACCCTCCTCAAGTAGGAAAGCCACCATACACAAGCACCTCTATCAATCCAGTACTGGCTTTTGTCTTAGCTCATCCATTATGACTGTATATCCTTCTCAGATATGTTTGGACCAAAATGGATATTGACTTGTTAAGGAAGGTTTCTAAATTAACTCCAAACTTTCTTCTAATAATAATTGTAGTTACTGTTTTATGCTATTCATTTAACAAATTTATTCAATTTGCAAGTACCTCAGGGGCTTGAGGAGTGCCCAATTATATAGTAAGGCCCAATTAGTTAATTCAGATGTGGTTTTAGCAATCTAAAATTAAGGTGACAGAAAAGACACAGATTTACATAAAATGGGAGACATACTTTGGGTTTATGGATGTTGAGATAGTTGTGAGAGCACATAGCATATACAAAGGAGGAAATTTAATGTCTTTTAGTATATGGATGTCTGAATAGAGCCATCAAGAAATCATGAGTGAATTTATAGTGTATGGGGACAGAGAGGGCAAAGAGGCAAGAAGAGCACTAGGTGTTAATTGGAAGTTAAATTAATCACATCTTTTATCTCTGGAGGTATTTAAAAGATGTGCAGACATGGCCCTTAGAGACATAGTTTAGTGGTGGACTTGGCAGTCCTGGGTTACCAGCTGGACTTGATGATTTTAAAAGTCTTTTCCAACCTAAACTATTCTGATTTTATGAAATGTGTATGGGCATGTTGCTTAGGTGTTCTGTAATATAAATAAAATTTAAAAATTATAAGAATGATACCTTATACCTAATTTCAAAATACTAACAAGTGTTTTTCATCTGAGAATTATCAACATCTTGAATGAACAAATCAAACCAATATATTCCACTACCAAGTAGAGCTTCAGTGGTTTCCTAATGAATATGTAATACCTACATTAACATTTTTATTAGGCATAAGTCATCATTTTTTCATATCCATAAACACGGTGGACCATGCATGAAATTACTGCTTTTCAAGAGAGTGAGTTGTGTTTCCTGTTCTAAAGACTTGTAAACCATTGCTTAACTGCTGTGTGGTTTCCACTAACAAGGTTCTTTGGGATATCTTTTCTCTTCAGTTGTTCACGAAACATATGGCATTGACAGAACCACAATTTTATATAATTCATACACTTAACTAACAAAACATAACTAATAGTGAAATCTAGCCTGGAGGAACTATGATGTTTCAGTTCAGTTTGCTTTCTTCTTAAGAAATCTGAAAAAATTTAGAATACTGTCTCTTCCACAGCATGTGGAAGCTTAAAATTTCTTCCTGAGATTTTGAATACTTTACAGAGCAGTCTGTTAGAATGCAACTGCTGCTTTTATTTTTAGTAAAATTTTATTATTAGTTCAGTGCAATTCATGTCCTGAAAATAAATTACGTGCATTTGAATGAATCAAAATAAGAAATTATTTGCAACTACATGAACAGCTTGGTTGCAAGTTTTCTTCTATGATGGGTTGGAGTCCAAAGTTGGGCTAAATATAACCTTTGAGCCAAGTATTTTCATTTACTCAGGATTCAACTAATCCCCCGTTAACCTAGGCAGTAATTAAGCAATGTAGATTGTCATCTGAAACGCTGTCACTGCAAAAGATCTTCTGGATCATCCACCCCAGAGATGAGTGATATGGGATGGTGGGGCTGACATGAGCTGGCTCCCCAGCTGTCCTGATACCTGTTCCTACTCTGTGTTGCTTCCCTCCCTGGTTCCCCTTGCTAACAGCTCTTTTTCTCACCTGCTTCCCCCCAGCATGCTGGCTTCTCAACTCTCACCAGCACTTAAATGTGAAAAGCTCCTGCACACAGAGCTGAAGACGGGTGCAGATCCCACCAGGAAGGACCCAGTGGACAGTGGACAGTGAGGGGATGACAGCAGCTCTGCAGCGAGCACCAGTGCCTGCCAGTGGCTGGCAAGGGGACACACAGAGTGGCCCATGCTCAGCTCGACCACTAGCCTCTTGAGGGGAGACATGCTGGCATGGGTGATGGAGGAGTTGATGACGCAGAGAACGCAAGGGCAGAAAGATGCTACAGGGCAACAATAGGAAGCAAAAGGAAGGGGTGGCTGGAGGGAGTCTCTCTAAGGTAGCTGAGGGCAGACTTGTACATCTCCCAATGCCCTACTCTGTCCAAACCGTCCCAGACCAACATTCCTGAATATAAAGATTCTTCTCACAGAGCTGTCATGGGATTCTGCAAAATAGGAGGCAGGTATATATATTTTTTGTTTATTAATACAGTGGCTAATCCTAACAAAAAATCAGTTTTAATAACTTCTGTGATAGTGATGAAAACAGAGGAGAAGAAAATTGAAACTGTGTGAACATCTGAGTGAATAAATGTGAAGGATGTGCTCTTTTAAAGTCAGTGAACTCTGGTGAGTTTAGTGGTACCTGTAAAATTTGAAGTGTTATCAGGTTGATCAGTCCTGATTCTGAAAGATTTTGTTAACTGCAAATCTACCATCACTGAATGTATTGTAAAGGTTAATTTCACAACCACTTACTGCCTGACAAGAGCAATAAATTCTTATAACAAAATTATTTGAGATACAAGGTGGTTTTCAACACATGCATTCTTCCCTTGGGGTAGGAGATCCCAAGCCCTTGGGACCACAGTTGTATTGCTACTGTAAAGTAGTTTGATTGTGTGTCTCAACAAACAGTACAGGTGCTGCATGGAAAAGGAACTTATTAATGTGGTAACCCTATCAGGGTTTTAAATAACACTGTACTAAACATTTGGAAAAAGGTTAAAAGAAAATAAACAAAACACAAACTTAACATTGGAATTAGGGCCACCACAAAATAAAGTAACTAGCATTTTCACTGCTATTCAATCCATCATTTGATCAAGTAATTTTTGATCCAGAATATTTATGCAAGAGCTATTAATTTGTCAGGTCAGACAGATTCCCCATTTCTTGCAATACAACTTGGTCTCACTAAGCAGTTCCTCCCATGACACAGGAAAAGTGTTGAAACATTATCATACAGTTGTTTTGTGCATTTCTGAGTTTATCAAACTAAAGCCACAAAGTGCTGTGGCTTTTATGTTAGTGCTGCGTGTGACTCCTGTACTCTGAAAAGCTGTTAGGCACAGATAATAAGCTCTGAGACTGACTATGATTGTTGACGGTGATCTAAACAAATCTGAAAATTATCTGTGTAAGAGGATATGCCCGTAAATTGGACCTGTAATCCCAGACTTTACTATCAGTATTGACTGAAGAGTAGCATTTTTTTTATGTTGTACCCATAAAAATAGTTTACAATACTTAACTTCCAAGGATGGTGATTTGGGCATATTAAGACCCATCAGAATTATTTCCTCTACTTGGCCTTAGACAGGTACCTATTAGCCTATTTGGACTTCCTTGTGAGTCACTTGATTGCTTGGGGAGGATGTACAGAAGAGCAGTTCAAGAAATTCTGGATTTTGGCAGAAAGTATAGGAATCAAACAAAAAACTCAAACATTTTTGACAGGATGTTGTCCTTGTAAATGTTCTATTTAGCATGCAGGAATTGTGGTATTCTGAATGAGCCAGACACAGGCTCCTGCTATATCAGCCAGTATCCACCGTCAGAGAATATTGTATTCCACATGTGGGAAAGACTCTCAAATCAAAATCTAGAGAAAACCTGAAGGGGTAAGAACTGAATTAAAAATCAAAGAGGATCCCTGAAAAAACAAATTTTTGCTTGAATATTTTGCTAAATTTTTTCTCTAAAAAAAAATTTTTGGATGATTGTAAACACACATGACTGAGAAGTAGCTGTTGCCCAGAACATAAAATGTCTCTCATATCATGGGTATTGTCCAGCTCTTTAGATTATAGCACCGCACTAAACAAATTATGTAATTTTTGATTTTTGTGTCTGGCTGATGAAGCCCATTGAATACAGTGAATGAATCATGGCAAATCTCACTTTTGGAATTATAATAAAAAACTTGAAAAGCCCTAACCATTTTTATACACTTTTCTTTTTAATGATGCTGGTGCTACAGCCATGAGTGTTCACTGTTTCTACAATGTAATACAAGCCTAATATATTTTCTAGGCGTTGAAAAATATTTTGAGTATCAAAAATTAATATCTTAAACAGTGAACTAACATTGGTCATAACAGCTTTTTTTCTTTCATCCTTTTTTTTTCTACTGTGGCCAAAGGAAAATTGTATGATCTTAACTATATTTTATGTAGGTTTTTGACACCTAGTTTCTAGGACTCTATACAAACATAGACTTGCATAACAAACTATTCAGCTAGAGAGTTATACTGTACTCCCCACATATTTTTAATATTTTAATATTTTTATTTTATTGTATTTTGTTTGGTTAGTGAATTTTAGATTTTTCATTTTTATTTTTGCAGCTTTTGTGTGTATGTGTGTGTGTACTTGCATTTATTTCCTATTTTTAGCAATGTTAAAATAGATTCATCTATTTATCAGAACATTTTTGGTGGAAGTTCACAAGAAGTACTTTTACTAATTTTGAAAGGTTCTCCATCAAAGATTCATGAGCAACCAGCAGTCTTGGAACTACATACCAGCAGCTCAGAGTGCAAGGCCATCTGAAGAGGTTGTCCAAAATCCCTTCAGCCAGTAAAAACTGCCGCTGGTTAACAAAGTGTGCCTAACAGTTATGATTTAAGTCTTTCCCCAAGGTGCAAGTATTGATTTTTTTGAAAACACTAATAAAATGTACAATGCCTGGTTTGCCTACCTTTATTCCA
The DNA here is from genome assembly GCA_013399875.1 of Gymnorhina tibicen. Lineage (NCBI taxonomy): Eukaryota > Metazoa > Chordata > Aves > Passeriformes > Artamidae > Gymnorhina > Gymnorhina tibicen. Next base: position 810,686 of record VXAZ01009369.1, read on the forward strand.
CTGACAATAGTGTTGTTCTCCAGAGTAATAGCTTGTGAGCACATTGGTAAGCACAGCAAGTATCCATAATTGTCAGATCACTTCATGCCATCAGCAGGCACTGAAGGTAATTAATATTTAATCATTCATTAGGAACACATAGAGCCAGAAAAAACTATGACTTGCTTTTAAATGTATTGGCACAAAGCTTATGGAAAGCTGTGCGGCTCTGTGGAAACCAGCTTGCAAATCTAGTAAATGAGTTGTAGGGGCACTATTATAGAGCATTTTATATCTTTATATTTATATGTGCACATCCTTTTAGGAGCATCTAGTCTGCAGCGTGATAAGCCATCACACTAATAAAACCAAAGATCTATGGGTCTGATTATGGAGCATATCCCAGAAAGGAAACAAACCTCGATTTTAAAGCTTGTACTGGCTGCTACCAGACTTTATCCTTCAGTGTCTAAGTGCACAGTTTCAGTCTTTATAAACTGGCATCTACACGTGGGATTTAATACACTTATAACTTCCCATTTATACACACCAGAAGCCAAGTCCATTGAAAACACAATAAACAGAGATCTGCACAGCTTGGTGGGCTGCCAGTGACTGTTGCTGCAAATAAGAACATTGAAGGGTTGGTTTTCTCCCAACATACAATCCCTTTGATGATATTTCTAGTGTCCTTGCAGTAGATCTCTGATGCTGGAAGCCCACTGAGAACGTTATGAAAAATTTCCCACAATCCACACATCTGAGACTGCCAGGGTGCGTGTGTGAAAAACGCATCAGTGGAGGAATTGCCATAGCAAAACAGTATGATTCCAAGCATGGACTGCCTCTGTGACCATGTCTTTAGGAAGGGAGCATGCAGAAAGATTATGACCTGTACAAGAGATGTGGACTGCAGCTGTGTTGCATGCTTCTGTCCCTGCAGAATGGAAATGCAAGCTCATTCACACAACAGAGCACACACACATGCTTACTACAAAAACAGAGCCACTGACTACACCTATTCCATATTTCTATCATATTTGTATACTCAAGACTGGTTTGATCTTTACTATATGATTGTCAATGATATTATATTTGGCTTCTCAGTGCCAGGAGCCCAATGCAGAACTGTGCCTTTATGCTTTACCATCAGCATTGTGATTAATCAACACTGACACTTAAAGGGCATTGGGATGCATGTGTGTTGGAGGTCAGATTCATAATTTTTTCAGAGTGCTTTTCTAGGTTGGAAGTAGTCATATTTGGTTTTCATTTTCATTTTCTGGAGTGAAAAATAAATTAAAATTTGGTTTCAAAATTATTTGGGTTCCTGAAAGAGCAGTTGTAAGTGATGGAATCTCTGTATGGTGACTGTGTGATTACAGGTGATAAAGCGGTTGTCAGACAAAATGTTGCTGTCATTGCTATTAAGAACATCTCCACAAACACTGTTTATCATGCCCTGTATTGCCTAGAGAATGGACTCAGTCTAACACTGTGCACCCATCATGCTTAGGCCTGAGGCATGTGAAATTTGAAGCCTAACACCTATTTCAGGAGTGGAGGAATCACCTAAGAGTTCATGCATGACTTTGTGTTCCCACTGCAACATCTCCATCTCATTAAATCCAAGATGTATCAGAGTTTGAACTGTGCAGAATGGAGTATGGGCAAATCAGTCAGAGAATACCCTGATGTTTTTCTTTTGCTTTTATTTCAATGTACCTAATACTTAAAGTCTGTTTTCATGACACGAATTGTGTTCAGGAATTTGACATCAGTCAGTAAACTACAGAACCCTAGTGAGAGCTGACTCCCTACCTTAGTGTGCTGCTCTTATGGGTGAAAGAGAGTGTCACAGCAGGAAGTGGTTTCAGCCTTTTTTAAAACCTTGCAATTTCCAAAGTTGTAAAATTTCAGACAACTTTTTCTCTGCTTCTACTGAGTCTTGTCTGGCTTTTGTGAGTTTAGACATTTCCATTACTTTTGCTCACGAACTGCTCTCAGGCATTTGCAGTTGAACAATTTCCAAAGTTACCTAAGCTACATTCTCTTTGCACCTGGATGGCTTCTAATTTCTTTTCACCTATTTGTGTACTGGAATTGGAACTGATTTACCACTTCCTTCTCAGAAATGTTGCATTCCTGTGGTCACCAAGGGCTGGTTCCCACTTGCCTCTTTTTGCTTTCTCATATCCCCCAGGTCTATTCTGTGACGTAAATGAAGTTACTAAATGAATAGCAAGTAGTTTAGCTACATGATTCTCACTAGGATCCTCCACCTGGAGCTGGAGAACAGCATACACTGGAGGTTATGTAGGTGTCCAACTGTGAAGGGTAGTCATCACACAAGAAAACTAACTGCAGAATCTGAACTACAGCCAAACTTGCTTAGAAAAACAGAAGATTTTGAAGGTAGGAAGAGGAAAGGAGCAGGGCAGGACAGGTGCACTTCTGTTAGAAAAATAGGTTCATAAAAGGGCTCTGAAATCACTTTAATTCATATGAGTGTTGCATATGTCAGTCAAACTTGTAGGCTTTAAGGGAATGAATGACAGCAGCTAGACAATATACAAAGACAATACAAAATTACTTTTTCTACTCTGAGTAAGGTTGATTTTAACTCCTAACCTTACTTAATATTATGGCAACTTGTCCTGTACCATCTAGCACATGTTTCTATTTGCTTCTGTGTAGCGATATTACTTTTAGGTAGTAAATAGTAAGTACTGCAACATATGCAGCTGAACATGCTAATGACACTCAGCAATCAAATTTGACTTACACAAGGAGCATGAGAATGCCTCTTCTGGACTAAATATGGACTAAATATGAACTACATAAAAATGTGGACTAAAGTGCAGTTGTTTAACACTGTCAGACCTCATTTCACAGCAAAGTCTTTCAGTCCTCCATCTACACCTCACACCTTGCTAGCTGGTGCTATTTACTCTGGTGAAGGGAGGTGGTAGTTTAGCTCCCACTGCCAGGCAGTATGCTGACCCCTAGTTGTGCTGAATTACACCAAATAGAAATGCCAACACAGTTGTCTGCTGCAGGGCTCAGGAAATCATCGTGAACCTCTAATGAGGAGCTGAGGTTGTTCAGCTTGGAAGAAAGAAGGCTGAAGGGAGACCTTATCACTCTCCACAGCTATCAGAAAGGAGGTTGTAGTCAGGTGGGTGTCAGTCTCTTCTCCTAGGTACCAAGTGACAGGATGAGAGGAAATGTCCTTAAGTTGCACCAGGAGAGATTTAGATCTAATACTAAAGAAAATTTCTTTATGGAAAGGATTGTAAAACATTGGAAAAGTCTGCCCAAGGGAGCTGTGAAGTCACCATCCCTGGAAGTATTCAGAAAATGTGTGGCTATGGCACTTGAGGACATGGTTTAATGGTGAACATGGTGGTGGTGCTAAATTGATGGTTGGACTTGACAATCTTAAAAGTCTTTTTCAACCTCAAAAGTTTTATGAAAACAGTTGTAATTAGTGGTCCTTTACAGAGTTTCTATGCTGTCCTTGTTGCATTCTACCTTTGTTTCTGGTAAATTTCTCTCCATAGTTTCCTTTTGCCCACCAAAAATTAGCTTTTTTTTTCCCTATGTAATGAAAGAGATTATATCTCCTCTACCAGCTTTGCTCTATTTTCAATGGGCATTTCTCCTTAGGAAAGTCACTTAATCCTCCAAAATCTTAGCACTTACAGCCCAAAACACGGTCACCCAAACACTTTCAAAATGGAAAGTTACCAGGGCTATTCAGAGGATGCCAGATAACTGAAAGTGCTCTTCACAGGGTGATGCATGGAAGGCTACTAAAAAACCAACCACTGTTCAGAGAGTTCAGGGAGTGAAAGAGGAAGCTTAAGAGAAGTCTTCCAGTGTACACTCAAGAAATATTTGCTCTTCAAAGACATTTCTCAGCAATTTCTATCACATAATCTCCAGGATCTCAAAAAGTGCACAAAAATTTTTAACAGAAAAATTTAACATGAAATATTCTAGTTAACCTTTTCTTACTCTCTCTTTTGTAGACCGTATAATTGGGTAAAAAAAATACTTAGCAGACCTAAAAGATAGTTGAAGATCATAGAGTTCACACAATTTTTCTTTAAAATAAATATGTTGAATTAGGTGTTCTTTTTCCAAACAGCTTACGCTTATCTGTGCATTTATGAAACCAAAACACTTCTACCTCATTTTCAATATTAGTCTATTTAGCATAAGAATTTGCCAAAATTCTAGTCATGTTTAGGAAAGATAACTTAGAAATAATTGTATGTCTTTTTCCTTCTTCTCTCCTGCAAAGCACTTTAAAAAACTTTCTATTCAGGGCCCAGAAATATTATCTTCGATTACTGACACCAGTATTATCTGTTCAGACCAGAACAGATCTGGTGGTTAGAGATCAAGGCACATATATTTCTCCTAATTCCCCATCAAAATATGGAAAAAATCAAAAATTCCTATCCCAGGATCATTACTCTTATGCTAAAATATTCTGAATCCTGAGTGTAGTGTTTGATGGTTGAGAAATCTGCGAACCAAAAAGCTACACTGAATGAAGCCAAAAGGCATTTCACTCCCAGAAGGCAATTAGTAGATGGCCAGAATATTGTTAGCTTGTAAGGTAATGTTTCACTGGTAGTGATGTCACAGAGCTGGGTAAATGGTAGAGCTGCATTAATGGTCCCCAGACCCCAAATCTCAGCACTGATTAAACCTGAGCCATAGACTAGTGAAGAGGAATTCATACTTGTAGTCTGTGCCATAAATAACTATACATCATTAAAGTCAGCTAATAAGGAGTCGGAAGATGTCGCCTTACCAGTACAAGCACACTTTAGAGATATTTAGAGATTTTTTTTTTTTAAATGATGCATTAAAAATCACACAGAGGAACTACTCAAGCCTGTCACCAGTGTTTCTTCTGGGAAACTATCATGCACACTGCAAAGAACAAAGTTCTTCAAACACAGACGTTTAACAGAACATATGTTCTTTTAGTAAATGGCACACTTTTAAGTAGGTAGAAAACTCAACAGTAAACATGACCTTTGACTAAAAAGAACCTTTCAAGTCTAGCTGGGGTTTTTTTTGGCAAGTTGGCAAAGAGATGATTACAGTGCACCCTGTTGGACACTTTATTCTTAGATTATACTTAGTTATAAGCCATAGATATCCTTTTCACTCATAGTAAAAGAGGTTGGGTTTTTAACTATTTGCATACAAGAATTAGCCCCAAAAATTCCTGAGGCTTAGAAGAGCGATTGTGCACTAAAAGCCCCCAAAAGGCTTTACTATTCCACTACTGCAGTATTTGCAGTGGCCGTGGCCAAAATAAGACTAGCAATGAACTCCAGCACCTATACTTAGCTAGTTGCATTCACTGTACTTTTAACTATGTAAAGTTTTGAAGCTAATACTGATTCTGGGAAAAGCTTCATTAGGGTATGATCTGTTATTTATTAATCTCAAACTATTTTTAATAAATTTAAGTATTTTTAATAAATTGCAGATTTAATGAAAGGGCACAACTATAGTTAAAAAAACACCACAGTCATTAATTAAGAAAGAATATAAATTTTCATTGGTTTATAAGTAGCCACTACATATTCTACACAAATATATCCAAACATGACTGCCATTAATAAAATTTTATTTACAGGCAAGCAACCAAAAAATTAAATTCACAAATAATTGTGAATTTAATTCAATAATTTAATATGAATTGAATATTTGCTTTCCTTATATGTAAATAAATATTATTCTAATATCTTTCATCTCTGAAAGGAAGACTTCTAAAACACAGCACTTTACTGTATTTTATATTTAGCATGATTTTTCCTAATTTAGTACTCCCAGGCAAATATCTGTTAAAGAGTCAACCTGAATTTGTTGATATAGCAAAGAAACATACTATTATTACTTTTATGCGGAGGCCTATTTCTGAGCAGTTTTTCCCTGGAGAGTAGACCAAAACCACTACGACTATAGCTGTCAGTTATTGTGACTTTTGGAGCAGACAGGGGCAGAAGAAGGAGAGTTTCCCTTGATGAAGCTGTTAATAAAATACAGGTGAGGATGAGACTGATTATTGAGGTGGTCACTGGAGAAATCAGAAGTGTGTAATTTATAGAGAATTTTGTGTCCATAAACCACAAATTGGTATGGGCAGAGAAAAGAAGAGTCCCTGACATAAAATATAGCTTGACGAGTAGCAGATGCCTGACTGACGTGCACACATCTAGACTGCATCCTGATATCAGATCAGGAGCAGGGACAGAACGATTACAGTTTTAACATGATTCTTGCCCATCAGCCACTTTGAATAAGCTGGTTGCATCAAACTAAGTGCTACACCAGAAGTATTTATCTCCACAAGCAGTATGGACGTTTGTTCTGTTCCTCATATGGCCAGCCTGCTCATACCCCAGGAACAAGTCTCCATGGAGCACCCACAAACCTGTCAGCCAAGAAATGAACATCTGCCTGCTAAGGACACAAATGATTGTGTATAGAGGCTGGCCCTCCCAGGTGTCATTAGCCTTCATACAAAACTACTCTAAAGAGCAGAGGGTTTCCAGTATTTTTTGCCATTTGATGGGTGTACATTGACATTCTAATAATGAATGCCAAGAAGGCATTCCAACATGTGCACATCCTCTATAGTTCAGAGCCATTCACCTTAAACTTTTACACAGGGAACTGGTACGATTGATGAATAGGAGATGAAGTTTGCATGCTACCTGATGTAAGAATTAGATGCCTGCTCGGAACAATGTCTTTAAGACAGGGCAATGAAAGTCTTTAAGTTACTTCCCTGAAAAAGGCAATTGGAATTGACAACACAAGGATTTACAAAGAGAGGCGATTATAAGGATATACAAAATTAAGGATGAGGAAAGAGATTAGGAGAGGACAGTTTCCCAGTCTCAAACAGGCTTTTAGAATAAAGCCACAATAGCTTAATGTTTTCTACTTCTAAACAAAGAGTTGTGTTTCTTTTATGTTGTAAAAAAAGTTAATATAATTAATCTCCATGTTTCTGTCACACAAAATTTGGTGAGAGATTGACAGAAAGGCTTTGTTGGCAGAAAAATTTTTATTATTTGGTTAGGGTTATGGTTAGGATTATGGTTAGGGTTTAGGGTTATGGTTAGGGGTTAGGATTAGGGTTGGGTTAGGGTTAGGTTTAGGGTTAGGGTTTAGCATTACAGTTATGATTAGGGTTAGGGTTTATGTTTAGGGTTAGGTTTAGGATTAGGTTTAGGGCTGGGTTAGTTTTAGGGTTAGGGTTTAGGGTTTGGGTTAGTTTTAGGGTTAGGGTCAGTGTTTGTTTTGGGTTGAGATCTTTGATATCTGATATAAACTTATAGCTCTTTCTACACACTTGTCAACAATGATTATTGCTGACAATAGCATTGTCTAATAGCATCATTGCAGTTTTCACAATGCTTGCTAATGAAATTCTATTGCTATCTGAACTTGGTTTAAGCTTTTATCCACATGGTAATACCATGGATGAATTGGAAGGCTGTTTTAATAAATCACTTTTCTTGACCTAGCTGGTAAGTGCAAAAAACTTCCAATGCAAAGTGACAGCTGTATCTGAATGGAAGAACTTAAATCTTGGCAGAAAATGGAACTTATTTTCATGACGTCTTCTGCCTTGGTAGCAAAGCCAGTAAATAGCCCTCTGACAAGGTGCCATGAAAGTTGTATAAAAATGCCAGATTCTTTCTTGAGCAGTGTGTCGGACAACTTTGATTAACTGAGCAATATTTTCCCTCCCACCCATATAAATTGGTTTCATATCTATTAAAGAGATTGGCATAGTTCCAAGACCACATGAAGGTTGTCTCAGGCCAGAAGAGATCAGAAATTCTTGTGAAAAGGGAGAGCCAAAGGCAGCGCTATATCTCAGCACTGTATGCACTATCTGTTAGTGTTAGGGCATACTGTCCAGTAAAGTGTCCTATAACACATTCAAAGATAAAAGATCCTTGACCAAAGAATTTTGTATCACTCCCTGTTGTCCATAAGAACGTCTCAGGTGAAAAAATTCTACACCCACTGGGTCAAAATCTGCCTGCAAGAACTGAGCGTTGTGTTTTGCACAGCATCAATTAGCAACTTTGTTTTATGATGAGGAACAGCATCAGGCTAACTGGAAAGGGTCGTAGTTTATAGCTCAACTGAGGCAGGCAGAATTGTAAGGGCAAAACCATTAGACACACTAAGCAAAAAAATAGCCAGGAATAATAATTCACAACATTAGTAGCAATTTACTGAACACACTATTCTGGAAAACCTCTAAGGTTAGTGCTACTAGTTATGATATGAGATTACCCAGCTCATTTCAATATGCATGAAGCAAGGCACATATCACTTGTCACTTCCATTGTTTTCTTCCTAACAAAAAATGGGGATAACAAATCTGAAGGAACAGGTGGAATTGATGATGCAAACCACTGCTTATGAAAAACGGTCATAATGCAAACAAGAAGGTCACTGAAAGCAATTTGAACTGTGGAACCCAATTTTATGGTTACTGAATTTATATTATTTATAAATTAGCACAGCAACCTGCCACATCTGGGATGATATCTAAAAATAATTCAGATAGAAACAGGCCTTGTGGATGAAAGCAAAAAGAACAAAAGCTAAGTATAAAGGAGAAAATGATTTAAAAAATAGTTCAAAGTATGTTGTTTATGTGTAGGAAACAATATACAAAGTCTTCTTGTAATTTCCCTGTAAATACAAAACACTACACACTTCATCTATATCCATACTACATATCTGCTAAGTTCATTATAATTTTGGCAGTGTTATTGTGTTGTACTAGAAGGAAAATCAATGCATTTCACATAGCATTTCCTTATCTGTTGGGAGCAGAAGCATGCTCTTTGTGGAGCTGTAGAATCTGTTCCTGCCAGCTTAAAATGTTACATGCTGCAAATGTAGGGTTAAGCCATTTTATAAAACCTGGCACTTCCTCCCTCTATTTGTGCTGTAGAAGACAGATCACATTTAACAAACTTTTCTCTCCTTACAAGCTATTGCTAGAGTTGAGATAATATGTTTCCCTTGCTTTCAAAGTTTGATACAGAATGACAGCATTTAAAAAAATCTGCCTGTGGTGATGATGAACCCCATGATATTCCAGGTTGTTTTAAGCTCAGAGTCAAGCTTTTCCTCTTGTGCTAAACCAGAAAGTCTGTAGGAACTTCACAGTCTCAGGTTATCAAACTTGGTCAGCACTGGATGGCACAGTGATAACAGATTATGTGTCACTTTCCTCTATGGAGCAAAAACAGGGCCAGATGGAGTCTTCTAGAATTTCAGCCAATCTTGCCTTATTTCCAAAAAGCACCTGACAACTGCAAATCGAGTTTAACTGGTGATGAAAGTCAATGGACTCATTAATTGTGACTGATGTTCAAGAAAAAATGTATAGACAAATGCCAACACATTTAATTGAATAACACTGACTCCTGGACCAGAAAGCCAACTCTTGCTGGTGGGTTTTTTTCTGCTTAAAAAACTGGAATGTGACAGTCTTTCTTGAAACAACTGATAACTTAAAGTTAACCTAGTATACAATCACATATGTTAGAAGTTTTTCATTCTAGTTTCTGATCTGAATAGAAAATGAGAATTGTATTAATATTGGGAGATATCCGCATACTGCAGAAAATGGTAGATAATATTACAATAATATCAGTGTTGTTTCTGCTTGCTTTTTTCTTTCATTGCTTCTTATGACAAGATACCCATGAAGTCTGGTTGATAATTGCAAGGCCAGTACAGAACAGACTGAAAAGAATATGTTTGAAAATATATTTTCCATTCTATAAAAAAAGAAGGCTATTTTGGGTTACTCACATCAACAGTTAGATTTTGACCCTGCATTTGTGCCAGCAATCTGACCAGTGACACTCAGCTGTTGGTACCAATCAATGCTCTTACAAACTCAGAGATGCTCTTTTCATTTTTTTTTTTTTCTGAAAAACAAATGAAAACAAAACCAAGAAATTCTGAGCCATACTGATTGTTTACAGAAGGAAGTCAGGCTTCAGTGGGATGTATCTAGAAGGCAGTGTTATGATATGAGAGCCCTGAAAAACACACTTATTATCAGATAGGTAGCTTGGAAAATGCCTATGCTTTTGGAGACCAACAGCTGCCTTGCAAGGGTCCAGCTGCCTTCTGCTCACACTCTAAGGAGCTATTACATGAGACATTATACTTCAAAGACATGAGTTCCAATATTACATCCCACAAGCTCAAATTGGTTCTATAGAGCCTAGGAAAGGAAATAAAAATGAACATAAAAGTTTCCTGCAACCCAGCTCCCTGAGCTGTGAGCATCAGCAGTGAGATGCTACCCAGCTGTAATTGAAGATCCAGTTTCTTACAGCTCTTCCTAGCTATCAGACCTTCCTGAGATGTAAGACAAAAAAAAAGCTGAGTGCCTGCTTTAACACAGTTAGCAACAAACCTCCTTCCCCTTAGTCTTTCTCCTTTTCTGTTTTCCTGAAATGAGAGAAGTTAGTGACCCCTTCCCCCCATCACCTACAAAAGAGAGTATCACCTCTTCTTTCATTTTTGTGGTGAAGTAAATCTGGCTAGAAGAGGAAAACATCATCCTGGGGACAGAACTGTTTCACCCCTTGCATGAAGACCTGTTGGCAGCTTCCTTCATCAACCCTTGCCCTGGTGTTTTAACACTCCTTCCATCTCTCTCCTTTCTCCAAACAACTTCATTTTGGTGAGACTTCCCACGACTACGGGTTTCACCCACCTACAGCTTGAAAGTAAGAGAGATTTTCAGCCAGAAACATAAAATGCAACAGGGAATTAAGATAGACTGAGTTTTCTTTTTAGCTTTGAGTGATGGGTGAGAGGTTTTCCTGAGCTAGTAGGGGAAGATAAGAAAAGAAAAATTTGAAATTTTACAGTACCAATATTCAGAGACATAGAACACTATGAAACAAACTGGTTATCTTCGGCCAGGAAAACTAGAATGAATAACTGAAACTCCCCAAACTCTTCACTTTGCTGATTTTAGGCCTACTGAGCCACAAGACAGTAAGTTCTTTCTTTCATCCAAGTTCTCCAGCAATAATATCTGAACAACAGCATTCAGTCTTAATGAAACACTTTATCTTGTATTATGTAGCTTGTTTCCTCATTAAGGCCATTTCTTCCTGGTTCTGGTAAGCACATAAACCTAACAAACTCATTTACATAAAGATGCGATGCTACTATTCTCCTCCATCTACTTCTATCCAGAAAAAACAGCCTCACTGTGATCATTTCAGAGCTGTTTAAAAGCCAAAGGAGAATAATCAGTAAGTTAAGTCATCGTTCTTATTGTCTATTAATAAAAGCTATCAGAAAAGGCTGGATTTGGTGAAATGAGAACAGCTGGAAAGACAAGAAAAGACAGCTAGGGACATGGCTGGGTAGTCTGTTTTCATTGATTCTACCTCTGTGGTCTGTTGGGAAAGTCGTTAAACTTGTTGGGAAAGTTGCCACAAGATACTGAGCAAAGGAGAAGGAATTTACAAAGCGCTCCTGTTTTCATTTTGCAAGACTTCACTTTACTACAGCAGGGAGCAATACATAGAGTTGGCATGATATTGGTCTGGAAAGAAAGAGAGAACAATTGTCTGGGGCAGCTTTTGAAAAGAAAGATCCTAACTGCAGTATGAATTATATTTTTTGACATTTAACGAGCTCAGCATTGTGTGTCAACTGAGACTGTTGGTTTTTCTCAAAATACAAACCAAGGTTAATAACCCAAGCTATTATTTTTGTTCTAGGCTGAAAACACCATGTTGCAAAAAGTTTACAGTGTACATTAAATGTAGACAACACTGCACAGGTAAATGACACAGGTGATACAGTGAGGGTACAGACCTTCAGTAATAAACTTGAGGAAGGATGGGAAGTGATCTCAACAAAAACAAAGACCCCAGAGAAATTTCAAAGAGTCAGTAGATAATTAAATGTATCTGAAAAGAGAGAGTATAGGTTTCTTTGGATCTATTCCTTGGACTTGAATCCAAACTTTCAAATCATAAATCCTATATGCACATAAAAGGAACTGGATCTCTTAAGAGGGCAGATGAAAAAGATTTTAAGCTGCCTAGCAAGGTCAGTAGAGCTATTTAACTCATAATGCTGAATTCAAGTATTATTTAAATTTATTTTTCTTCTCTGGAAATTAATAACTGAGTCAGAGTCACTTCTGTCCTACACAATGTCAGAACATTCTCCTGATGGAAGGTAGCTTTCCATTTTCATGAAAAAAAATGTATAGGAATATTTTATTCAGAAAGGAGGTAGTGAAGGTTCATACTTTAACACTTAGTGATTTTAACATTCAGTTGCCTGGGAGACTTGATCTTCACAGCTTAACCTTTTGACAACAACTGCTACCACAACTGTTTCCTGTCTAGCACACTCAAAATACAGCTGTCTAAGGCTGGGCTGAGCCTTTCTCTCATATTGTCAGTGCTGAGGTTCTGGACAGACATCTTTGCAAGGGTCTCAGGCACACAAAAGAGGCAGCCTTCTGGAATCCTTTCTTCTTGTCCCTTTTCCCAAAACAGTTTCTTTCTGTTTCTAAAACTAGTGAATGCTTCAACAGCAAAGCAGAGAGAAGCCCTTGGTAGGTGTCCAAGCCTGTCAGTGCTTTAGGTGAAGACTGTTCCCACTCAGGTAGATCGGTCTTGTTCTGTACTGGGTTGCAAGGTGGTATTATATGGTCATCATTGAAATAGCTGTGCAAATGTTTCCAGATTCGGACCCTGTCTGAAAAACTAATCAGCTAAAAAGTTTTTAGCTGATTTAGCTGATTGGAGTGCATCCATCCTATGCACATCTGGATAAGATTAGCTGTTTTTCAAAACTGCTAACTTGGAGCACTAACATGAAGAACTAAGTAGTTTGCAATGAAATATTTCTGAGGGCTGTGCCCTGTTTGATATAGTGACTTACTGCTAAATATAACCTAATTTCACAATTTAATAGTAAGTTTTTTCCTCATTTTTCGTATGTACAAATAAGCACTGTAATAATGTAAGGGATTCTAAAAGGTAAGCCCGGTTTCTAGATACAGAAGTGCTGCCTTAGGTTTTAACTTTTATATTTTTCAAATCCTGTATTGCCTAGTGTGTAACTCTGAAGTTTCTTGTAGCTTGTTATCTGCTCTCCGAGGCCAGATAGACATAACAAAGCCTCTCCAAGCTTGCTATTCAAGGACACTCAGATTGTCCTAGGCCCAAAAAGTGTAAACTAGAGCCCCTAGAGAGGTGGAGAAATTGAACAAATTACATCATTAGCTAAAGTTTTAATTAGTGAATTAATGCTGATATGCAAATGGACCAAACCTATAAAAGTGTGAATAACTTGTGACCTGTCGTCCATCTTGGGGTCCATTTTTGGATGTAGCCTCTGGCTCCCCAGGGTGCACCTTTGAAGGCCTTTCAAATAAATACCTACCTTTATTCCCTTACTCCTGTCTAGTCTCTGTTCCTAGGTAGCCACTCAAGGCATCAGTTCTTTTGCACCCCAGATGGGACCAGGAGGCTTCCGAAAATCCTCCGGGACTCAGAAGATCCAGCTCAGCTTCCCCCCGCTGCCGGCACCTGGGGGGTAGTTGCTACAGTCCAGGAGGCAGAGGAGCCCCAAGAGCCCAAAACCTCCCCAGATTCAGCACAGAGGCACGTAAGTAGTGAATAAAGGGGGTATTTTTGTTGTTAGCGCCTGTGTTGGGTGTTAAGCGATCTCTTGCAGTTTGTTCAGGGACTCAGAAGAGTCCAGGTGGGGAATAAGGATCATATTGATTATATACTTAGGAGACCTGTCCTCGGAATTTCTGATAGATGGCTCTCTTTATAGGATATGCTAAAGACAATCTGATGGGGGTAAGTAATAGATATAGAATTACATTTTTAGATTAGAAATGGATGACAGGAGAATTATGAGCATACCCAAATGCTGGTAATATATCTGGTGAGATCCTTAAAAAATTGCATTTAGCAGTGAGATGTTGGTCATAAAAGCTCAGGTCCAAACACATTCGAAAATTGTGACTCCGGGAAGGATAGGGCTCTGAGTAGAAGGCATTTTCCATGATCCGAATGCCCAGGAACAAAGATGTTCTCTGGAATTGCAGAGGATGCACGCAGCAATTGACTAGACAAAGATATAAACTGGTTATTGGAGCAGATAACAGACTGAGCTGTTAGATAAGGAAAATACCAAGCACAGGGAGGCAGAGTGCCCCAAACCTAGTTCACAGTTTCTGAGATGTGCAAGCCTCTTTCTACACTTTTGTGTAATCATGAACTGCTTCAAGAAGAACCTGCATGAAAGATAGGAATAATGATGCATTTTCCCCCCTACTTAATTAGGAAAATTTGAATGCAAACAAAACTGATAAATGGGCATAATTGGAGGAAAGGGGAGGGTAAAAATTTTTCTGAGCAGGAAAATGAAATTTTACATGTAGAAGAGGACTCTTTGCTAGACAGTAAGTCTATATGACAAGCCCTTACAGCATACTTCTATGTTACTCCTGACTATGGGCTGGTTGAACACATGGCTACAGTTTCACACACTCCAATGTTCCTCACCTCACAGTCTGCTGTTTAACCTACATTTCTTCTTTTATGAAAGTATCTATTTTCATATGTCTGAACGTTCAGGCATTTCTTAACCTCTGTTCATGTGAGCTACCTCATGGCAGTAGACCAGTCCAGTTGTTCACAATCACATGCTGTCTTCCCTAGTGTCAGCCCTCTGTGTGACAGGGAGCCCTGTGATGCTGATGCAGCAAGACTGTGGTGTCTGGGAGGGAGAATCCACCCTGGCATGTATAGCAATAGCCAGGATATCTGTAATGCAGGAATTCAAGAACATGCTTTTATACCTTGGTGTGTCCAAAGGTGGACAGACACTTTGCTTGCATGCACTTCTGGGGGCTGTGGACGCAAAGCAGGTCTGGACTTGAGGCAGTCTCAAATTTATGTTTGTAAAGCAAAGCAAACAGGGCTCAAAAGGCAGTGATTGTTCCTCTGTTGAAGTCCATGTTTCCTCACTATCACAGAGATCTAGACATGGCAGGATGTCTGACAGTCCAGACAAGGCAATGAGCCCCCTGATCTTTGATGCTAAACCTTCTTTGAATGAATACAAAAAGTTTTAACCTCTCTTTTTGGCCTAAACTTATCTAACACTCAATGACCCTGTGACTATGCGGATATTTGGCCACAAATTATGGTCTCCAACAAAATACTGAAATCCTGGAATTTTTTTACCACCTCATGGGTTTCACATTATGGTCAATATTATTCGAAATCAGATTGATTAAGTTCCTCCATCTGTGTGCTCCAAATGATTGACTGCAGTGTGAAAGTGTCAGAACTCACAAGAGAAACAAAATTGCAGAGAGGAGCCCCTAGCAGATGTCACTTCAAGGAGAGCCACCAATCTCCAAAACAATAGGAAATAAATTATTGCCTGAGCCAGCCAAATACACGACACATTGATTAAAGAGATATTATTTAGTATAACAATCAATACTCACTGTGAAATAAGTACAACATTAAGACTAACTTCAATTTCCCTTCTGTAGAAAATTAAAATTATAGGACTTTAATATAAACAGGTGAATGGCAGATGAAAGCAACAGAATATTTCACAGACTTGTTTAAGGTCACCTATTTTTCAAGGATTTTTTTTTTTAGCACTGTGCTTCCCTTAACATCACTGTTAACTCTTGCCTAAGTATTCCACTGTTTTTCCCTGTAGAGCTTTCTGTGCCAATCCAGCCATTCATTCTTGGCTGGCTGGGATCATGTTTTCCAGTGTGTAATTTCTGTTGCTTTCTTTTCCTCTGGTACCTTCATTCTAGTTGACTTTCATTAAGAATTAGTTAAGACTAGTATGCCACTACAGCTAACACACAGGCCCATGGCTTTCTCTTTAATCATTTCTTAGTCTCTGGGATGCTTAATTGTTGGATTTTGGGTTTTACTTATGGTTGAATTTTTAATTTTTTTTAAACACAGTTAGGAAAAATACCAGAACGTCTTCCACTACAAACACAAACTGTTAGCACAAGTGTTTTGCACTTTGGTAAGCCTTCTGTTTCAAATAATTCCCCAGAAAAAGCAAGGGATCATGGAGATGATGAATCAGACTATGCAGAATAAGTTTTTAGCATGAGCAGAGATGAAAATTATCAGGTATATGTGCTGAGCAGAGGCAATTTTGCTCTAGAGTGTTGATGTTTATTTCCATGTCTAACCTTCATTATTTACCTGAAAAGGAAAAACTATAGGCACTAAAGTCATCAGGACTTTTGCATGTGTTATTGCTGATACCCAGAAATAATAAATAATAATAAATAGTTAGAGGGCAAATTCAAAAGTGTGGGTGATGCAAGCGCATTACATGGCAGTGTAGATGTGAAAAACCTTGTTAGAAGTGTTTATTGATTGAATTTTTGTTAGTTCATTCAGGGTTAGTTTTATTTCTCCTCATGTTTTGAATAAGACGAACGGACACATAGAGACACCCACAGATATATATGTATATATATGTATATAAAACAGATAGACCGGCAGTTGTCTGGAGCGACAGACTGCCACGGGCATAAGGATATGCATAACTCCTGCCAGAGCACTGGAAGCCAAGGTCTGGCCGCTGCTGATGGAGCCAAAGGCAGAGCAGGGGCATGTGAGATGGGGCCTGCTGCTGCAGGACTGTTTGGCTACAGCCAAGCCCATTCTGACTTCCCTCAGCTTGCATCTGGTCCCTTTGCTACACCCCTCCTGTAGCAGAAGGCTGAGCCAGGGACCTCAGTGAAGCCTGGTGTGCTCCTTGGCACAGCTCCATATGTCCCCTTAAGGATCTGGCAGCTCTACCAAAGTCTGTAACCTCAGTGCCTGTAGCTCCTGGATTGCCTTGCAGATTCAGCTGGACAGTCATGGCCCTAAAATCTCTCTACAATTTTATTTCTCTGGTGAGCTCTGACACTTTCAAATTATAGTCAGTCATTTGGAGCACACAGATGGAAGGAAATTTAACCAAATTTATTTTCAGGCATACAGACCATAAAGGCACTCTCCATTAGGAAGGAAGTTTCAGAGTTCCAAGCTCTCATTTTATAATTAGTGGGACCACAATCTAGTGACAGGCCATTGCAAAAAACATCCCAAGTCTCTTCTTCCTTCTTGCCTCTCTTCTTCCCAAGGTAGGATTTTCCCAGCCACAGTCCAAATCAGAACCTTCATTTGAGGGAGATGAAAAACTCAATTTGCCTACATTTCTGAGAAGTCTTGCATCATCGCTGAATGCCAATAATCCCAACACACATTTTGGTATAAAAGACAAATGATGGCCACTGACAAAGCTGATTGTATTTTATGAATAGACCATCTCCAAAATCAAAACGTGGAATAGGAGAAAAGTCTGTGTTTTATTCTTATTAACAGTCCCTCTATTTAACATATAAGCTCTGTTTGATGAAACATGTCCTAAACAAATAGTTTGGGAATTATATTTTAGGAGATTTTACTTCTTGGAAATAACTTTTCTGAATGAGCATAAGAAATTCAAATCAGGTAAGGTCTCAGCTTCACAGGAAAACCTGCTTTTCCATGCCTGATAGATTTCCATGACTTCAGCTGTAATGTTGTGTTATGCAGCTTCCCTTGGCATCCTTATTCTCCAGAGTGAAACCTTGTCATTTCAGCACAAACCACCTGCTGCACTGTGGAGGAAGCCTTGGGAGAGCCCGGCCACTGCAGTGCTCTACAGGACACTTGCCCCTTTCCTGCAGATGCAAAGCCAGACAGGGAAGGAAGAAGCAGTCAGATGGAAGAGCTGAGCTCAGAAACTTGACAGAAAGCACTGCAGGCGATGCCATGGGTTTTAGAAGAGCGTTTTCCTATCCTGTAGTACTTTTCCATGCACCAGCATTTGCACTGACTGTGGTATTGCTATGTTCACTACAAGCAACATGAAGAAAACAAACAGGGAACAAAACTTACAGGATGTTGCTGGGGGGGGGTGTGTGAATAAAGGTTATGCTCAAGGCAAGGAATGGCAGGGTGAGGATTATATCTGGACTGGCTGCAATAAAGGGCCATGAGGTATATATAGGGAAGATACAGTATGACAGCCTGGATGTCAGCCCCACAGTTTAGACTACACATGCAGCCCAAAAAAAGTGGGGTTAGCCTTCCTGGGGGGAGAAGCTGCTAAGAGGAAAAGTGAGGAAAATTAAGATTTTCCATCTAGGTGGTGTTGGAAGCAAGTGGATACTTCAGAGAAAGGTTGGGGAGCTCACAGGAACAATCAAATCTTTACATACTTACAGGTTTTATACCCAGGAAAAAAAAAAAGGGGGTTGAGGTTTGGTTTGAACAGGTGCTCTTTGCTTTTCTCTCAAAGAGTAGTTCCTTAGTTTTCCTCCCTTTGTTCCCTGTACTCCCTATAGCCCTGTGGTTTGCTGTCCCTTCAGGCACTGGCTAAGCCTCAAAGGCAGGCAATCTCATACAAAAAAAATGTAAATGAAAAGAACAACAGACAAAGGTCAAAGGCTTTTAAATGAGTTATCCTTCAGGATGTTTTTCTGTCATGTGTAATAAAGTCAGCTGCATTCCTTGTCATCTGGATGCATTCCAGGGAAATGCAAATTGTCACAACAAATAGAATAACTGGGCAAGAAAATGGTCTTTTCAGGCCTCTCTGTCTTGGGATGTTTCATTCAGTTATTTCTGATGTGTTCGCTTTCAGGTAGGTGTATGAAAATTCACTTTGCTCATCCCAGTATGATATAAAGAATTGAAACATGACATGGGAGACCCACTGGGAAACTGTGCTTCTAAAACAGTATCAGCTACCTTATGTTAAGTTGTGGATTTTAACTCTTAAGAAGCTGAGGGGTGACATCTGTTGAGCTGGGACACAGAGCACACTTGGCTCTCCCAGCTAAGACAATGCATTTAGGTCCAATTTCCAACTCCGCTCCACCCTTGTGTGTGATTCTGAGCAAGGCACTGCTTTTCATGAGCACTGCTCTCTTATAATCCCTGCTTTTAGGGGGAAACACAAGTTGAGAGATATTCTACTTGCAGCCACATATAGGACAATTCTGTGGGTTCTCTCACCTGTTGGGGCCCTCTTGACACTGTCATAGCACAAAACACTACATCACAGGGAGCAGATAACAGTAATTAACCTAACAATTGAATAAGTTGGCATTGTACCTATTGGACAAAGCCATGGGTTTATGAACCTGAAGTAAAGATGTGTTTTCTCATCAGGATGAGAAGCTGGGTTCTTGAAGTTCTTTCTGTGCTTCAGATGAAAAGTTTTGTCCTGGGTGTGCTTACTGTGCATTCTCTTATGACCATTTAGTGCTATTTGGTGTGGCATTTCTGAGGTTCTCTGTAGTTTGTACCAGCCCAAGTCATGGAAAACAACTATGCTTGCTCAGTGTCCATAGCCACAGAACAGCAGAACAAAAGAGGGTACCCGCCATTACAAAGCTTACAGCTTGAGAGTGCGGAGGGATACAGACACCATCCAGGGGAGGCCAAAGTCAGTATGTGTCATCAGGGCAGGCAATAACCTCCATTCACCTCATCTCTGGGAAAGAGAAGAAGAGAAGAGAAGAGAAGAGAAGAGAAGAGAAGAGAAGAGAAGAGAAGAGAAGAGAAGAGAAGAGAAGAGAAGAGAAGAGAAGAGAAGAGAAGCTGTCTGAGAGCATCCACCTCAAAACAGGTTTCTGGTTTCAAAGGATGGGTGCCAAGACCAGACTTTTTAATTCCCGTCCCCTGCATAGAAACCTACCCCTTCAAGAAGCCATGAGGAAGATTTTTTGAGGAGTTTTCTTCTGCACTCTCTGTTTTATTTCAAATGCTCTCATAGCCCACTCAGCCTCAAATAAAGCGTGAGTGGTCTTGCAAAGGTTAGCAAGATCACCGTTTCATAGCACAGCCCCTTTACACTTCTTTTGCCTTTCCAGACTTAATCTCTTGTAAAATCAAGAAACCCAGAAACCCGCAAGGCACAGTGGACAAATGCCTGAAAATCCAAATGCTTGTGACTTGCAAGTCACTCAGATGACTTGATTCTCAGGAGGGAGGCCTGACATTTTCCACAAATCAGGTGTGAAAATGGGGAGAGGTATGTGCCTGCTATGAAAGCAGAGGCCAAGGATTCTAGTATTTAACATGAAATATATTAAGATAATAGCAGTAACAGTGTTTCCTCTGTATGATTTCCTCTTCCAGCTTGCACCACACAAAACACAGAAGCTAATATAGTCATTCCTGCCCTGGTTTAACCCTTTATTTAATGCTCGTGGGAAGAACAGCAGTTAGGTTACAGACTGTCTAGACCCTATGCCAAGCTAAAAGGATAATTCAAGTCAGATCCACTGAAGAAACATCTTAGACATGAGCAAGGAGATATAGACCACACCATTTTTCATAAGCTTTACAAGGAAGCCACTGCACTGGGATTTGTAAGCTACGAAAACAAAAAGCTATTTTTTGGAAATAAACGGCATTTAGATATGCAACTTGAACAAACAAGACTGATAGTCACGATCTGCGATCATGAAATGTTTAGGAAAATTTTGGTTTATGTGATAAACCAAATAAGCCTTTGATGTCATATACTATGATGAAGACAGTAATCAAACATGAGAGAGAAAAATGAATATGTTTAAATGTGGAAGACAAAAAATAAATACAAATGCAGAGAAAAAATCAGAATTCGTTTGATAACATATTTGAATGGTTAATTATCCTGACAGTCAAAATTTTTCTATTATTTCAACTTTAATCTTACCAATGTAGACTTTCAGCTATAAGCTGTTGAATTTTGCTGTTAGACAAAATACAGTTTGGGGTTTTTCTGTGGTAGTTGTGAATAACAGTATTGCGTGAAAGCCTCTGTCAGAGAATTACCTGAGATGCAGACTTCCCTGACAGAGTGACAGAGAAGATGTTATTAAAAGCAAGGATCTTCATTTTAAGCTTGACATAAATGATTTTGTAAACTGTCAGGGATGACAACTAATAACTCTGAAAGGTCCTTCAGAAGGGCAGCAGTGATGAAACCAAACCCTGTGGGAACCTTGTTAAGAAGAGCAAGCTCCCATGGATCTAGAGAGGGGGTTAATTATGCTTCAGATCTGATCAGTGGATCCTGCTGCACATCCTCCTCAGTAGGAGCCAATGCCCTGGATGCAGCCAGGGACAGCAAACTCTCACTGGCTAGGTGCCAACACTAAATTCCTAAAGCTCCTGTGATATGGGCACTGTCCCTGTGCTTTGTCTGTGTGGTTGTTCAGGGATAGCCTAAGCTCTAGGAGAGGCCAGGCACATCCAGGCAAGAATCAGTTCAGAGCTGGAGACAGGCCAGTAGGAGGCCAGTCAGGAGAGCTTTGGTGGTTCTTCAGCTTTGAATGTATTTAAAATATGGAGACTTTGCAGTGTAGAAGTCTATCTCAGATACAAGAAACAGGTCATTGCTGCATTGACTATTCACCCTGAATTGTGGTCTTGTTTCTGTTTCGATATCCTAGGTACATCCCTATATTATTTTCTTCAGCAAGGCTTAAAAGAAGGACATTTCCCAGAGGAAGTGAAAGGAGAAGAAAAAAAAGTTGGTATTCCATAGCTGTCATTATTTGCCATTTGTTCTTTCCAAGATGAGTAAGTTAATCCCCACAAAGCCAATGGCACCTGATGTGAGAGGATGGGAGGTGGTTCATCGCTTACAGGCTCGGGCTGGGCTCCGGAGCCAGAACTCCATGACAGGTGCAGAGCTCTCACTGCACCCCAGAGAGCAAAAGGAATCGCATTTACATCGTCTTGGGTGTGTTAGCAATCTTCGTCCATCCTTGAGGATCCCTCTGTTCCCAGGTTGTTGCTCCCTGCCTAGTGACCTGCAGCAGAATTACAGGAGCTTTTGATTTTTTTCCTGGAGGAGGGAACATGAACCTTACCTACCTAAATCCTCCCTTTCATTTAGGCACTTATTTTGCACTTATAAATATAATAGGTGAATAAATTATACCCTAAATTAATTAATCTATGTAAAAACTATATCAAGCAATAAACAGACCTGAAGTGACAGCCTAAAGAGACATCCTGTACACCTCTGTGTGTCCTCTGCTTCCACCATCTATTAAAATGGAATATATCTCTTCCTTCCACCAAGTATAACAGTGAATAGTTATAGTTCCAACTGAATGGAGACCAATATTTTTCTATAATTGTTCATAAAGAAGATATGGATTGAATTTCCAACTAGAATGTGACTCATCCTTCATTTTTATCAAAAGATCTGGGCAGCAGAAAATGTATTTGCCTAATTTATTTTAAATCCGTGATTAGCAAAAAGTTTGAGACACAATGACAAATAGGGTTTTCAAATGCCTAACCACTACATTCACAGAAAATGTCATTTATGTGCAGGACCAGTGGTGCAGCTGTCTCACTCTGAGAGTCACTTACATGCAAATGGTACTTGTGCGTCAAAGCCTGAACCTCCCTTTGGCATCTGCTGCTCCATAAAATAGTTCAGCATACCTCAGATAGCTGCTTTCAAGGTATAATAAGTGTTTTTTCTCACACCATTAATGTATTGGGGACCTGGAAGAATACTATTTTAAATCTTCTAAAGGCTTACAAAAGGCTTACTTATGTTTTAGTTAAGTTTAAATTCAGCTCACTAGTTCAGTTTAGTTTAATAGACAGTTACTCCCTATTCATCTGCACAGAGAAATTTTTATTTCCTTTCCACCCTCTCACCCTGAATCTCAAGTCAAATAGCCGAGCAATATTAAAGACTTTCTGAAGAACTCAGTGATAAATCTACATAACAGAAACACGTGATGTAAGAAATATATGTAATTTCTCTTATTTTGGGTGTTTAATATTGGATACTGCAGAAGATAAAGCTGGATGGGTCAGAACATAAAGTCATGAAGCCTTAACCCTCTTAATCTTGTTAAGATTAATTAATTTGTGTCAGAACGTCAGAATGTTTTTAATACTGCCATGGTGTAGTAATGGTACTCCCCAATTCAGTGCCTCCACTGAGACTCTCCCAAACCAGAGGCCACTTGTGTGTTGCTCCCTCCTTCCCGCCCTTCCCACTCCATCAGGATGGACTTGAGAATTGGAGGCACAAAAGCTGAAAATCATGGGCTGAGATAAAAATGATTTACTGGAAACAGCAGTGAGACAAGACAATGAACGGTAACAGCAAAAATATTAATCAGAAAAGGTATGGGGCAAAGAAACAATTTATGGAAAGCCAAATACTGACTGGCTCTTCCCCACCATGCTTTCTCCCCCTTACTCCTACCGGTGGAACTGACGTGAGGTGGTATCTAATAACACCTGGCCCTTAGCCATGCCTGCTCGGAACAGAGCGCAGCAGCCCACAATTCCTGGGATCAAGGGATCCAGCAGCCTCAGCCTCCCTGGAAGCTGAGAACTACAGGTGTGTGCCCCTACACCCAGCTACTGTAAAAAATTAATCCTATCCTGGACAAAGCTAGGATGCTTACACATAAAAGGATGCTTACACAAAAAAGAAAGAAAAGACAAAAAACAAAAAAAAAAGAAGAAGAAGGAGACTTTCCAGCCAGTGTGGTTTCCTCTCTGATGTTACATGGAGAGAAAAGGGTCTTTTCTCAGATTAGACTTACATGGCTTGTAAGTAAAATTACCAATTCCTTAAGAGTGTAAAAACTAAAATCACACTTTGAATATTCTTGTTATAATTTTTTAAGCCTGTATGGTTTCCCAGACTTTGTAAATGAGAGCAGAAAATACCTAAAATTTTCAAACCTAAAACTACAAAAAAGAAAGAAACCTCACATGCTTAGAAAATGTAGGTTATGAACCTATTCCTGCCAGTAACAGAAGCAAAGATATAAAATCTGACTACAGTTAGGGTCAAGTGAGGATTCACTGTGCTACAGTGAAGATAGTTGAAATGAAATCAGTAGGATGTCAAGTATTTTGGAAAATAAAATGCAAAGTAAGTTTCACCACTCAAACTAAGCCAAACTGAGACTAACCTGTGCTCTTTCAAGGCCAGCTGTATTTTAGATGCTGTTTTAGATTGCTCAGGGTAGAGGATTTTTTGACTGGTGTCAATTTGATACCTGCACAAGTAACAAGAAATATTTATAATTTAGGAAGACAGTGTATAATTCACAGTAGCCCTTGTATATCGTATCATATCATATCATATCATATCATATCATATCATATCAATCATCTTACATTTATTCCATAAATACTCATGATCTTCTAAGCATCCTAAACCAAGGTTTTGATGCTTGATCTGAGCATACCAGGGAATTAGGATTCACTCATCTGATACATACTTTGCCACAAATTTTCCCACTTGCTTTTAGTTTTGGGATAAGGCTCCAAGCAATTAATTAGTTATGAGACAACATCAGCACCTGCATAGAGTTGCAAAAATCTTCCAGAGCAAAAGAGACATCTGAAACTACAGCCTTGAAAATGCTGGTATTTTATTAGGTGTCTAACTGTGCATGCAGTTTTACACGTAAGTATTTAAAGAGATGGGCCTTGGAAGCTGGAGTCCAGCCAGGTTCCACGTGTAAAAATAAAAACAAAAATGAGGAAAAAAAAGAGTACGTGACTTAAAAATACAGGTAAAAACTACAGGCTACTGATGGCAGCGATACAGGTGAGATGACTGGTGCAATGAAGAGGGAGGAGAGCAGGTCTACTGTGTAATATTCATTTGTGTGGAAGCTTGAAGTTATGCTTTTAAAATGAATTCAATAAACATGGGCAATATGATTTCAATCAACAGTGTTTCTAAGTGAATACATGATTTATGTAATTGTATGAAAATGAAAGAAATAGAAAGCAAAAAGCCTAGGAATCAAAAAAAGTAACGGAGTTACAGTGGTTGAAGTGCAACAGAAAATGACAGTGGCAACTTCATTTTGTTTTCTACTTTAATGAAAATACAAAAAAATGTGTTAAAAGAAAAAAAAGCTTTTTTAAAGAGAGGTGACATCTAGTAAGATTGTATGTATTGATTAGTACTTTGATATATGACAACGGGTGCACTATATGAACAAAGAAATTATAGTTCCTTTAGTTTAATATTCATGTTAGATAGAATTATGAAGACTATATAAAAGTAAAAGCATGTTCTGTAATGATGACAAAGATCTCTTATCAGTATGTCATGTAAATTAAGAAGAGGCAGATGAAAATTATAGTTGTAGATGATAAACTAAAGATTTATACAAAGCGACAGATACCACTTCTTCTGGCTAAATTAGAAATACTATTTGAACATCCTAAGAATGTGAGAATGATCATTTTTGTCCCTTCATACTCTTTTCATCATGTTAAGGAAGATTGTAGAAAATAATTGAATTTATAACTTCTCCTGTGTTAATCAACCTAGACTACAGAGATTTTAATCGAGTTGTAGTTCAACATTTCTCTTCTAAAGTGATGCATTTCTGTTGAATTTCTATCATAATTTATCGTAAGGATGTTCTGTCACCTTTCTATTTTTAGAAAAGATGAAGTTGTCTTTTTCACCTTTTGGCATTGACACAGAATCACAGAGTGTTTTGAGGCTGGAAGCAGCTTCTGGAGGTCATTTTATCCAAATCCCTGTCTCATCTCAAGTAGGGCCATCTAGAGCCATGTGCCTGGGACCATACCCAGATAACTTCTTAATATCTGACCCCAAGGATGGAGACTCCACAACCTCTCTGGGCAGCCTGTGCCAGGACATCATTGACCTCACAGTGAAAAAGTCTTTCCTGATGTTCAGAGGGAATCTCCTGTGTTTCAGTGTGTGCCCATTGCCTTTTGTCCTATTGAGGGCAAAACTTGGAAGAGCCTGGTTCCATCTTCTTTATACCCTCTCTTCACGTATGGTAAGATTCCCCTGAGCCTTCTCTTCTTCTGGTTGGAGCTTTTTTTCATTGGAGAGATGCTCCAGTCCCTTTAACATTTTGGTGGCGTTTTGCTGGACTCTCTTCAGTAACTCCTTCTCTCTTTTGTTCTGGGGAACCCAGTGCTGAGGATTTTCATGTGCATGTGTCACTGAATATGTACATTGCCTTAACCTTGGCCCACCCAACTGCTCACTTACTCTGCCTCCTCAGGGGCACAGGAGGAGAAAATAGGATGAGAATCTTGTGAGTTGAAATATAGTCAGGGACACTGCTTATCAGCCACTGTCGGGAGGAAAACAGGCTCAACATAGAGAAAACATTTAAATTAATTAACAACTGAAATGGATTTGGGTAGTGAGAAACAAAAAGACAAACATTTAAACAACAGATTTGCTCTCCTCCTCTGCCTATCCAGCATTTTTTGTCCTTTCTTTAATATGTTTTCCCAGAGGAACCACTGGCTTGGCTGATGGGCTCAGTTCTGCCCTGAGGTTGGTGTGTCGGCTGTCACGGCTGTATCCTGCATGGGGAAGCCCAGACCTCTTCCCTCAGAGGCCACCCTGCAGCCCCTTGCTTTCAACACTTCAGCCCAGACATGCAGACATGACCCTGCCATGGTCTTATATATGTCTTATGTCTGTGTCCGTGTTGTCATCTCAGCTTTTCTGTCTGCCCTCATGCCTGCAGTGTAACTGGGATATCTACCACTGAGTTCCAGAGGCTGGGCCACTCAGCCAGGGATAGAAAGGTTTCTCTAGGCACTTTCTGGCTGCCATTCCTAGCAACTGAAGGGTAGGTCTTAGATACTTTCTTGGCTCTGGTCATTTATGGAAGCTTAACCCTTACCAAGAAATTACAAATTACACCCTCTAATGAGGAAGCTCTTCTTTTTGTTGTAGTAGGGATTTTCCCAACTACAACCTCAATCCATGACCCTGCGCTTCAGTTCTTTCAAAATTCCCAGCGGACTGTCTTTATATTAGTAACTCCAGCAAAGGAGTTTTGGGTCCCTCTGTTGCTAAACTGAGAGAAGAATCTTGAGAAGTGCCTTTCATTTACTTACCCATTTCAGCTGAAGATAATAGTGCAGACCTAGATGAGGCTAGTATTAGGTTAAACATTTTTGATTTTCTTTGCTTCCTTTTTCTTTATTTGTTGCATTTAAAAAATAATGAATGAAACAGAATCAGAAAACCCTGGCCATTCCTGAGTCTGATGGACAAAGGACTGGAGAACAAAATGAAAATGCAATCAGAATTACTTGAAATGTCATGGACTTAAAAATAAAAACCACTGGGATAATTCCCACTCTGGATCAAAAGTCAAAGCAAACTAGCTTTTCATTGGATCCCACTGTGATGCTTTGGCTGCTCTTTGTAGGACTGAAAGGTATAGCAAAGAACTATTTCATAGCAGCTCTGCTATGTATAATCGTCTCTTCTTCCTTTTTCTCATTCTTCTTCCTTTGATTGATTCTACAGCACCAAGGGTAAGAGTCATGACTCAGAAACCCTGAAATTCCAAGTATTGGAGCGTTCTTCCTGTTGGATGAGCACAATAACTGAAGAGCTCACAGTACGGAAGTGGAGCATAAGACCCAGAAGTACATGGTGATAAAAGTGTACTACCATCTAGGGCACTGCGACATCAAAGGCACAAATCAAGGGCCCTGAATTAGATGCCTGTAGCCTTGTGATTAAAGCAGGCTTATAGAGCACAGCAAGCACGGAGCTTAATCTCTTCTATTAGTTGGGGAAATTTAACCCAGGTCTCCCATTGCTGAAAGAACATTTTATATTTTTTTCTATGCTCAGTTCTTTAAAGAAAGTGTTCCAGTCTTCCAGATATACCAAGGCACCTCCATGATGCCTTGAGATTGGAGAGAGGAGAGCAGGCTATGAAGTCTGCTTTCCATGAAGATTTTTTACCTTGTTGCCTATTTCTAGGTGGTCGCCTGCCTAATCTTGGAATTTAAAGGTTTTTAGGATAATACACCTGCTCGTTCTATTGCATTGCACTGGGGTCTGTGTCTCCAGCATCTGCATGAGTAACCTGAAGGGAGAAGGCAAAGGTGGAAGGAGGAAGAAGAAGGGAAGGAGGACTTTAAAAATAATCTGATGCATTCTGATCATCTATGCATGTCTGTCCTTGTCACTAAATCTAATTCTTAGTCCTGTTCTTTCAAAACTGAAAGAGAAAATCAGTCTTATGGTTAAAAACCAGCCAAGAAAAGGAATCTAAACACTCCCCAGGAGACTGCCAGCACTGCATAGGCTGTACTCCATTCACAAAGAGCGATTGCTTCTGTACTCCATTCACAAAGGAGCGACTGCTTATCTCCCTGTTGTTGTCTCTCTCCCATGTTTCCCAAAACTCACCATGAAGAGAACAGGGAGCAAAGTGAATGGTTTCCAGAACCTGCAGGGATTGTTTCCATAATCATACTGTCCTTTTATCCATGGTTTCATGTAAAATGCACACAAAGTCCACTTTCAGGAAGCAGAGTTTGGACTATATTTCAGTTACCATTTCAAAAACATTGCTCTCCCTTTTCAAGCATGGCTTTAAATTTCATCACTTTATCCTGAAATCACTGCTAAACACAAATGTTTAGGGTCATCCAATCTGCTCTTCTATCTCATGTCCTTTGCCAGCTTTTTTGCATTCACCACTGCCTAAATGTAGGTTTTTTTCCATAGAAGGAAATGAAAATTTACACACACACACACCCCTCCTCTTCCATCTGCCTTTCTCTCATAATTAGCTTTTTTGCTTGGCCACTTTCCTGGGAAACAGAAGATGTGTTTAAAGGATCTCTGAAATCTTGAGAGAAATCCTCTAAGCATTACTTCACAGCCCAAAGTGGTGATGCTGCCACCTCCTCCAGAGACTGGTGATGCACAGAGCTGTGTTTGTGTATGGGTTTGTGTAGCAGCAGTCTACCTGGGTGTTTTCTCTGAGAAGCTTCTAGAAGCTTTCCCTGTGTCCAGCAGAGCCAGTGCCAGCTGGCTTCAAGATGGACCTGCAGCTGGCCAAGGCTGGGCTCATAACCAGCAGCGGTAGGACAACAGAGTTAAGAACTGAGAAAAAAAACCCCTGCACAATAGCAGCGAGAGAATATATGGGTGAGAATATACAAGAGAAACAGTCCTGTGGACACCAAGGTCAGCAAAAAAGGAGGCGGAGGAGGTGCTTCAGGCACCGGAGCAGAGATTCCCCTGCAGCCCATGGTGAGGCAGACTGTTCCTCTGCAGCCCATGGAGGTCCGCAGTAGAACAGATATCCACCGGCAGCCCATGGAGGAGCCCAACCTGGAACATGTGGATGCCAAATGAAGGCTGCGACCCTGTGGGAAGCCTGCACTGGAGCAGGCTCCTGGCTGGACTCTATGGACCTCTGGAGAGTGAAGCCCATGGTGGATGAGGCGTTCTGGAAGGATTTGTGACTTCATTGGGAAATCACACTGGAGCAGCCTGTTTATGAAGGACTGCACACCCTGTAAGAGACACATCCTGGAGCAGTTTGTGGACAACTGTGCTCCATGGGAAGGACACACATTGGATAAAATCATGGACAACTGTCTCCTGTGGCAGGGACCCCACACTGGAGCAGGGGAAGAGAGTGAGGAGACCTCTGCCTGAGGAGGGAGCGGCTAAAACAATGTGGGATGAAGTGACCACAATCCCCATCCCCATCTCATTGCACTGCTGAGCAGGGAGGAGGCAGGGAACTCAGAAGTTAAATTGAAGAAGGGAGGGGTTGGGGGAAGGTGTTTTTATGATTTGGTTTTATCTCTCATTGCCCTAGTCTGATGTGTTTGGTAATAAATTAAACCAAGTTCCCCAAGCCGAGTCTGTTTTGCCCATTATGGTAATTGGTGAGTGATCTCTCATTGTCCTTATCTCAAAACATGAGCCTTTCATTATATTTCCTCTCCCCTGTCCCCCTGAGGAGGAGAGTGGGCACACGGCATCCAGCCAAGATCAACACACCACAGCCTATCAGAGCAGACCCTAAGCTGATGAATTTTTGATGATTCTGAGGACTGAAGTCTTGGATTTAAGCATATAGATCTCACTAAACTCCTACCTAAAGCATCTTAATCTTTTGGGATCTGGAACAGAGGGCACTAAATACGCAAACCATGTAGCTGACATTTGCCTTGGGAGTAAGTGCAGTGAGAAGCATAAGAGAAAGGAAGCTTGAAATAATGCCAGCTACCTGCTTTGAACATTAAGATAAAGGAAATGCAAGAGCCACTTTTTGAGCTTTTATATTTTATTTAAAAGTTTCATTCTATTATCTCTTTTAAAATACTGGAGTTGATGCCTTAGGTTTTAGCTTTTATATTTTTCAGATCCTCCATTGCCTAGTGTGTAACTCTGAAACTTCATATAGCCTGTTAGCTACTGTTCTCACATTCTGGTTAGACATAACAAACCCTCTCTGGGCCTGAACTCAAGGACACCTGGTTGTCCCAGGCCCTGAAATATGTAAACTGAGCTTCTGGACAGGGGGAGCAAACTTGAGGTAATTACATCATTACCTGAAATTATAACTGGAGAATTAACCCTGATATGCAAATGGACCAAACTTATAAAAGTGTGAAAAACCCGTGACCCAGGGTCCGTCTTGGGTGGAGCCCCTCAGAGGCTTTTGACTCCCAAGTTGTACTTTTGAAGGCCCTTCAAATAAATACCCACTTTTGTTCTCTTAATTTTGTGTAGCCTCTGTTTTCAGGTAGCCACTTCAAGGCATCAGAGTGAAAAAACTAAAGGTGGGAGTAAAATAAAAGAGGGAAAAAATTAAATTTATGTGTGTGTATGCCCAGTGTCTAAATTGGAAGTGCCTAGTTACAGCTTGTAGAGTTAGTATGTTTAAAAGACAGCTAGATGCAAAACTGCGCTGAATGAAATGTGTTTGTAGAGATATAAATACAGATGCATTTGTCAGGATTTACACTTTCTTAACTACTAACCTGTTACTTCAATTACTTTTGATTGTTGCCTGTTTAGATACAAGACAGGACTGTTTGCTCTGCATGTTATATTACCTGTCAGACACTATCATTATGGAGCTCTGAACAGAGAAAGAGTCCATGGAATACTGTAAAGGAAAAATAATAATGAATATGGACGGTCAGTATAAGCAGTACAGCTTCCGAAACAGCTAAGAATTAACATGTTCATCAAGCCTCTGGGTTATAAGTTCCCTGTTTCTTCAAAGTAAATGCAATAATTACCAAAAATATATTTCTGCCTCAGTCATGCCTCAGCCACAGCTAACACGTAAGGCTCAAGTGAACTCATTCACTTCAAAAAACCTGTTTCCGGATACCCCAGGCAGCATCCTCCCAGTCCACTTGCAGTAGTGATTACCCTTTTAGGTACAAACCATTTAGACAGTGCATAGCTAGAAGAAATCAAGAACTGGGAAAAGCCAGCATACTGCCACAGTGAACAGTGTTTTATCAAAAATGTCAGTCACAACAAAATAAAATCAGGGCCAAAGAGGGAAACATTGTTAAAGGTAATAGAGTAGAAAATAATGCCACAGGTATAATAATGCTTTTGTACTCAGGTGGAATATCATGTCCATTTCTGGACTATAATAGCATAACAGGTTCATGGGCAGGAAAATGAAATGCTGAGAAAAAGATTTCTGTCTAAGAAGTAAGTAATTTTAAAGAAGAGTCATTTTAGGTAAGAGCTGAATTACATGGGTACATTGCAAGTAGGACTGAACAGCTTGTTTTCTTTTACCCTACCTGGAGAACAGCTCTGGAATTTTCTGCATTGTCTGAAGGCTCTGTACTGAGAGGAAATACTTGCTTTCACACAATGCATAAATTAACTCCTTGCTGAAAAACGGCATCATGCCCAAGAGGTTTATAAGACTCAAAGTACATATTGATATGGCTAATGAGAAACACCATTGTTGCTGAACATAGTTTCACTAAAGTTAAGGAAAAAAACCCTTCACTTCATGCTTCAGTGAAGAAAACAGAGACTAACAAGCAGAAGCCAGAGAGAAACTTTCTTAGCCACGTAAGGACAGAAACTAGAATTCAATTTTCACAACTCTGAGGAAGAGTTTACTGACCTGTGTACAGCTCTAAGTTCTTACATGAAGATGACCTAGGGTGTAAAGGTCTTTCTATTTAAAGAAAGTATGTAAGCAGATAATCAGTCTTCAATATATCAGAGTACCCCCTAAAATCCCAGATCTAATGCACAATTAGGGTGCAGCACTGCTTGAGCAGCAGCCTTACCCTACCAACAAGGTGGAAAGAGCTCTGGTGCTGGAACAAGGAAATTATGTTCTGATCAGCTGTTTTTGCATTACCAGTATTTGCACTGGCTTCAGGTCAGTAGTAATTGCAGAACTACATTTATATAAAAGGGATTTAGAAAAAGCAGTGTTCGTTTGGTTTTTTTTTTAAATATTGCTGTCATATTTTGTCAGATCTGCCAAGTCTCAGCTAGGGGAATTAACCAGGCAATTTGGCATAAGGAAGCAAGTGGATCAAGATGTGCCTAAAACTTGTCGCCCAAAAGTTGCCAAGCCAGAATTGCAAATATTAATTTTTTTTTCCACATGCTCACAAAAGGTATAAAATAAAATGACATCTGGTGGATAAAAGGCACATTTTTTACAAATAAAGAAATATAATATCTCTATTTTTTATATTTTTTTAATTTCTCAATTGTCTTCTTACAATGTCATGTATTGGGGATTTTTAACTATGATTAGTTTGAAATAAAAGGGCCAAGTTGCTTTTCTGAGCACATAAAAACTAAAAAACCCTTTAGCAACAGTTTAAACTTAAAATTGAAGTAATTTTAGAGGTTTAATACATATTCTGTTTTATGTTTAGAAAAAAATCTTCAATACAAAATAATATTCCACATTCCAGAGATCAAAGTATTTCAAGACATTGTTTAAGCTAGAAATCTCATTACTAAGGACTGCAATCTCTTCACTGTTCGTTGCTTTTTGAGATTCTGAGCAAAGGCATCCCTAACAGATCATAGACTCACAGAATGGTTTGTGTTGGAAAGGGCCATTAATGGTTATCTCGCCCAGCCAAGTGAAAATACTATCCCTTCATACGGTCCTAGAGCAGTCCTTAATGACACCTCTGACTTCCTTCTCACAAGACTGGTTATTCCCTCCAGGGCAGTGTGATGGGTAGGCCCAAAGCTGTGCATTTAGATATGCCTATGGCAGAATTTACTTGCCCATCAGACTGCTCTTTTCTACATACAGACTCATTTACTGCTGTGGAGACAAGGATTTTGTATGCATTCTCATGGTTTTGGAGTGAACTTCTCAACAGTTTTCTCCTGAAAAAAGACAATGAGCAAAGCTTACACAAAAAGAGTATTTTTTAAAAAGAATAGGTCTTTGGAGTAACTTAAAATTAATAATTATCATGTTAAAAAGTACTGATGCTTTCTCTTTTATTTCTTCTGCTCCCCTCTGCTCAGGTTTTATTATCTTTGTGAAGAAGTGTGTTAGTTATGAAATTGTCACTTTTGAAACCTTAGGGGTTTCTTTTGGTATGTAAAATTTTTATGACTCAATAACTCCTTGAACTTCCTTTCTAGTTACCTTCAAAGTTTTTTTGCCATGACTGAGCTGAATATAAGGTTTGGAACATGGCAGTACTTTCTTTGTTTCTACATGAAGGATGTGATTCTAAAGCAATTCAATTTGTTTTCATTTGCTGGTTACATTCTTTTCGCTGTTGCCACTTTTCTCAATTCTCTGTGTGCTTGCAGAAGAAATGTGTACTTTTTTTATTGTCACCCCATGTTTGGATGGGTTTTTTTCTTTTCACTTTTTTAAAATAGATTGGCCAAATCAATTTTCTTCAATGTTTTCTCGGCATGTGAATGAGACTAAACTCTAAATTGCTTTTCATTTATATTAACATCTTATTTTCGCTCTCAATGAGTGTGCTTCAGTCTCAGAAACTAACCTCCTGTATTTTCATTTGCTTTGCACTTCATTCCATATACTGTTCTGGTAGCCTGTCCATTGTTTCAGAATAAGACAAAAGTTTCTCACAACAATATAAATCACATAAAGATTTCCATTGCTTGCTGAAGGGTGATTATCAGAACATCCTCAGTGATCTGCATGTCAGGCTTTTAAGTCCTTTATTTGCTCATTGAAAGGGTATGGTAAACAAGAAATTTCTCTAGAAGCTTTATAAATGGCGGTATTATACATTCTTTAAATGATCCATTTATTTTTCAGTAAGAATATAAGTCTCTGACAAGGCTATCCAGAGTGTCTCTTCAGAGCTGGGCACTGATTTTTCTTAGTTATGTTTATGTTTTGTTATGATGTGATAACGATATGAGGCTCATTTCTCCTACTTTCCTTGAAAGTGGGAAACATATTTTTTCTCTTCATCATTCCTCTCATTTAATGTTATCATTTTAACAAGTGAGCGAACGCATTCACTTTTATAGCTAATCACATTTTTACATTAGTACACTATGTAATGTTGTACAGTGACATGTGTCTTAGGAACATGGAAAGATAGGAATGGAAGTTGGTTGGGCTGAATTGTTCTTTCAATCCCACTTCCTGCCTCTCACAGCACACAGGTTTTAAGAAATATTCCTTAAGGAACTAAAGTGCAGGAATATTCATAGTGGACAACTATAAAAAACATTGCCCACAATAAGAAGTCCATCTTCATTAGTGAATGTTAGTCTGTGACTGTGGATACAGAAAAGGCTGTTAGAAGGTTTTTCCAGCTTCTTGCAGTGTTCTGTGTGAATCTTTTCTTTCTCATGCAAACTATGAAAACAATAAGATAATTTTGTATAACTATCTGGACAGCTGGTGTTTGTCTGAGTCTTGTTTATGGTACACTGGTGTAATGGGTGTTTTACAACTTACCCAATCACCCTGAGGGGTGGATGGGGTACTGACCAATATCCTTGTGGGATTAAGACATATAAGTGGATAATTAATTAATTAAATAACACATTTTCCTGCTGACTACGCTTGGATTTATTTCCTCGTGTCTGCAATAGACCACATGTGACTGGAGACACAATGATTTTATAAATTACTGTATTTACTGCAGAAGGGCCAGAAAAGATGTTTGGGGCCTCTCTGCAACCTGAGAGATGTCTAAACCATCACAGAAATGGGGTCTGTTCTTCTTACCCACATATATACTTAAATGGTGCCAGCGATGAGCTAAACCTTAAAGCTCAGTGGCAATGAGTTTACCTACAAAATTTGCATATTTACCCCCCTCAGGGTTATGCTGGTTGGCTTTCAGCTTCATTGAAGACTTGTTTATTCCTGTATTAGGAGAAAATTTGGAAAAACTGTAAAGAAAATTATCTGCATTTTTTTCATATGGCATTGAGTATCTTAAATAGTCTTGTCATATCTTTTTAAATTAATCTCTTTCCCAAAAGAGACAATCTCATCTGTCATCACAGAAATTGTGCCATGCTCTCAGTAACTTTCATCATCTATTTCTACATCTTCTTTATATCTTTTTCAAATAGATTGACCAGGATTGAGCACCTGTTGTAGCTGGGGACACATCACTGACATTTCAGAAAGACAATCTGCCCCATCCTTTTACACTGTAACGTCTTATTTGTTGCCTTGGGGTTTTTTTGACCACTGCTGTACAGAATTTAATTCCACAAAATTTACCATAAATTAGGAAAGCAGAATCCATTTGATTTGTTCAAGTAGGTGCTTAGGATCTGCAGTATCACCTTATAGACAATACAGTATTTAATCTGTCATCATCTTGCTATTTTACTCTCTGGCATTCCTTATCCTTTCACTTACTTCAGGATTTATCTTATTTTAAAAATTGTTATTTTCTTCTTCTCCATTTCAGAAGCCTGCTCCATATCATTAATACTAAAAGTACCATGTTTCCAGACTGCTTGTTGAAGGAGATGGTCAACATGGACAGATTTCCCTAAGAAATTCCTGATTCAACATGGCCCATAAAAAAACTTATTTTGAGTTTAATTTTTGTGGTGCAGGTGTGAAAATCTGATGCTATCCAGACACCTAGCAGCATGCCAGACCCTGTCAAACTAGTAAAGCACTTGTATACCTAGGGGGATAGCCTGGAGATATGTGAAGATGCACGTGACAGTGCCAGCTACAGTGTCTGCTTTTTCTGTCACTGTGAAAAGGTATTCCTGACTCACTGATAACCCAGGCAGGACAACACACAGGTTGTTTTTTTTTTCTGTTCAGTGTCTATGGTGTATTGTCTATGATTCATGTGCTGCAAAATTTCAGAGCTGCTATCAGAATGGTTCTTTCTCCTCAAACACTTTTTGAGTTGTCATTTCTTTTTTGAATGCAATCAATTTTTATTAAAAAAGTATTCTCATTAGAAAAAATGAAAAGAAACAAAATGTCTTACTTTGCTCCTTAAAAGAAAAAAAGTGTGTATGTGTATTTTCAGGTATAGAATATTTGCTGTTTACCTTATTCATCTTGATTTTTGTTTAAACGAAAGAACTTTTTGGGGTTTTTTTGGTAGGGACAATTGATGTTAAGGTTTTTTGCTACACACCATGGAATGCTGCTAACAAAACCTGACAACATTCTGATTTTCTAGAAAATATATTGTTATCATTCTTTGATTCCTGTGGTTAGATTATTTCTGCATACTCTTACTATCCATCCTATGGGTAGTTCTGTTGTTGGCTTTGATATCTCACTCTTATAAGTGCAATTCTGAATCAATAGGTGTTAACATCTCACCCTTGTTCGGAAGTTGGTTTGACATATATGATGACTTCTGCAGCCCAACTCAAAAGTTAGTGTTCAGTCTTGTGTGTTCTAGGATGGTACAAACTAGCATCTAATTTTGACATCCATATTGACAAAAGGAGAAAACAGTCTGTAAATAGATCATGGAACAAATTCTCCATTTGCACTGAGAAGATTTTATTAAACATAATGTTAGTCATGCAGTAAATTTACAATTCTAAATTCCTTCAAAGGAGTAGTAAATTTTATATAGCAAACTGAAGGAAATAAGAATAATGTCTACATTGATAATTACTTTTCTAGTGCCACCTTCAAACAAGGTTAAAAATAGCATCCTAGACATCCTAGAAGTGGACCAGACTGTGTAAGCGTCTTCTTCACTTTGATTCCCCAGACACACATCGACTTTGCGAAGGCTGAGGTTGGTATAGATCATCCAGTCTTGCAGTCTTGAACATACACCTCTGACATGCTGAAAATACCTTGATTTCCCTTCTAAAGCTATAAGCTACTTAATGATTTTCAACCAAAAAATCCATAGCTTCTTAGAGAGCTTCCAAGATCTAGATTTCCTTTATTTTCTCTGACAAGGTTCCATGATCAAAATAAAACCAACCTTTAAAATGAACAAGTAATGGTGTTGAAATATGTCTGAAATTGAGAATAACTGGCATTTAAAAGAGAAAAGTCAGGTTTACTTTCACTTTTGTTTAAATCATTGAAAGTTTTTTCTTCTTGATTTTTTCATTGTCTTTCCGTTTAAGAACTACTGAAAAAAGAACAAAATAAGGCCCAAAGATTAGACAAGGATGATTGAGAGATACCAGAACTCCTAATCCCTTCTTCTCTGTTAGTTTTAAGAGCTGAGTAGGGGAAGGGAGGTCAGTCTTGTGCTTATGTGGTGACATTTCAGATCCAGCTCAATGGGTGCTCTTCCGTTTCATCTTGCCACAAGTTGTACCAGCAGCCAGAGCAGCACTGCTGCTGCTCCAAGCTATCTGATGCGATGGATATCACATTAGAAGTATCCTTTTGTTGACTCCGTTAGTCAAATATAGCTATAGACCAGACACGAAGAATAAAAAACTCATTTTCTCTGAGTTTTACGGACAACCAAGTGTTAAATGTGAAAACCCTCCTGATTTTTTTTCAGTCAGGATTAAAATTCAAGTGAAAGAATTAACCTATCTGCCTCTACACTCCACAGGGATTTTTATTATTCAGATTTATTCATTAGAAGACTTGCTATTCATGTTTGCTCTATTTGCTTTCATTAAATGTTTGGCATTATATATCTTCCTATTGCATTGCTAACTAAAAAATAAAAGATCTTAGTACTGCGATATAAAATTCATATATCCTGACCAGCATAAATGGTATATTCTTTCAACAGAAAATACAGGGAGTATAAAATAGCAGGCAAATATAAATTTTAAAAAGAAAAAAATAGTGAAGATTTTTGTTGTTCTTGAAGTGTAAATTTCTTCTTACAGTAACACATATGCTGCTCCTGCATCCTGATTTGTATTTTGAAATACAGCAATTATTTTCTTTTTCATTCATTAAACATATTTACAAAACCCACAATTGATTCAAAAGGATATAAATGTATTCTTGTTTCACAGGCAACAGAACAAATGGAGTTCCCAGTACGATGCAAAACCCATCTACTCAATGCTTCTATGAACCCATTAAAAAAATCATGGAAAACAGTTAGTGAAAAAAGCCCTCCAGCTGTTGTTCCCTCACCATGAAACTGATTCTCAAGGAGTCCCTTGAAGTGTTGTTCTTTTATTTGAACTAATTTCTGCCTGGCAGGGCGATTCTCCTGTACCAAGGTCACAGCCTTCTCCTGGGCTGGCTGCGTGGTCTCTCAATCCATGTGCTCAGGTGACCCCTCTTTTGGCTGGGGTTAAGCCTTAACTAAATACTTGGGCTCAAACCTTGCAGGTTTTGGGTCTGGCTGCTGTATGGCATAGACCTTAGGGCAGGCTCCACATCTCCTTTCCTGCAGGGCTGGGTGCTGGTCCAAGCAAATAACAGGTGTCCCTCTGCAAAGTCTTGGGTAATTGAATTTTCAAATCTTTTTACCTGCCTCTTGGGCTGTCTCCAACACTCTGTGCTCAGCACAGCCACCTTCATCAAAAGAGTCACATTTTTTTTCCTTCAGCAAGGGAAGGCAGGATTTGCTGGCAGCAATATGGACACAAAAATCCAGTTCCCAGGACCAACCTGTGCTATCAGCCATTTCTAGGGTCACTTGCAGTAGTCACAGGTGCAACCTCTGTCGTATTGTGTCTCGTCCTGGATTTCACAGACCAGAGACACTGAAACAATAAATTATAATAATCTAATTTATGTGATAGTGATACCCCTGGTGACTCGCTCAGCCCAGGATGTTCAGCAATTTCTGTAGATATCTAACCCTGCATCATCACATCCCTCTCCACTCAGATTTTCTCCTACCCTCCACAGCCTCACAGTGTCATGCTGTCAGTGTAACTACATCTCCTCAGTCAATCACAGATGAGGCTTGAACTCCAGTCAGTGCTCTCAAATAACAACTCCTGGTCAGCAAATACAAGTGGGGCCAAGTTTAAAGTGCTATTCAGGAAGAAGAAATGTACAAGGTGAAGCTGCTTAGCCCTCATTAACTTCCCAGCAATCTGGGAGTTTGTGGTCATAAAGCTTAGGTCAAACCCTTCCTAAACAGCTTTGTAAAAACACACACAGGCATGTGGGGGGCAGTCAGACCTCAGGTGCAGCCCTGACAGCACTTCGGTCAGGCCACTGGCTGGCCAGGCAGGACTGGCTAAGTTAGTGCTCACCTTGCACCTCATCTTCATACACTTGGGTTGAAACAGCTCTAAACTGGATGGTCTGTGAGTCTTTCTTTGGTGCTTATATTTTCCTAACCCTTTGCCCTGTGCTTTCGTTATGTCTGCTTCCTCACTGGTGAGAGATATATAGAAGGGCAGAGATGTCCATAGACTTTAGACTGCTTTTCCAGGATAATGAAGGCAGTGATGAATCAAGCAGCATTAATGAAGAGCAGTGAAATGGCACTCAGCCGCCCTCCCCCCACCCAACCCAGAGCAGTCATTAATGTTAATAGGACTGTGTGTGCCCCTCTCCTCCACACACAGAGATCTCACGTCACAGGAAGCATCAGACAGCCCTCCTCAGGGCACTGTGCTCAGCTACACTCCTTCTGACATGTACCCAGCAGATCGAAGGTCAGAGCAAATAGAAAATCTCAATTAGTTACTCCTTAAGCAAATATTCACAGCAGTCATTGTCACCTATTTTGGTTCAGTAACGTGAATGCAGAAAGGCCAGCTAAAAGGAGGACCTTCTTCTAAAAGATAAAAAGGAAAAAAAAAAGAAAACCAAAATAACTTTAAATTCAATAATGATAACTGTATGTCACTTCAAAATGAAATTTTTAGTGCCTTTATATAATTAAATGAAAAGAAACAATCCCTGGATTCTCTAAGAATTTTTGTGAGAGCAGTCAGATATTTTGGAAAATTCATTTGGGTTATTTTGTCACCCTTTTTTTTTTTCCTACTTTAACAGGGTTGAGGGAAACTCTCATACTAGTGATTACAGAAATTGAAGTCTGTTATGCTAGAGACATTTATTCTAGTCACAGGCTGAGCTATTATTTTCTAGGAAATTTTACACATGAAAATATGAGGTTGCTGAAATGCCAGGACAACCTCAGTTACTGCTGCTGTTCATCTGAATTATTGCCAGCTTTTGAACAAAGAACCCATAAACCCAAGTCCAGACTGAGGAAGAAACCCATGTGCAGGCCATGGCCATTTTGCTGTGGAGCTGATACCACTCAGAGCCCAAGATATTTCCTGAGAGGAATGAGACAAATCTCCATCACAGAGTAGCCAGTGGTGTTGAGCTGTCTCAGATCTGGAGCCAGGTGAAAGTTTTGCTGCTGGAGCCTATGCCTAGTATGAGCATTAATTCCTGAAGAGCACAAATATTTCCTTTAAACTTATTGATCAGATGTCACCAGAGACCATAATGTAGATCTCAAAGGCTTGTATTGTAGCTCAAATTCAGTCAGTTATACTGTTATTCTTGGCAAAGTGTGCAATTATTGATATTGTTCTGTACTTTGTAAAATAAATTACATAATTTTGAGAAAGTCATGGTAATTTGGAAAAGTATATTCATCAGTATAGTCCAAATTTGAATGATAGACCACGTCTGTAAATAGGATATTTCCCAACTAATTAGAATGTTTCTTCAAATATCATCTAAAGGTTTTATATGAGGGAAGGGGGTTATTACCTCTCAACAGGGAAGATATTCTAGACCTGCCAAGACACTCACAAAGAATCTCTCTATATTAATACTGTATGTATGCTTGGTCTGTGCTTTTTACCAGAGATAATCAGGAAGAAGGTGGTGAGGCGAATAAGAATAAGGTTCCCAAAGGGCCAGGAAGGAGCAAGGAGAGAGGACCCCTGGCAGTAAGTGCAAAATGCAAATTGCTACCAGAAAACACACAGTCTAAGGAAAGAAAGGGAAAATTAGATACCAGTGTTAGAAAAAGGGAGATACCAATGTGAGAAAAAGGAAGATGCCTTAGGGGTTTCCATGTGGCATAACAGAAACACAGAAAAGGTGATAACACAACTCAGAAGTATACAGGAGGACAGGTATCCAAGCAGAGGAGACTCAGATGAGAGGATGAAAAACAAAATAAAAAATTGGACAGGGAGATGGAAACTAAAGACCGAAAACAACAACAACAACAACAAACCCCAAAAAACCCCAGAAGTGTGTAAATCACAGGGGAGAAGGAAGAAAGTAAAAATAATGGAGACAAATGGCCAGTCAGTATCAGCAGAATCATGAATCACCAGAGCTATAAACCATTGCGGTACCAAATATGTCAGGTGATTGCACAGTGAGTGAGCATCTCAGTAAAAGTACTGGCAGGAGATTAGTATGCCAAAGGAGCCAGGTTCATCTTTTACATTACTCCAGTGAACTTGCTAGATTTGTGCTTGGGTTGAAATGTGCCATAGGAGAACAGTTGCTCAGGAGACTTCAGATCAATAAGCAAAAGGGTGGATAATTGATATGGCAGTTAATAAATGGGGATTTTATGGTAATAACAATGATCTCTAGGTAATTAAATCATCTGTATGGCAGCAAATCAACAGCAGCAGATGACTGTAGCAAACCACAATGGATTATCCTAGAATGAAATATAAGAAAATTATACTCCTTTCAAATTCTATTAGCCACAAACAATTAAAATGACCCCAGATAGAAACTGGACACAGATGTTTAAAAGAAATTGAATGGCAAAGTAATTAAAAGCAAGTGGATGTAGCAGTAGATAGGTTATCAAAAGTGACAGACAGGACAAATGGTCTAATATGAAATTTGAATGGTTCACAAGAAATGAGAAGTCGGAAGGGCAAGGAATGCAGGTCAGCACATCACCGGGCAGACACCCTACAGGCTCTGCTGACAAGAGCTGTGGGAAACATAACTTTGTTACCACAGCCACCACCTGTGCTGGGTGCCAGAGGTACCCAGGTGAGTGTGCAAAGGTAAGTGGGCTTGGTGACTCCCTGGCAGGGGTGATGCAGTATTTGGCACAAAAGGATTGCCAGGGCAGGTGGTGTGGCTGGCAAGGGCCTGGGGTCCTTTTGCAGCTCCCTCTGCAATGCTGCCAATCCAGCCTGAGTGCTGGGTGCCACACAGGGCCACCACTGGCAACCAAAAATTATTTCTGGGAGGGTGGGAAAAACATTGGTCTCCTCCCTCCCCCTTTCACTGAATAGAGCTACTATTAGGCCAGCTTTAACAAACTTTTTCCCAGTTAATGTTTTTACTAAGAAAATTTTCTGATATTTTTGTGCTCTACTCTCTCAGACCAGCGAACAGTGAACACATAGGGATAAATTCTTATGAAAATCCTGTGTGTCCCCAGTGCACTTCCCATGGTACCAGTTTTCAGGCTCTGAGGGCAGTGGATGCTCAGCTCCAGCCCTGGCTTCACGCAAAGCTGCCTGCACTCACCCTGAGGTACAGCTGGAACAACCATCCTGCTCTGCCCTCCTCTCTTAAATGAAGTCAGGTGTCATAGGATCATTAAAGTTGGAAAAGACCTCTGAGATCCTCAAGTCCAAACATGAACCCAGCACCACCGTGTTCTCCACTAAATCATATCCTCAAGTGACATATCCACTGCATTAAAATGTATAGGGTTAAAGAACAAGTTGAGAGGATTTTCCCCCATTGTTAAGTATTTTATATCCACAGTAATAAAGGTATGCCATTTCTGGCTCCCTGTAAATGTGCCAAGTCACCAACATACTGATAACTGTGACAGACACTTTCATTGCTGTAGTTAGTGACATTCCTGTGTGAGATGGAAAGCCATTCCTAACTCTCTTCTTCATCCCACTGATTGTGGAAGGATA
Organism: Gymnorhina tibicen; assembly: GCA_013399875.1. Taxonomy (NCBI): domain Eukaryota; kingdom Metazoa; phylum Chordata; class Aves; order Passeriformes; family Artamidae; genus Gymnorhina; species Gymnorhina tibicen. The sequence continues at coordinate 853,946 of VXAZ01009369.1, forward strand.
TTAAAAGGCTGCCAGCAGCACATACCAGCGCAAAAATACCTCAAGGTAAAGACACTAATGAGATTTTGATGTTTAAAATTACCTTTGCCTCATTCAGAGCAGAGGTTTGCTGAAAGTTTTGCTATCGCTTCAACCAGGACAGCACCCTCCCCATATGTGCTAGTGTGGGTATCGAACTGTCCTAGGTTACAATATAACATGTAACCAATAGTATGTGTTCTATTATCATCTTCACAAGCTGTTAAAGCTGGTGGGGCAGTGTTTGTTATCTCCTACCATGACTCATCCTTGATAACTCCCTCCAGGAGCTATCTCTGTTTAATGGTCTATCAAGGACCCACAGCATGACTCATAGAATTACATCACCCCATTGTGAGATGCTCTGCCCAGGGGGGAGGAGCCAAGCATTCCCACCTGGATATAATCTGGGGTTTGGAACAGCACAAGGAGCCTTATCTATTGGATTCCCAGAGGACAAGAGCTGCATAACCACCACTGGACCTTCCAAGGAGGACCAGACCTTTTCTACAGGATCACTGTTTCAATAGAACCACTTCAAAGAGAGCTGCAGCTACCACCGAATCGGACTGCTACCAACATCCTGCCCGGCAGGGTGCCAGGCTGTACCCCTGACTCTGTCAGGTTAAACCAGTGTCTCTGTACTATTGCTTTGTTATACATATATATATATATTAGTAGAACTGTTATTCCTATTTCTCATATAATTGCCTGAAAGCCCCTTAATTTCAAAATTATAATAATTCGGAGGGAAGGGGATTGCATTTTCCCTTCCAAGGGAGGTTCCTGCCTTCCTTGGCAGACACCTGTCTTTCAAACCAAGACACAAACCTATATTTTCAGCATTCTCAGAGAAATTCAAATCACGAAGGGACTGGGTAAGAGAGGTAGAGCTGTTCTTTTCTTCTGACTGATGTGTGAACTGAATTGTAACAGATTCATAAATTGAAATAAATGATTGAAAACTACCTGCAATGTTTTATACTGAATCAAATAGTCATATCAATCCTTTCTGAGATGACAGAGAGAGCAGGGCTGAGGGCTGGGCGGGACAAGGAGGGAGGAGGAGAGAAAAACACATAAATAAATACTGTTGGTTTGACCCAAAGAGTTTTTTGAGGTAGCAAACAAATTGAAACATTTCGTTGCATTTTCCTCTGTGTGTGTTTTCCTTACACAACACAGGTTGAAATTGATAACCATATGGATACAATGCATAGTAATATTTTTTATAAAATGAAGGGCCTAGAACTTTTTTGTGAAAATTAGAAATGTCTCTAATGCTGGACATTTTTCCAAGGCAAATTTTTTTTGAAAGGAAAATTTGTTGATTCACGTTTTTTGTCTCTGTCTAGTACTTCCCAATAAACACTTCTGTATTTCTTTCAGCTTTTTTGTCATCTGAACCCAGAAATAAGCTCCTACCAGCTAAGAAACCACAGACCATCTCAGAGATATGTTGCAGTGTTTTCTGTGCTCAGTGTGCTCCTGTTGGAGTCTGCCTCTGCTTTTGTGTTTGCATGCATGTGCTCTGCTCCCAGCCACGGGGTATTTTTGACTGTAGGCAATCAAGTGTTGTGGTGCAGAGCCACATACCTCCAGAGATTCACACTGGGACTAAAAAACAGGAAAAGAGGACAGCAAGATGGTGGACGCCAAGCAGTGCGGTCCAGTTGCCCTAGAGGCGTGCCTCTGAGATCTGGGTGATATATCCTGGTTTAGGGAGTCTAGACACAGGCTGTGAGTAATAATACGTATTAATAAAGATTTTTAAAGTTCTTTTTATTAATAAAGATAATTATTTCTCCACCGTCTCTGTATTTCAGTCTTTTTCTGTTAGCTATTCATGAAATCCAGTCCTACCATGGGCAGGTCTCACCGAGGCTCTCAAACCTTCATCATCTGCTCCACAGGAAACTTTTCCCTCAGTTTAACTGGGCATTGCCAGTGTAGAGAGTCACTTTGATGGAAGGCAATATATAAGCAGCACTACCTGGAAGAAATAAAGGCAAATAAACTACTCACAGCAGCAATGAAGGAGCCTTTTACTAAAATCTGAAGAAAGCTTCAGCAAAGGCATATCAAAGGATGGGTCTGTCTTTGCCGTAATGGCACACTCTATTTCACAAAGACAGAAAAGAAACAAAGCTGACAAGCTAAATATTTCTCTGGTATCTTTAGTGGCTCCAAGGCTGATGGCACATTTTGACTTCAGATCCCTGAAACACATGTGGACCTGCTGCCAATTGATTTTGGAATGATAAAGGGAGAAGAACCATGAAGTTTATGTGCTTGCAATTAAGTGAATATCGGAACTGCTAGGACAAAAAATCAGAAGTGTTAGTGTAGGACTCTCTAATATATTAAGTTTAAGAATCAAACCCAAAAAGACTATTTTTGAAACTTTTAACCTTCAGGTGTGGCCATCAAACTTTCACAGTGGTAGCTGGACATTGCTCCCACTGAAGTGAGTTAAAATAATCTTGTTGTGTAACACAGTTCTGAAAAATTGCAGCCCCAGAGCTGCTTTTCTAATAAATACAAGCAAATTTAAAGTAATTTTTAAAAACTGATCCTATTTAATTTAATGTGAAAGGATGACCCATTTGGAAACAACCTAAAGAATCTGCAGTAGATAAACAGCTCTACAGGGCTTCCCTTAAAATTTCATAAGCAAGGCTGTCATAGCTTTTATTTAATTAAATCCTACCATACTCTTTTCTACCACCATAAAGCACTGCAAGAGTCTCCAGACTCCAGCTGAGAATAATTTAATTTCCTCAGATAAAGGCTGCCTTTTCCAGATTTCCTTTGAAAGTTTAAAAATCACAGACACCATTAATGCTTAAAGAAGGCTATCAACACTCTTAGGAAGGGATTCACACAAATCTAATGCTAGGTACAGTCGTAAGGGTCTCCAAATCATACAGCTTCTCCTTCCTTATGTGACAAACACCCCATAGCAGCTAATATTAATGGGGAAGAAGGATTAAAATCTCGGTTTTTTCTCCTTTGCTATGAAATCCATTCTTGTAGCACCCACTGAATTTACAAGTATTTGAGTATTACATAATGAAGAATTCTCATAGTTTCAACTCCACTTGTTTAATTAGTGTTCTGTTTGTAGGACTGATGGGTACAACAAAGAAAGGAATAAAACTAATTATTAATAAATGGACTCTCATTATTTGGTCTAGTGGAATCCATTTGGCTGATTATTTTGAAAATCCCAAATTCAATTTTTTCACCTGAAGTGATGGAAGCAAGATTTCACAAACCCAATATCATATGAAAAATAAAAATACTAAGCTAGAAACATCAAAAAAGCTACAGTATTTACTTATTTATTTGGATTACACTTTTGCCTGGTGAATTCAGCCAAGTACAAGTTCACATTTTATGCTGTTCCAAAGCACGAACAGTTCAAGCTTGTCTGGTCGTAGTAGAAAAGATGGTTGAATACAGGTCTTGCAAATGAAGTGCAGAAATTTGACCGAATATGTCAATCACAGCAGATTACCATTGCTGTGACAAATACATCACACGTTTTATGGGTTTGGATTCAAGGGTTTTCCCAGACTACTTGGTTTCCATTTTTTCTCTGATGTGCCTCTTTGTTGTTGAGACTTCCTCCCCCTGCCCCTTCCTCTGCTCTTCAGTCTCAAATTATGTCTTTGCATTTTTTTTCTCATGTCTTTTCCTGATTCCTCCTCCTACACTGTTACAGCCTTTTACATCTATCTTTCCAGGGTGAGTTGCTTTCACATGTCAGTGAAACAGAAGATTTCTCTTTGGATGCCATTTTTAAGCACGAGTCTTTAGATTAAATATAACATCTTCCTAAAGTATAAATATGTTGATTGCAAGTAAGTTCCTCAGCAGAAACCTGAAGACATGAATGCAGCAGCTGACAGAAACAAAGGGTTTAAGACTAAGTCCCAGTAAGTTCCAGTAAGCTGCGCGCACACACACACACACACAATAGTAATAGTAACAGTAATAACAATAACAACAACAAAAGCAGCTTGGCTAAACATACAATTTTCTCATTTGGGATTTAGAACTCAATCACTGAATGAATGATGCAGATGTAAAAAAGGAAATCTCAGAGGAAGGATCCTGATAGGACTTATAGCCATGCTTACAGGTTGTGCCTTCATGAAACACCAGGGGATTTAAATCTTCATGAAAATATTTGTGAGGCTGAGGCCTTGTTATGAAAGTTTGTGATTACCGAGATATTTACAGATGTTAAAATTCAGAGTTTAGCAATTTGATATACTACTTCTGTTCATAATAAACAATTATGTTGGTTTTGCAAAGCTACTTAAATCTTAATGTGACTTTAAATCCTTGGGAAAACATCGAAATACCGCATGTTATTCCTTGTTGAATTCAAGCTGGTTCTAAATCTCCAGTCTGCTGGTGGGACTATTCCAGGAAGAAATTGCAGACCATCTCTCTTATGAAAAATTAAGCTCAAAATGCTCCACTTTTAGAGAATCACTGTGGAAAACTCCTTTACTGATTAACCATTCACATTATTAGATCCTACTATATGAAGACTTTTAAGTACAGACTGTTTTTTCATGGGGTTCAATAGATGTTTGAAGCTGATTGTATGGTTATGTCATTTCTTATATAAGGAAGTTTTCTTGTATAAGAATTTATAAAAGCACAAAAGAAATTTAGATGCAACTTTCTTAAAGGCAGTTTCTTATTTTGTCAATAGTATAAATATGTCCTAATTGGACTGGTGATTAGCAGCCCAGTGCTGCAAAACTGGAGTGTGAGCTAACCAGTTTACTGCTTGAAGGAGTATGCCCATCTTTCTGTAGATAATTTATACATTTTTTGTATGAAATTTAGTCACCAAACCGGTGAAAATGTTAAGTACCTGTTTGGTATTTGCAGAAACCAAGTATGGGCTATCAATAGCAGTTGACATTATGCAGCAGTGCTATCCATATTGCTGCATGTTTAATGTCACCCTCTAGATGTGTCTGTAAGTGTATGGACTTACCTGCATTAGCAGGAATTATCTTTGCACACTTGGTACCAGGGAGGATGATATCAGAAAACTGAAAGGGGAAGAAGAGCCCATCGTCTTTCAGTGCAAACTCAAAAATCTAGGAAAAACACCAGAAAAAGTAAGTAAAACTATTTTGAAGCATCTGCAATGTAATAAAGTGGGAAAAAATAGTTACTGTGAATTTTTGAAGACAAATTGAGGCCCAAGAAGACACAGTCATTCTGGCAAAGTAGCTATTCTGTTTGAAAGCTGAGAAGGCATATGTGACACACCTGAACTCAGTAAAGCTTTTGACATAACCTGCATGACAGTCCTGGAAATGAATTGATCAGATATTATCTGGATGCAACAGCTGTGTTAATGGGCAGTTGAACCACTCTGCTTATTAAACAGAAAGCTATGTGTCTCTGTCAAAATGCCAGGACATCTCTCTTGGGATTCCACAACTGACGTATTCTGTTTTGGCAAGGTTCTTTTCTTAGTCTAAGTAATATTTTTACATGACATCAGATTGCAGTGGGGGAAGAAATATAATGTTCCTTTTGGAGAATTGAGTCTGACTTTAAAACTGTCCTTATAAACTAAAGATATTTTTTCAAACCAAGAAGCTGAAAAGATAAAATGCTTCATATAGGAAATAGAAACATGTAGAAATACCCACCAGGGAAATATGGCATGGCAGGACTACTTCACAAAAAACTGTGGCTGTGCTATTGAAGTATCAAATGGGAATAATTAAGGAATATGAAACTGTCACAGAAGAAACCAGATCTTGTTCTTGCATATATTAATGGTCAGTGTCATACGGAAGATAGAAGAAGGCATAATTTTATGTTACAGCTTAAGGTATAGTCTGATGTCTAATTCTGCATATCATACTTCAGGCAAGAGGCAACTGAGTCAAAGATACTCTATGAGAGAGACACAGACATTACATAAGGTTTAATAATTCCAAGGAAAAACAGAAGGAGCTCGATTAGTTTAGTTAAAAAAGAAGAAGGATCAAAGCAGGCCATCAACTAAGTCATCGATCATCAGACATAAAAAAAAGAGAACAGATTGATAGATTTTTTTCATTTTGTATACTAGAAAAAGTCTTCATTTCCAGTAGACATCTTTCCTGTCTCCTGGAGGGAAAGGAAAGGGCTGCACCAAAACAGGAACTGTGGGATCACCTGAACTGGATATTTTCTTGAGTTTACACCTCTGATCAGGAACAACACATATTTGCTTAATTTTTCCTGAGAGGGATGGACTAGCTGACCTTTCACAGTTCCTTACAATTATGGCTTACAATTAAATATTTCAAATTTAAAAATTTTAACTCTGACTAATTTCTTCCCCCCCCCCCCCCTTTAGTCTTATTGGCTAGTGAATGAGGCTCATGTGACTATGCTCCCTGTTTGACCATCTACCTGTCTTTGATTACATCCTTTCTCGATGACTTATTGAACTGTGCTGACCACTTCAAAATAAATTGGAAAGTGGAGAAGAAATCAGTATCTGGACAGAGGACAGAGATCAGAGCCAGGCAGGACTCATCCGCTGGTTGCTCCACATGGCAATAACGTGGCTAACCAGTTTTTGTGCTTGCCACTCAACCAGTTACCATGCACGTGGTCCCAGGACAGCTCTAGCACGACCCTCTTGGTTTGGTGACAGCATCACAGAGGAGAGGGAGATGGAAAAGAACAAGAGGAGCTGAGCCACTGTAGGGTGGATGAAGTTGCAGCAGGTCATGCCCAAGCAGCCAAGTTTTAAGGTTTCACACCATTCTTCCCACCCAAAACCCACAAAGTTTTCTGATATGGCCCAAGGGGCTGGTGTCGGGCTCCCTGCCTGCTGGAGAGGTAGATGCTCAGGGCAATGAACAGTGCCACAGGCTGGCATGGAAAGGCTGAAACACTGCACTTCAGAAAGTGAAAAGATTTCCATCCTCTGGCCCACTTTGGCGAACAGCTGGTTCAGCTGGCAAGAAATGCATTTGTGATTACAAAGTAGGATCTTTACAGAAAATTACTACTTCATTTTCTCAGAATTCAAACATATTAGCAGAGTTGGATTCCTGATTTTGTGACAATTATGAGAATATTGAATCTCTGCTATGGGACGTCACACAGACAGCTAAACTGAACAATAGAATGGTACAGGAAAATGACTGCATGCATAGAAACAAGACAATTATTATAGCAAAAAATTGTTTAGAGAAGCACTGTCTCAGCAGCTTAAACAATCACTTGGGAACAACTAGCTTTGCACTATGTGAGAGGTAATTCTTCTCAGTCCAAAATGACACAGACATTGATTCGAAAAGCAATTACAGCTGGAATGAACAGTTTGCTTGAATCTGGGGGCAGAAAATTATAGCATAAACCAAATCAGTGATTGTGATTCTAGTCCTGAACACAAGGAAGCAAAAAGGAAGGTAAATAATTGTGACAGAAAAAAACCCAAATCAGCATTTAACTATATTCTTGAGACTTCCTATTGGAGTTGCATAACCAGAAAAACCTATATTTGGGAAGTGTGCATATCCAATTTATTGTCAAAAAGCATAGAAAGAGCTGAAAAATATTAAAATCTTTTCAGAAAGCCTGGAAAAACTAGTCACTGGCTTGAAACTTGGCTAAATCAATTCTGAAATGGAGACTAGGAAGGGCCACAAAGAAGGAGTGTCAACAGAAATAAAGTATAAGAGAAATGCAGGAAAGATAAGAAGGAATTTTTAAACAGAGAGAAAGTGATAAAAAAAATTACAAAATAATTTAATATAGGAGACATAGACAGTCTGAGGAGAGTAGGTGAATCCCACGAAGCAGTTGAGACTAACAGATGCAGTTAGTGAGGATGATTGCATAGAAAAAAAGAAAATAAATTATTTTAAAAATAAATTTATGCCTCACTTTATGTGGAGAAATGTCTTCCATTAACTCCTTTTCTTAAGAAATGAGATCAAAGTCTTATTACAATTTGAGGCATCAATTGAAAAGATGCCAGAACAGACCTGATCTAGAAAAGAACATGTCACAACACCTTATACTATTTGAATCTTCTATACTATTTATTTGAATCAAATTAATATATGCCATTGGTATATGGGTCTCCTTAGAAACTAGTATAACTCTGAAATTTTACAAACTAAAATCTTTATATTCCTTCCCCTATTTTGAGAAAAATTTCACTTACTGTTTTACTTGCTCTAAGTACAGTGAAATACGTTACCAGGGTTCCTCAGAAAACAAGATTTCCATAAGAAACACTTTGAAGAAAAAGTAGTATCGTGTGGAATTTTATTATTTACATCTTCAAGGTTTTGCCTACACAATGTGGTGGGGAGAATTTTTTAAATAGAAATACAGAGTTTTCAACATACTCCTGAAGGCCACGTCTGTATACCCCTTAACAATCTTGTATTCTGCTAAATATCAACTTCTCATTTAAAAAAAACAAAATACCCACCACAATTAAACATTTCTACTACATTTTCTATTTTCTTATTAATACAAAAGAGCTGAAACATATTTAAACACATAATACAGTTCTGTAAACATAGGAAGTTGCATGGGCGTTTAACATGAATATCAGCTTTGCAGCCAAATTAAATTAATGGAAGTACTCCACTTGATCTTAATTCACTATGAAGCACGTATTAATAATAGGTGTTAAATACATATTCTTTTTTAAGCTTTCCATTCCCGTGATAGGGCTAAAAGCCTGATTCTGTATTTCCTGTTTGAGGACTCTTATGCATAAACTTTAGTACTAAATATGCTGGGGCTGGGATGATCTGGAGGTAATTTAGCCACACAAAGTTGCTGTTGAAGACAGGATGAGTATAAAAACCTAAAAGAACAAAAAAACCCCAAACAAACAGATTCAAGGCTAGAAAGCAGATTGCCTAATAAAGTAGCAATAGATTTTAAAGTGTACAATCTATGAAGACCTTGCTTTCAGAAATTAAGAAAGATATCAGAGTTCCCAAATTTCTTTTTTTTTTTTGTGATAGCCTATGTGCTTGAGACTAGACCTCTTTACTACATGTTATTTCTATGATTCTTGAGGAATTAAACCGATGTAATTACATTGTCATAATTTTGACAATTTTGCTTTATCAGAGGACCTCCATGAAGGATTTTCTACATTAGAAAATATATCTGAGTTGTATTTCATAAAACAGATTCCTGTATTAAATCACTAATAAAAAGTACTACATCATTGTATTAAGCTGGTGATTCTAACAGGAAATTGACTGAAATGTAGAAATAGCAACAAAATTAGGTTAAGCAGAAAACTAGCTATAAGGGTAAGAAAATGTTTTACATGACAGCAGAAATATCAATTTCCTTAAAAAAATCCCCTTTGGATCTTTATAAATAGATCTTTATATCACTATGCATCAAAGTGTTCTTTCAGTGTTGTACCCAAAAATGCATTAGCACAGTGGAATGAAAATATTTCCATTTTCTTGCCAACACAAATGCTTGAAGAAAATTGTTTTACACTAAATTAAACACATTTTGAAACTCAAAAGCAGAAGTTTCAGTTTAAGACTTTTTTTTTTACTGCACGAATAGGCAAATTTAGTCTTAAAACATGAACTGAAAAATCATAGTGTTTCACTTTTCAAATGTGTGAACAAATAGTTCCATTCTAGTTCAAACAAACCTTTATTTACATCTGCTTGACTTAAAATACGCTTTCAGGTGAGCAAACCATTAAAATAAAAAAAAACACCTAGAATTTCCACTCTGCTAATGAAAACTTTTACATAGACGAGTTTTTAAATTTTAAGTGTTCAGGAATCTGTTCAAGGGCTTCCAGATAATGATTAAGGAATATTTTCCCAAAGCAGTGACTTTTTTCAGCTCAAAAGTCACAGCTTATTTTAAAACAACTGAAGTATAATTTCACTGAACAAACCTCATGCAAATATTTGCATGCAATGTTTTCAAACAAATCAAGTGTAATGGCTATAATTAAATTCAGCACAGAGTAAGTTGGAGATAAAAATCAATAAGTGACTCTGAAATCTCATCACTTATTGATTCATGAGTCATTTATCTCCTTCTGCAATCCACATCAAAAGAAATTATCAGTTAAAGAAATCACACAGATGCAAATCAGAAATAGAAAAAATTATTAACTGTGCCACAAAACTGCTGCAAATATGTTTCTTTACAATCTCCACAAATTAACTTAGAAAAAATGTGATCTTGTTGTGACTAGCTCTGGTTAGGAATTGTTTGATTAAATATTTGGTGGTTTTCTCCTGTCAAAAAAAAAAAATTAACTTTTTCAACCAATGCTTCCTCCCTCTACCCAATCAGTGATTTTCTGGCTAGTGTAGTAGAACTGTATAACTCCCAAAATGCATCCAGGCAGAGCAGGAGCTGCTCTGGTTACCTCTGGGCTTCTCCCTGTGAGAGTGCAGGTAAAGGTGGAGCAGTGGCAGGTCAGCAGGCTGCTGCCTGATTGTCCCTTTGCTGTCTTTGTGTGGAACAGGAGCATTTCCTGAGGGCTTGAACCTGGTTAGAAACCCCCGGCACCAGTGGTGGGAGATGCAGGTGGCAGTCCTTGGCACCCCTGGTGGCTGCAGGACCCAAGTCAATTTGTGTCAGGGCTGGTTCATGCTGGAGCAATGCAGCTGCGTGCTGCTCTTTGAAGTTTGCTCATCAAGTGTGAGCCGCAGGGTTAAGTGTCTTGTTGTAAGAGACAAAATTGAAAGAGACTGTATGATAGGTGATAAAATGTCATCTGAAATTCGGTGTAAATAAATATAAAATGATGCTCATGACAAAAATCAGAGGGAATGCATAAATGTAGTGTGTCTGAAAGGAAAAAAATAGTGAAACCATTTTTTCCCCAGAAGGAATGTAATGAGTTCCATTTCTATACATGTGATATGGCCCTGAGACCACTACTGGAAAGTAAAGGTATTTGTGGTCCCAGCCAGAATTCCTGACATGCAATGAGAGGTGGATGCTTTTTGCTGCACTCGTGGTGGGTTGCAGACTCCTCACACAGTACCTCACTTCCATGGCTGAGCCCTGGAGGTCTGACCCAGGAGATAGCTGAGAGTGTCCACCCCTTACTTGTTGCCCTTCTTGGTCAGGATAGCAGCTCTGTGGGCTTGACACTATTCTCAGCACAGCTTCCGAAGCCATTTATTGTTGGGATTTAACCCCAGCCAGTCACCAAATACCGCACAGCCACTCACTCACCCATGCCCCTACCACTGGGGTTGGGGAGTGAATGGGAAAAGATAGAAAACTTGTATATATTGGCATAAAGACAATTTAATAGGGAAAGCAAAAGCCCTGCATGCAAGCAAGGCAAAACAAGGGATTCCTTCACTGCTTCCCATGGGCAGGCACGTGTTCAGCCATCTCCAGGCGAGCAGGGCCCCATCACACGTAACAGTGACTTGGGAAGACAGATGCCATCACTCCAAATGTCCCTCCCTTCCTCTTTCTTTCCCCCACTTTACATAGTGAGCATGATGCCATTTGGTCTGGGATATCCCTTTGGTCACTTTGGGTCATCTGTTCCCGCTGTGTCTCCTCCCAGCTTCCTGTGCACCCCCGGGCTCCTCACCAATGGGGCTATAGGAAAAGCAGCAAAGGCCTTGGAAATAACAAAAACATCTCCATGTCATCAACTCTGTATTCGGCACAATTCTGAAACACAGCCCCATACTAGCCAGTGGGAAGGAAATTAACTCTACCCTGAACGAGAACCAGCACATACATGTACTTATATATGTGTATATATTATGTGTATGTGTATAAGAAGTATATAATGTACAAGGTATTCCAGTTAGGGTCAATATTACTTACCTAGTTATGACCGTGTTTCAAAACTGGTGTCTTTTGCAGGCAGAATCACATTAGGGCAAGCAACCAACCACATGTTTGAAAATAATTATTTTAGTCATAAAATTTACACATATTTTCAAGGGTTTAGGACATATAAAAAATAGTAAGTTATTACAGCAAGTACAAAAAAAACCCCAGCAAACATTCAACATGATGAAACTTTTAAATGTTTTTAAGCTTGAAAATAAAGCAATTTTTGTGTGTCATTGCAAGCCTTCTGAACCAGAAAGAGGAAACTTAACCCTGACATTTAAAACATAGCCTTCGGATATTCCAAGTATAGGCATGACAAGAATAACAAAGAAATAAAATGCTCACAGAAATCTTGATCTTCATTCTATGCCAGTGTCCTGTCTAAACATATACAGATCGTGGGTCCTTTTTTCTTTCACATTCAATCCCACATGGCTGCTTTTTTTTGAAAATACAAATCAAAACGCACCATGTAACTAATCAGTTTTAACTACTGCCTGTTATACGATAGCATGAATTATTATTATTAGTACAGACTAAGAAAAATTAGTCTAAATTTCAATCCTTTTGAAAATCACAGCTTTGAAATTAATATTTGAATTATGGTGGTGTAGGCCACGTGCAGACAGTAACATAGATCTAACTTGCATCAAAAGCTAACATTGAACTTTACTGGCAGGTGTATATGGCAAATGCATTGTGGTGAAGTCATGAGCAAGGAAAAGAGAAGCTTTGGGTGGGAGACAGAAATTGGAGGGCTTGTATTAACAACGACCCTGCAGTATAAATAAAGCTGTACTAATTTAAAGATTACCTCTGCAAACACCTCCACACAACGACCCTGCAGTATAAATAAAGCTGTACTAATTTAAAGATTACCTCTGCAAACACCTCCACACACATAACACTTGTGAAAAATAGACACATCTTATATAGGTACCCACTGTGTACATCCAGCCTGACACGCATCCCTCAGGCATTGCCTCCACAGCTGTTAGCAGCACAGGGCAGCAGCAGCATACAGAAAAGGGAGCCTTTAGGACACTGTGTAAGGAACTGCTAATGAGAATGCATCCACGCTTTAAACATTTGCAAATGCTTTTAGAGTCTGGAGCGTAGTATTCCAAGGCCATCCACACTAAGAAGGTCCCAGCTGCAGCCTATGTAAATGTCTGCTTCTGTAGCATTTTATGACACTGTGCCCTGAATTGGGGATTGTATTTATAGAAGACATAGGAAAGGATGCCATAGGTACCAAAGCGTGAACAAAGCACATCCTCATGATGGAGAAATACAGCTCTCATTTACAGAGATTTTTGTCTCTGCATAACCCATTTGCAGACTAAGTGCTTGTATATACCAGCTCTCAAGAAAACAGAAAAATCCAGCTGATGAACAGAGGGTCTATTTTGTGCCTGAGAGCAAAGAGAAGGTGTGAGTGTATCTCCACAGGACAACTTCATGGCATTTCTAGTGACAGCTTGCTACAGTTAAATGAAAGCAAATGGCAAATTATGTAGATGAGCTTCAGTATCAGCTCCAGGACAAACCTGGTTAATCTATCCTTGCTTTGGGATCCTTAGCCCTAAGTCAAGGCAATAATGCAAATAGTACTTGAGAGGATTCAACACATCACCCAGGGTGCAGATAAGTAACGAGTGAAATTGTTACATTTGTGTTAATCTGGAGTAACTCCAGTGGAACTGACAGAAAATCAGCCAAATATTTAATGCCTTATGCATCTAAATTAGGCCAGGTACTATGTGTGATTGCATTTCTGCCTGTGGCATTTTCAGAACAAGGAGATCACTATTATGATCTCTGCTTCAAGACAATGAGGTTATGTGTCCAGAACAAAAAAGCAAATATGGGGAATCAGTGAGGCTTTTGTCCAACTATTTTTTTCCTTTTTTCTTTTTTCCCTTTTTATTTTTCTGTGCCTTCAAAAAAGTCATGGTTCTTAGTCAGAGAAAAAAACAAACCAGAAAGCCGAGGTGACTGGATGGCAGTGGAAAGATGGGGTAAGGTTCTGCAGGGCCCAGACTTTCAGACCTGGGAAGGTTTTGCTACTGCATAGACCCCTCCTACCCCACACAAGAGCACCCAAACCCAGATTAAACCTTTGGAGGGCAGTCGAGAGGAATTCTTCCTTCGGGAGCTTGTAAATGGTCATCTGCCAACATGCATGCAAATGAGTCCCAGGAGAACCAAGACTTTGAGAGCCCTGATACATACTTTTGAAAGAAGTGGAAAATCTCCCCCTAGCCCCTTGCCTGAGGTGTTTCCAATTACAAAATCACAAACTTCGTGAAGTTCTTTTAAAACTTGAGTTTAGTTCAATAAAAAATTCAGATTTTTTTTTTTAGTAAAAAGCTGTAAAAGAGACAAAAAAATATTCTTTACTCAGACTTAAAAAGAAGAGGCTTCTCTCAGGTTTTGCATACTCTGCCGCCACTGGCAAACACTTCACTGTCAGCCATGACAGAACTACTACCACGTCTTTGAGAAGTGTACTCTGATCTAGTTTGAAAAAAGTCCTAAAACATTTACCGATTTTGCCAGGCATGGAATGCTATTGTCACTAACAGGCCTCAGGGGACTGCAAAAGGTGTCATTGTTACAGTACTGAAACTGCCTGACCTGACTCTGTGCTGAACTGACGGATTCAAGCATTTCTAAAACCTCTAAACCCCTCATCGTTACAGAGCAGGGACACTCCCCCTTCCTCCTACCCCCCACACAGTAACTTCTTTTTTCTTTTAAAGCTGGAATTTGATAAATAAAGATATAAGAGGAAGTAAATCAACCTCTTTTTCCCCCCACTATTATACTTTGGCATTATAAAATAAAGAAATAGTAAAAATCCAGCACATGAAAGCGCTTCTCACATTCACATGAGAAATATTTGCTTAGTTTCTTGAGCTCACAGCAATAATATCTAATTAAGTCCTTGACTTTAACAATATTAATAAAAAATATACTAGACATCCATAGCTGTCCATCATACAGACTTGGTCAGGCACATTGCTGATCTGCCTCTGTTCCTACTCTATCTTTTTGATATAACCTGACTGGTAAGAATTTCACAATATTTGGTTTCCAAGGCAAAAGATATCTCTGGATGAGGAAGCAGCTGCCCCTCTCCTAGGTTCCTTTTTCCTTTTCAACACACTCTGAGCCAACAGATTCTTCAGAAAGAGAGGTGTTAGATTTAACTGACAATCCATCAGGGACAGCACTACATTTCTTGTGCAAGTCAGCAGTTTTTGTTCAGAGTTTGTGACACAGTTTGCATCCTTCTCTGTATGCATCAGTATCTAATGTAAGTTCACTTTTTCCATCCACATGCTGCAAACTGTGACATGTGTAAATTGTTTCTTTATACCCTTATTGCACTTTTTTTTAATTTAAAATCAAACCTTTCTGAGCATACATTTGATTACAGAACCACAGAAACAATTGGAAGGAATTTTGCACACTTTATTAATTCTAAGAGATATTTACACTGCATTATGTTCCAATGTTTAAAAATATGATTCTAAAATAAAACTCTGAAGTGAACATTTTAGGATGGAGAGTTAATTAATGCATGAAGTAGGATCCCTATTACCTAATGTTGGTAAAACCTAATCCAGGCTACTCATCAAGATTTCTCTCTAAACACCCATCACTTTTTATTGACTAGAAGAAGCAGCCTAGAAAATCATGTTAGATCAAGCTAATTCTTGGATTGCAAGATTAAAGGAAGATAAATTGCACTAAAAGGGACTTGCATTCGTAACATTAGTCACCAGAGACCCACAGGAATAATCCTGTGTCATTGTTAATTACACAAACAAGGTTTCTCAGCAGAGGCCATTGGGCTGAATCTTCAACTAGCTTGTGTGTGCCAGTGAAACTCTGATGATTTGCCTTGTATGTGTTGCAGTTAAATCTGATTCATCAAGGGACTTAGACCTGTGACTGAGCTTAGTTGTGAAAGTAGCTCAGAGCAAGGGGCTGGAGTCTCTGAAGTCAGGTGTATGTTTAGGTACTCCATTGAACTGAGGCCACATGCAGACCTGCACACTATGAAATAGTTTGTCTCTACTTGATGTAGTGTCTTAAACAAAAATGGAAATCAACAGGACAAGCAGGTTCAGTGATCAAATAACTGATTAAAAAGTTTTACAGATAGTAAGTATGCCATATCTCCTAAAAGAAAAAGCAGGGACTTTCTCCAGATACAGAGTTGAGATTTATTACTCTTCCTGAAAAAAAAAACCAACAAAAAACCCCCACAAGAACTCAAACAAACCCTAGTGTAGTGAAATGGATGACATTGTGTTAACTGAGGATGGGGCAGTCAAGGTACCACAGGTAAGGAGACATGAAAATCAACTCCAGAAGAAATCTGGAGATGGACCAGGGAGAAAGTCCTATAGACACCAGCAATTTAAAGGACTTTACAGGCACATTAAAAGCGTTTAAGAGGAAGAATTGAAGAGGTAGATGATGAATCGCTGACTGTTTCAAATTCATTGCCTGGCAAGTTATTGTGTGCTGAGGCATTTCTCTCACTTACAATTTATGACACTGTATTGAGAAAAGAGATGAAGTTAAACATGGGAGTGTGCTTCAAATACATAACTAATTGCTTAGGTGGTCTCTAGGCTCAGTGTTTTCAGATAGAGTGAGTGCAGAATCTGCCATTTTGTCAATATGTTATTTTAATTTTTCAAAAGAGAAAATGAATATTTAAGTATTTCAAAATCTAGCACTTACAAAACTGTTTATGTACATTTTCATAACTTACCACATAGAACTGCAAACAGCTGGAAACTGGCAACCTGCCACTCTGATGATTAATACAAGAATCAAATTAATAGCTGTCCCACAGCATCCAGCAATTATCTTTTTCTATTCTTCTGTTAATGGGTTTTTTCCCTTTAATGTTTGTTGTGGGTGGGTAGTTTTAGATCTATTCAACTATCCAGAGTCCTTTCCTCTCTAATTCTTCAAAAACCTTGAAAAATCAAACCAAACTAAATAAGGGAGTCCACAGAGATGCTTTTATTGAAAACAGTGAGCTTTGGAGGTTTGGGGATTTTTCAGAATATATTTAAAGCAAGCTTATTATTATCTATACTTAGCAGTATGTAAAAAATAGAGAATATAAAATGACGGGTTTGCAATTAAAAAATGTGGAGCTTCTCTTTCTCTTTCTCTTTCTCTTTCTCTTTCTCTTTCTCTTTCTCTTTCTCTTTCTCTTTCTCTTTTCCCTCCCCTCCCCTCCCCTCCTCTCCTCTCTTCACATATTGTAGGGGGCAGGAAATAGGAAGGATTGTAATTTCATCTGTTCTCTTTGTCTGTTACAGACCTTTACTCTACTAAACTTCAAGTAAATTACGATTTCTGATTTTAATCCTACACTAATAAGGTATAACCCTAACCAAAACTCTGAATCAAAACAACTTCAAGTTTTGTGAGGTATGGAAACTAATTGTCACGTTTGGCCTCCTATGTTTTATAATGAGATCAACCAAATTCCTCAAGCACATGGAAAGTACAGAATTTGGATGAAGTTTTTGGAATTTGTACCCAGCCTCTTCCATAATTACTGACACCGCAAAGCTAGTAAAAGTACCCCCATCTGTGAAGTAAAATACCAGTTCTTAACTTTTAGAGGCCTCCCTACTCATCTTTATCTTGGTATAATATGCTACTATCAAATAAAGATATTATAAATAGGATAATGTAAAAATAACATTTTGTAGCACCGAGTTCCTCTCCTCTATAATCAACTTTCCTCAGAATAATCCTGGAGTTACAGAGCGGCAGCAAAACAGAATATATAAAAAATTGGAGAAAAAAAGTAACTAAAATACGATTTGATTAATCTTAAGGTAGACTCTATTCTTTTCCTCTATTCTTAACTAAAAGCAAGCTCTTTAGTAACAGAAGCCCTTTCAAAAAGGCATTCTAAGAATGTCATATGAGAATGATTTTAATGTTAAAAAGAATTAGAACAGCTTAATTACCTGTAGCATATCAGCTGTCAGAACTGTTGTTGGTATGTCTAACCCTTAATTAGCAATAAGTTATGATTGATTAATGAACCCAAAGAGGTTTAAATGCAGGCTGTGGAAAGCATATTAAAAAAAATACAAAGCGCCTGTACTTTCACAGGCTAGTTAACCTCTCAGACATGCAGCTTTCATTTTGATGTCTTTAGAGGTCAAAGGACATCCCAGCTGATTTTCTGGCAGAGCTTTTTATTTAGACAACCAACAAGAAGGAAAGAGTAAGGGAAAGTTTATTAGAATCTGGTAATTATTAAAGCCTGCATATATATATTCTCATTAGACTGAAAATTAATTTATTGTTGAATCACGTAGTCATAATTAACACTGGATAACATTTCAAATTCTTTTAGGTTTGGGGTTTTTTTCCCTGTTTTTTTTCTTTGGAGTTAAATTTCTGAGACATGCATTTGTTTCATAGGTTCAGAAGTATTTGTTTCATGGTTCTTAATTTTAGCATTAAGCCACTGACATTGGTAAATTGTGCTGTACAGCCATTTCCTGCAGTCTGACAGTCTTCATTCTTCAAGCCCAGAAAAGGATTCAGGAGGACAGTGTCTGAGGTAGTTAATCTATCTCAAAAAGAAGGTGGCAGCAGCAAAAGAGGCATTAAAGTAGGCAGCAGAAATGAACAGAGGCACTAATATGTATGTATTTGTTGGAACAGAAAATGCCCATGTTTTTCAATAAAATACCAAAGGCCTGGTGGAGTCAATCAACTTAAGTCTGCTAGACTCAGTTTGAGGATTTACAGATAATTTTGAAATTTTTTTTCACATATAAATCCAGGACCCCATATTTTTGGTTGTTCCAAAGAATGAATAAACAGAACAGGAATCTGATCATTACCTGTAAGGGGAAGTGATATACATGTAAGGTAGAAGAGATAGTGGGATACTTAGAATTTAACATAATTTTTCTAAGATCACAGTCTTAGCTGCTGGCTGAGGATATCTCTTGTTGCCTTTATTATTGCTAGCTCTCAGTGGCAAACAGATCATCAAGCCAATTTTAAAATCATCAGGTAAATAGAGGAAGACAAGCCCTAACATTACACAAGTTATCTTGCTTGAGGTAATAAGTTTTGCAATGTTGTACAAATATTATAGCATAAAGCATATTGCAACAGCAGTACAATAAAAAAATCAGACCAGTGAAAACGTGACTCATTACTAGGAATATTCATGATTTTATACTTCTTGCAAGTATATCTGCTTTAAAGTCTTAGTAGAAAAGTCTTTTTGGAAAGTAATGTTAGAACAATACAAAGAAAGAGTCAAATCCATACAACTATGTATTAGTCCACTTTTATTCAGCCACCAACCTTTTCAGTCTCCCATCATTTAGGGTAACAAAGCATTCATTATCTCCATATGATTTCACCATTTTTTTCTTGGTTCTCTGAAACTTGGTGATTTTCATCTTTCATCAGTGATTTGAAATTGCCCCACAGTTTTGGTTACCATTGCTGCCATGGGTAGCTTCTGCGGGAGCCTAAATATGAGGTACTGTGATTAGTATCTTTTTCTTCATCTGGGAATATTTTTAAATGCCTTGGTGGTGGGAGAATGTTCATTTTCTGATATCAATATATTTTAATATGTAAATCCAAGACAAAATGGAAAATTCTGGAAAGTGTCTCTGAGCGTCATCATTCACAGTTACCACTGACCTCTGCCTCTCTTATATTAGTGTTTTGTCAAAACTATTTTCTAGATCATTTTTTGGCCTTTGGTAGATTATTAATGGCAAAATATTTTATCACTGTACTTCTGTGAGTTATTTTAGCGTCTTCTAAGCTTTGAGAATACCATCCATTAGAACCTGAGATTGACTATTTTCATATTTCCAAGTGACCTAGGCAAGTTTGCAAAACTGTTTTTGACTAATAATTTAGGGAGCTTTGGGCAATACAGTTCATAAATACACAAAGCTGCTGAAATATACCTAGTCTCAGAAGAGAAATGGTGAAGTGCAAGGGTTTTGGCTTTACTTTACTGTGGTTGTAAAATAAATTTCTGAAACTCTAATAAACACATCACAGCACAAAGTAAACAAAGTAAGCTTGTTTCTTTAATGAGAAAATCAGGCTGCATAAGAGGATATTACATTGATTTATAGCTGTTAAAATGCAGATAGCAAACCATGGGCACACATCATCAATCAATCAATAAAAAGTTAGACATATTCTAAAGGCTTAAAACATTTTTTTTGTAAATAAATTAGGTAAGATCTCAAATAAAGAAATGTAGCCATTGTTTCTCACCTTGCATTTGGCTACAGAGTGGTCACATTTACACAACACACAGCAAGGATGGTAACTAACATTTTGTAGTACAAGAGAGACAAGATTTTGTTTGGCTGATTTCTCAGAGAAAAGCTTAATAAACTCCAGCTCAGAACTGTCATTTATTCATTTTTGAGATGAAGAGTAAAAATAAGGAGGCTAAACATCAACTTCTTAGCCATGTATCTAAATTAGCATTTTTATAGGAAAGCGAAAGCTATTAATACAAACATGATGCATAACCCAAACAGCGTTACAGGCTAAAACTGTGGACGTATGTGAAAAATAAATATGGCCAAATTCTGACCGCAGTTACACTCACACAGTCGCATTAAACTTAGTAGTTCTCTATGGGTGTAAGTGATGGCATGGTCTACATTGTAACCAGAATCCTTGTCAGAGCTTCTCAGCTGGTGGGGAATGAAATTGGGCATGTCTTGATGTTTTCTGTGCTTGGTGAAAACTCTATGGAACAATTCTATGGAATAACACCTGTCTGGAAAAACAAATCCTATAGGCCATTTTTAATATTTTAATAATTTTTAATCTTTTAATCTTTTCAATAATTTTAAATTTAAACACCTTGCACACGTTAAAGCACGTCATGTCACTGTGTCCCCAGCCCTGCTGATGAGAGGAGGAGTGTCCTGGGACCACAGGCGGTTCCATATTGGTGCTCAGGCATAGTCGCTATTTGCAGAGCATTTTAAAATTACACTTTCAAAAAGAGTTGTTTCCCTTTGTTAGAGCAGTTTCCACTGAGAGAAATACATCTCAATAAAGCACA
This sequence comes from Gymnorhina tibicen, assembly GCA_013399875.1. NCBI lineage: Eukaryota > Metazoa > Chordata > Aves > Passeriformes > Artamidae > Gymnorhina > Gymnorhina tibicen. The sequence goes on from VXAZ01009369.1 coordinate 874,980, forward strand.
TAATGGTATGGATATCCTGTGGGATTTGGAAGTGTTTCTCAAGTCTAAGACCTGGAGAGTCAATTATTTCAGTGTGGGAGGAGACATGGGTATTTACCTCCCACCTCCCACCGCTCCCTGATCTACATGGGCAGGACTCCACATATGTGAGTCACAGCAATACAGCAATATTCCAGCAGGCCTTTTCCAAATCCTCTACAAGGAGAGTGAAAGACAAAGCAAGGCTGGCCTACAGATGAGGCATAGACTACACTGAATTGCTGTCACAAAATATTTGTGCATGGCTGGTGTCAGGGGCTCTAGGTTGAAAGTTTTTGTCATTAGCACCTGTAATTGACTTTACCAGTGCAGATGTTATGGGGTATAGCTGTACAGGCAGAAAGCTATACCTCTCCACCTTGCCATTCAGAAATTACAGTCATACATCTGGGTGCAGCAGGTTTGCCTAATGTTTCCGTCATACCTTTATTGGAGAAGTCTGTGCAGCTGCATTGGTTCTGGTTTCTGGTTGGTAATTCTGGGTGACATCTGATCCAGCTGGCGTCTGTCCTCCCTGTCAGCTTGAAAAATGACAAGAGAGAGTGGAGTCTCCCCACTGTCATTCAAGGAAATGCATGGCATCTGCTCTTGTTCATACTCCAGTTTCTGTTTGGTACTTGTATACCCATCAGTTTCTGCAAAATGTCGATGTTTTGTCTTCTAGAACAATTTGGTACTGATGCCCCATTCCGTATCTGACCTCTTGACCTGCTTGCTTAGCAGACATGGTTATATGCACATGGTGTGATGTACCATCAATGCCTCACATAGGTGCAGAGGGGTGTTGAGGTGGGTAGTGCAGTTATAGTTTATCAGTTATAGTTTATTATTTATAGTTTAACTGATCCTTTCGGGCAGGCTGAAGTTTGCTACTCAGTTCTCTCTCTCCAGGTTGAATTAAAGCAAAACTGAAAATACAGCGTCCTTTACCAAATATGAAAATACCTGACATTTGACCTGCTCCAAAACTCATTGATTTTCAAACTCTAGTCTCTCAGAAGCTCAGAGGGTTAAATCTCCCTGACATATTTTGTCAGAGTAGAGCAGAGTAGAGCAGCTGACAATTTAAACCATTGTTTACTCAGAAACTTGTATATTTTTGCTTTATTTTTTGCTACTCTAATATATATACATTTCTTTTCATAATCTGTTATTCAATTTTTATTTATTTTTATCTTTTTAAAACTAAAATATTCGAACATATCTGACATGTCAATAAGAATAAAAGCAGTTTCTCTGAAACTTGCTGACATTCCAGACTTCTCTATGGACAATTTTTCTGTCTTGGTAAGACTCTTAATTTCTCAGTTCTTTGCTTGTAAATTGGGCTGATGCATGTGTCCTCCTTCACACTGTACCTTGTTTATTTAAAATCTCAGGGTCAGTGGGTACATTTATTAGGGATTTGTACAGTCCATGGTGCAAGAGGATATGGCATTGACTATGACCACTAGGTAGTCTTATAATATAGGACTAAGTAATATATAAAATTTATACCAGTTGTTATAAACTATTCTAGATTTTCATTACTGTGAAACTCAGGAGGCCAATACAAAAACTGGAGAGTGCTGCAAAGCAATATGCCAGAGAAAAAAAAGATGTTCTGGCAAAGCTGGTACACCCTTGAGAGAGGAGCCTCTGAGTGTGTGAGTTTTTTCATTTTGGGAGGGGAGACACATTTCAGCTGTGCTGTCATTGTTATGATCCCCATTTGAAGCCAAGGAATATAGGAATGACTACTAATAGTCATATATATATATATATATATATATATATATTGAACATCTTGAGCCAAATGTAAAGAGGATTAATTTTATGTTGTTAATCCCAAGTCCCTTTGCATGTCTGTAAGGTTATTGTGGAGAGAGACCATCGGATGGTTGAATCAAGCTGCTGGTATTGGTACTTTGTTCAGGGAAGTCCAATCACCACATGAGTGGATTTCACCCTATCTTTTGCTGGTTTGTTTTCTGTTTTTTTTTGCAGGGGGTAAGAGCAAGTTATGCATGTGTGTGACAAATTGCATGCTGTGCTGAAAAGCAGCCCGCCGAGAGATTTGGTACCGCAATGGGAAAAGCAGAGAAGAGAGATCTATAACACAGAGACTGAAAGGCTGTGTAATTGAAAGTAAAATGAAGAATGAAGAGAAAGGCAAATAATGCATATTTGGAATACAGCCATAAAGCTCACCTGGAAAGGGGGAGAGAAACAGAAAATCAAGGGATAAGATATAGTTGAGCCTTAAGAATTCATGTATACCTAGGTCCTGGGGATCCTGAGCACCAAAAAGGAAGCAGGAGTGATATCAAGGAAAGCATTCAGCAACTGTTTACCTCTCTATCTGTCTTAGGACCTGAGATGTCCTAAGATGAAGAGAAATACAGCAGAGGCACGGAGAGCCCTGCTCCTCTACCCTCTCCCAGAACTGTGGGATGGATTCTGCAGCTGCAGGGGCAGGAATCAGCAGAGCATCATAGGCTCACTCTTCTCCAGCAAAACAAAGAGATATAAAGCAATGCAAAGGGGGTAATAAAACTGCTATTTACAGCTATTTAACAAACTGCTCCGCAAATGATATTTCTCTCATACAGATGTAAAGAGAATGCTGACTTATATTATGCTGCACTGGAGAAGGCAATGCAGACAATCCCACGGAATTGCTAACTCTAAGTTGAAACAGTCTATACCATAAATTCTGTCCATTTTTACTGCAGTTACTGGGTGTACTAATGCTGACCACTACATTTTCCAGGGTTCTGTTTGTGTTAAGGATCCCCCCTGGATTTTGCTGAATTCTGTGGCTAACACAGCTTTGAGAGCACCATTACTTGAGTGCTTGGAGGCATCAGTTAATTTTTGAAGTCTGTCATAGGGATAAAAAAGACCACTAAATAATCACAGGAATATTTTATTTGATTTTAAGAAGGTATTTTTCCCTTCTCTGATACAATCTGTTTGTATTCCTCTTTTTTGTTAAACATATCAATAACTTATGCCAGGCTGACCCTCATAAAATTTCTTTAATATTCACAGTAAAATCTCTGATGGCATATCACCTCCCTTCTCAGAAGTTCCATGGGTACCAGTGCCGAGGAAACTTAGCTCATCAGTACCAGGACACAGCCATGAAAGGCTGAATCTAAAGAGCTCTGAGCATCCTCAGCTCCCGGGGGCACCCATGGGCTTCACAGAAGATTTTGTTGTGTTTATTCCTTTGGATTCAGGGTCTCACTCTGCACACGGAATTCCCACTGAAGTCAGTGTTAGCTATTGACTGACACACTGAAAGCCCATCTCTTCACTTACCTGATGGTAAAGTGTAAGGTACCACACTGAAACCTGTGAGCTACATGAGCTTAGATAGAAAGTAGGTGGGAATGCGGGTAGGAGTAGGATTCCTGGCACTGTTAGCCAGATGCAATAATTCTTCTTAAAAGCAAACTTCCAGTATTTATGTATTTATTCAAAGTCAGATGCACAGTAATGAAGGAAAAGTAAGTTTTGCAACTATGGACAAACTACTGTAAAGTGCTGTAACTTCTTCAATATGTCTGATAAGAATTCTGGTGGTTTGCTTCCAGCACTGATGTAGTTAGATTAAGGCATGTCTCTCATTTGGCAATGATGTGTGAAATTGTTCATGATAACCTCTGCAGGCACTTCAGAGAACAGAATAGCCGCAACTTCCAGGATTCTGTTGAGTTCCCAGGGAAGTTTACTGCCTCCAAAGATTTTGTCTGATAAAAGATGCATCTTTTACAGTACACTCCCACCCCCATATGAACATCTTTGTCAGTGTAACAATGGAATATAAAACCTTCTGTACATCCTGTAATTAGTGTAATTTATTTATTTGGCAAAAACCCATGATGATTTACAGCTGTTGAGTATCTGACATTTTTCTTTTGTACAAATATTGTAGACTTTCAATTAACTGTAAAAAGTCAACCATTGCTTCCCCTCTTTATTTTCCTTTGGCATCTTTACTCTTCCTTCTCCCCTGTGGAAAGCAAACACACATAACAAGAAACAAAAACGGTAGTTGTTAGACATGGAGCATAGACTTCTGTGTCACAGAGCTCTGATACTTCCCATAGATGTTCTCCTGTAGTTTACATCCTGAATGTTCCCTTTGTAAGAACACATAAACAGCAGTGGCTTTATTTTGTGTATGTGTGAACATAGAACAGTACTTATGTTAAAATAAAAGAAAAAGTAAAAGGATAAAGAACATCACAGACTTACAGTAGACAAAGATATGTTATCAGTATTTCCCAAAGAGTAAGTTTGAGGTAATCAGATAAGTAATGTTTTAATAATTTTCTGGAAGCGGAACATAAGGAAATACTTCTGTATGAATACCCACTGACTCTCTCCGCCCCACACAGCATCTCCGAAAATGAAACATGGAAGATTGTTTCTTAAATGCTCTTCCCAAGCCCAGAGCTCGTGACTCAGAACTTCACTGTTTTACCATCTAGTGTTTGTTCAGCGGTGAAGCAGATTATGGTGTTGTTGCATGACATCTTACTGTCTTTTATAGATCTTTTGTAGATTTTGTTGATCTGCATGTGTAATATCCCTCACATCCATGACTCTGTGAAAGACCAAACAGGAAATTGCTAATAGAAATTTGAAGGAAAGCAGTGCACATAAAATGAAATGACTATTTTTACTGGACAATTAACACTGAATAAGTACGCTGATTTTTTTTTTTAATAGGTAAAGAAATTCTTATATAACAAATATTACCCTATCTTATATACAGAAATACAAGACAAATTGACCTTAAATGCATATATTTATGTATGAACCCAAACCTAACAATACTTTAATGTTTTTGACAGAGTATTCAGGGATGGTAAAATCCATATTTCACCACAATTTAATCTTTTTGTGTCATTTGACCCTAAGCTCTGTCTAGATAGTTTCAACCTTTACTCATGTTTACCATATTCAGGTTCTGCTTGATGGTTGAAAGGGTGAGCAACAGGCAGTGTCCCTGCAGGGTACACACCTGAAGACACCTCCAAAACTCATTGTGAGGTAGTGGTAGGAAGCAATGCATCCTGAAGTGACAGCAGATTATCTTACAAATACAGACAGGAGCTGTCTATCAAACAATGTGTATGCTTGCAAAGGAAAGTTCAACAGTGAGTTAAAAGGTTTTGCTCTAATGACATTATTTTCTCTGCTTGAAAATTTTGTATTGTCACAATTTTCTCACTAAATATTTCATTTCAGTGGTATTAATATAAGGTTGATTTATGAGCAGTTTTGTATTGCTAAAGAATTTCCAAATGTTCTATTTTTTTTCTGAGGAAGACTTCTTGTTTTGAAAATTGATTTTCACTGGTTTTGAAATAACACTGGAAGCAGTGTATTTCTAATATTCAAAGAGTATCATTTAAGCAGATTTATAAATTTTTATTATATTCAGGAGTATATGAGATTATTAGTGGCATATAATGAAACACGTGTTTCTCCCTTGGTTTAGATAGAAATAAAACTGGATTACTTAAAAATCTAATTAGACCAGAAAATAGAAACAATACCAAGAGATGTGGGTAAATAATTGAAGTACATAGTAGGACTGATTTTCTTTCTATGAGGAAAATGTAGATATAAACGTCTCAATGGAGAAAATTAATTAAGATATGTTTAATTTAATTGCTTTTAATATTAATAGAAAGGTCTAATTGGAAAGCTTCAAAAGAAAAAAAAGCCAGCTGAAAGAAGATTGGGTAGAAAGAAAAAAAATTGTTTCAAGAAACATAAAACTTTCATTTTAAAAGACTATTAAAAACACCAACAATAGTATGCTCTTCACATTTTGTTTAAATCTCTTTTCAAGGAGGTTGAAAATCTAAAATATTGCTCTAAAAATGAAGAATATTTTCATTTGTTCAGAGACTTCATTCTGTTCGGCTTGTTTTTTTGCTGAAATTTTTCGTTTAAATGTATGAAAGTACTATGAAGATGACATAAAAAAACCTATCAAATCAAAAGAGAAAACAGAAAAAATGTTCTCTCAGGGATATTGAGTTGTAATAAACGTGTATAAAACATGCATATTACTACAGGAAAGAGAGCATTGTTTATTATGCCTGCCATTTTTGCATCATCAGAGGGCCTATGCCCCTTAAATCATATTATCTGCAACTCTTGCGCATTGATCAGTCACGTCCAGAAAATGCTGTGGTGTACAAGTTGGAAAGATAATTTTCTACTGCTTTTTATTAATCCTTGCATAATAACCTGTTACTTGTTATAATTCCATCAGAACAAATCCTTCATCTATTATTGATGCCAATATAATTTTTACCCTTTTTACATTTCTTCTTCAGAATTTGAAAGAATATGTGCCTGGCTTGCAACACCCCTAATTATTAGATAATATTAACTAGGGAGTAATAGTACTTCCAGAATGCTGCAATAATGCTCTGGTCGAAGATACAGGAATAAGGACTGTGGCACTTGGCTTCTGACAATAATTGCAAATCTGAAAAGCAAATTTACTACTACTAGCAGATATTTGTGCTGATCCATCTGAAGGACACTTCATGAGACGGAGTTTTAAATGTATTTCTCTGTCTATTTTTACTGCAGTCCTCAAAGTAAGCCTGTGATTTTTTTTGGGCACTATTTTTTAAAGCTTGCTCAGAAAGACAGGCAGATATTAACCATACTTTTTGTAGAGAAAAAAATAATAACACCATAAAATTACTTTTACAAAAAAGGTCTAATTGTGTACACAATGTTTTCTATTTTGTTTTACTTCTCTACTGCTTTTTATTTAAAATCACATACAACAATTAGTATTTTGTTTAATTTTGGGGGGGAAAGTTAGACTAATACATATGAAATCATATACTTCAAAACACTACTATGTCTAGAAAACATGTTTCTGAGAAAGATATTGCACTGCTAGAATAACTTTGTGACAATAACAGTGCTGGCTTAACAATGAGACTCAATGTTCTTAAAGGTCATTTTCCACCTAAATGATTCTATGATTCTACATCTCACCCAGGTCAAATATGCAGCTGCTGATTCTAATATAAGGAATACCTGGTGGCACTGTGTATGGTTCCATTATTAAAAAAAATGTAGGGAAAATTGTTCTCTGCAGGAAGGCAGTTTACTTTATTCACTGCGTTGTATTACAAGGATATGAATCTCTCCTCACTGAGAATTCCTCCTAACAGGTGATTTGACTGCATACTTAAATCTACACTCTTTGTGCAAAGAAATTGGAAGTACTTCTACAAACCACAGAGCAAATACTTAAATTCATGAGTCAGCTTTTGTTCAGTTCCTGCTCAGGCATATCTTGCGTTTAAATTGATTTTGTTAAATGAGTGACAAGAATTGACTACAGAATTCAAGACAGTTCTATCCCAGGGTGGATTTCAGCTTGGAATGCTCTTAAATTAAAGCAAAACTGATTAAATGACATCACAGACTATGGGTTTTTGATATCAATCCCGCAAAATGAAAGTATGCAACAAGATGAGATGATGGTTGTAAAATAAAACACAGTTCCATGTGTCTGAGTTAGATGAAAATACACTTCTTTTCCCGAGGTGAATGCAGTTTATCCAGAGATCAACATGAACCATAAACAACAATAAAATATCCTCTACTTGTCTGCTACTACTGTGTGAATGTCAACACCCAATGAATCTGTTGCTTCTTTTACATTTCCGTGCTTAATGTAATGACAAGTGAAGGATAAGACTAAATACATCTAGTTACCAATGAGAAAAGATATTGGAATTTTTGCCAGAATGAAAGAGAAAAGAAATACACAAATGAATATATAAACCCAAACCAAACTATGATCTTTTTCTTTATCTTAGTGATGTTCTGTGAATCTGTGGTGATGTCATAAAGGCATTATGTAGCCTGTAACATGATGTGCTGGAATCTTAACCTCTGTCATGTAGAGGATTCGGCAGATGAAGAATGAATGGACAAATTAATTACAAACTTATATACAAAATTTTACAAAATAAAAGCCTTGATAGTCTCACATTAAAAAACTTGGTCCTCCAGACAACTGGTCTGCTATTCTCTTCCTAGCTTACCACTTCAGCCACCATTCATTCTCCAAACCATTTGAGATAGTGACATTTGAATACAGCTCGAGTTGCTCCTGCAAATACATCTTCAAAGAAAATCTAGTGTCAATGTCAAAAGCAAGTAGTATGAATACAGCTTGCAGATTGATGCTCAAAGAAGGAAATAGTATGGCGCATTTGGTCAAATTAAAGCTCTGGAAACTTTGCATTTACTGTACTACTTTGAGATAGAATTGATATTTCAGAAGTTTCTAACCAGATCAAAGTTTTCTAAACCAAGCAGGATTTTAATTTTTTTTAACCAACTGCAAAATGACTGCACTTGCTTTTTACGGTAGTGTTTCTTATGATATTACCCTGTGGGGAGGAATGGGTTAAAAGCTGAAGCCTGGCAAGTAGGATTGTAAATATGCTCAAGTGACCCTGTATCTGGGAATAATCCTTGATAAACAAGTGTGGGCAGCAGGCTGGTGATCTCTAGCAGGAATTGAGTTTAATGGTGCCCGTGTTTTCAACTCTGCCATAGTGTTTCTTTGGGGATCCCGTGGTTAGCACGATAACGGCAATAAATTCACTCTCTGTGAAGAGGTTGCCTGTCTGTGCTGACTTGCACACACCCCAAAATAGTTTTACGCCTTTATTTTCATTTACATAAAATACTAGCATAAATACTATAGATTCCAGAAAAACACTGAAGTTGAAGGGTTTTTTTCAACACAAAAATTTCATTTTGTTAAAAAAGGTATTTTTTTTTCAGGAGGAAGCTATGACGTATGACTTTATTTGATTAGAACGCACTATGTCAGCTTATACATAATTTTCAGCATTGGTCTGTCTAAAGCTCTGGATTTAGATTGAGATGCAAAAAATGCATTTTGCAAAAGATAGGTCTACTCACTTTAAGTTTAATTGTAAATGTTTTATCTCTTGGGAATCTGAGATATTCAGCCTTTGCCTTAACGCGCAGCAAAACCACAAAAGAAATATGTTTAGCTCTGCTTAGTGCCCAGCTATTCCATACTGACCTGGAAAAGGTAATGCTCAAAAGCTAAACATTCATGTTTAGACTAGCAGTATGTGTGCAGCAGTAACATTGGTATGGCATGGATAGCATGAATCTTACTCCAAGAAAGTATCTTGAAATTGGAGAGAATTTACCTGAATGTATTTAGTGACAAACAAAACTCATAACTGTCAGGATCCTCTTATAAAAGCCCAATCTAACTATTCTGTGCCTATACCTTCAAGGAACAAATGAGAATTAATCCAACATTCAGCTACACAGTATATGGAAAGTAGTCAGGGATGTTAAAATAGATTCAATCAGGTGTAATAAAAGAGTAGAATTGCACAAAATTAGATGATTGGCCAAACAATCAGGTCTGCTTAGCCAGTTTTCATGATGCACACTGAATCAATAATAAATATCATTCTACACCGGAAAGGGACAAAATCTTAAAAAGGTATGCTACTGAACTAAATCTGTTCTGCTGCATTACCACGACCTGCAGCTGCCAGAAATCTACCATATTACATTGCAAGAAGGTATGCATGAACATGTATGTAAAAACAATATTTATTTGCCATTTCTATATCAAGCACTATTAAATAGGCAATGTTCATGTCAGTCTACTCAGTTGCTCCACTTGAAAGGCAAAATAACAATTGAAACAAATGTTCTCTAATGGTTTTAACATCTGTTTGCTGTTTCAGAGAGAATAATAAGTAGCCAAGGAAAAAATGCTTTTATCTGTAAAGCCCTCTTACATACATGACTGCTGGAATAATACCATAATGGTGTTAATATTACACCTATTACAACTGAAAACATCACTTGTGCTTTGGAAGAATTTCTTCCTCCTGACTATGTTGGAAAAAGCTACACAAGACTGAAAGGTTTAATGTAGGCTTGTCAGGGATACACTAATTTTTCTTACAGTTTTAGAGGTTTGTGGAGGGGAGGAAGGAAAAAAAAGAAAAGAAAAAAAATCCATAAAGCTTTTATTGAACTGAACAGAAATATTCCTCATTGGATTCAAGCTGGACTATATACTTCAAGTTCTGCAGGTTATCTAAGGCAGACTTGGCCCATGACTCATATTTGATGGAAGACTGGGAAGCTATACATTATGCATTTAGGACTCAAAAAGGGAGCAAGAAGCTGCTAGACATCAAAGGGGAAAAAGAATCCAGCTATCTAATCATCTAAAAGATGAATCTGTGTCTTGCATGTCAAGCATGTTAGAGACATGTCACCAAAGTAGCTCAGAAGAGCATTTTTGCTTTTTTCTCAAATGGCATTGCCTGAAATATTACTGAAGTGTGAAATATTAATAAAGTTACCTTCATGATGTCCATTTCAGACAAGATTGCAAGGGAAGGATAGAAAGCATTATCCTAGTGTCTCTAATCAGGAATTTAGGAGTGGCTATTTTACATTTTACATGTTCCTTTAGCCTAGCATAATGTGCTGTGTGGGTTTTTCAGGTTTTTGAATTGAGAAGAATCCCCAATGAATTTATTGTTCTGCACAAGCAGAACGAGTAGATTAAACACAGTCTGGGGCCAGAATATGTGTGTGTATTCTGCAAAGTTGAAGAAAGGAGACACTTTCCCTGTTCCTCCACACTGAGCCCTGGCAGAGTGGATTGCTTTGCAACAAGGGCATCTCTGTGGCCCCTGCCCCTGCCTGTGCTAGCGTTTGTGGCTGGGAGACACTTAAGACAGGGACATGAGGTCAGGCTTACCACAAATGACTGAAGATAGAAGGATTGCAGGCTTTACCCTCTTTAAAGCTAATGTTCTGGCTCTGGATCTTGGGAGACCAGAAAAACTCTATTTTTTGGGTCTCTATACTGAGTCTAACACAAGGATGTTGAAGAAAGTAACTTTTTACAGAGTTTAAAGATTAATTTCTTTAAGCTTAATTAAAGTTCTGAAACATCGAAGTAGACCTGGCATCTGGACTCCCACAGAGCAAAAATGCGAGACTAGTAATACCCTTCTGATCACTTTCAGTACTTTCAGAAAATTTCTGGGGTTTTCAGTCTACTTCTTCCCCACACCCAGTGAAAAACCACCTAAAATTCTTTTAGACAAGTCTTCTGTATTCCAGATGATGATGTTTACCTCTGTTCTTCAAATATTCCTCATTACAGTTGGTATCACTCTAATTGTCATTCCCTAACTTTCATTCTAAACAATTTTCCAAAGCACCATTTCATATACTGCAAATTGAAGGAATGAGTAGATTTTCAGGTCTTCCAGCCAAAAACTTTACCATCCCTGCATGGGAATTTTCTATGCATCTAAATATTTCACTCTAGTCCTGAAGAATGTGAAGAATCTCTTGCCTTGAATTGGTGCAGTTTTCTGCAAGATTTCTGTAAGTGATATTATACAAATTCATGAAATTTCAGGTTTGTGGTTTACAGACAGAGAAAATAAGACTAACAAAAAGTGAAGCCAAGAAAAAATTCCCAGAGGGTAGCAATTTGGAAAGATTGCTAAATGGCCTCGTTATCTCCCATGGCTGGTTAGCTGTAGCTAACCAGACAATTGGATGGAGCTTCCATGGTAGCTTAAAACCAAGACAAAAGGGTTGGCTGGTGACGAGGATGGAGATTTTGCATGCCAATTTCAGGCCTATAGAAATAGTAATGCTGGTGGTCATCAGAAGGGAGCTTGTAGCAACCAGGAAAAAAAATGTATTCCAAAACCAGGAAAAAGTGAGCCAAGGCATCATTTTATTTTAAGGCAGAGGTGGATCAAATAGGCCTGACAGGGAAGAAGCCCAGCCTAAATCTAGCCGCTGGCGCACCCAACGTGGGATTAGGGTTGCTACCTTTGAGAGCAGCCAACTGCAGGAAAAGAGAGAATAAGCTTCACTAAAAGCACCATTTCAGCAAAAGTACTCGGGTCAGAGAGAAGCAAGAGAGAACCTGTCTGAGCCCCTTTGTCTGAATAGCTATGAGTACAGGTTCCTCCTGAAGGACTTTGTCCCACGTGTGGACAAGGAATCCATGGCAGTGTTGAGGCATGAAGATGGAGACAGTCTGCATTAATATGTCTCACGTCCGTCAGCAGTCTGTCATCAGATTTTTGTCTCCAATTTCAGGACATCTGTGGCTTGAGAAGAAGCCACCTGTTCTGCACAGGACAGATCCTATTTTCTCTCTCACTGGGACAATTCTAAGAACTCGGAACTGTGGTTTCTGCCTAACTTTTAACTCCCAGAGGTTTTTAAAATTTGCTTTTTTTTTTTCTTTCTTTACTATCCAGGTCTATTTAGTAAGGAGAGCTACTGCCAACAGATGGATCACAAAAGCTTATGTGACTTCTAATGAAACCAATCTTTCTAATTTACTTTTCCCTGCGGAATGTTTTTATGTTTCCCTCATTTCTTTAGAGTGCAACTCTCAAAATCATCTGTTTGACCGTGTTCCCAGGGTGGTATTTGTGATAGAATAAAATATAAACATTAAAAAAAAGAGAGCTATGCTTAGTTTAAAAGTTGGGTTTCACAGGTGTTGCTGAAGAGCCTTCAATTATGTAGAAGTGACACAATAGCATCACAATTACTGTTACCTTGGATGAATATTCATGAATGGATTAGATTTGTAGTAGTACTGAGTGGAGTTCAAAAGGTCTAGAGTTAAGTTTTGATGCAGAGAAGTATTCAAATGTTTAGATGCTTATCTGGAACAAAGAACTTGTATCGAGGCATGAATATGAGAGGTCTGAAATCAGTGCAAGTTTGACCTCTGACACAGAGAGCTAGCTCTAAGTCACTGACTAATTGATAAAAAAAAATTGTCTGTAAAACCTAGGAATATAAACCCCTGAAAGAAATCCCTGTGAAGCCTGCTACACCAGTTCTCAAGCCTTCACAGTGCTGTTGTTCAAAGCCCTGTTTGCACATTTCAAGTATACTGAAAAATTTATCACAGTGACAACAGAAGTTTGTGGCCCTCCTCTCTCCTGTCACCTTTCAGCCATTTTGAAGAAATAAGGCAATAATCTACATTTCTTCATCCAGTATTGAATTGCTTGTCTGAACTCGGTGGAACAGATCTGTTTTACCCAGAAAAATCAGTTCATGAAAAATAGCTGACATGGGGTGACTAGGGAAAAAAACCCAAAACACAAAATTGCAAAAATTTCACCTATTTAAGGTAACTTCAATGCAATGGCAAAGGCCAGCTCTTATTTGTCTTTGAAGCTACAGCAATAACGATGTAACCCCCTTTAAATTTCCTCTAAGACTTGCCTGGGAAGTATTTATGAATGCATCCTAAATGCAGTCAGTGCATCAGAATGTTAGTAGAGCCAAGTAGTATGTTACATCCCTCTCCACTACCAGCCACCTCCATGGCAAATGGGAAAGCAGATGTGTTTCTACTGAAAGCTTTTTAGATTTCATGATGGCAAGCTCTAGGAGATATCATAGCTCACTAACACTAAGTCCTTCCGAGGCTTCCTGCCTTACACAACCTTTGCCTATGCCAGACTAGCTTTAAGCCATTTAATTAATTCACAAAAATATGGTGACTGAACATTAGCCAAAGGTTTTTTATTTCAGTCTTTGATATCAGATATATTCCTCCAATTTTGCCCAGAATTTTTCCAGAAGTCAGCTATTTTTTTTCTAGCAGTTCTTGAACCTTCTTTATTTACCCTGGATTTTCAAGTGGCACAAACCTCTTCTAATTTTTTTTTTCCTAAAGTCATTTCTTTTGTCAGAAAGGAATTGATTCTTCTTCAAAAAGCTATGGAACAATAAAAAAAACCTAGTAATTATCTCTGTTTTGCACCTTAAGAAAGGAGGAAGTTCAGAATTATCTCCTACCTTTAAGTAGGAGTAACATCCTAAAATTTAGATCTTCAGTCTCAGAATTACCAGCTGAAATCTCTTCTCTGGTGGCTATATGTCAGATTAGACATGTAAAGAGGAATTCACGGCTAAAAGCAGTACATTAAACTTTCCAAACACTCACTGAAGGAATGGGAAACTGGTTACAGCTTTTTTGAATTGTGAATACTAAAGTGCATTCACTCTTGTGAGAATAAGTTTTTTCAGTCCTTTAATCCATTTAAAAAAAAACCCAAACCTGAAATATAAGGCTTTTGTTCATGCACAGACAGACAAATAAAAATTTGTGCAAATTGCTGGGGATAGAATCTGAATTTTCTTCCAGTACAGTGTCACAGTTGTTTCACCTCAGTCGAAGGAACAGGTCTGAACTGACATACAAGGAAAGCAAGATGTGGATCTCACCCATGATGAAAGATGTATTTTCAACTTGGAGAGCTGCAATATGAACTGACAGCAATTTTCTCAGACAAAAATAGATAAACTCACTGAACTTCCTGTCAAGACTCCACTGTTTCATCGCTGATGCATATCATTTTGTTATTCATTGGAAAAGTATGAGGTGCCCAAAAATTAAATAACGCCATCTCCCCAAAGAAAATTTAATATACTACACGTGATCATGAACAGGAAAAAAATTATCAGTGTGTGTTTTGCTGTTTGATGAGATGCTAGACTGACACAAAATTTCTGAAGTCTTGTGCATCACAATTCCAGAGAGGAAATGGAACCCTATGTCCCCTGCAGATCCTGTACTCCTTGTAGAAATCCTTCAGCTAAGGAGGGGAAGCATGTGCACCTGCCTTATGGATCTCAGCCTAAAGAAATTTCCTCATAATTTCCAGCCTGCATAGCATTCTTTCTACTGATCTGCCCTTCAAATAAGAACCATGACCTTTTCATGCCATACCTTGACTTTATAGCTATATTTCATCTGAATTATTTATTTTACAGTTTCTTGGATACAGCAACACTATGATTTCTACACTTACAATATTATGGTTTTTTTAAACCACTAGGAATAAGAACTTCTCTGCTACCCCACTTTTTCATACCCATGTCTCTTCAACTTAGCCACTCTTTCTCACTGTTCACCACATTTCACCATATTTCCAAATGCTGTCTTGAGCATTGCATGTGTACTGGGAGAGCCTAGTAAATTCTGTGGTTCTCCTGTGGGATGTGAGTGGGCCCATCTCTTCCAGGGCTGAGGGAGAAATTTCACAGCTTGCATTTCTGTGATGCATTCACTGGAGTCACTGTGACAGGGCTCGGTTGGAAAGCGTTTGACTTTTCACAAGGTATTGGAGTCTCACTGCACCCTATCAGATAAGACAGCAGAGGAGTAATACCTGCAAACCAGCATTTTTTTTCATTACATGCGTTCAGTTTGAAGAGGGGTGCAGAAAATATTTGTGATGTGCAGGTCATTCCAGGCAAGTAGTTAGGAGCAAAGAAAGAAAGGGGTAGAGGAAACAGAGACTGTTAATGATTTTAGTTGAAAAGGAAATAAGTGGAAACTAAAACTGAAATGAAAATACCATCTCAGTCAGAAAGTAGGATAGAAAATACTTTGCATGTAGTCTTAAAGAGTTGAGGTCCAGTGTTTGGTTTACTTTTCATTTATAAACCATTTTGTTTCTGGGCCCAGAAAGTTCATGAGCTGTTTTTAAGAAAAATTGTAGAAAAATAAGCCCAAGTCAGCGAGCTTCAATTTACTGTAGAGGAGTCTACAGTTTCACGGGAACTTTTGTTTTTCTTTTTTGGGTGCAAGCCAAAGATTAAAAGTCACTGGTTCATTGGTATCGTTTTGATGGTCATATGGTGGCTTAGTATTGGAACACTATCTTGAGAAGAAGCTGAGTAAATTGCTCCATTTCAATTGTGTCATATGACCTCACATCTCAGATTCTGCACCCTGAACGCCTTGCCTTCCATGGGGAAGAAGGCTGGTGAAGAGTTCCTTGGGCCTTCAACCAGTATATATGGTAAAGCATGTTCTTTCAGATAAGATGAAAGTGGAAGGCAAGGACAATCATAAGAGAGGAGTCACTGTTGTAGGATTTTGTGGGGTTCTTTTGTTTTTTCCTGAACAATTTATAAGGTAGGTGAAGATAATCTTTGGCTGAATTCTGTGAATAAGGAG
This sequence comes from Gymnorhina tibicen, assembly GCA_013399875.1. Taxonomy (NCBI): domain Eukaryota; kingdom Metazoa; phylum Chordata; class Aves; order Passeriformes; family Artamidae; genus Gymnorhina; species Gymnorhina tibicen. The sequence goes on from VXAZ01009369.1 coordinate 891,121, forward strand.
TAAGAATTGCCAAAAAAAGCAACTAGAAACATGCCTCTTTTTTGTATTTCACATGGAGTAATTTTGAAGTGATTTACAAGTACTTTGAACCTGAAGTTTCCTGGTTAAATCATAGATCTTTCTGCAGCAATTAGCAGAACACCTCTGCACTCAGGCTGAGACCTTCAAGTTTTCTGAGTTAAAGGCAAACTACTCATGCAGATGCAGATGAAGGTACAACAGAGCTTTGAACATTATTAGATGACAAAAAGCAGATTTAGAATAAAGCTGTACCTGTAGAAAGAATATTAAATTGATTTTGGGGTTGTTTTGAAAGGTTTTTGGTGTTTTGTTTTGTTGTGGGTTTTGTTTGTTTGGGGTTTTTTTCTTCAAGAAGGAACAGGAATCGTGGCAACATAAATGAAAATATTTTCTAAATTTAAGTATACATGAGTGGGTGAACTCACAGAAGAAATATAGAATTCTGTATCTGTATTTCTAATTTTATCTCTCTTGGATCCCTTCTGATATTTGTGCCACTGGAGATTCCTGTGATAGAGAAAAATGGATCTGTCTTGCAACCCTGTGGTCCTGCATATTTATCACAAGTTAAAGGTCCAGTATATTTGTCAGTAATAATGCTTTATACATTCTACACATAGGTTTGTTTTCCTGTTAAAAGAGAAGGCACATATTTGTTTTCTGAAGAAAATATCTGATTAAATAACATTTATTCATTAATATTATGTACACAGTGCATGTTGATATTTAAAGCAATCAGATCTTCAACGAAAATTCTCTCCTATCTCTTGGTGCAACTACACATAAGACAGACATACACGGTGTTTCTTTTGCAGGCAAAATCCTGATGAAAATCCCAGTTTTGATGAAGCAGTGACGAATTTGGGGGTTTTCTAGAGCACAGCTCCCAGCTGAAATACCCTCTGCTGTATTTCAGGGAGGTTGGGAAGATAGGTTGCTCTTCTTTGTCTTACTACAAGACACTTTTAGGGAAGGAAGGGGAGTAGGAAGAGAGTTGTTTCACATTCCACAAGCTTTGCTTTCTTTCCCATCCAAAATAAAATGGAGACCTTAAAAATCATGGAACCAAAACCAAAAATAACTCCAAAACCAAGATATTACTGCTAGAAAGTAGTCAATGACTTTATAAAGCTGTGTAATGACGAGGACACAGAACATGAATATGGATCTCCTATATTGAGTTATTCCAAATTATAGGTGAGAATGCACTGCCTGTCTCCTCTCTCTCCAGAAACTCTGCTGAGGTCTCAGGAACTCGAGGAAATTTCTATTGAAAAAAATTAGGTTCAGTGTCACATTAAAATATTTAATTGGAGAAAAAAAAAGCTGATTTCTTTCAGATTGGTCTCAAGAGACCCTCAGCATGTTAAAAAAAACCCAACAAAAACCACATAAGCGAAGAACACAGGTAATAGCAGGAAAGCGCTTGGAAAAATCCAAGCTGTGTTTGATCCAGGCTCACAGTAAAGGGCTACTGTTTCTAGACCAGTTGTTCAGGTTTCTATGTTCTCAGCCACGTCTCTTCTTATTCAGCACAGAACACAAAATATGGTACAGTTGTCTTTGTACATATACAAATCTGGTTTCTGGGCCCTAATAAAGAGGAAGAGATGCAACACCAAGGACATGGAGTGAATTTAAAGAGTAGTCAAGGCAGTTCTCCTTCTGCTTCAGGAAGCAGCTTGTCAAAGCACAGCTTTGGGGTGGATTCATATCACCAACCACCACCCCTCATAGTGCTGGACTCTAACAAGGGACAGAAGGACAAATTTTTCAGAGGACCTAGATTACCGAGATCTCAAAGCACTTTTGAAAATCAGTGACAGGGAGACTTTTGAGTTACTTAAGTCTGTTTTAAACCCCAGCTCTGCACCTAATGCTCTTTAAATACATGAACACAATGCATTATACACATATAGACGTGTCCTTATATACATTTTAATGTAGAGCAATGAAAAAAGGAATATAAAGTAATAGCAATCCTCCAACCTTGAGGTTAATTATTAATTTTTGTTCAAGAGAGAAAAAAACAATAATGGGCTTTGAGTATTTTTCTCTATACTTCTGTATCCTCAGCCTGACACTGCTATGAAATGCTTATGCAAGTACATTAAATTTTAATGGTAATTGAACACCATTTTTCCTTGGTTACATGTTTTAAATTAATATGTAATTTCACTGGAGGCTAAGCAAAGATGTCTCTTCATGTACCTTAGTGCATCCAGGCTGAGAGATAGGGCACACTAAACCGTAGATAGGACAAATTTCCAGGAATGAAGTCTAGTCTTTTAAACAGAGTCCATTGCAGGTGCAATACAAGACATTTCTTAGAAATAAATACAAACTTTACACTGAATTAAATCATGAGAGGAATATTTAGAGATGTTTTCTTCATTTTTTAAAGTATTAATTTCCAAACACATTACTATGCTTTCACGTGTAATTCCTGTCTTAGGAAGTATAAATATCATTATAAACTCCTGAAAGAGTAATTCCAGAGTAACCCTTGGGAGCAATTCCACCTGGATGAAGATGCCAAATACAACCTCACTAACACTCCATATGTACTTTGTGTGTTTGCATGCAATAGCCACACAAGATACATTTCAAAACATGGCTTATTTTGGTACATATACTGGACACAGCTGCAAGGAAGAAATGGGGAAAGATTAGGACAATTTTGGGAAATAAACCCCTGCAAACTTCTTGCAGAGGTTTTCCACATGAACAAAGTCATGGATGCCCAGCACTTCACACCCTCTTCCCCACACACCCTGCCACTGTAACTGATAGCAGAATTCAGTTAATTGCTTTTTGAACATTAAACATAATGGACTGTGTTTTCTTGTGTTGGATCAGAGTTTATTTTCTTTCTGCTGACACTTAATATCCATGGATATTAGAGAGTAGAGCTAGGATAATCTCTTGGGCAATTTACTCTGTCTACCTACTACTAAAATTTGTTTTTTATAATTTCCTACACAAACCCCATTAATTTACCCAGATTACACGCAAGGATACTGATTCTGTGCCTTCCTTCCAGTGACTTTATTATAACGTATTATTTACAAAGCTGCTTCATAAGCTGTGGCATGGTACAATCAAAGCAGGAACACAGCACTGCCACAGAAAGCCCTAACAAACACAGCAGGTACTGATGCTGCCTCAGCACAGCAGGAGAAATGCAGAGTGCCCAGATGCTGTGATAGTTTGAACCTACTCCTGTCCCAGGCTGTGAAGTGTAGCTGTTTTGTTTTGTTGTGGGTTTTGTTTGGTTGGGTGCTCTGTGGCTTCAGACAACAGCTTGATCAGCTAGCCATGACTTTATTGTTTTGTTTGGGTTTTTTCCACATCTGCTTAATTTTCATCATCCGATTCTCTTTTTTAATTCTGGGTTGAAACACACGGCATGGACCAAAAGCAACACCTACTGGTAGGCCAAATCCCAGGTGCGCACAAGTGTGAGGAGTATGTAAAGACATGCAGTGATAGACGTTCCCCTGATCAGTGGCTGGGAGTCCTCTGTTGGATCCAACAATGTCTGTCTCCACAGAGGCATTCGGAAGTCCAGCCTGCCTGCCTCCCTCCTCAGATCTTGGGTGTCAGCCTGTAGCTGGCTCATATTTGGCCAAGGTGCTTCTCCAGACCTGGGATCCCTTTTCTGACACCAAGCCCCGTGTCATGCTCGCGGTAAGGCACCAAGACATAATGTATGGTTTTTATAACTGTGTTTTAGACCCGATTGATTCCTAGGTGATAAGAGTAAAATTCAGGGAATTCCCCTCTTACCAAATTATCTGAATTCCCCTACATATATCACTATCACATTTTTCCGCCTATTGTGTCTGTGAAGGTAAGGTTAAAATTCCTTTCTTTAGCTCTTTATACAGAGTAGTAAGTCCTATCACAGTGAAAATATGATGGACTGCTGACAAAGCCAGAAACCTTTTTAACTTTGGAGACTATCTGCTCAAGAATCAGTTTGAGAGATGTGTGGAGGCTTGTTGAACAACTGAGTCATCTGTTTCAAACTCAAGCAGCCCTAAGGTAGGCTTAAGAATGCCTGTAGTGGAGAGCAAAGAAATAGGGACAGAAAAACAACTAGACTTCACAGCAAGTAGGAAGGAGGCAAGGGAATAGACAACAACATACTTGGATCCAGATCTAGGAATAACTTCATCATTGAGGCCAGATTTCAGATTAAGGTTCTCCGTTCTTCAGAGGAGTTACTTTTGCTAACTACATCTAAGAATTTGTACTTTCAGGCAATGATTTGCACGAGTTGTGTACCACTGATGAAACCAGTGTTGATACACTAAAACTGGCTAAAAACCTCATAGCCATTATGAAGCTTGTCTGGGTTAGCATCAGCATAAACTTGTTCCCAGTTATCGTACAGAATTCTTCATTAGCTTACAGAATCAACAATCTCAAATGTGACATTAATTACCTTTTCCCCATAGTTTTTAACTAATGAAATATATAAGTAATAAGATTAGATGATGATTCCTTGTTTCTGACACCTCCCTCTGGCATTTCTTACCTTTTTATAAGTGCTTTCCAGGTTTAACTAGTAATTATTCTAAATGCTTAAGGGTTTTGAAATGCCTGGGCTCAGCATTCCCTCAATTTATTTGCTCATCCAGACCTCACAAGCTGTATAGTTTATAAGCATTTAAATAATTAAAGTTTGAACCTGCAGGGCTTTTCTTGCTGATTTTTGAAAAGAAGGATAATTTACTGGGAGATCAACTTTAATTGCATTATCTTAAATGGGAAAATGATTTGTCAATGTGCATTACCAGATTTTATTTGGCAACAAAAATTCTTTCAGTGAAAAGATTGTGTTGACTGATTTAACTAGGCACATTGCAACAAAGATTAATAACTTTAGAAGCAGATAATGTAATCATCTAACATTATTGACACAGCAGGTTTTCATGCTTTGTTGATACTGAAGGGGCAAATGTAAACTCAGCACTCTCAGCTATCATTATTTTGTGATGTTTTTGTCAGACAGAATTGCATTGTTATTTTGGTATCACCTACATCAACCTAGAAACTCAGGTAATTAGACTTCAAATGTGTTTGCACTGAAGTCTCAGCTGAAAATCTAATCCTGTGGGGTTTTGTGAAAGCCCATTGCATTTTTTAACTTCATTGCTGTGTTTAGCTAACGTCATCCTGCCTATGGTAAAATGTAAACTGCTGCCTCTCTAGAGTTCATTTTACGAAATGCAGTTTTCGGTCTACCCTGTTGCTGAAAGGGAAGAGTTGGACAGGAACTATATATCTCAGCAGACATCAGCTCCTGGAAAATGAATAGCAAAAGTGTTTTCCTGGTTCTCTGTCACTTCAGTGGAGGAGAGCCCAAGTATTGTCATCCCATGGCTTAAGTACATATAAAATCAGAAAAAGATGCACTTTTGCAAATGCCTGTGCTGGGGATTAGAGGGGAACATGCAAAAAACCACACCAACCCCCCCCAAAAAACCCCAAAACTAAATAAAAAGCCCCACAAACTGGGAACTGATCAAAGCTGGAAGAAAATAAGAGATTATTAATGTAAATTGGTTTAAACAGACAGGCACAATCATGCTAATTCTTTATGTACACCATATACAGGAAATTGCAACAAGCTACTCCTTGTTTTTATTCTGAGATACCTAACTGCAAAATAAATCAGCCAAGCTACACTGATGTCATTCTTTGCATTCTGATTTGTGTCAGACAAGAGCATGGCCATCTTTACAACTCTTACCCACTTGTTCTCTCACTGGTTTGAAGTATCTTATTGTCTTTAATGAAATTGTCCAGTGTAAGTATATGGAATATCATAGAATGGAATCACAGAATCATAGAATGTTTAGAGTTGGAAGGATCCTTAAAGATTGTTTAGTTCCAAGTCCCCTGCCATGGGCAGGAACACCTTCCACTAGACCAGGTTATTGAGAGCCCCATCCAGCCTGATCTTGAACACTATCGGGAACAATGTGTTCACATCCTGTCTGGGCAACCTGTTCCAGTGCCTTGCCACCCTCACAGTAAATAATTTCTTCCTAATATCTAACCTAAATCTACCCTCCTTCATCTTAAGGCCATTCCCCCTTGTTCTGTCACTACATGCCATTCTAAAAAGTCCTTCTCCAGCCCTCCGATAGGTCCCCTTTAGGTACTGAAAGGCTACAAAAAGGCCTCCCTGGAGCCCTCTCTTCTCCCGGCTGAACAACCCCCACTTATCTCAGCCAGAGAGGTGCTCCAGTCCTCTGATCAACTTTGTGGTTCTTCTCTGGACTTGATCCAACAGGTCAAAGTCTTTCCTGTGTATCTTTAACGCTAGCCTAAACATTGAAGTAACCCAAATATTTAGAGTATAACTGAGAAGTTTCGTTTTATAAAGAATACATTTTCTTACCTAAAAAAATTAAGTATCAGTCTTAATGATGCCAGGATGGGTTTTACACTAACACAAGAGAAGATAAAATATCACATTTAAATTAGCAGGGATCACCATGTCAATCAAACGTCTCTCTTTTTTTTTTCATTTAGTCCTCCAAAGATATTTTAAAAAAAGAGGAAATTTATGAAGATAAAAGCCAAGAAATCTGTGGGTTTAAATTGTAAGCTGTCCCAGAAGAGTACTTTTGTATCATAGTGGGATTGCAATTATAGAAAAAACACTATCTTTCCTCACTAATGTTTCTGAACTTCTACTTTAGGAGTAAATCACATCTGCCTCCAGAGAATCTGTTTTTAACTGCATACAAATTATTCACTTAAGTGCTTATGCTAGAAGATAATTTTTCTTAAGCTTGAAAATTGCCTGAAAGTTATATTATGAAGTGGGTTTTATTGACATAGATAGTTAGAAATTGTGTAGCTACAGAATATACAGACAGATGTGATTCTGTACAAACACTTCATATGAAATCACATCTGGCACAAATCATATCTCAATCACATCAGAAGGACACTCGTGTCCTGTCAGTGACACAAACATAACTGTACGATAAGTGGTCTTGCCAGTGCTGTTGAAAATATTGCAAACATAAACATGATGTGAGGGGACTTATATACCATTGTTAAAGTGCTAACATGCAGTTGTGGAGCTACTTTTATCAAAATCTGATTGAGTTGGTTTTATTTAATCAAAAATTTTTGTCTCTGGAATAGAAAAGCTTAGGAAAGAGTCAAGAGCTCTGATTATTTTTCCATTTCCAAAACATTTGGACAAAAAATTTTGGAAAAAGTGGCTGACAAAATTCTAATGTGATACATTTTGTTATGTCAAAGAGAGAAATGCTGGAAGCTGACCTGCTAACATTGTATAAATCTTAATGCCTGAAATATGGCATAAGACTTTTCTAGACACTCACATGTAGCTATTCATGTAGATTCAATTGTACTCTGCGCGTGACACGTAGGTCCTAAATTCAAGCCAAGATTTGATGTGGTCTGGAGGTCAGGTAGCCCTCTGTCTAAATCACAGAATCATCTTAGAACGATTTGGGTTGGAAGGGCAACCTGAAAAAGAGCATCTAGCTCTAACCCCCCTACTATGGGCAGGGACACCTTCCACTAGACCAGGTTGCTCCAAGCCCAATCCAGCCTGGTCCTGGATACTTCCAGGGATGGGGCATCCACAATTTATCTAGACAACCTGTTCCAGCATTGCATCACCCTCATTATAAAGAATTTCTTCCTAATATCTAACCTAATTTATCCTTCTTCAACTTTAATCCTTTCCCCCTTGTCCTGTCACTACATGCCCTTGTCCAAAGCCCCCCTCCAGCTCTCTTGTAGGCCCCCTTTAGGTACTGGAAGACAGCAACAAGGTCACCTTGGAGGCTTGTCTTTTCCAGGCTGAACAAACACAATTCTCTCAGCCTGTTTCCATAGGAGAGGGTCTCAAGCTGTGTCCAATGCTTTGTCTGTTTATGCACAAACGGACACGGTGGTGATTTCATACTCTCTCTGATATGCTTGCAAGGAAAGAACTGATACTAGATGGCAGTGTGCTCAGCACATACTTGTTGGATTACCTTTCAGGGCACCCCTGCTCTATCTGCTAAATTCACTGGGAATTAACTGATCAGCTCTGGCAGTCCAGACTGGTCCACTGAGACCAGGTGTCTGTATTTCAGATTGTGTTACACCTAAACAGAGGGCCACTGACATATGTTTGTGTCTGAAATATTTGTTGGCATTAAAAATTTGATTAGCAGGTAGAATGAACTTATCTTTCTAAACTGATGTTAATTTACAGTTTTAAACCCCCCCACATAGTCATTTTTTTGATCCAATCGACATTGTTTTTTAGATGGAAAAAGTAAAGATACCTTATTTGTAGGGCAACTCAGGACAGAAATTGTGGAGGTGGATTTATAATGCAACATATTTTCACTGTATCCCCCACATTTGTAATCACACTAGGAAGAAAAAGACTTTACTAAGAGCCCTTTTCCCAGCTTTTCCCACCTTTTTTGGTGCACTTGTTTATGAAGGGGGAAAATTCCAATTCAATATATGACACTGGAAGTGTCATATTTTAAATCACTATCTCCTGAACTCTGCACAAAACACAGCACTGTTCCTTAAAATCAGAAATTCTTAAACAGTTCAAAATATGAAAAAAAAAAAGCTCAAGCTAAATAATTCAGTCCAGCTATTCAGTTCCCTTGGCCATGGGCAGTGTTTCAAACTTTTATTTGGGTTTCAGGGAAGTACTCAAGAACCTATGTTTTTCCTAAAGGTTTGAGTAGCTAACCCAGGACAAGAACTTATACAGCCTGATAAAAATCTTGTTAAAGAAATTTCAGAATTATTATTTTTTTTATTTCAAGGAAAGAAAAATAATATTACTTTAATGATGTTCATTACCAGACTGGCTAGATGCAGTCAATCAGCAAATTCAGTCCTCCACAGATGTTCATTTGAACATCTTAATAGCTTTGATTCAACCTGTACAAGAGCCTTGAAACAATTTCATATTCAGTATAAATTGCAAATATCCAAAACTTGGAGCAATACAGAGCATATAGAAGAAGATAATCTGAAAAAGGACACTGTATCTGTGTATCTTAATCCATACACCCTGGTTCACTTGCTAAACTACATCACTTTAATCTTCATCACATAGTTTTCCACTGCCTTTATATTTATCTTTAGAATCTAGGAGGTAATGAGGAAGACATACGAATTTTATAAGCTCAGGATTTTTAGGTGGCATGTTTTCTGGAAATATTTCTGTGTTGTGAAAATTTCCATTTCAGGAGCTCATAAAAACTTCTGCTTTTTTCCCATATCTCTCTGGGGAGTGCAAGTAAAAAATCCGGGTGAACTGGTATGAATTTCTGTTTCCTTTCCCTACCAAACGCATTGTTATGTTATGCCAATTTTTTTATACTTTTTTTGATACTATTTCCACTCTTAGGGGAACAAAACACTAATTATGTGTAGGTTTACAATATGAGCAAAGAAAGGCAAAATTATCCTTATATCGAAATCATAACAATAACCATGACTTTTATTTCTGCCTCTGACTTCATCTGCCGTGGGCACAAGAACATTTGATGTGGCAGTACAAAGGAACAAGGAGTCTCTTGAAGAAAAGACCTTGCATGCACCTCTTCCAGCTGCCCCACCGTCTTTGAAGTGGAGTTAGAGATTCTGCATAGGAGCACGTGGACTTGAGGAATTCATACTGGGGTTCACGCTACCAGTCATGTTTGGCTCTTAGTGATGCCCAGTTGAAACCTGCGGAGGCTCGCAAAGTGCTGTTTACTTCAGATGTAAGTAGTGATCTCAGAGCAGCAGCGGAGGTTACAAAGCACTTGAAATAACTCTGCTGCTGAGCAGTGACGGGAGACGAACAGGTGATGAACATTATCTTGACAACTCTGCCAATACTTAAGCCAAAATCTTGTTGACAGTATTTCTTTACAAGACTCCTCCTGATTTTTGAAGAACAAGTCTTATTGTCATTTACACCTCTGCAGCTTTCTTGAAGCCAGCAACCTGAAACTGTTTACTCAATATGTAATCTCAACCTCACAGCAGTGCCAGGGGTTATACTCTCCTTGGTTGCAAATGAGCTGTTCTGCTGAGGAGTCACAGGAGCAGAAGCACTTTGCAGTAGCACCTTGACACCCCCCCCTATATGAGGCTAAATAAGTCATCAGCTTTTCCCCCCCCAAGGACTTCTTTTGTTTTCAAGGCCAAATTCTGTCCTCCTGTGTACCTCTTCATCCAGTGAAGGCAAATAGAACAGAATTAAGTCCTCAATACAGGTAGCAACTGACTCAAAAAGGAGTTGTCAACTCTGTTTTACCAGATGGAGTTAAAATTGTTCAACCAAGAGAGTCATCAGCTGGCTCAGCTAATAAGAAAAGGTGATGGGCTCTGAGTGCTAATGAAGCACAATAGTCATTCAGAGCACATTGGGAAATGGCAGCAAGCCAGGCTGGTACTGTTTAGGATGAACCATGGGCCCCAGGCAGCACATTTTCCAACTGGAGATAGAAGCAATAAGTATTAAATTGCTACAACAGAATTATAAGGTAGTTAAGACACGCAGTTATCATTAAAGTAGTCCTTTTGTCTTTTGCCTTTAGAAAAATCCTAAGAAAAGGTGTCTAATGGAAGATCCCTAATCAGTGTTAAGGGCTCAGTCTTGTAGTTGGTGGTTCAAAACACTCCAAGTGAAATCAGCTGTATCCTGGCATCAGTGGAGATGCAGAGATAGAAGGAGGAGTTTACATTTTTAAGTACCACAGTTTTAACTAAACTAACTCTTTACAACTGATTCCTGTATCTACCAATGTAAGAGTCACTCCTCTGAGTTTTGTGAATAATTTCTTCAGAATTTATCCTACAGATTTAAAGTGGCTGAATTTAATTTTAACGCTATCATGGGAGCCACCATATTTCTGTAGCGATATATACCTGGACAAATACTAGTGAGAACATTTACTTTTCAAATTAAATTATATAAGTAAGTAGAGCTTGAAACAATAAACAAACATAATCTTGTCAATATATGAACATGGTTAGACAAAAAATTTATAGGTGTATATCATGTCCTGGCCTTATCTACTTTCTCAAATTTGTGTACTGCAGTAATAGGTTTAATATTCAAAGTTAATGACTTCACTTTTAACAGTCAGTCAGGAGGTAATTAAATATCACATAAGGCATGGCATACCTAAGCTAGGATGTTTGAGAAATTAAATTTAAATTTTTAATAATTTTTTCTTTTATATTTTCCTACACTGGTTTTGTTGAAAAGAACATGAACAGAGACAGAGTAAATAGAAAAATAGAAAGACATATTTTGGCAGAGAAATAACTGATGAATTATTTGAATTTCAAGTTCTAATATCAGAACCCCTTCTCCAAATGATTCTATTGGTTTTGGTTTGGCTTTGCTTGTTTGTTTGTCATTTTTTAATGTAGATTTTGAATAGAGTCAAATATCAGATTATTTCTAATTAAAGAAACTGAGAATTTTAAATTACTTTGTAGCACCCATTCTGTGAACTATCCCGATTAATAGCAAAACACAAAATCACATCAATAATTCTTTAAAGAACCATCAATAAATATTGCAAAAGTGTAAAGCCTGTTTACCAAGGCAGACTTTCCAAAACATTTCTGAAAGACTATATCTGTGGTGCAATTCATACCAAATACTCAGAGGCATGGTGGGTCACTGAAGCCCTGGAAACTCTGAACAGAAGAGTATGCATAGGACACTTTTCTTAGAAAGGAACGGTCTTCACTCCTTGAGAAAAGTCAATATTTTGGTTTTCTTTTGCTTAGAAGCTTTGCTGTCGCTTGAAGGTGTGGTTTGGCAGTAGTTTACAAAGTTTGCTTTAGCCTATGTTTTTTGAGTAGCCCAGGAACTCCACAGCTTCAGGTATGAAAAAGTCTCCTGTCTCTTATCACAATGGGACTGACAGAGGTAAAAGCCTTAGAAAGCTGAGCAGTACAAGAAACAGAAAAACAGTGGAGGTTGTAAGGAGAGAAGTGGGTAAAGGCATGTATAAAGCCTAAATTGGGATATTTGGAAGTAATTGTTCCCAAAATTAAGGATGAGAGAAGATTGTAGGAAAAATCATGGGGACAGGAATAATTTAAGCTTAAAATTACTGTTCAACAAATGGTCACCAAAGGCCCGCAAATACATTTAGGCTGGGAACTTTCTGAATATTGGAGCAGTCCTGCCTGGACCCAGCTGCCTTGCAGTAGCTTTTCCATGTGCACGGGGGACAAGAGAATAGCTTTGCAATTTTAAGATAACATTTGAGCAGATTGTGAAAGAAATTATTTAGTTTAGTTACATGTTGCAGCAAGATGAGGGTCAGAATGGTAGAGCATTCCTTAAGTTGCAAGTTTCTAATGAGATGCCCACCATATCTGTATATTTTATACACACATGTAAATCAGAGATTTTAAGAGACATGCAGCTTAATTTATTCATGATATTGCTTCATGTCCACGTATATTCTCTTTTACTAGGGATTGTTAAAGTAGTGTATGTCTCTTTCTATGACATGTCTAAATTGCTTATTCTGGCCTTTATCCATTCTCTGGCTAAGGTGTCTGAAGCCATCCACAGCTTTTTCTCATGACCTCTGCTAATGTTGTTAACGTGTTTTGACCTGCTGAGTACAGTGCAACTCACTAGTGACCATTTGCCCCTGCTACCTGACAGGAGGCTTTCGTTTTATATGAGTAATCCAACCCATTCAAAGGCAATTAATTAATCACGTTCTTAATGCATTTCATTCCTTCTCCACATTACCAGGCTACTCAAAAGATGCTTTCACTTTGTTGTGAATAACTCAGAACAGGATTTGCCATCCGCTGCTGAAAATACCTTAGACTTGTAATTAAAGTGCTGTTAATTACTCTTTGTCATTTTCACGTGCTCTGTTTTGCTCTGCCCGAAAGAGGCTGGCAGGTTTTCTGTTGCACAACCCAGTACAATCATCCTGCTCATTAAGTGCAACATTAATGTAAGAGTGGTCAGAGTGATCCAGTGGCTGGTCCCAGTTATACTGAAGAGCAGTTCCTCCAGATTCATTCTGACTTCTTACTAAAACTAGGAACAAAATCTGGCTTTTTTTGCTGTACACTAGGATGGTCCTATGCCTTACCTTCTCCTTAGCACAAGTAGCTTAATTTAAAAACATGCACTGTAACAGCAATCAGTTCCAGTCCTCTGAGGAGATTACAGGCTAATCTTCCTGCAAATGTTCACTGAAATTCTACCCTTCACTCTCTGGGGAAAAAATTATGGCACGATTAATGCAAGAGGGAATTTTGCCATAGAGTTCAGTGGAGCAGGGCTTTCGAACTTCATTTTAACCTACTCACAGTACTGCCGTAAAGTGTCATGAGTAATTTTAAAAATGGATTGCATTGAGCTGTGAGGATAAGTGGCACAATCTAACTTTTTTGGGGCATGAGTTTTATACTGGAAAGATCTACAAGCAGACACATTCTGTCATTCTGTAAGCAAGCATAAGAGAGAAATTCAAAACTCCATGAACAGAAAAATTAGAGACCATTGGGATTTCCTGGCTGTTGTTGCTATTGCAAGTGCACCAGTGTTTAGGGTCATAGCAGAGACTTCCCACAGTTGTAGCTTCCACTTTGTGCCTTTCCTTAGACAGAGCTTTCCATAAACTCATGAGCAGTTTTAGGCACTCACTACTATATCAAATTTAGATAACCCTGGCTGGTAGCTTCAAAAGTTGTTTTGGGGTTTTTTTTATGTCCATCTCTATTTCAAGTCCACACAGAGAGAAGAAATGACCAGGTATGATCCTTAGGAAACCAAGTTGTAGAACTCTGGAAAAACATTAATTTTAATTCTAATTTATCTAGTTAAAACTCTAGAACTAGAAAACCATTCAGACAAGAAATGTAAACAATGTATTCTAATGAATAAAAAAGAAACAATACTTCAAAATGCATGAAAGAAAAAGCAAGATGAATTTATTTCACTACAGGTTTGAAAATAGGCAATATTATTAACTGTGTCTGAGTACTTATAATCGTTTCAGAATTGTGCAAATAGACAAGGAAACAACAGAGATCAAAATCTATTATAGGCCTAGGTCATAATCAATTTTAAAATTCACTTTCCCTCTGTAAATTTAATTCAGCCAACCAACTTCCCTGTCTCTAAGGGGATCAACAACTCCATTAAAATATAAAGTATCTTCCAGTCAGAGCGGTACAGTTTTTTTCTTTGTCACATAAATAAAACACAGCAACTCCTTTTTTTGGGGTAAGGATTCACTGGGTGAGTAGATTTTTACTGATGAAGCAGAATAGAAAGTGATTCTCAACTGAAAAAAAATGAATCAGGAAAGTATTTGTTTTGCTGGCTGTCTTTCCATTTTTCTTTTTCCACCTTAAGGTTGTGTGCTCTGGATACAATCAATAGCAAGGCTGGTGCATCGCCCAGAGATACAATGGGAGGTACAATCCCCCTGAGCCTTCTGAGATATGCGGAGATTGAGCACATCAAGTGCTCCACAGCTTCATGGCCTCATCTCTTCCTGACCACAAAGCAAATGGAAAGGAAATCATGGAGTGCATGGACTGCAATTATATCTGTTCTTTGCAAAGCCTAAAGCTCATCATCTCCTCCATTCCAAACTACATACCAGTTTAAGAACTAGGGAGGAAATTGCCCTTGGTTAGAAGAAATACCATGGTTAAATCTTCTGTAGCAGAACTTGGGATGAGTACAGAAGCAGATATTTGGATAAGGACAGCCAATAAATAATCACAGGGCAATCTGCATCTAAATTCTACATCTCAATTATAACCTGTGTACCATATCTGGGATTCAACACTGTACTGGGCAGCATGTTCCTTCTCTGTTGGAACGCTGCTGCTAAGTCCTGGGGTACCCGAAGCTTTAGAGCTGACCCCAAATGTTAATTCCTCTGAACTTGATAAATGTGTTGCACTTCAGGCTGACCTATAGTATTAGATCTGATACTACTGTATCATCAGCCTGAAGCTGGATAAAATGTTTTGGATGAAGAAAATTGAGTTTTTTTGGAAAATAAAGCTCATTCCATATGGAAATATTCTGTGGAAAAATGTCAAATACCACTCTTTCCTTGCTTACTACTCCCTCATTTGATCAGGAAAGCTAAGGTTTTTTCCAAGAAACTCCAAAATTGCATTTTAAAACGGTTTTAAATGCCTCAAGAAGCTTCACAAGACTGGAGACACTGCAGATGTACCTCCCGTATGCGACTGTTGCCAAGCTTGACAACTGTGCTTTCCCAGCTGTACGGCTCCCTGCACCATATCATCCCCTGCTGCTTTACAAAGGTGGCAGGGATGTGTGGTTATGAGTGGAGACAATGATAAATGGGTCCTTTGTTTTATTTTACTGTCATTCTTGCAGTTCTCAGGTTTGACAAAAATGAAAATTAGAGAGAACGATGAGACCTAATGCCGATGCTCTTCAAAAGACGACCTGCTTCCACAAAATCCACGGCATGCCTAGCCGAGTAAGGTAGAGAGCTCTTTCTTACAAATTCTTTCTTTGTTTGTTTTTGTTAGTAACCATATATGTTTTACTACTTTTTTTCTCCTCACCTATAAATCTTTGAAAATAGTTGCTCAAAAGGAAATGTCCCTGTGGTTCCTAAGTGGATACAGCATCTCAAAGGATGAGAGAGACCAAAGAAAACAAGAGGATAATGAAGAAAACATCCACAGAATAACATGGAAGAATGCATTCCAAAGTACCATTGGAATTCTGATTCTTCTAAACACTTGATGACACCACTGCTTAACAAAGCTATGTCCAGAGGTGCTCCAGGCTTTCGAAATGCGGATACCAATATGGGAGGATATACTTCATTTCTAATAATCTGAAAAATAACTGAGTACTAGTTATTTAAGTATTTGAGAATCTGGATCATGTTGCTTGGGTTCTGCATGATAAAATATAATATCAGAGAAATTTTGTTTTCCACAATGTATACTTAAGAGAAAAGGGGGGAGAAGAAAGGAAGATAAAGAAGTTAAAGTAAGAGGGCTTTTTTCTAATCTGCAAATAGTTTCCAGTCTGGGGAAATAATTTTTGTATATGTATTAGATCAAAAGTAACATGTAAGCAAAGAAATAGAAAGAATCTCTGCTGAAAGAATAAATCATAGACCATCAAATATAATTTTTGTTACCTGATGGGAAGAGAGGTTTTTGTTTGTTTATTTGCTATTCTTTCTTAAGTACAAGAACATTTTAAACTAAGAGAATATTTTAAAGCAGTACCCCATTCCTCTGGGGCAAATACAGTACATTGCTTAGCAACTTTTTATGATTCAAAGACCAAAATATCTTAATATATGAAATACTACTGTGAAAAATGGTCAGCCTACAGCCAAGTGGTTGGATGACTTGAATGATTCATTAGAGTAAGATTTATTAACAGGCTTTCTCTTTGGAAATCCAACTGTAAAATGAGTAATGAAGCACAGCAATCATGTAGGGATCATAGAGGCAAATAGGCAATGATAGTTTTCTCTGAAAAGACGAGGAATCAGCACTACTGTGCTCAAGGGCTTTATGTACATTAGACCAGAAGAAATTGCTGTGTAGCTATTATGTGATGGGGTTACTAACTGCGGCTGAAGCAGCCCTGGCAGGAAATACTGATGGAAATGGAGTACAAGGGAACTCTCTCTCTCCTTTGCTCTCACTTTCACCTGTAAGGACTAGAACCATCTCGAGGCCTGGCTGCACAGGACCAGGCTCAGATGAGATCAGCTTCACTGGCTATTGAAAACAGAGCCTTTCTATTTTCATTAATGGACAGTGTCCAGAAGAACAAAGACAGTTGAAAAAGGAAAGGAAAATCAAACTGTGGACTTCTTGCCCACAGGATGGATACCAAGAAACCAGACAGGTACAGAGCAGGAAGAAATCTTGTTTCCCTTGCAAGCTACAAGATATTCCGGGCTAAGAGTAAACTTAAGACTTGCATAGATGGATAACTTTTCATCAGGAAAAACTAGGTACTTGCACATCTGCAAATATATTTTTCTGTGTATTTTGAAACATACCTCCATTTGAATGTTGAATTCTGTATTTGAGCTATTTTTCTCTGTACAACAGACATTCATGTTTTTGCCTTTCTGGAAGACACTGAGCAAAGTCCTGGAGCCTGAATTTTAAAGATATGAGTGAATACACAGACCTAAGCACCAATCAGTGTGGTAAAACAGTACCAGACCAAGGAGAGCTTCACCACACACCAAATAACACAAACATGCTCTCAGCAGCCACTGTGAGACACTTGTTACAGAAGTAGATCTGGTATTTCTTATTTTTGTTCTCCTAAAAATTGCCACCCCCAGAGTTAAGCTGGCTGTGTGGCCTTATGTCCTGGACCTCCATGAGCTTTCTGAATTTATTTGCCCTCCTACTCCCTACTCTTCCTAAAAACATAGGAGGAACACTAATGCAATGCACAAGGTTGTTTCACAAATTATCATCGCATTTTGAAATAGATTTTCTTCACAGGATAACATAAATAGGAAAAGATTCACCCGTAAAACATTCGGACATTACAATAGTACTTTGGATGGATTTTTTTGGTAATAGAAAAATTATTGTTACAGCACATTAATTTCTAATGAGCCCAATGATCATGCAGCCATTGGAAATTCCCCTTAATGATATTTCTGCCTGACAAGACTGGACATTTCCTTGAGAATTTGCTAGATTAATTATATTCTGTATAATTGCCTAAGGACAGCAATGATGTTTCCAGATTCGTGTTTAGAGCAGAAGGATGCTAACCATGGGATAGATGTGAGCAGCACAATACGAAGACTGAAAGCACAGTTAGGGGTTTAATTTACTTTCACAATAGCCTCCACTGAAAACATCACTTCTCCATCCATGCAGCTACCCTCCCCAGGGAAGTCACTGCAGGGAGCAGAAGCAAAACCAAGAATTAAAGCAATCATTCGTCTTCTTTATTTTCCTTTGAAGACTGTTGAAAAGGTAGAATCTGCTGTTGAATTATAAAGACTGTTTAAGAGTAGATACAGCAGAGGAGATGCAAGACAGTTTTGAGTTCGGTGGGGTTTTTAATTAATTTTTAGTATCTGTTACTAGAGGTTTTGCTGATGTCAATGAGAGGTGATCTTGCCATAGGGCAGGATGAGCTTCCAGAGAAGTACCAAGTTGGAAGGAAGAAGCAGAGTGTTTCACTCCTTGTTCTTGATGGTGAGCCTACATTATGAGTTCAGCTCAAGTGCAGATCCTGTTCTTTACATATTCACAGCATGCACAGTTTTAGTTGTATAACGAGGATCCGTTACCTGAAATGTCTTCATTAGTACGTATTCTTCCTAATATATCAGGGTGCAGTTTCTTCGCTCCTGTGGTAAATACTTTGAAATCTGACAATAAGGCACTTTTCCAGTCGTTCACATCTTCCTCCACATCTACCTCCACATTAAGCTTTCGTTAAAAAAAGTCTTAAGAGCCAACACAAAAGAAAATACATTCCAAAAAATAATATCTAAACTATATGCTGCACGTGAACTTAATGTTTTCAAAAACACCGTGCATCAGACACAATTAGTATCCCATATTGAAAATTTTCTAAATTTCTTTATTACTATTACTCTTACCTAAATTACTAGAAAACTTATCTTCTGTGTAGAGAAATGAGCAAGGCTCTTTCTCTTGATTTTAATCTGTCTTCTAGAAGGTTTCATTTTAACAGTAGATCAGTTCTTTTTTCCCCTGGTATTTTTCTTAAATTTATTTTCATTTTTGACATCAAAAGCAAGTGTCCAGACTTGTGAAATGAAAAGTGGCACTGCTCCTGAACTAATGGGAGCATAGAAACAAAACAAACACAACTAATAATTTTTAGATTAACATTTGATGTAAACCTAGATCAAAAATAATTTTGGTACCTTGAAATACATTGGATACACCTTGAAAAATATAGCATACTTCTTAAAGACTCTTTGGCAATATTTTGCTTTAAAATAGAATTTGAGAGTAGGAAGGCCTTATCATAGAATATAAAGACACTCATTAAATCTTTAACAATAAGTGAAGAAGGAGGTAGAACAGAGGCATCACACACCAGCTTCTTTGCAGACACAGAGCCAGGTCAAGGTGGTGACATGGTAAATCCTGATTTGCTGTGGCTGGTGGTCAGGTGCCTCTGAGAAAGGTGACAATCCTCCTGTCCCTCTCCTCTGCTTCCAAGCAGAAAAAAACTCCTCATTAGTCAAATAGTTTTGAAAATTAGCCACCTAATTTTCACATACACTGTTTTATAAGACAGCCAGGGAAGTATAGCGGCACAAAGCTGGAGGGCTGACACCTTAACAGAAAAATAAGCACTAAACCAAACATCTTCATAAGAGAGGTTCTAAATGGCAGAGATGGCAGAGCTGAGTTGCCAGTGAGAGTGCCAGAGTACCTAATTCAGAGGGAAACTGTAATCTTAATAAATGTTCCTTTAAATACATGTGTATATATATATAAGGAATATACTGGGGAAATATTTCTGTATTTATTTCTCTGTTTCTAATTTAATTTTTCTGTTCTCTATCTATTAAGTGAGTGCAGGAGACATGGCATCTAGAGTAGGAAGAGAGAACTAACAAACCCATTGTCTTCCTCAGAGAGACCTAAAAGTCACAATAACTTCTCAGAAGAATGAACTCCAAATTCTTAACTGTCATTTTACTCTAATGAAACCCGTGATCCTCATGTCAACCTCCACAAGAGAAATCTTATCTAATGAAAAATAATATAATAAAATCTGCTCTGAAAAGGTAAATAGCAAGAGTGTCAGAAAATAGCTGACTGTGTTCAATCATGTGGGACACAGCCATGATGCCTCTGTTGTCTCAAATGCTTTTATATGTTTGTAAACATATGAAGCACATGAATCAAGATATTCATATATTGGGTTCCATTTAATAAAAAAATGGCACCAGTTGGCTTTGCACTATTCCATATGTGCATGCCTTCTTATGGTCTTTTGCTTTCATATCAAGTAATTACGAGTACAGATGATGCAAGCTGCCCAATGTTCATTCTAAGAACGACATGTTTTGATAAGAAAATAGGTGCATAGTGTAGATAATTGTATCTGAAATTTTCAGCAGATTTATTCTATTTTTTGTTTTGTTTTGTTTAAAGAAAACTGGGTCGGGAAACAGCAGCCTGAGCAAAACAATCAAACAAAAGTTTTAAAAAAATCTATGCTTCCTCTGTCTTGCTCATTTACCAATTCTCCTTCAGACTTCTGATTCCTCATGGGTTTAACAACATTTCTGGGGCCTCGACCTCTGAAGTCAAATGGGAAGACTTCTGCTTCCTTAGTGATGCCTTAATTAGGTTTTGTAAGAGACGTATTAATGCAACCAGAATGCCCTTGCATAATTTATATTGCTAGTTATAACCACAAAGTAAAATCAGCATGAAAAAAGAAATTCTACTTCAAAATACTGGCTTGGATTTCTCAAGGATTGCACCTTTAAAGAAAAAAGCTATTTCATTATCTATTTATCAAATTTAAATACAATATTTTGAAGAAAACATTATTTGTTACAGATTAGCAAAAAAACCCCCAAAATCTTTCTAAATCAAGCATGAAACAAGGTAAAAAATTTATAATGGTCAAATTTGGCAAATAAGTTATAACTTTGAAGATAAGCGTACATGACAAGAAGTACGAAGAAAACTTAAAGTACCAAGTATTACAGCAAGTCCACAAATGTAGATGAGCATACCCTCCAAGGCTAGCAGTCTATAGGTTATCACAACAAGCACTGTGCCAAAACAAAATTAAAATCCCGGAGAGCTAAGGAAAAACAGGAAAGAGCCAATTATTTCACATGCATTAGGAACACCTGAATAGCAAATTGTCTTCTTGTATCTGATTTTTTTTTTGTACCTTGATGGGATTAAGATTGAATGCCTGAAAAAAATAGTATTTTAACCAAGTATGTCTCCTTCCTGGATTTTATGATGAGACATTGAAAGGCATAATGAAATTTGTAAACACATGCTATCAGTTCAGGACAGGGATTTTCTGTTTTTAAAGCATAGATTTTTACTGACATAAAACCACAGAAGGAATGTGTGAATACTTAAATAGCCTTAAGAAAAAAAATCTGATAGGCAGTTGTAAGAGGGAGCAGATCCA
Source organism: Gymnorhina tibicen (assembly GCA_013399875.1). NCBI lineage: Eukaryota > Metazoa > Chordata > Aves > Passeriformes > Artamidae > Gymnorhina > Gymnorhina tibicen. The sequence continues at coordinate 912,374 of VXAZ01009369.1, forward strand.
CAAGTGTTCACAGATCAGCTAAATTCTGTCTTTAATGTAGCTACCTTAATTTTTCTAATTTCAATCTAGATGAGACATGCCTTGTGGACTTAACTGGGGTCAAACCATGGTATTACACATGGATCATTTCCAACAGGAATCTTTACACTGGCATCCCCTTCATAAATCTGGCCCTGATTAAACACAGCTACTCCCTTCATCCAAACACTAAACTAACCAATTTTCCTCTCCCTCCTCAGACTTCTTGACTACAAAGAAGGACTTGAAAACAAATATTCACCTGGTTTTCATGATAAAGGATCAAACCAGATGATTAGCTGGCCTAAAGAATGCATTCAACTGAGATGAGTGATAACTCTACCATGAAAAACAACTAATAAATATTAAATTAGTTTCATCCAAAACCTCAGGGCACAAAGTTATGTACTGTATTTGCTGGACTTTTAGCAAAGTGGAAAAGGCTGCAGGTTAAATTTTAATGTGTACATAAAATGAAAACTTTTTTGGCCTTTGTACTGTTTTTATTACAGCCACATGGCAAATCAAGTTATGTTGATGCACTCACTAATGTTTAACTTCTCATAAAAATAACACTCTTCCCTACAGACACGAAAACAAGAACAGTTAGCAAGAAAACGTGCATGACTTTCATCTGATTACTAAGTTGTTCATTCCTGGGTGTTTCAAAATAAAAGGGTTTAGCAGTAGCTTAAATCATTTGAGCAAATGGCTTTGAAAGTCATTCTTGAAGTCTGTCAAATTACACAACCACAGCATGAAGCTCAAAGTTTTACATCTACATGGAAACTTAGAAATGAGGACAAGCATCAGTAGAGACAGAAAGACGAAAAAAAGGATCAGAATTTTAAGCCCTTAGTGTGCCATCTTAGCTGAATACACAGCTGTGTATTCAGCTTAATTTAAATTGCCTAGAAGTGCTTTCCATATACAAGTGCATCTTTTTTCAAATTTTAATAATACATGAATATATTAATTAGTAACGCTCCATGTCGCAAAAATGAGTTGCAAGCAGACAAAGAACCACTAGTAAAGCATAAAAGTTCTTTCCTACTACTTGAAAGAGCAATTTTCCATCACTGGGAATTATACATTTGTTCAAAGGACTTGATTTTCCTTCAAATCTTACTGCTTTGGTGGTGTGCTGAGTCTCTGCACACACTGTGACTTCTTCAGCATTTCAAAGACCTTGACTTTGAGAAGGTAAGGTGCCATTAACCACATTTAGATTAGGTGATTGTTGCAGGTCCCTCCCACATGAAAAACTTAAACTATTCTGTTCTATTCTATTCTATTCAGCACCTCCAGTATCCTCTTGGAAACCTTTGTCTGAGCCTGCTCATGGTGGAAAGGCAGCTGCACTGTCCCTCAGACTTCATTCATTTCAGCAACAGCTTAAGCTGTAGAATAGCCAATTCACAGCCCAGCGAGGAGAACTACCTCAGGGAGCAGGCTGCAAAGAGCTTATTAGGTAGGCATGTCGCATGTGTGACATTCACCAGTCCCAGGACAGCTTATTCCCCACTGATACCCTGCAAAGAGAAGAGAATCTGACTGCAGGCTCTGCAGAGGTCACTGCATCATGGCAAATGTCACTTCACTGAGTTGGGAGATGGTATTTTTCTGGCCCATTAAACAGTACAATCCTCCTCATTTTCATTAGCAAATCCTGATAAATCTGTGCATTAAACAGAAATGTTTATAAAGTGAAAGGCCTAAGGAGGGAAGGTGAAACACTTGTTTCAGTAGCTGTTCTAGGAACAAAGCTTTCAGATAACAAATCACTAGAATCACAGAAAATGTCTTTGTCAAGTTTCCTGGTTTACAGAATAAGATAGTAAATATGCCCAACACCATTCTAATCAAACAGAAACAGGTTTTTTCTTTCCTTTCAGCAATTAATCATATTCTAGCTGAAGAGAAATTTACCCCAAAAAAGGCAATGGAAAACTCTCCCCACCGCTCTGGAGCAGTCATGCTTAAGGAAACAAACCCAGTTTTCAGAATCATAAGCTTCTTTGTTCAGGTTTGTTTTGCCCTAGTGAAAACAGGAGAAACATACTTTTTTCCTCTAGATACAAAATACTTCCTTTACATGTCCTGATTTCGTTATAATGTGGTCCTTATCACTATCTGAGCAAAACAGAAGGATTAAAAAATAACAAAGCCCACTTCTTTGGAAAAAAATCTGCAGACAATAAAGACGGGAGTAAGTTCTGTAAGCAATTCTAAATTCCTCTGCTATCTGAAGTGGCTGATCAAGACTTTTCTGCAGGTGAAACTTTTTCATACTGAAAGTGAAATATTGCCTTTCTAGCCCATTCAGATCCCAGCTGTAGCCTTCAGGAAAATTTAGTATTCAACTGTTACATCTCTTAATATTTTATTTTCTCCTTATCTATATTAAGATCTCTGTCAAGAGTTTTGAAGAGTTCCAATTGAAATTATAATTTTCTCATGTCAAAATATTTTCATATCCAGCTGCAGAAATCACGGTTCCTCTGCACTTCTCAGTGAGAAACCTGCTGGGTGTGCTTATCCTAATGCATGGCTCTAGTGCTGGTTTTGTTTGTTTGTTTCTTTGTTTGAAGCATGATAGCATGGAAGTCAGAATGGAGACTTGGGCTTTAAAGAAGGAGGCAGTCTGCTATCAAGAACTGAGATGGGAAATCCAGCCTGATGAAAACCCCTCTCCTGCAGCAGCACTGAGCTGTAGTCACCAGCATAGAATAAAAGGGCTTTCTACTTTCTAAAAGTCCAAGATGAGAAGTCACTTGAGTTAACACTAGTGAAAAGTCTATGCAAAGCAAAATTTTGCATAGAGGATTAAGTTTAATGCTTATTTATGTTCCTGGGGTAAAAGAAACAGTGATTAATATGAGATGTGATTTACATACCAGTGTATTAATACACTGGACATTAAACACTAAAGCCATGGAATTCACATTGCTCGGGGCATTCATGGGTTACCCAAAGCAAGATATTTAGTGCATGACAGACATGATTTATCACTCCCCTACTTTTGCCTTTCTGTCCGTGTATTATAACAAAGTTGCACACAGTAGGAAACTAGTAACATGGCCATGAGTTAGTACCTAGGGGAATTAAATTTGAGACAGAACAGAAAAAATTTAAGTAGCATCATTGTGAGAGATGAATAGCTAAGAGAAATGCTCTGCTTAAAATGTATAATGAAGTGAGGCAGTGGAGATGTGTCGCTGGTTTTACCGGGGGCAGAGTGAAACGACACACTCAATTCAGGAGGAAAAAGGAATGGATTTCTTTATATAATTACAGACAGTTTTTATGTGTTAGTTCGCTTGAATGGCATAAGGTCATTGGTTCCTTGACCATCCACCTCTTAGCTTGATTGGTTAAACACTACAACACCCATTTCAAAATATTTCTCTAGTCAATAGCAAAACAAGACTGCATAACAACTTTGCACCTGCAAGATAAAGAAACTAGTTTACAAAATCTTCTACCTGTTTTCAGCCAGCATCCGTGGGAAAGCAAGAACTTTCACACGGACATTGGCAGAAAGCTGGAAAATCTTTCTGCAACCAAGCTCTCAGCATCTACAGAGATGAGGTTATGTGTCTGGACACACCCAGTTAATACACCCTATAGAACATTCATTCCCCTTTGAATCGGTTAGCCATTTTGGAGAGACAGCTTTGAATTAGAATAAAGACTAGGGGGTCTAAATTACATTTGAGAACAACCCTAAAGCTCTACCCCTTTATACTCTGAAGAGGAAGATTGTGGCTCTGGGCTCCTGTGCCAGCATGATGTTGGCATAACCGCACTGAGGGGAATAGCCTGTGCTGCAAAGCTGATGTAGTGCAGAGCTGTACCAAAACAGTGAACTACAGCCATAAACTTGCTAAACACTTTTTAATTGCTCCTAATGGATGCTGAAATGGTTTGGAATTTAATTTCCATTTATGAAAACGTTTAAAAGGATGATTCATACCAGATTCAGGTCATAGGGAAAGAATACAATGTCATTTTTTAATGCCAAATCTATTTAAGAGTTTTTGCCTAAAGGCAAAGCTCATGATATTATAACATCTACAAAAGCTTCAAACTCCACACAAAATATGCACTTCTGCATTTGTAAATGTTTTAGGATGGCCTCTGAAAACAAGATTTCATGTCTATATATAACACTGACCAAGCATTATAGAAAAGTTTGTCATGCTTTATACGCTTATAAGAAAAAGGCACAAAGACTTTCATTCCTTTTCCATTTCCCCATAGGTATAAAACTCATCCATGTGGTGTCCCACTCTTAAGGGGTAGGGAGTCCTATAGTTTTCCAATTGAAGTTTTTCTGCTGTTTTTATAGTCAAAAGTACTCTTTTTTTGACTGGAAATGGCCAAAAGATAATAAGTTTTCTCATTATGGATGCAATACATTAACAAGTTCCCTTCCTTTCTTCAGTGCCTCATACATCTTCCATAAAGAACTCATTAAACCTTCCCAGACAAAAGGTAATTTATATATTGACATTAGTCCAAAAGTTGCCAAACTGGAGGAGGCTAAGTTAGTAAGTATCTGAACAGAAATTTAAGTAGATAGCTTTAGAGTTGAGGGCTGGATGGTTTTGGTTTTTGGTTTTCGTTTTTTTCAATATTGATGAAAAAAGCTTGTGCACAGAAGCTCTTTCTTGGAAACAAATACAAAAATCACTTGAAGAAATCACATGAAGAAAAAATGCCTGACACATACTTGAAAGGCACCCACTTGGAGACTCATCTTGACTCTCTTTATATTAAAAAAATGCACATTTTTTCTTTTTCTGTTTAGTGCTCCTCACTCTCTTCCTCCTTTTGAAGGACGCCTGGAAAGATGATAGCATTATTCTCAGAATAGTATTTAAGAATAAGAAAGAGTATGATGCTTGTATTTTTTACATAAAAATTCTCTTCTCCAGACAATTTTCTGATTCTCAGAACTTCCCTGGTGTCATGGCATGCTATAGCTAATGGCACATCTAGCTGTATCTAATCTGTAATCTTATAAAATAACACCAAGCGCATTCGTTTTCCACACTCAAAATGTTCAGGTTCCAGGAACAAACTACTGACCTGGGCATTCCTCTGCTCTGCCTAGAACACTGGCATTTCTTCCAGAATTAGGGAAATCTGTGATGAATATCGAGGGTTTAGTCTGGTCTGATCTAGTGGAATGTATACCTGCCTGTGGCAGGTGGGTTGGAACTAGATGATCCTTAAGGTCCCTTCCAACCCAAAACATTATAGATTCTATGATTCAGGAACATCCTTTCTCTAATGCCCACTCCTACAATTAATAGTTTAATAATTCAGTAACCATAAGGAGTTGTTAAGCCCTTTTAGTAACTGAGTTTAGTTTTCATCAGCAAAATATTTGTGTTATATTTAAAACACCAGGGTGGATATGCATACTCTGTTCCTGTCTTTCCTGGAATTTTCTCTGTGTTTATGATCTCTGCTTTTTGTCTAAATAGTGGGAACAACACAGTGATTTATGGTGGCTGCTTGCCCTTCTGCACTATGCCAGTCTGCCAACAGCTGCCCTCAGCCAGGGGCAAGTGGGCTTTCTTAGAAGTCTTAGAATCACTAAAAATTTTGAACAATCACATCCATGGGGGATAGGGGAACCAGTCATAACCATGTGCCTCTGCATAAACAACAGATTTGGTGTTCAGCAGTAACCTTCTGTATTGGAAAAACAATGAGTGGTCATGCACAGATTACACAACAAAATTGCTGAAGAGAGTGCAGAAATAAATGAATTCTGCTTAGGATAATCTTATTCATAAAATCACATGTAATTTAACTAGTATCAAAGAGGAAGGTGGGAAGGGGATTTCCTGGGTCAGCCTCTCAGTAGTTGACCTCAGTGAGGTTTGTGAAATTCTCCTTGCCCAGGAGGACAGCCATGGGTATACAGGACTTCAAGACCAAAAGCTTTTTGTAAATTACAATTAAAGAAAATAAAGCGTGGGTTTAAGTGAACGGTTTCTGAGGAAAAAATTCAGTTTTTACCTGGACTTTATAGCCTACTCCACTCTTTGTTTTTTGGGGTTTTTTTCTTTTCTTTCACACGTTGTTGAAAAGTGTGCCTTTTCAACACACTTCCTGCAGTCTAAATATCCCTTTTTTTCTTTTGTGGATCTATGTCTTTTCAACAAATGCAATTATATGATCCTTTGAACAGATTTTCTTTGCTGTCAGTTGGTAAAATGAAAGTCCCCTGCAAGAGATAATATAGTAATGTCTTCCTCATCACAAAAGGCTACAGGCAAAATACAGACAAGCAGTTCTCCTGCTGTCTTAGATACACCAGGCTTACCACAATCACTAAGCAGTCAACTAAATAATAAGTCAAAAATATGCTGTAACAGTCTGTATCTGTGTGTGTGTATAATAGAATCAATAGTGCCCGGAAGAAAAGCCTTTCTCATTGGAAAAACAGTGGTTGTTGATACACAAAGCACAGAAGAAAACGACTTCCAGTTAAGATAAATGTATTGATATATATTATGTCTAATTTTCTTAGTCTGAAATTAAGAGGAAAAGAAAGACAAGGGGGAGTTCTTTTTCCCATTTAATTGCCTAATGAAGTCCCTGAAAGTATATAAGTAATAGATATTGGACTATGTAATTGATTTAAAATGAAGGCTCTGTTTTATGAAGAGATTATTTACTGTTTTCTTCTTATGCCTCCTTCAGGACAACCACTGTGATGAAAAGGTTTTGTCTGTACTGAGGTATGTCTTTTTTGAGCCTAAAGTCTGTTGGTATCCCTCACTTCCAACTAGTTGTCAGGTTGTTGGTCAGACCATTGCAATTTAGAATGAGAAACTTCAGATGAAATGCACAAGCAAAATGTATTGGAGCATGTATTGCATAAAAGAAGGAAAATGTAAAGAAAAAAGAAAAAAAAGAGAAAGAGAAAGAGAAAGAGAAAGAGAAAGAAAAAGAAAAAGAAAAAGAAAAAGAAAAAGAAAAAGAAAAAGAAAAAAAGAAAAAGAAAGAAAAAGGAAAAACTTCTCTGTGTTAAAGTCCACAGTGGTTCTATATATATTTAAATATGCTATATGTTAAAAAAATCTAAAATAAATTAATAGATACTAAATAGATGAGTGCCATCCTAAAATAGATCATAGCATTCAGTGTTATTGTGACAAGAATTCTGATTAATTTAGTCACACAACTTGTGAAAGTCATAATCTTCAGGTTTAGAAATTAGTTTGTACCAAAAATTATTAGGAACTTATTTTTTTTACCTCAGTTCTTCTCACACATTGTTGGGAAGTATCAGGATGTATCTGATAGGTGGCCCAGTCACAGAGGGAACCAGAAAGGCAATCTGGAAAGGATAGCTCTGGCAAGGTGTTGACCCATAGCAGAGGGAGGGAAGCAGGAAGCGCAGAGGGTAATTTAATTCATAAGAAGAGGTGATTAGAATGTTTTTCTTTCAAGGAAGAGTTTGAAAAAGATTGAAATTATCTGCAGAATCACTGATACTACCATTATGTCCTTGAGCTTTATATGAATTGCTCACTTGGAATATTCTTGATGTTTAAAAAGCTTGCAGAAATACTTTGCAAGGGAGGATAATATCCACAAGGAAGAAAGCTCAGGCTAAGACACAGAAAGGTGAGAAACTTCCCAAAGGTCACCTAAGGGACTATCATCTGACTACGGAATATGACATACATCTCCTGAGGGTCAGCATGGTTCACCAATCACATTATACATCCCATCAGATTACCTCTACTAAACTGACTCTGAGACAAGAAAACAAAGAAACTGAACACATGATTTTCCTAGAAGGAGCAAACTTTGGAACTTGAATAGCAAAATTATTTGGATTCATTCATAATTTTCCAGAACATTTCCACTGCAATGTGCTAACAGAGCTGGGATACATGTTGATAGAATCTCACTTCTAGCAAAATCATATTTTAGAAAAATTAAATACATAACACATATGTTGACATAGATATTCTACTAGCAGTATTTGACATCCAATTTCTAGAGCTGATTGACTGCCTACTAATTGATTTAATTCTCCTCTGTGAGTCTTTATTGCTCTTCTTTTTCTTTCTTCTCCCATCTTACCTGAACTGTGATAAAATACAGCATTTGCTAGAATTTCTCTGTGAGGGCTTTCACAGATGAAATATTTGATATTTTTCATCTGAATAAAACAAACTATATTCTGCCTGACATTTAGAACAGGTGAGTTAACTTGTGATGTTCCATACAGTAACGGATTCTTCCCCAGGAGAAAGATTAACTGAAGGAGGGAATGGGACAACTTTCACTGAACATTTAACAAATATCCTGAGTGCAATAAAAAACAAGAGTAGGTTAATATATTCTGATTTATAAGAAGCTGTTACTAAATTTTAAAAATTACATGAAAATAAATTAATGTCATGGATGAATGGATAACAGAAATAGAGAGCTGAGTTGACCAATATGAAAGACATTATGAGCTGACTACTGAAATACCGAAATTCACTGAAAGGAAAGAAAAAGCATTTGAGCTACGGTATCATCGTCTCAAAACTGTGTGAAAAAAATTAAATCTCACAGCATTAGGTGGCTAAGAGAGAGGAATGAGAGAAGATGCAAGGAACTCTTCAAGCAGTGTTTTAGAGAGGTTTACTTGAGGACTTACCTTAGTTTAGCTGTGTCTTCCCAGGTGTGCAGCATAGGCAACCAGCAGAGAAGTTAACTCTGTTCATGCCCTCTTGCCTCAGTCCAACAAGAGGCTGCTTAGGGACACATATGACTTAGAGAAGTGAAAATAGTTTTATCAAACCCCTTCTGCTGATTAACTTTCAGCTTTCTGTATTTCAGCAGCTGCTTCCCAAAGGAGCCTGAGCAGGAAAGCAGAGATGGGTGCAGGCTCTTGGGGACTGTAGAAGGTCCAGGGGCCAAGTGGTCCCCAGGCCAAGCATCATTGGCCAATCAACCCCACCTGCTGCTGCTCGGTTTGGGGCACTGAGTGCTCTGCAATCTCAGGCATCTTTCAGCAGGGCAGTGCATGCTCACATGTGCAGACCAGCCTGAAGCTGGCCAACCACTCCATTGAAGAGCAGAGAACACAAGACTAGCCCTCCCTCAAAAAAAAACCCAAACATCTCTGAGTGAGCTGTACCTGAGAGCAGGATATTGCTTCTTCTCAGTGGTTGAAAGGCACTGATGAACTCACCTGTCAGCAGGGACACTGTGACCTTTTTGAAGGTGCTCTGTACCTTTGGAGGAGGAATGATTTATTTTACAGGTGTAGTTTTCCAATGAAAGTATGCACTTCATAGACCTGATACAAGACAATTATGTAATCATCTAAGAATAAGTGACCTCAATTTAATATTTATTTGCATATGAAAAATTTTAAAAAAAAGGTCTACAAAATATTTTCAGATGTATCAAGCAGAGAAACTATTAATGAGGTAGTCCCAAGAGGGGCATCCACCATGAGCTATCTCTAGAGTCTTTTGCTTTATGTATTCATAGCAGTAGAAATCAAAGCAAGAATTCATAGCAGTAAGCCAAATCCAAACTATTATCCATTATTTACATTGTGCATGTAAAGGAGGGAAGTCACTACACAAGGTATTACATGGCTAAATTTCCAATATGCCAACTATGTTTGCATGGGACTGTTTAATCTGATAGCAGGTTAATATCGGAACTGTTTAATCTCGTAGCAGGCAAGTCATTACATTTTTCTTCAGTATTGGCCCTTTTTTGCAATTACAGAAGAAGCTGAGAAGTCACAGAAATTAATTTCAGACTCATTTACCCACTGAAACTCAATTTTCGTGTGTTTCCCATCTACCTGTGCACCCACTTTCCCCAACACAGAACATCATTAAGGACCACCCTTGGGATCTCATTTTTCGCATATATTTTTCCCTGTCTGGGTGAGCGAACATCATTCCTTCTATTCACAGAGCTTTGTATGGGACAAGTCACTTCAGGCTTTTTGTCACTTAACTTCATCCACTGCCCGAGCTTCGAAATTTCTCACACAGCCTAATTGGGCTGACAGTGTGCTCTCAGGGGCTTTTCCAACCAGAGAACACTTTCAGTCTCATCTGTCTTGCAGAACTCCTTGAAGAGCTGAAAAACACCTATTGGAATAAAAATCCTGAAGTCCAATTTCTTTTTTTTTCAGGGGAGACGTTTCTCAAGAGTAAGATTTGTTGAAAGCATGACAGGTTGTTAGCTTAAAGCTGCTGGGGTTTGCCTCATGCTAGTTTTCTCTGGCAAATCATTGTGACGCTGATAAAAACACTGTCTGCACCTGTGCTATGTTGTTCATAGGTGGATCTGATCAACAAAGCCAGAGACCTTGCTTTTTTTCAGCACAGTAGCCATCCTACACAGTTGAGTAACCAACACAGGGATGAATTTCCTGGATACTGGTTACCTTTTTTCAAAGTAACATATGAATTCATGTCTGAAACATTTTCTAGCTTTCTGACCCTTCTGGGGGTTGGGGGACCCTCAGCCTGCTTCATGGGGCTTGAACTGCTTTACAAAGCAGTTGGCTGAGTTTTTTATCACAGTTTCTTTTCACTTGCATAGATATTTGGAGTATCAGTCCTTTGTAGTGTATGGATGTCACCACTCTTTTCTTCTTGAAACATTTGTCTCATGTCTTGAAAGCTGCAGGTTCTCCTTGCTTTATACACCCCCTGGGTGCTGGCCAGGCACACAAAGGCTGCACACAAAGCCTGGACAGGCTCTTCTGACCCCAGCACAATTTTTTTTTAAAGGACCTGGACAGAGATTCTGTACAGCAGGGCAGACAGCTATCCTGGCAACCATGAGACATCAAAACAGAGAGACACATGCTCTGTTGCCACTTATCAAAGACGTGTCTTTATTGCTGACCCAGTTTTAGGATACATCAAATTAACTGCGTTAGCTGTAAAAGAGCAGTGATGCTGAAATGCTTTATGGGTTGTTGAAGCAAGGTTTTGTGACACCTTACTTGTTATTGAAGGGGAATCTTGGTGTTTGTGGTGCTGGCATTGTTCCTTGGTGGAACTGTCTCTGCTCTCTTCCCTCCACTACTCTGTCCCTGGCTCCCCTCTAAAGGTTCTGTGGGACTCTGCAGATCTTTCCTCTGCTCAGGCAGGGGCTTCACTCTTCTCTCACCTCCCACATCCTCCTGCTTGCTGCAAAACAAGAATTGTCTCAATCTAGTTTATGTTACCACTCACTTCAATGCATATCACACATCTTTCATTAGTCACTGTCTTCACATTTCTTTGGTTGCCATCGTATCAGTCTTTGTTTTGTGGTTCTAGGATGAAAACGGAGATAGTCCATATTTTCAATTTTATTCTACATTTTTCAACAAAACATTGAGATTCTCAATATATGTTAATGAAGGTTTTAAATTACTTTCCCTACAGCAATATAGTTTTGTTCTACAACAGTGTTCATCTTTTCAGTCTTTATATCCTTTCAGTAAAATAGTCACAGCTGTGTTTGGGGTGAAAATATTAATTAAAGAGATTATCTACCAAAAAGGTCCAAAGTTTTCCTCTATGAACTTCTGCTTGAAGAAATCTAAGTTTTAACTCACATTTAGTTAGTTACAAAACAGCTGTTCCAATTAGCAATTTATCTTTCTAACATTGTTCTATCTTATGCAACCACTTTCCCTCAACTGTAGATGTTTTAACATTGGCAATAAACACAGCATGTGCAAGGGATATTGCCTATGTGTCTTGTACAGTCATCAAGGATTTAAAGCACCACAAGGAGAGCAGAGTTCTTTGCTTTCCAGGGAGTCCTTTATCTGCAATGAATAAATAAAAGTTTGATCAACAAGATCTTCCTTCATATTGTCTGTTTCTGTCACAGAAAGATGTAACTTGCCGTCCAGACACCCAGCTGAATGGTTTAATGAGTGTTTCCAGTTTTAGCATTAGGATATGAAGCTGTAAATTTTGTCCCCTATCTGATTTAAGTGAAAATAAAGAGTTCAGCCTCTTTCCACTGAGGGAGATCAAGCCTCCTTATATAACAGCACTAATTAGAGCCAGATGTATTCTTTTAGCTAAACAAACTTTTGAAATGCATTTAATGTGCACTTGTGCTGATTGATTTTTCTCCTTGTGAAATGGTGAGACTTTAAATTGTTTCAAAAATCTTTACCCCCATGAATATCTTTCTAGATAGCTGTTCATGGAATAGTCCTCAATCTTTTAAAGTATCTGGCAATGCCTTTCTCTATTGCAAAATTCATATATGTGTGGGGTAGAGAAATTGGGTACCAAATACTTATTTTTCTCTCACTGGCTATTCTATATATTTAAAGAAAACAAATTTTTGTTCAGAATCATGAAACATATAGTAAATTAATTCTAATTTTCAACTAAATGGAATTTTAATGTCACTGATAATATAATTATTTGCTCTTAATTTTAAATAATATATTTACATATATATGTACATAAAATTTTTCCAGGCCACAGATCAAAATAAATGAAAAAAAGGAAGTTTCTGCTCCTACTGGAAAAGAAACACAGAATCAGTACTGTAGCAAACACAAATGTGCCCTAGAATTTTACTCTAGTATGATCCTGTGTAAAACTTTCAGTTGCATCCTTTTGCATTACTTTGTAGCCTGCTTTTGTTAAGGGTAGAAACTTGCTCTCATGAATATATTTACAGGAAGGTAGGAGAGTAATGAGAAGCATTAAGTAAGCTACCTTGACAAAATATGTTATCTTGTCTTTGAAAGACTGTGGGAAATAAGAAGGATAACAGCAGGTATTTCAAATCTAGCCAGTAGTGTACCAGCCCACATCCTTCTGCTATCCTGGTGCTCTGATGTCTGGTGCCACTGTGTGGCCTCTGTCCCTTCTGCCTTTGCTCCCCGGGCACTGTGTCCCAACAGCCTGGAAATCACGTGTTTTGGTCTGCAGAGGGAGTGAAGAATTCACATACAAAAGAAGCAGTCAAAGAGGGAAACTCTCAAAATGCCCTTTTGTTCACTTAAAAAAAAAAAAGTCAAGTTGAATAGACCTCTATCTCTTTCTTGGTTACTGGAAACAGTAATCTCAAATTTTGACAGAAGATGAGTTCCCAAGAGAGCAGGTTACAAGCTTTTCTGGCTTTCATTCCCAAGCCCCACAGCTCTGGGAGATGTGAAGCTGACTTCACTGACTGGAAATGTTGGTTATCTGGATAAGTTCAATCCAGCTTTGACAAAGCCAACTCAATATCTCACTGGAAGCAGCCTCTGTTGCAGTGCAGCGATTCCTTCATGAGATGGATGAAGTGCCCAGAGTTTTTGGCTCACACCTATATGGGAAAGCACCTGAAAATTCACAAACCTCCTTTTCCCTTTCATCCCCTCTTTCTCTGCTGCCCTGGCTCCGAGCATCTTGTTCCCACAGGATGGTCCTGGTGACCTTGTGCACCTCAAATCCAAGGAGGCAGCACAAGCAGTCTGTCTCACATCTCCATGGCCATTGAGGTCCCATATCTGTAGGCAAAGACTGACTGTCCAAGGGGGAAGAGGAGAGGCTCAGTGGAAAAGAGACAAGACCTGGAAACTTGTTTGATCAGAAGATTCATCAAAACCGATATAGTTTGGCATGGTTTTTTACAAGTTGGCCTTTCAAAATTAAAATTTCCTAGGTGATATTTTTTTTCCTCAATTTGTTCTACTTTGTGGCACTGTGTTTTTGAAAATGTCAGCTGGAAAATAGCAAAAAAATAGCTTCCCATAGAAAGTCTGGGTGACCTAACTCCTTGCAACTTAGATGCAACTGAGTGAACTCAGTCAGACAGGTCTTCTCTACGCATCACAACACTATACAAATAAGGGCAAGTGGAAAAGTGTCATCACTGTGGATGTGCTTGATGGATATTCTGGGGGAACAAAAGGGTACTTTTTAAAGCTTTTCTGTATATTCAGCATTGTACTTGATCGTTTGTGAAAAGAGCAAACCACTGTTGACATTCATCCACAGAGAAAAGTTTAAATTTTATACACTACTGCACCCATTATAGCTCAAGCAAAGTTCATGCTCTCGAGGCCACCCTTCTCTGTAATTCAGTCAACAAAATTTACTTTTTGTCTTGCTCTTCTGTCTTTGGGTTTTTTTTTGAATAGAGCTCAAAATTAGTGTAGTGAATGTGGTTACAGGAAAGAATTAAGATAGCAATTTGCTCTTTCTTTTTCTCAAGAAAAAAGATGCAGAGATGGGAAAGATTAGACAGAAGATCTAAAGTGGATAAATCTGCCAAAATAATAATAAAAAATAGATATTTGCAATACTAGCTTACCATGAACCCCAATTTACAACTCTTAACACCTTTAGCAACAGCAACACTGCTAAATCATTTACGCATCTACTGATTATAAAACAGTAGATTACATTTTTAAAAGTGATCAGTAACTCTTATCTTGTTTCTTAAATTTTCAAAAAGCAAGACACAGACACTACAAAAATTTCACTTTAGAAGGCATTTTCTGTGATAGGGTTTTTTTCTCTATGGTATTTTTTTTTCAGTTGTACTCTTCTTATTTTTGCTAGTGCACAAGTTATTTTATGACTACTAGAAAAATAATAGTATAAGGGTTCACCCTCTCATAAATAAAGGTGATTTATGAGGGAAAATGAAGGACAAAATAGGCAGAGCTTGCTTAAATAAATTTGTAGTAGCTGACAAATGCAAAACCAGTGAAAAGAAAAGGAAAGATTGAACAATTGTTCAAGATACTACAGCAAGCTGAAAAATGAAATACAATAAAGTATTGTTTAAAACTAGATTTTTTGAAAATTACCTTAATAAAGCAGATTGATTAGACCGAGAAACAGTGTCTTAGCCGAAAAATCGCAATCATGATAAAGCATTGGAGAACTTACTGCAGAGAAAAATCCTGCTTTGGCAGTGTGATATTCAAAAGCCACCAGTAGCTATCTTTTATCATCTCCACAGCTTCTGTGATACTGCTTCCTGTGAGCCTTTGATATATTAATTGATGTTCATTACCAAATGCATTTTAAAAGGATCCTAAAGTTTCATCATCCTGCATTTAACATCTGCACAGAGGTTGTCCACCTGACCAATTACATCTTAAGCTGACTTTCCAGTCAAAAGTCACTGAGCTGGAATTTGATTCCTCGACCAGCAGACACACTTGTACCTGGGGAGAGACTTTCTCAGGAACATCCCTGAGACTTTAACTCATGATCCAGAATACATGGAGTAGTAGTCGTAGGGGCCAGTAACAGGCAGTGCAATAGATCAGCACAGCTTCCAGTTATATAATTTCACGGTGTGGGGTTTCAGGAGGGTGAATAGGAGAAATAGAAGGTCAAATCGTTTACCACACTGAATGTTTCGATTTTTCCCTAGAAAAGTCAAAGCAGAATTCAAACCAGTAAGCTTTCTGGGAAGTGATTTTTGACATGGCCTGATGGGCCCCTTCACTACTTACCGTGATTGTCCCAGGTGAACACAAAACCTTACTGTGAATTTCAAGTCTTCTTAGCAAAGAGAGGTTTCAAG
This sequence comes from Gymnorhina tibicen, assembly GCA_013399875.1. NCBI lineage: Eukaryota > Metazoa > Chordata > Aves > Passeriformes > Artamidae > Gymnorhina > Gymnorhina tibicen. The sequence continues at coordinate 927,950 of VXAZ01009369.1, forward strand.
CTAGTTAAAGAGACTGCCTGGAAATGACAGCTATATAACTTGAGTGAAAAGGTAAATAAATGAAGTCATGGTTGCTCACATGAAAAAAGTTAATTTGTGCTTTGCAATAGATCAGCACTGACTGCAGAGAGCAAAACAACAGGGTAGATAATATGCCCCTAGATGGAAAGCAAAAGGGGAAAAATATATATTTAATAATATAGGATTAATTATATCACAATATAAAAAGAGAAAGATTCAACAGAATTAACAGAAATAGGTTTAACTGCATGTTTTCTCCTCACAGAAATCAAAAACTGAAGGCATTAATAAAATTGTATTAGGATTGGAAGATTTTCATTTATTTGAGCAAATATTGTACTAGTCTTTTATAGAACCAAATAAAAACAGAGCTATTGTGGAGATATAACTTTGTCTCTTTGGTTAAGCTTTCCACCAATTTCTTTATTTATTTATTAACCTTTAATACCTGAATATACGCTGAATTCTTTTAGAAGCGAAACATCTCATAAATTCTCTTCTTAAAAATATTTATTCTGTGATTACCAAAGTTATTGTTAAAAAGTTATACTGATTCTGGCACATTCATAGTCTTATTGTAAAAATGTTTGCAACTGGACTTTCACTGAGGGCTGCATTTTAGAATACTCCAACATTGTATCTGGGGGGGGGAAAAACCAACTTTGATTAGAGATTTATAACTTCAGTAAAATTATCCTGTAATGTTTTTAGAACTGAAAAATATGCAAAAATATATTTTTCTTCTTTTTTTTTTTAATACTTAATTTTGACAGTTTGAAAAGAGTTACTGGGTGGAATTTCTCTTGCCTCACATATTTATGAGATTTCTTGTTATTAGTTCTTTTCAATTTAAAGAATAGAACCACTGGATCCTTTTGAAGTGACTTCATCCAAGGTGAAAATGGAAAAAAATAGAAAAGGATGAAGCTTTTCTTCTCTAAAAAAAAGGAGATCAAAATTTCATTCCATGCTGTCAATTTGTTAAGAGAAGGATAATGTAAAAGAGAATATAGATGGTCTCTGAAAAATAATAAAGTTTTTGTCAGTATTATAATTTTTTTTTTTACATGATATCTACTTTCAGAATTCTTCAAAACATCAGAGCAAAACAGTCCTTATAGATAGACAACATTTTTTGAACAGTAAAAAATAAAGAAAAAATGAGCTTGGATCCTCTTCAGTAATTTGACAAGCTAAAATACTGAAACTTAAAAAGATTTCTCACTCAACAAGTAAAGCTTACTTTGAAAGGGATAAGATTCAAAGCTAATTTTGAGAACCAAAACTCAAAATATTTTCAATCTCTTGCTAAGACTTTGTGCCTAAGACAACATTTACAGCTGCAGAAACAGTCCCCAGAGCCCCAAGGAACTGTCAGCCTCTGGAAGCCCAGCAGGAATGGGGAGGACAGGGCAGTCTCCCTTTTAGACACCTCACACTGCTCTCACCCTCACTTCTTTGTACCCAGCACTGACTATAGAACTTGGCTTGGGCTCCTTGTCCCAGGAGTTAGCCCAGGAACAGAGGGAAGCAGAGCATTCCTGCTTGTTTGCTTGTATGGATGAGAAATAAAGGTTGAATCTCAGTGGTCTTCGGCTTGCAGGAACCCAGATCAGAGCAAGGCTACTCCAGCAGATATGCTGGCACTGATACCAGCTACACCATCAACCTCCTTGTTTTTCTCCATCTTCCCAAGCCCAAGGAGGAGGAGAAAAAAGAAACCAGTTCAACTGAGTCATCTAGTTGCAAGTAAGAACAGAGCCTTTTTGACATTTTCTTGATGTTTCATTTTTTGAGAGCTCTGTATCATCTTTGAAGCGCACTTTGAGTCACTGCCTTCAATCCTGCATGCCCTGATTTAAACATTGAAGACACAGGCATTGGCATCTATTACAGGAGCTGTTTGACACTTTCCACTTCCCATAACTCTTTTTTCTGCTGCTCAAAACTTCATAAATATTATGATTTTATGCTGAACTTTCCATTCCTGGTATCTGTCTTAGGCTATGTTGTGGTTTTGCTTTCTTTTTAAAATATTTCAGCCAAAATTAAGTTTCTGTTTCTGAGAGTATATTTAAGGAAAAAACCCACATCATTCTGCCCAAACAGAATGAAAAAAAACTCAAACCAAACCAAGCATCAAATACTAAACAAACAATTCAAAACAACAATAAAACAAAAAAAACCCAACAAAACAAAACTGGGGGGAGTGGCTGATACACCTAAAGGCTGTGCTGACATTCAGCAGGACCTTGATAGACTGGAGAGGTGGGTGGAAAGAAATGTGATGAGGTTCAACAAGGGCAAGTGTAGGTTCCTGCCAGCGAGGAATAACCCCAAGTGCCAGCACAGACTGGGGACTGACCTACAGGAGAGCAGCTCTGCGAAGAAGGACTTTGGGGTCCTGGTGGGTGACAAGTTGTGCATGAGCCAGCAGTGCCCTTGTGTCCAGGAGGGCCAGTGGTGTCCCAGGGTGCACTGGGAAGAGCGTGGCCAGCAGATTACGGGAGATGATCCTGCCCTTTTACTCAGCCCTGGTGAGGCCACGTCTGGAATACTGTGTCCAGTTCTGGGCTCCTCAGGACAGGAAAGACAAGGAGCTCCTGGAGAGGGTGCAGCAGAGGCCACAAAGATGATGAGGGTTCTGAAGCATTTCTGAGGAGAAACTGTGAGACCTGGGCCTGTTCGGTCTGGAGAAGAAAAGACCAAGACGGATCTTGTTAATGCACATAAATATCTGAAAGAAGGGTGCCAAAAGGATGGTGCCAGACTCTTTTCAGTGGTGCTCAGTGACAGGATGAGGAGCAATAGCCAAATCTAAAACACAACAAGTTTTACGTCAACATGAGGAAGAACATTTTTACATTGAAGGTGGCAGAACACTGGAACAAGCTGTCCAGGTCATGGAGTCTCCCTCTCTGGAGACATTCAAAACCCCACATGGACATGTTCCTATGTAACCTGCTCTGGGTGACCCTGCCTTGGCAGGGGAGTTGGACTTGAAAAACTAGGAAAATGCCCCAGGATCAATGGTGTGGGGCAGGAGGCTGCTTGGTAGGTGAAGAGGTTAGGCCAGGCCAGGCAGGTACATCCTGTGGGTTCCCTGACTGAGATTGTTGCAATGAGCTTGGTGTTTCCTTCCAGACTGGTGCATAGGAAGAAGTCAGGTCAGTGTTTCAGGTCTCTTGGTGGATTTAAGGATTACATGGTCAAGGGGAAGCCTATTGAGCCTACAAGGAGTATGTGGGGTGACAGGGATGGAGGAAAGGTGAAAGCAGTTTTCTCTAGCAGAAACTACCTCTCCGGGACAGAGGCTCACTGTTCCTAGCTGGGAGACCCTGCAGACAACAAAGCTTCCCTTGTGCAGAGCAGGAGGAGAAGCAACACCTTCCTACACACATTTTGGCAGGACCTGAATTTGCCTGCCTTGGAATGTGGCACAAACAAGCCTTTCAGCATGCAGGAGTGCTGAGCGCCACTGCTCTGAGGAAGGCGTACTCAGGGGAGCACACTCCTCCTGAAAGTAGAGATATGGTTTTATTGGAATTTATTGGAACTTTCTAAGGAATGCAACATTGAAATAATATATAGTTGATCTGACTGGGGCCCATCATGCATAAATAAAAACTAAGAGGATAAAAATTTGGAGTTGCAAAGGCAAATTCTCAAAATTTAGAAGCAGTCCTAATGAAGGCAGCCTGTCCATGCTTAATGTGGCTGCTTTAAGTGTATCAGTTCTTTATCTAAGCAGCATCACATCCAGCCACAGCAATGTGACAAAATCCTTTCAGTTCTCCCAGGGCTTTGGCAAAATTACCAACCCCAGGATCTCTAAGGAAAAGATAATGCTAAAGTACAGTGAATTCTCCACTTGAACACAGAGAACACAATTTCAACAGGATTCAAGTGGATTCAGCAGGCAGGATGAAAAATCCTACTGTGCATGCCTAAGAGAAGCAGTAACTGACAGAAAGAGAAGATGCCGTTGCTTCCCCAGAAAGCAAGAAAAAGGTGAAGTCTCAGTTCCCTTCTCCTCAGCTAGGAACAGTAGGGCACTCTGACTCTGTGGTGCTAATTAAAGATCAGATGTGTTTTCAGACTTTGGGGATTCCTTCAGTACATGGATCAGTCATTCCTGAGTAACACAGGTTCCTTCTTCTTCACTGTTCTCTTTGTTGGAATTTCTTTTTTTTGGACCTTTGATCTAAATATTCGACAGGTATAAATTGGTACTGTTCCCTAGGGACTTCGTTTTTAAAGATGAAAGAAAAATGCTTTTTAAAAGCACTGCTTTGTCAGTCTGATGGTGAAAAGATGAATAAGAATGTCTGCTGCTTGCAGTACACAACTGGTTGCCTTAGTAATATAGTCAAAATTGGTTTGAAGGAACCCTGTACAGGACAAGTAATATCACTAGAGAAGTAGAAAGATAACCCTGGCAGAAAGGTTTATGGCAACTGGATTTAAAATGGGCGTCAAAAGAACAATTAATATGCTCTTTTGCTGTTCTTCAATTATGATTGAACAAGCACAACTGTGGCATTTTATAGTGGGCTTGCTGAGCAAACTTGCTTTACTCACAGCAAGACTTATAGGATCAGATAAAGCTACTGTTACTCAGTGCAGAAGGGAATTCTGCATGGATGGGTTAATCTCAGTACCTATAGCAGCCTAAACTGGAATCCCTTTTCCTTGTCATGATAATTACCAGTACTGGCAACTGCAGTTAATTACCAGTTCTGTAACAGCATGTTTCCCTCTGTTACACACAAAAACACGCTGTGAATAAATTTTTAAAAAATGTTTTATGGTACAATTTCTGTTAGAACCAGTTTTTACCTATTTATGTTATTTGAAGGCACAGTCACTAATATGTTTTTCTTCTGGTGTAAGCTTTGTCATTTGCTATATATGTTCTATATAAGGCTAGGTGGTCAGGACTAGCAGTTTTAGATGTACAAATACACTTACAAATCCAGAGAGGAATGGTAAGCCAGCATATTGAGATTTAGAAGAGTGAAAAGAGTACTTTCCGTGACCTAGGGTGTTGCAGATTTGCCAGATTTCCCAGAAAACTTTTAGGAAATTTGCATGCCATGGGAAATACATAGCCTAAATGGGTGTCCTTAGATTTGGTTTATCAGTTTAAGATATGTGAGACTTCTTTCTTTGTCCTTACATTTCACTGTTCATAGACTTGTCCTACCTGACTCTCATGTGCCTGTTAATCCTTCTTTAAAGGCTCCCAAACAACTTTATCTTGTCTTTTTTTTCGGGGGGGGGGGGGGGGAGGGGCGGGGCTGGGCTTGTCTGTTTCCCTTTGTTTGGGGGTCTTTTTTAATTAAAAGGAGAAGTTTCTATCTCCACTTGAAGTCTTGACCTAAAGCAGAACTCCATGTGTGCTCTGGCACTGTCTCCATCAGGGGTTCTCCCTGTTCTCCTTGCAGTCCAAGTCTCTCCCCGGAGTGCTTCTGACAGAGCAACCCAGTCAGCTCTTTCAGCAGCAGAGTCACATGACTATCCAGCAAAGAGCTTTTGGAGAAAGAAAGCTTCCTCTGATCCATTCCAGCAATGGAAAAAGAAGAACACTGCCAGCAGTTGTGTTAAGGCCCAAACACTGAGCAAAGAATTCAAAAAGAGAATTAACTACAGGCAGGGTGCAGGAAAGATGTGTGTGTGTGTGTGTGTGTATGGAAGGAGGTATTATGATCATATTAACAGTACTAATATTCTCAAGGGGTGGAGTGCTGCAGACTAACAGCTTACTCAGCACTTCCATGAAATGTACTTTTTCTCATCTTAGGTCACAGAAAGCCCCATTTTCAAGCAGGTGCCTGATACACCTCGTGCTAGAGCAAACTAACAGGTATTACATAACCTATTCCAAAAAGAAAAACCAACTTTGCTAATTTCATTTGAATTTTGTTTTCCTTTTCCTATTGTGTTTCACGGGAATTGAAATCAGTCAAAAAGAACAATTACATACAAATAGTGCTGACAGAGTTGCAAACACACAGTACATTTATATGTACCCAAAGTACCAATGGAGAGCTTTTCCTGGTTTAGAGATGCTCTAGAAAGGGACTAAACCAAAGCAGTATTGAGGCCCTTTCTATAATCACAGTTACATGTAGTATCAATTGTTCTGTTGAAATCAATGCCTTAATACATAATATTTATGCATTTAAGCTGAAAATTATGTCTTAAATACCATTTTTCCTAGTCAAAGGTGGTAGAATCCTAGAGTTCCAGCTGCTGCTTCTGTGTGTCTTCTACAGTTGCTCTTCATCTTCCTTGCAGCCCTTTCAGTATTGTGATGTTTATCTTTCTTGGCACTGACACAACATGGAAGGAGAGTGTTGCCCTTCTTTGCGATGTCATAGCTGGGGGAGCACAGAAGACCTGGAGAAATAAGTTTGAGCCTTACAAGTGTCTTCATATCCTGAGCATGTGTAATTTTATTAATATAAATATGTGAGATTATTGTTCTTTTGTAAAACACTAAAAATCAAACTCTGTACTGACAAACACAAATTACAGATTTTGGGCTGTCTTGTGCCTTGGATCATAACGTACTCTTACTATGTCACACATTTCCAGTTAGAACTCCTGACTGGAAGCAGTGGTTTCTTTACCACAGACAGATCCAAACTGAAGTACATGTTCATTTAATTCATAAATTCCCTTCTGTCCTGTGCAGAATGAATCAACACATTCCCACATGTCTTCCTAATGGAGAAGCTTACATTAGGAACCAATAATAAAGTACATCTGGGAAGATTTAGCCACTGGGAAGATTTATGCCTTGGCATAATTTGAATAAATATCAAGGAACTGTGTGCATGCTGAAATTAATGGAAACTGTTCTTTCATTAAATAAAATCATTACTTCCTAGTTATCCTATTTTAATAATAAAGTCCCCTCTAGGCATAAACTTTATTTCATAAAAGATCTATTTAAACAGGCAAAATTGTTGTGCTTATATTGTTAGTTAACCAATTTCTACATATAAATTGAAGGATATAATTCATATGCAGTGCCTGAAATACATTATTACAGATGCATTCAGAAAAGAAAAACTCACTTTGTCAATAGAAATATTTCCAAAAACAAATTCAAGTAAAAATTACCAAAGAAAACCTTCTTTAACATACTTTTGCGTCTGCTTTATATGGAAAGATTAACTTCTACGCATTCCATTTTATTGCACTATAGTGACACACAGGAAAGTGTATCACCTATTTTAACTTTAGTTATCATGAAATTTTTGCTCTAAGGAGCAGGTAACAGTCTTAAAATATCCTGTTTTAAAATTATCTTCACTCTCTGCTGTTATCCCAGAAATAATATCATATTAAACCTCTTTTTCAAGTATGCATTAGAATATGTATGTCAAGTGAGTCCTTCTTTCAACATAATGGCAAGATATGGTTATTTTTATTGTTGAAATTGTAATTATTTTCATATACAATCCTATCACTAGTAGTTCAAGAAGAATTACTTAAGTGTGATGGTGATAGTAGACAGACTGATTAAATACAGCAATATTTTAGAATCATAGAATAATTTTGTTTGGAAGGAACCTTAAAGATCATCTAGTTCCAACACCCCTGCCATGAGCAGAGACACCTTCTACCAGACCACCAAACCCCCATCCAACCTGGTGTTGGACACTTCCAGGAGTGAGGCACCCAGAGTTTCTCTGGGCAAACAGTTCCAGTGTCTCACTATCCCCGTAGTAAAGAATTTATTCCTAATATCTAATATAAACTTACTCTCTTCTGGTTTAAAGCCATTTGCCTTTGTCCTATTACTATACTTTCTTGTAAGTCCCTCTCCAGCTCTCTTGCAGGCTCCCTTTGGGTGCTGGAAGGCCGCTATAGGGTCTCACCAGAGCCTTCTCTTCTCCAGGCTGAACAACCCCAACTCTGTCAGCCTGTCTTCATATAGAGGTGCTCCAGGCCTCTGATGATTTTCATGGTCCTCCTCTGCACTTGCTCCAGCAGACCCATGCCCTTCCTCTGTTGGGGGCCCAAGAACTGAACATGTTACTGCAGGTGAGGATTCAAAGAGCAGAGCAGAGGGGCAGAATCACCTCCTTTGACCTGCTGGCCGTGCTGCTTTTGATGCAGCCCAGGATAAGGTTGGCTTTCTGTGCTGTGAGTGCACATTGTCCGGTGATGTTGAGGTTCTTGTCTACCAAGACCCTAAGGTCCTTCTGCGCAAGGCTGCTCTCAACCCCTTCTCTTCCAAACCTGTGTTTATGCTTGGGATTGCCACAACCCAAATGCAGGGATCTTACGCTTGGCCTTGTTGAACTTCATGAGTTTCACACAGGCCCACCTCTCAAGCCTGCCAAATGCCCTGGAAGTGTTAAAAAAATGTCTGGATGTGACACTTGAGGACATGGTTTAGTGATGAACACGATATTGGTGCTGGTTTGATGGTTGGACTAGATGATCTTAAAGGTCTTTTCCAACCTTAATGATCCTGTGATTCTGTGTCATGTGGGGCAGTGTCAGATGTGTTGCAATAGTCAAAATAGAGCTACTATAGCAGAGTCAGCCAGTTAATCAGAATAATGTACTGTAGATTATGAAAATCTTGTTCTAATTATGTAGTATTTGTGACACAAAAAATAGACAACATTGCTCATGACACTGACAGAAATTTAAGTTTACAGATGGTTCAGTTTTCTGAATGAGGTGACAGCTTCTCAGCAGATTCACTGGACCCCCTGAGAGGTACCAGGGAAGATCATATCAATTTTTTCTCAGTTCTTCTAAAAATTACAAATCAATTAATAATTCAGAGGTAAGATTATACTTGTCCCTAAAAGTGATAAAAATACTGTAGCTGCTGACAGTCATAAAGGCAGAAACAGCAAAACCACTCTCCCAAATCATTGCATTGATATCTTAGCTGACTGTACTACTGTAAGTGATCTAATAAATAACTGCATGACAGAGACTGTATTAACTTTGCTGTGTTTTTTTAGAGGTTTTAATGGAAGGAAAAAATACTAGCATAAACTTTAATTATACCAAACATTCTTAGTAATTTTTTCATGGAGCTGTAGGGCATAGTGCATGCAAATACACATCCTCCAGGATCTGTTCCTTCTCCTCCTTTATAGAAGGCTTTTCTTCTTTATTAAAATAAAAGGCACAACATTCCTTGACATGCATTTGCTTGCAAGTTTTCAATATCTGTAGTCTATTAGAAAAAAGGTAAGCTGACAGCAATCATTTTCCTGCATTGTAGGTAGTATGTCAAGCATGGCACATCGATTCCCCTTCCAGTGTTTCTCATTCTATTTGGGAAATAGGGTAGGAGACTGGTTAATTGCCACCAAGGAACTGATACATTATTAGATATGTATGCAAGATAGGCTAGTATTTCTTAGATCAGCAGTTGTAGTCAAGATTTTGATGAAGAACATCATTGGGATAGTCTAGGAGCAGAAGACATATATTGAAAGCATCTCCCTCAGATACAAGAAAAGACTTTGCTTTGTGATACGTAATTTTATCAAACCTTATGTAAATGTAGTAAAATGCCCTGCCATTAAAAGAGAAAGAAAAAGAGATTAATTTACTCTTGCAAATGATGCTAAAATACTAGAAAAGAAAAATTTCCAAGTAGAAAGCTTGCCTAGGTCATCTAGTACTGTGAAAATGCTCTAATGTTATTTTTTACTGCTCATGAGACCCAAGCTTTTCCCCTGTGCTTTGAGGGAGTGAACTTTCCCTCCTGCTGAGGGGCAGGGGCAGTGCCCACAGAGGTGTAGCAGGTAGAAAGGGGGAAGTAAGCAGCACCTTTTACATTTATTCTTTGGATGTAGCTCACCCCCGCCCTGCAACTTCTGCAGGTGAGCTGGCATGCCTTCATCCTGCCACATCACAAGGGCAGTTTCAAGGGTTTAACATTTTGAATGTGGTTAGGTCACCCACCTGGACTTTGATCTGAGCTAAACACACTATGAAATTGAATTCAGGGCTGCAGTTTTGCCCAGCAGCTATGGTGTGGCCCTGGATAGAATTTATGCTGTGTCTCTGCAGCTGTAACCCTCTACAGCTGCCCACGAATGCATATAGGGTCCCAAGGGACAAAGTCAGAGCTCTGTGAGACTTGTCACAGCGGCAAAGGAGCCCCTAATAGCAGAGTGGCTGTGAATCCCTGCCTTGCTTCCCAGTGTTCATATGCAGAGAGCTGCCTTCTCTTTTCTTGCCTATTTTTCTTCTGTCCTGAAGAAGTGCTGTGCAAGAGAACTCACTGGTGGCATCATTAGCATGATAGCAGCAGTTGCTTTCACCTCCAAAGCCCTTTGCAAGCATTAGTTTAATTGATCTTTTGCATGAATTGAGATGAAAGAGTATTTTATCAGCATTGTCTGAACATAACCAAGACTTCCTCTTTTTGATAAGCTGTTACTGAGTATTTCTGAGATTTTTCTGCTAACAAACCTTTTCCTAGCTTGCAAGGATAGCTTTCAAGGACTTACTCAGAATATTAAAATCTTAACTACTGATTGTGGCTTGCATTGATTTTAGTGGGTTTGTTCCTGGCAGTGTGGTTTTCACAGCTTTGGTATTTGTTCTCTTTATTTATTTATATTGAAGGCTTTATTCTTTGGATAGCTGAAGTGGCATTGCGAATTATTTTTGAATATTTTGCTGGAAGTGGTCATGTCCTAGGGTCAGTTAAGAGCATACAGTCTAGCCTAAAGGTTTTGTGACTGCTGAGCTATCAAATTCACTTCAGTGTATACTGCCCAGTGAATACATATGTGAGCTTCAATGATCCAGTGGGAACACACTTGCTAATCTTTAAGAGCTCCACATGAAAACACCATGGCATCTGTTCACATCCTTATGAACTCCCAGTAAAAATCATGCTTTACAAATGGAGTGCAGAAATACCCGTAATTAAACTAAAAAAAAAAAAGCACATATTACCATAATAAGGATTTTAAAAAGTGGTTGATATGCATAAAATGTGTTTCGAGATTCCTTTCTTATTTCCTAACCAAGAAGATACATTGTCCTATTTCCTATATTAAGGAATTCTCCTTGTTCCTATGGCATTGCTATTACTGTTTGTATTACTGTAGAATTTCAGGGGTGAGATTTCAGGATACAAAACCTTACCACATAAAAACACAATAAAGTAAAGCTCCCTATCCCAAACAATTTACCATATGGGGAAAACCAGGCAGATGTACCAAACAGATAGAGGCATAACAAGATAGCAATTTTTTAGCACACCACTGTAAACAATGGTCATCACATATGCCATCCTTTCAAAGAGTTATTAGCTCTAGAAATTGATGTGATTAATAGGGTTCAGAGTAATATCATATCTCTCCATTAATTTGCTATTTCATATCCTCAGTAAATTCATATTTATCAATTAACTGAATATTTAGTTCTCCATTTCAGTCCTCCAGGGTCTGAGGAAATGAACTGCTAAGGAATTTCACTGACAAGTAACCAGATGCATTTCCAATACTGATTTAATTTCTGATATTGAACTTCTTACTTCCCTAAATTGCAGAAGCAGATGGGAAATGACTGTTTGTGACCTACAGGAAAATTCCAGTATATTGAAAACCAAACATCCCAAATATGAATATAAAAGAAATATATGGATGAAAAATAAAAATTACTGGTACCAGTTCCTAAAATTCATTGTCACTTCTGAACATCAGCAAATGATCTACCTATCTAAATGAGGTTGCTTAATATGAGGAGACATTATGTTATAGCTAGATAATTTTTCCTATTTTCAAATTTTAACTTTTTTTTATACTCTGTTTCAGACGCAGGCAAAATCAAGATTGGTTTCATATGCTATCAATGGTATTTTCTTATGTGATCTCTTTAGAAATGATATAAAGAAACTGTGCACAATCTCTGAGACTGAAATGTTTTATTATTTCGATTGAGCCTTCTGTTATGCAAATTGCATGCTACTGCATCTCAAGACGAGAAGTAATCATGGACAGTGAAATGAAGAGGAAACAAATGAAAAGATGGACAGCAAAGGAATTTTATTTACTTGACTAAAGGCTGAAAATGCACAAAAGCAGGTAGGTACAAGAATAGGACAAGCCTGACATTTCAGATAAACACAGACTGAAATTAAGAAAAAGGGAAAGTAAAACAAGGAAAAACATTTAAGGCTGTGTTCAAATAGTATATTAAAGAGTTTGGCACTTTTTTCCTACTTTTTATCAGACAAGTCTTTCTTGTTGTAGCATAATGAGATAGTGATAAGAAATTTTTTCACCTTTCCTTCATTAACAACTTCAGCTGGTTCTGACCCATTTGCTCACTATAATGTCATCTAACTTGGTAATTGCTGACTTGCTTGGTTACCTAAAAATAAATTGCTACTTTAATTTGAATGCAGTGTCCATTTCTACACATAAATAATGACCAGTGTTGCTGAATTTGTTATTCTAATTGTTGTACTTATGTAGAACGTAATAGTCCTCAGCCTCTAAAAAACCCTGCTTTTATAGTGTTCTACTAACTTGTCTCCTCATCCCAGCTGTGTGTGAAAAAGTTGAAATCCACTGTGAAATGTTAAGTCTTTCTGGCCTTTTGTAGGATATTCAGCAGAACATTGGACGCTGCCCTGATCCGCATGAGAGATGTGCAGGGAGAAAATTACAGATAGAAGCAAAATAGGAATCTTTCAGCTTAAGGCCTGATGGCCATTTTCCTAAGCTGCCCCTGCTGGAAAGCTTACCTTGTTAATATTTACAGTGCAATAATGATTATCTCTTTCCTGACAGTGCAGGTGGAATCTGTCAAGCTGTTTGTTCTGTTAACACTCCAGACCCTACAGCTCTTATGATAGAGAGTCAATGGAGAAAACTCAGTTCCCTCAATGGTACTAAATTAACATAAACCTTTTCTCTCGTATTTTTAAGCCTGCTTCTTGCAAGCATAACATGTATATTGATATTCTTTGCAAGGGAAACACCACTAGGCTTGCATAATTGATCTGAAATTACTAGTTCTCACTCTTCTCTTCGATACTCACTTCAAATCCCATTACTCCAGCCGGTGCCAGGTGGCATACAAGAATGCAGTAGGGCAAATAGACTCTCTTCTTTCACTGTAAAATCCTCCCTGTTCCTCCATGAGATTTCAAGCCACCCCGAATGGAGTTGCAGCCTTGGCAGTGTGGAAACAACCTTTTGGTTCACTGTGGTAATCACTGTCTTTACATCACCATGCTCTCACCAGTAACTATTGCATTGCAGAAGGCAATCTGGTAGGAAAGCTCCCTAGAAAATTTGATCTAGTTACTAGATTCAATACTGGCATATTTGTGTGAATATCTATTGAAATGAACTTCAGTGTGCTGGGTCATTTATAGAACAAGACTAGGAGACCTAGAAACCATTTTAGGCCTTAAAGGTCTCTGAATTAATGGCATTAGTGAGATGTATGTTAACTCTTAGCAGCCAATCTTGACAAAATAAAATGCCATCTAACTGGTTTGTGCTTCTTCTACAGCCTTTTACACCTTCAAAAAATTCAGAAAGCAGGATGTACCTCATTGTCCAGATCTCTTCTGTAATGTGTAGTGCTCTGAAAGCCTCCACATCCACACCTTACCCTGCACTACGTTGTTACTAGTTTCCTGAAAAAATTGGCCTTGTTGCTGAACTTCTGACACAGACCTGTGCTTTCACATAAAGCCAGGTCTCTTCACATGTCTAGAATTTAGAGACATTTTTGAATTGGATATTGACTGCACCCTCTGTTTGCCTTTTGTTTTCACCTTCTTTCACCTTTCACTGAAAGACCATATCTTTCAACAAAGTTACTTCCTTAAGTGAATATAAGCTTTGCCACAATCCAGCAAGAAGATTAAATTCAATTTTACCTTGTTTTTCCAAGGCTATGAGGCACGGCAACTAAGTGAACATCTGTTGTCCAAGTACAACCAATACTGCTCTACAGGAAAAAGCCTAAAAAATTTCAAGTAAAGTCAGTCCCAAAAGAAAACAAACAAAAAATGCCAACAATTTTATACTTCTTCCTGCAGAGTGTCAGCTGCCCAGGACTTACTGCCACAGTGTAGTTTCTTTAAAAGGCTTAGCAGTCAGTGTGAGCATAATGCAATTGAAATCAGTGGAGCTCTGCTCAGCTGCATCAACGGAGGATATAAATATAAACTGGAATATTAAAGTTCACAAGCACTCTCTGTTACTGAGTATGCTGCTCTGCAGTTTTGCTAAAACACAGTAGAGAGAGATGTGAAAATATGTAAATAAATTTCTAATGCTGCAGCTTTAGGTTTAAGTGTATGGAAATAAAATTAGAGACATTCTGGTATAAAATCTCTGCATTTAAAAACAACAACAACAACAACAAACACCCCAGGAAGCCTTTATTCATTGACAATTAAATCTTTCTGATAGGCTTTTACTATCCTGAGTAATTTAGTATGTAAAGGTGTGTAGGCAACACTTCAACATGACTATTAATATATACTTGAAGTTTAAAAATTATTAGTCAGACAGCATGTTTCTAAATTCAACAGAATTGTTCTGGTTTTGTTCTTGTGTCACATCCCTCACTGGAATATCCGAGTGTTTCTCAGCTGCACATGGAGCAATGTAAGTGGCACCAGTACTGTGCTATCTACACCCACGCGCTTTCTCCAAGGAGGGAACAGTGTGCATTGAGGCATCTTATCTTGGTTTGCTATCAAATGCTGATGCTTTCTGAGATATTTGGTGAAGTGTTATGCAGCTCAAACATATATTCAACCTTACAGCACAGGAAGCTGTTGGGTGAGATATCTAAAGGCCTTGCCATCCAAACTGGTCCCCCTGTAGAAAGCACCCGTAAAACAGCTGAAGTAAGAAATGGCCTAATTTCATTCATAGATGACATATCTGAGCCTCTGGACCATACCAAAAAGCATTAGTTACTTATTCTAAATTAAAAGTCTTATTTCCTTCCTGATTCTCTCTACAGTTTTCTTTCAGGTTGATGAAACAATCCTAGATGATGTATTCTCACTTACATTTTTGTAATGATGGTTTGCAACTCAATCAATACACTTTAGAGATATCACAAGTAAAGCATCCCAGAGTATCTTCAGGGAAATATGAAATACCAGGTTTATTACAAGATCAAGATGTATAAATTAAATTAAATTAAAGCTTTTTTAAGTTGAAAATTCTTTCTTTGAACAACAATTAACTTACATTTTCCCCCTTCATTCCCTGTCTGCATATCAACTGTCACACATTTCTGAAACCTTTAGTTGTTATTGCAGTTTGAAATTTTCCTTTTTTCTAACACTGTGCTTGACTCTCATAGACTCATGTCTTCCGAGCAAACCTTGGTACCACTCGGAGGTTCATTAAGCCCAATGCAGAAGGATACAATGTAGTATTTAGTGTAGGTGTGAAAATTCAGCAGAATCCAAATAACACTTCACATTTGTTTAGCTTATCTCCCATATTTCTTGCAGCTCTGATAACCCTTAGCCTTTACTGTGATATTTGATGGGCTTGAACCTTATACCCTTTAGTTCTTTATCCTCTGTCACTTGCCTTTATTTAATTTCTGTCTCAGGAGAAAATTAGAAGTGATGATCAGTGGCTGGGTTATTTTGAATAATTCTGCTGCCTGCAAGCAACCAGATACGGGATTTCAATCGGATGCTCATTAGGCCAACATGAGTCAATTTAATAAAGAATAAGAAATTTTAGGTATATACTGAAAGAAGCTGGCAGATCTAAGTGCTCCCTAGACAGAAGAAAATTCTTTTTTCTGTGTGTTGCTGTGCACTAACAATGAAATTAAAGCTGCTGATTTCGAAAGACTTAGGATCCAGAACAGTAATGAAGAGAGAAAAACTCACAGCTTCATTATTAGAAACACTGTTCCTGCTCCATTTAAAATGTTCACAGAGGTAAAATAATGTTTCCCTGCACCCTAGATTTCTTTAGCTTACATGTGATCAGAAAGACGGTTTTACCAAAAAGCTGCTTTGAACATAGTAAGTAAAATTTATACTCTCCGTAGTTTTCCTGAGATAAGTATTTTCCCTTAAGTTTTACATGGTTATGTTTCCATAATATATTTATTTAGAATGGTTCAAAGCCCTATTTAAAAATATGCATAAAAATGAGTATCAAAGGCAAGTTGTAATACATTACCTACTATGAGAGAGGAAAAAGAACAAAAGAGTCAATGGGCCTTAAGTACATATACTGCAAGCATAAGCTTTAGCATTTTCATCTTCTAATATTTTTTTCCTTGCAGTACCTCAGAAACATATATATGACATGGAAGTCATAGTTCTAAATGTCTTGAATTGTAAAATAGTCATTACATAAAATTAACAATCATTGGGGTTTAGTTTTGTTGGGGTTTTTTAATAATACACATTGCCAAGTCTCTGTTTAAAAAAAAAACAAACAAAAAAAACAAAACAAAACAAAAAACCCAAAAACCCAAAACAAACCAAAAAAACCCATCAAAAAAACCCCAAAACGAAACACCAAACCAAAAAAAACCAAAAACCCAAATGAACAAAAAAACCAAACAAACCCAAACAACAGAGTAAAAAAACTGTATTTTTCTGAAATAGGTCTGTTCAATTCTTGAATCACTGTTCTGCACTAAAATCTAAGAACAAAATTAGTTCAAGGTTAGAATTACTTCTAGACTCCCGAGCCATAAGGAGCTACGGCCTTGCTGAAGCAGACTCCCGCCTTCACCTGAAGAGCCCAAGGACATCTGTGTGATGCCTGGCACTGGATCTGCCTCTGCAGTACCCAGGGTATTGGGAGGCAGGGATTGCTCCTTCTCAAAAAGCACTACCAGAGACTGGCAGTGCTTCATCCTAGGGAAGATGGCTCAGAAATTTCAAGGAGAGTTAGACAATTAAATCCCTGGAGGCTCCTTTCCCCTGGAGGAGAGGAAGGAAATAAAAGATGGTTATTTCCACTCTATGCATTAAAAAAAAAACCCTAATGGTTACTTAACACACTGTGAAATTTGGAACAAATCAGTTTTGCTTCTAAGACACCATATGCACATATCTATAAAGTGTCTGTATTTCCAGATGATAGAGAACTATCATGGATCTTGGCAGATTATCTGAGGAAAAATAGAGAAAGAAAAGGATATCAGTGCACAAATAATACTTTGAGATTTAGTTTTTTTAGGAAGCACATGCATTTGAAGAATCACAGAGTTCATTCATTCACCTTGCCCTCAGGGATCCACAGTGGGGCTGGTCTGCACCCTGGAGAGAGCACTGAGAGGGGTCCCAGCTGACGACACCCAGCAGATGATACCTACTCCCATTTTTATGGCCTGGTGCATCCACAGCTGGGTGAGCTGGCTGAGCTCGGTCTGAGCTGAGCTGGGCTGGAGGGACCCCCCTCCTCTGGGGCATCTTTGGGTGTCACTGAGGAACCCATTTCAGCTGGCATGTGCTATCCCTTCAGGAATGTTTTGATCACACTTCCAAGCTCTTGCACGCAAACAGCAATTCCAGGAACTCGTTTTAATGAGAACTTCACTTCTGAGAGAAGCAAATATTGCAAGGAATTTGAGACCCTAGGCATAGGCTTATAGCTCTTCTAATGCAGTCCTGCCCTGCTAACATTGTAGATGCATTAGTAATGCACATTTTACCAAACTTTGCCTGGAGTGTCTCAATGACATCCAAGAACATATAAATTGGATTAATCGAAACTCCTATTTATTTGAACTTCAGGGCATATAAGTCCATAATATAGGCAAACCAAAGAAGAAAGAGGAAAAAAAAATAACCTAAACAAACTAACTGCTGCTTCTAATGGGGAAAAAAAAAAATCTTTGAACATTTTAATATGAACTTGGAAGGATTTATATAATTGCGAAGGAGCAGAGTTGTACTTGCGCCTTCAGCCCTAGCAGAACTAAGCCTCATACCATTAATAAGAGAAATATAGCTTTACCTCCTTTTTGGGGGGTTTATTTAAAGTGAGAATGCCCTGCAACAAAGAGCAGAGGCCAAACAGTTTTGGCTATTAATTCTGTTTTAATAGGGATTGTTATGTACTGTAGCATTAATCTCTGTGCACATTGATGTTCCTGTTTTCTCTCCACTCCTTTCCTTAGTGTGAACGCTGTCTCTTCTCACTAATTAAATTTCATTACCTCCCACTGAAGGGTAGACTGAGAGATTGCTGGCTGACTGCCTTTGACACAGTTAATCAATCCCTAGAGAACAAATAATGACCCTATTTTTGTTTCTTTTTTAACTTGTAACCTTTTTTCCCATCCTGAGACACAATTTCCCCAATCATTTGAATTTATGTACATTTTCAGTTTCAGGACCCCGTGGTAAGTAATTCTGTGGTCATGTAAGTAATCAATAAGATGATAGTTATTCATGTCATCTTTGGTAAAAATATTAAACTTGCAATGTCATTTTGCCCTTAAAAACTCACTTTAGTATTATTCATGGAAAACACTGAAATCTTGCTATCTGGGAACACCACCAACACTCTATTTACCCAGTCTTACCTACAAAGTTATTTACATAGAATTTGGACTTCAGTTACAGGGTTTCCATTACTTGTACCTCATGTGTTTAATTACAAGAATTATAATCCATATGCAGCAGAGCTCCGCTGATTTAAGAGAAGGGACATCACAAGTGAGTTGTACTGTAATTTTCAATTTATGACAAACATAACTGGGTGTTCAGGACACTTGTTATCAAGTAATAAATCTGATCAATTCAAAAAGATCAACTGAAAGAAATAAGTAAACCTCCTAAGAAAAAGCAACCTCTACAACTTTTTATATATGTGTGTGTAATGTAGGGGACACATGCATTACTTTTTTCTCATTCAGATAAAGCACAGCTTCTACCTTCAGATAAGGGATGGAAAGATTAAATTTCTTCTTAACTAAGTTTCATTTCAGCAGATGTGTTAACTGTGGTAGCCCTCTCTCAGTGAATCAGGATGACAGCTCTACTTGTACTTTAAAGCATCAATACACACAACATTTGCCTACATACAAATAGTTGTGGGTCAGTTTTAGCCTCTGACATAATTTCTTTCTGTCCCTATCAATTTCTAAACTGAAGACTTTAAAAAATGTCAGGTTTTCAGCTGACTGCACGAGACTATATCCCCATGGCGAAATTTTGTGAGACTCAATTACATTTATATGAGCTCTTACTATGGGCAAGCATGTACCAACCTACTGTCATAAACTACCCAAGTGTCTAAGTCCCTAGATTATACAATTTGTCACGATAGCACTGAGGGAAGGGTCAATATGTCTTTCTTGGCAAAACCACTGTTGTACCACTCTTTCAGACCTGTCTCTTTTTTTAGAGCAGCTTTTCCTCTCTGGTCCACTTTCTTTGCTGGGATATATATACTTTGTACACAAGCTATCTGTTCTGTTGCAGTTGGAATCAGTGTGTTAAAATTGATGGACTCTTTCTTTTTATTATTTTAATGATTGATTAATGGATTAAATAACTACCTGCTGGTTTATGGAAGTCTCAGTTTTGCAGATCTCTCCATGGTTTAATGAGGAAAGTATCAGCATATTTTTACTTCCAGAACTGTCTAAATCCTCTTCTTACCATGACAGGTGTTACCTACACAGTATGAACCACTCTCCAATTAATTGTAAGACAGCTATGTAACCTAATAATTAGAAGTGGCAAATACTAATTTAGGGGGTTTCAGACAATGAAACACTCATTTTCAAGACTAGGTAAATTTCCTAAAATAAGAAGCAAAATCTAAAATTCAAAGAAATCCATGACAAAAGGTTATATGAAAAAAGTTATCTTCTTCTGTTAATAAACTAATGTCAAGAGGTTAATGAAATGAGATGTGCAAATTGGTCCTGCTATTCTGAATACCATCTTGCTTATATTATGGGAAGAGTTAGAAGGAAGATGTGAATACATTATTTCAGATTTACAGTTATCTAGAACAACACAAGGTTGTCCACAAGTAAGCTTTTGGGTTTAGGACTCTTTCACAGACATTCTGAATTAATACAGACAAGTTTCATAGTTTGTGTCTTAAGCTCTTTTATTTTTGTCATCTGAACATAGATATTTGAAAACAAAACAAGCTTCCCTATCTCACAAGATATTGCAAGCATAAAAGACAATGTGATGTTAAAGACCTTAGTTAAGAGTTGCACAGGTATTGCCTGGCTGAAATAAGTCTGAATCTTCCTTCTCCCATGAAAATGATAGGCTTGTGGGGTTTTTTCCCCTCATAAATCATAAAATCTCCCTCTAAAACCCATATAAAATATTAACGTTATCTGTCAATACAGAGCACTATGCTAAAGTAGATGATAACCTTACACAAAGTGAGAACACACTATATTTCTAAAAAAATATTTCAAATTCTTTGGAAAGTCCAATTAATTATAACTTAAGTAGAATGACCTTCAGTCTTTTTATAAATGTTATTTTCTTAATGTCTGAAGTGAAAATGTGACACAACACTCCACTCCTCTAAGTCAGTGGCAAAACTCTGATGAACTTCCGCAGGATGGAGTTTTTGCTTTAGTTGTTTGCTCATTATTACCCACTATCATTTATACCATTACTGTGCTACATCCTTGCTTTTTTCAGACCAGTTACAATACTTGCCATTTAATACTCCAGTGAAATTGCTATTGATATTCATTACACATAGATTGGAAAGGAAAGCATCTATTTTATACAGTGACTAAATTATACCAGTTAGTCAAGTAATTCTGAGTAAAACTGGACTGTTTATCTCCTCTTGCTGTTGCCGGTCATATTTGTAGGTGGAAAAAAAGATCCATTCTTTCCTTGCCTAGAGCAGCGTATGAGCAGTTCATGGCAACTGTAATCAAAATTGTTGTTTAATGATGCTTAAAAGATTATTATATTTTGTTTCAAAGTCTCATTCTATTCTAGCGTCATCAACCTATTTTTTACTTTCATGAGATTTCTGGGATAGGAAGAAAATATAGTAATATGTAATGCACAGCACATATGTCCATATGTAATATACAGCTCATGTGTTACAGGGAAAGCAACAAATCATATGAAAAATTAAAAATAAAAAGTTAAATCCATACCAATACCAATTAAGTCCATATTTGAAGGAATGACAGAATTTAGGGTTTCTGGGGTCTGTTTTATTTTTACTGGAATGGTAATATAAAATAACTGATGCAAATCCCTTTGAGTTCATCACCGACTGCAGGCAAAGGAGAAAACCCTGTGGCGAAACAGAAACACTGAGCACAGTTCCATAATCGCTGCTCAGAAAAAAGATCCATTGAATTCATAAGAGTTGTTGGCTTGGGAAGGAGCTGGGAAAGCACTACCCCGGCCTGGGATAGTTCCTGTTTTCAAACTCTAATTATGTCACGCCTGCAGAAGAGAAAGGAAACACTGCAGAGCTGATGGCTGTAGGTATCTTACTGTTACCTACACTCTGCTTTAGGCTTGTGTTATTCACTGCATTACAGTTTGTGTCTATAGACTTGAATCCTTTTAGAACCCAAGGAAGGGACTCATTTGACATTACTTCAAACTTCTAAGTGTGGAGGTCAGCATCAGAGCTGGTTGTCTAGATTCCAGAATTTTGGCAGAAAGAGTAGGCAATTTTGAGATACAAATCAACTTCAGGCAGATACCTGAATTAGATAACATCAGTCACACATAAAATGCTTTTTTCTTATCAGTCATCATAAAAATAGAACGGAACACTGTTTCAGATACAGACTAAAGCATTATAGTTTGGCATAATAATTTGGTCAATTAAATCTGCTCCTCCAGGTGCATCAAACCTTTCATGACAATACCAGGTCACAATTTAAAACTGAAATCCCTCAGAAAAAGAAAGAAAGAAAAGAACTATTTAGCCTTTTGGACAGTAAACACTTAGTCTACTGACTCTTCTTACTGCATTTCCCACGCTACAGAGGGCAAGGATTCACCCAGAAAGACTGCAGTGTTAGACTTCATAAGCCCTGTATGTGACAGCAGTAAGTACTAGAAGTGTCAGAACTAATTATAGCTTTTTTACTTTGTTGTAGTAGGGACTCAAACATGGCACTGAGATCCTGAGGCTGCTATGCAAGCACTTGCCTAGAGAGCAGCTGCATCGCAGCACCTGCATAGCAGGAGGGCTGAGAATCCCTCTGCTCCGGGTAGTGAACAGCTAATGGCACACGTGCAAGTCAGGATCAGCTGTGGTGAGCAGCACTGCAAGGACTTGGTTTTGATTCCCACTTGTAGTGGGAAAAATCTCACTCTTTCCCCCATGCTAGAGGTGACACCCCTAGTGGTGTCATTTCTTTGAGCTCACAACCTCACTGCTCTTGGCATGTGCAGGCTTCTTTGCAATTAGAGAAAAAAACAATACTAGCCTTAAATGACCTAAAACATGGTCTTCAGCTATACAAAGTCATACTTGTGTTAAACATGGAATCACCTGAGGTTATCTCAGGCCTATCAGGTCATATCATGTTATGTCAGCAGTGATGTAATATTTTTGAGCTACTATCCAGAATGATTTGATAAAACATGGCACACATCATGTCTGAACAACACAATTAGAAAGGAAAGGATTTAAAATCAAATTATAGCAGGTTTAGCAAGTGACTGGTTCACATCAATTTGTACCATGCAAATACTGAATGCTGTATATAAACTTTTTCTGATTTTCCTCTCTGTTGCTTTAAAAAGTGACTGCTACTTGCCCTTAGACTGCCTGTCTACAATTTTTTCCAAAAATCATCTGAAAGTGTTGAAATACAGCTCTCAAATTGCCACTGGGCAAGTAATACCTATTTATGGTTCCTTGTAGTAAGATCTTCTTTGTTTCTTGTTGAAAGAGAGCAGCTCAATCGCTTTGACTCCAAGAGGCTGTCTAGCAAACTGTTCGGTGACAGTTTTTTCTACACTAATTATTTTTAAGAGATTGAGAGTCTACTCCTTTACTCCAGATCACATTTCTGTTTCTCAATTAATCCTAAAGACAAAACTAAGAAATGGTAAATTCTGTCTGGATGCACTCAGTGCAAGAACTTGAGCCTTTGTTCCCTGAAAGTCTGGCCTCTCTGGTTTAAATAACACCAGTTATTTAAACTGGTGTTTCACCCTATCTAAAATTATAATTTGAATTGATAAGACAGTTTTTAACAGGCTAAAATCATATCACTGTATATTATGCTCAAATATAAGCCATTGGCCCAAACAGTTTACATTCTTTTCTGTATCACAAATGTGTCTTAAAGAAAATTTTAAAAAGTGCAACTTCCAGAAACCATGGTAACCACACAAAATTTCCCTAAGTAGATGTTCAAGTATCACAAGCCACTGTAGCCATCATCACTGCTGTAATGGCTTCAACACAAGATAGCAGAGGCCCCAGTCCCTGTTATTAGCATGGACACAGCAGGATTGCAGCAGCACCCTCTGCTATAATGACCAGCCTTTCACATCCTCACATTATATGACCTCAGCTTCACTAAAGACAGATGAGCAGAAGAAAGACTAAAATGATAAGGAACCATAATATGTTACATATCTTCGAATAGCATCAAGAAATCTAATTTGCTATTGCCTATGATTTTGAAACTCTTCTAAAATTGAAGAATTGTGCACTTAACTGTCTTTAGCTCCTGTGGAAATCTACCTATTATGTAGTTATCCTAGTTTCAGTCTAACAGCATATTATAACATCTTTTTACACTGAGAGTTATTTTTCAGCATAAATAAAGGTAATAATATCAAATCCACAGCCTCTCACATTTAAATGGACCAAGGACCATACCCACTGCACTTAAATCCTTACGAGAGTCCTAGAGCCAATGACAACTTTTGTGAGCACAGAGAAGCAGTGTCCCAGGTGGCCATACCCTGAGGGCTTTTCTGTTCCTTGTCAAAGAATTAGACTCAGAAGCACTGCAAAATCCCAGGGCAGTGCAATGTACGGTGTCAGACAGCTGACTGTCACAGGGGCTTGATTTGAGGTAGTCACTCCTGGTCTCAGGTAGAGATTTCAAGTTTATTATGGATAGATAAATAAAGAAGGACAAAAGTCAGTGCACAAAAAAAGCAGCTTCTGTCTCTTCCCAACTGTGGCTCCACTCCATGATGAAACAAAGCTTGTGAAAGGAACAGTCCCTTTGCATCTTTTCTGAAGAATGGGATGTTTTTGACTAAATTTAATATAGATTAGTATGAAAGGTATTGTTCTATCTGTGGCTGTCTAAAGTAAGGAAGGTTTTAATGTTAAAAGACTCAACATTTTTATTATAAGAACAACTTACGTAAAAAACACACGATGTGTCAAGCACATAAGCTCTTCTATGGATCACCATCAGTGTGTGGAGGGAAACTTGGGGTTTTTTATTTCCAGTTGTATCAATTGTCTTCTAAGAGTTATTACATTCTTTACGAACTTGGACACGCTTAAAACTAATTTGGAATGTCCATGTACACAAAGATCTTTCCCCATGCAGTATAATATTTTAAAACTCAAGGAGAAAACCTTCCTAGGACTGTGCTGCAGGATATCTGTCCACAATTGTGCTGCCTGTCACCAGCCTCTGCTGTGGGAGTTATTTAATGTAACTCTTTTACCTACTGAAATGAACAGCTTCGACATGAAGACCAGCCCATTCTTTATGCCTTGTGTGAAGCCCATTCAGTGACTGGAAAATAATTACTGGATGTGTACCTAGCAATGAGATAGCTGTAGAAATTGTTTATTTGGACTTCTCTGGAAGTTTGGAGCACCAGCTCAGTACCTTCATGCTGGCGTGACTAGATTGTGTGGTTATGTAATGACTGCGGGTTTTAAGGCTTACTGGGTGGAGAATCAAGCAGATAAGTAATTTAGAACTACACAACAGGGAAAAGGGATTTTAAAGAGCTTAAATGTGAATCTAGATCCCAAGTAAGTCATTGGAACCACCCTCTTTGCAACCTCTGCCTCCAGCAGAAAGGCCCATGGTCAGTAGGAAGCAACATAAGAGAAAGAAAATGGCTGCAACAACATCTTATATATTTCTTCCAGGTCTTTCCAAAGACTAAATCATTGCTGTACTGTGGAAGCAAACTGTTATAACAGCCTATAAAAAATAGGGATTTTTTTCTTAATGGGATGAAGAATATGACAAATGTTTTCTCATCATCTCGGAGAACAGGGAACAAATGGTAAAAGCATAGCACTCATCCAGTGTCATTATATATGTCTAATAAAAAAAGCTTGTAAAATGAATGCTGAAACATTATAAACTCTATAAAACACACTGTAGTAGCAACAATGATAGTTACAATCAAATAAAATGGTTCAACAACAAAGGTGAAGCTTCATACCAAATATTCTAACAGTTATAGGAAAAGGATTTTTGTTTGCTTCAGAACTTCAATCAGAGAATTTTTTTCCCCTATTATATTGTTACCAAAGATTACACTTTTTGTAGTCCCTACACCTGACATCTGATCATTTTTTTGTGTACGGTAATGATTTCAAAGTTAATGATCAAATGGGAAGTCCTTTGAATTGCGATTTTATAGAAGTTCATTTTGGACATGTTCTCTACATGTTATTGTATGTTTAGAGCAGTAACAGTGGCAATTGTTAAAAAAAATCCAGTGAAACTGTATTTACCTCTAAATGTCTAGAGGGCTAATGTCTATGGTCGCAGATGAATCATCTGATCAGTATCATGAGAAAGGATCTATCTAATTTCTGTTACTTTTATCTTTTAAATCATATTGTGCCATGAGTGTCATTTTCAAGAAATTTTCTGTGTCACTTGCACTGTCTTCTCATGTAAGTGCTTACAGTTTGTTAGTTTGGGCACTAATGAATCTTCCAAGTCTCAGAATTAAATTATTCTTTGTAAAACCTAATATCTAGGGGGAAAAAGTGTTGCTGTTATGCCAGACTGAGTTTACTTCTTTAAGGGTAGAGAAGAGAATAAACAAGTTTAATTGCCTAAAGCACCTAATCTTGGGATAGAAAACATTAACTGGTTTCAAAGTCAGTTGTATCCTACCTGGCCAGAAGGACATAACAACAGGAAATTTATCTGCAGATCTTAGTTTCTAGACTAATCCCCAGTACAATTAAATAGAGCAGATTCTATTTTAAGACATTTAGTTGTTGTTGTATTCACACATTTTAACAAATAAGTGTTTGAACACTCTTAAAAATTTGTAGCTGCCCATGGTCAACAGTACATTTTTAAACTTTGATATATATGATAGGATATAAACTTCAGTATTCAGTGATACAATTTATTACAAATGACAATGCAATGACAGAAATATGAACTGATTGACTCTACAATTTGAACTGGGTTGGGCTTCAGTTCTGAAAAAGACACATAGATACATTTACGAAAGTAAGAACTCTCATTGAATCTGCATTTCAGAGTAAGGCCTTGTTGTAAAAAACTACCCATTGAGATAATGATATTCTTTTTGTCATGAACCTTTCAACTGCACTTCTCAAAAATGAATAATTGAAAAAAGAATTAATTTTGTCAAGTTGCTGTTTGACTGATACAGTATTTCCATAATGATGGAACCATGAGAAAACATTACTATCTAATAGAAAGGGAATTAAAACCCTAATGAAAGTTTTGGTGAATGAATTCACATACAAAGGATGACTTCAATAAAGTGCATTAATAAATTACATTATCATCCCAAAGGGCCTGCTATGGTATTTTTAACTTTATTCTGGAAGCATAGAAAACATGCATATTTTCAAATAATGTCATAAAATTGCTAAACAAGCTTGCTTGTTTGTGTTAAGCACAAAATAATACTTGCTGTACAAATGGTAATATTTGTTTGTGAAAGGTTTTGGGTTTAGCTCACACATTATTCTAGTCAGATAAATGTTGAGTTATGTTTCAGCAAATAAATGTTTTGTAACATGGTTTCAGAAAGTCTCCTATAGTTTGCTCTGTCCACTTTATAGCATATTGCTATATATATATTTTGAAATCTTTAAGCTCTGTATACTCCCTAATAGATAAAGGAAATAGAGGGTGACTTTGTTAGTTGCGACAAGATAAGAGACAGTTTATTTCCTGTTTGTTTCACTTTAACCTTCATTAATCTTTACATGAGTTTTTACATTTGTTTCAGACATAGGATGATTTGTGAAAACTCAGTTCCGAATATTTGAATATCAATGACTGGAAAAAACACGATGGTTTAACTTTTGCATGTATAGCTATTGCCAATATATCTGTGCCATTCAATTTTTATTACGGTGTAGCTTTAGCTTCTAGGAGATTACCCAGTTAGCAAAATCCCTGCTAAATGTTTATTTTTATCCAAATCTTCTTTACATTTGCAAATCCTGACTACACAAAATTTTGTTTATGGCATCTCTGCAGTGTTTGGGACACAAAAATCTCTGTATGCAAGTCCACTGTTTCATGCCCCCACGGCTGCTGTTCCCCTCAGGCTGGCAGCATGGAAGGTGCTTTTCGGTCTGCAAAGAACTATCGACAGCCCCTCACCTCAGGGAGAAGAACTGCATACACATTTGTCTCAGGGAGAAACTGGGAAGTGCCTACCAGAAACGTCCTTGGCATGGAAATGCCCTCTCATTTATTTGCTAATTTTACCTCAGTCAGATAAATGCTGCTGGTGTTAGAGTAGCCAAGTGCTGTTGCAGGTGAAGCTCCCAGACCTCCTTCAGCCCCCGCTTTGACACCTCGAGCCTGTGCTGAGGACATCGGTGTGGGTCCAGATCTTCTGGGCATAGAAAACTTCTGGATATGAAGACTATCTAAAAGCCCATTGGTATGCTGTTCTTTACAGCAAAAATGAAGATTTCCATGAGAAAGAGAATGCCACGATAGAGCTTCAGTGAGCTTAAAATTTCCCTTGGCTTCTTCAACTTTTTCCTTGAATTCAAGCTGAGAAGAATAAAAATTAAACAATTGTCAAACGCTACATCAAGCTGTTACAACTAATAGGCATAGCAGGAACCTTTGTAATAATAATACTTTAAATCAAACTTATTGACAGAAAGCAAGCAATCAGTGTGATTTGAGAACTTTCCATGAGAAAGGTTTTCCAATGAAATAATGCCCTTACAAACAAGTGAGTTTTCCAAGGAAAGATTAGTTTTGACAGGAAAAAAAGCATGATTATCATTTAAAAAAGTGGAAATGTCTGCATCCAACCACATGTGTAGCCTTTCTAGTATCCTATGACCCTGTATGTCATAGGCAGAAAATTTGACATGTGTAAAATTACATGCTATTGTTGTTTACATTAGACTTTTTCTGTGGGTTTTTTTTTATTATTATTATTTTTCCAGCCTGACAAAAGATGAAACACAGTTAAAATTTTGATTTTTTCTTTTTCCTGATAAGTCTTATAGACAGATACAACTCTCGGGCTGAAAACAGTAAAAGTCATGATCATTATTTTTAATTTAAAAATTTTTGTTCTCTATTTTAATATTTTTTAAGCTTTAATAAAATCTATCAAAACTATGTCCAAATTTTATATTAATTTTATTCTCTTTTTCTTTTTTCCCATTTTACCTTTGCCAAAAAAAAAGGGAGGGGAGAATGAAATTATATATTTCATGAAAAGCAAAAGAATACGGACAAACTCTTAAACATGTTTTATGAAATGGGAATAAAAATATGACCTTTGAGAATTATAGTAACACCTTTGCTTTTTGATGATAATGGGGTATTGCAAAAAAAACTACTACTTTCAACAAGGATGGAGAAGTGTGACAAAAACTTTGATAGATCAATTTTTTGTTATTTTCCAAGGTCCACCATGACTAGGAGTGAAACTCCAATGACATTTAAGACAATGTCAGCTACACTGACAATTACATTTTTGTGTTTTGAAATGTCTAAGAACTGCTTTCCTACCCCAGAGTTATTTCCCAAAAGACAGGCTATCCATTGGCTCAGGTGGGGTCACACACGCCTCTCACAAGGACTTGCTCAGCACACCTTCTTCCTCAACAATGAAATACCTGATTAGTGCTCAACAGCCCAGTGAGGCTTCTTTATAAAATTCAGCAAAAAACTCAGCCTTTGAGCATCTCCAAAGGATTGCTCTGTTACTATTCAGCAAACATATTTATAATAGGCTATAATCCTGCCTTTAGCACAAGCTTTACTGCAGAAATTAATATCTCAACAAATATGACAGTGTGAGTGCATTTTGAGTTTTGTCATCTGGAGTAAGTAGCAAATGTGAACTTGGCAGTTGCCATCTGGTTAATTCAATTACAATCAATAATGAAATGATGAGTGAAAGTATGAAGAGGAAGAAACCTGTGAGCATCACTAATGAAAGTCTGAATACAAATGACATCAGCCATGACTGCAGTTAAGTTGCAACATCTGCAGACTCAATAAAGAGGATGTAATTTGGCTGGGTAAAAGTCAACAAAAAATAACAATTTTTAAAAAGAAGGCATAATAATCTAATTTCGTTGCTTTTCTCAATAGGAAAGCAACATGGAGGAGAAGATAACATGCACAGTTTAGATCAAGTTTGGCAAATGATATAGAATCTCATTAAATATTCCATTTATTGAAGTTTTTTTGGACACAAATGCCCAAGACAAAACAAAACTGCAATTTCCACACATGGGCATTGGGAGCTTTGCACTTTAATAGAAAATTTGTTGCTTGGGTGTTGCCAACACTTTTTCAAATGCAAGATCTTCCTAGAGTGGAGCCTGCTGTGCCCTCAATAATGCATTTGAAATAGATCCTTGTTACACACTGTAAGGTACTCTAGTCCAAATGCATGCAGCTGCTAAGCTGATGGTGGCAGTTTTATTGTTGTTTGTAATGTCTGCTCTGTTTTCCTGCTTTGAATTAAGCATCACCATCTTTCCTCTCTTAAATTCCTATCTTTTCTACCAACAGTGAGCAGGAAAGCCTTGTGTTGACCACAAGGATAGCAAATTGATTACGAATTGGCCAAAGGACTAAATACTGAACAGTAATGAACACCAGCCTGAGCTGTCTGTGAATGCTCCATATTATTTATAAAGATGTTAAACAGAACTGACTGCCTCCTGCAGCATTGCCCATGGGAGCAGCACCGTGAAGAGTGCTAGATCTGATCTGAGGGTTTCTGCTAATTATCACAAGAGAAACACAGATCCCTTTGAACGTACAGGTGAGAGCAAAGGAAAACCTCACCGGAGCTGAAAAAAGAGCAGTAACAGTTGCAGTCACATTTATCTGCTTCTCCCACCCCCTTCTCTCTGCCCAAACCCGCATCGAGTGAACACAGCTTCCTCACTCAGGCAGTGCCTGGGAGCACAGCAGGGGACAGACACTACTAGCACCGAGGTCACTGTGACCCTGGGACACATCCAGCTGGGGAGGCAGCCCTATCATGGCTTCTCCAGCTCTGCACCACCGAGACACCTCCAGGCGAGGACAGGCACAGGCAGCTGCACAGCCACCCCCACGCATTGTGTATACACCTGGCAGAAGGACTACGTTAATATTTGAAAAGAGGATGGAGTACAGCTGAGCCCCTGCCTCACTCTCTGGCTTCCCATTATGTGTTAGTCTGTGGGCATCCTTTGGCAATCCCTAGAACTTGCTTTCAGAGAGGAATCCAGCATAAGTCACTGCCGTGTCATTTACTGTAAGCCCACAATATTGTGACACTGCCTGTTAAACTATTTATTAAGAGCTCATTAATTTACTTTTTTTCTCTAGTAAGAATGGCTTAATTCTTTATGCCTGTGAACTGCAGCCTGGCACAACAACAAGGCCTGAAATTCTGTTTGATTATCTCTGTTAACAAACAAAATGAGCAGAGTTTTCTGAAAGACTTTCTCAGCTTGGAAATATTTGAAATTGGCTGCTGGCTGAATTTGGTCTGTGAATGTTTGGCATTTCTGCAAATCTTCAATACTCCCAACCTGAATTTTTACACTTTTACTAATTGTGTGTTATTATGTCCGTGGGTTCAGATAGCAGTTCATTCCAGTATTAAAACGGTTTTCTTATCCTTTTATTTGTCCTCTGACTATTATAGTCTTTGCATCCTTTTCACTTGAGAACTTCCACATAAAAGGAGGACTTTCAGCTGGATTAGCGATCAAGCATTTTTAGACTTAAGTTTTCTTACAGTATAAACTTAAGCACAAAATCCATTCTTGATGATGACACTCTCAAACTGTCATCTCTGTGCATAAGAATTCTAAATCTAGACTCCAGGTGGACAGCAGTGAGCTAGGCAGCTAAGACTGACTCTGCATGTATATCAACTAAATGTTTATGTTTTGTAATATTGCCACTATGTCTCACGGTCAAAATATTGACCCCACAGTAAGACAGCACAATCTTTGGAAAATATTTCTGTAAATTTTATCTTCAAAGTAGAGAGCACATTAAAGATTTTTCCTGGAGCAAATCAACATCTCCTTTGATTTTAGAAAAACCTCACTGATGCTTCTTAGCCCCTTTGTTCACACATCCAAGGACACACACACACAAACACTCACCCCCTTTGGTTAGAAGGACTGTATATCACAACTGGTTTAATCCGACATGAGCAGAACTATGAAACTTCTTCATGTCAGGTATAATTTCCAAAATGATTATGCATAAATATATCCTGAATTCCTTGCTGCAGAGTGCAAGTTCTTCCACAGACCTCTCAGTGGTGTAGACATGCTCTCCAAGAGTTTCCAGCCTATCACTAAACCTACTAGTTGCTAATCCATGGACTCTTCTTGACTTCTGTGTGTGTGTAGTCACTCAGGCTATTTCTCCAAGAAAGCCCTCAGTGGGGTGCACAGCAAGAAAAGAATAACTCTGACCCTCCCAGTGCAACGGAGTTCAGCAGGGAACACAGTCCAGATTTGGGTCTTGGTAGCGATGCAGGAAATGCAATAATGCTTGTCACATTATTCTGAATCATACCGAGGCAGATCAAACAGAGAGGGACTTCCTTTAAATTCCTTCTCACTTTAGTCATTTTTCAGTAGCTCTGCATTAAAAAAAAAAAAAGTGTTTAAGCCTCAGGCTAGAAATCTTAATACACAACAAACTCTATTTTAGAAAGACTTGTCTTGCTTCAGTTCACCCCGGAGAAAGCTAAATTGAAATACACTTTAGAACTTAATTCATAGCCATTTGGTCACTTAGTAAATACTTTCTTAGATATTGTAGATATTTTTTACTGGTGCAATATTTTATATTCAGCACATTCGAGAAAACCAAAAGTCACAGAAACTTGACTAAGCATTTCACCTCTCACTATCACCTTTCATCTTCTTGCCTTTATCAGGTTATGATAAACATGAGGCCACATCCTCATCACCCAGACTGCATGGATCTTGTTGACACCAACAGGCAGAGCACAACAGGTCTGCTGAAGTCACTGAGATCCCCGCTGGATGTCAATAGCAGCAGGGCCAGCTCCTACCATTTAATTTGCATTGCCTCAGGACAAGAGCCTCCCAAACATCCACAGGGGAAGCAAATGAGATCCCACCACCATGGAGAACCACAGTTTTTTATGACAAATTTTCTCTCCTGTTTGTTGCTTTCAATAATTCCTGTTGGTCCAAGAAATTTAAAGACACTATTAAAATTCAAGACAGCATGTAACTGGTGGTGATACCCATGCACTGAATTGAGAAGCTGTATGATAAAATTACCAAACCTTTGACCACATCTCCACTTCCTGCGCACTAACCCACCTCTCCTAGTATTGTCTTGATATTCCAGATCTTGGATCAATTTTGCACAGCTATAGCGTCATAAGACATTAAATAATAATTTTTAAAAATTTTGAAAAACAGCCTGCAAAGACATATTTTAATTTTTTTTCCTGGGTGAAGTAGACACTTATCCAAAATTATGCAGCCCTGATGTCTGGGATGGACAGTATGCTGGAGATACTTTAGCCTCTGAGATTTTTACAGACCGTGAAGGAAAGAGAAGGTTATGCTTAGTAAAAGAAATGAAAAACTATTCTTATCAGAGCTCCCTATTAGGCAGCGAATCAACCACAAAGTAGTGTGTAAAATATTTGTGTGTGTATCTAAATATATACAAACATATAAATACACATACACACATACAGTGACCCCTGCTCAGGAATGTCCTGCTGTTTTGCAGTACACTGGGCACACTTCTGGGATATCTGCCACTTTGTCATATCAGGACACACTTTGTTTAAATACTTTCCCAAGGGAAAGCCTTGACCCGTGGCTGCAGGCTGGAAGCTGAGGAGCTTCTCTGCACCAGTATCTGCCAGGGCATTGGTGGCAGAGGGCTGAACGCCCGGGCATTGTGCCACAAACAAATGCACCGCTTCACACAGACTGTGCAAAGCAGCACAATTTCAGCCCCTGGGATCCTGTGAGCAGCTCCTACACATGCAATGGCTGCTCCTGAGGGCTATCTGTGAAGCACATTGTCGTAGATCCATAGTGCTCATATGTGTCCCCTGCTCACCCAGCTTGTTCTTAGGCTCTTTATTTTGGTTATTTGAAGAGGGTGTGTGCTGTTTCTCTCAGACAGTCAGCTATGGGACTTTGCAGTGCACATGCTCTCAGTCTGGTGCAGAGTAACCCCATCAAAGGGGAGGGACCCTGCCATCATTCCTGCATAAGCAAGGAATGGTTATTATTAGGGAAAAAAAAAAAACCTATTTGCAGCATTAATAAATGTATGCCCATGATGCTACTCTTACAGCCTGGATTTTAGAAATGTGTTTGTTATTTGGAGTAACTGAATGAAGATTCGTTGGAAACCTGTTTCAAACTATGAGACACTTGCAAACACTCCCCTCCACCTCCTGCTTGCAGTGCTTCTCCTTTATAACTGCTCTGTTCTTCACGTTGTGCTATCCATCACCACAGTCATACAACATCGTTTTCATCTCTGTGTGGATGGGTACTGGACCACAAAGGGCTTTGAAGATAGTTGTGTGAACATTCTCAGAGGGATTCTGCATGCAAAAAATATTTTTTTCCGCAAGGCATACTTTGCTATCCCTTCAGAGGAAAGTCATAAAGAAAAAAATTTCCTCCAGGAACACATGCGAGGCATAAATAAAAGGGGTCAGAAATACCACTAGACTGTATTTTATCTTCCACATTTGAATTAGGTAATTCTTTTCAGTGTTACCTTAGTTTCAGTGTTTGTATCATCATGAAAACTTTTCCCAGATTTTGGACAATCCTTTTTTTCGGACACCTCTTCATTGAAACCCATACGAAATCCAGCTTCCCAGCATACCATCTTCTGTTCTCCAAAGTGTCTATCTTAGGCTGCCTGCCCAAACTCTGATTCTTCTCTGCAATAGCATTTCTGTGAAGATAAGAATCCTGTGACTCCATGGGTTTTTCCAGAGAAACTCTTCCACAAAGCTACCGGAAATTTCATAAAAGGAACTTTTTCACATTTTCCTTTGTTCTGCAGTGCTTTTAAATCTTTAAATAGACAGCATTTTGTCTGTCCCCTGTCTATCCTCCTCTTAAACTAACAAATTAAAGCATAAGTTCTCTTTAATGATTCACCCTCTGCAGAGGTTGAATTTTGTGTTCTGTGCATGAAGAGCGTATTCTATTATGCCTGTTAATTCTCTTTCTGCACTCATTTTCTGGGAACCTACGTTCAATCAGTCTTTTTCCAGGGGGACATGCACTGGTGACTAATTTTACCTGACTTCCTACTGTAGTGTGTATCTGCTGTTTCATTTCCTTCTTGCTAATGCCTGCAAATATGGCTCTCTTTATCTGCAGCTCTTTGGGAATGCTTGTGAAATTCAGCTTCTGAAAAGGATTTGTGGCATAATATCTCAGCTGGAGATATTGTGAGATAATACATTTTCTATAGCAACACAGAAGAAATTAGCCCATATATCCTGTGGGATATTGTGAAAGCAGTTGAAAGGGACAAACTAATTACACTATCTCCTCAGCAGAAAACAGACAGATTAGGAGAGCTTCATCAGTTTAAAATTGTCTAGAAAGCTTACACATGATTTTATCCGCCTTGTATATACAATGTCGTCTGTTAAAATAATAAACCTAAAATCAGCATGTTTAGAATCTATAAATCAGGAAAAGACGTGGATGGGGTTTTAAAAAGGCACATAAATAATTTGGCCTGTTTGTTTGTGTTTGGAAATCACTTACAGTCTTCTTGGAAATTTCCAACCTAAATTATAAGCACTTCTACCCAGGCTGTAGTATTCAGTAGAATCTTTATTTGTGGTTATACCGAGTATGTTCTGTTCTGATGTATTCCCAATCACTAGATGTTAGCAAGTGCTTGACAGAATTATTTAAAATGCAAGTACTGGAAGCATATTGTGCAGTAACTGTTGGCACATGTTGGATTTTAGATTTATTTTCATTCTATATATCTGCTTTTTCTCTCTCTCTCTCACATATATTTATATGTGTTTACATAGATGGATAGATACGGATGTTAGGAACATACTAAACTTACGCACATATAAATTTCGAGTGTCTCTCTATTGCATCCCCAGGAGCTCTACTTATTAGAGAAGATTTTAATTTGGTTAAGCGAGTCACTGCATG
Source organism: Gymnorhina tibicen (assembly GCA_013399875.1). NCBI lineage: Eukaryota > Metazoa > Chordata > Aves > Passeriformes > Artamidae > Gymnorhina > Gymnorhina tibicen. The sequence goes on from VXAZ01009369.1 coordinate 963,592, forward strand.
ATCTTGTAAACTCACTGGTTTCTTCTTGGTTAAACACATGCAAAGCATTTTTTAATAAAAACATCTAATCAGAAGGAATAGACATGTTTTCGTTACTGTCTACATGCCTGGTTTCACCTTAAAAATACTGCTATAAACCAGCAGAACCCCAGCATTACTATGTAAGAAGGCCAAAATATCAGCGGCAAAATCTGAGATGCTCCAAGCTATTTTATGAGCTTAGTGTCCCAGATTTCTTCTGGGATCACAGAGTAATTTGGCTTGTGAGAGACACAGAGAGGTCCATTAGCCTCAAGTTAGATCCAACTCAGACCAGCTCACACAGAGTCTTTGGGCCACAGGTAGACAAGAAGGCCTTACCCAGTCAAGATCCATTCAGGATGGTTTCAAAGTTTTCATTATTAAAACACAGGAGTACTTTGGTATCATCTTTTTTAGCACAAATAAACACTGTTAGGCATTGAAACTGAGCTACAGGTTAAAGAAAAAACTTTTCTGAGATCACACAAGAAGCCTCAAGATGATATAGTAAAGATGAACCAAATCCTAGTAATTTAGATGTGTTATTTCAATTTAAATAGATAAAACTTAAAGAGATAAAACTCAAAGAGATAAAACTCCTTAAAGACAGACCATGCTTATGTTTAATCACTCAGTAGTGAATCAGAAGGCTTGATGTCTGCACTTCTCATTTTCAGGCTGTGGCATTATTGTCCCCTTCAGCTCTTCAGGCTAGCACTCTCTTGTACCAGCAATTTTTCCTCTTACCTGTCCTGGAAGAATCAATGTCTTTTTCTCTTCTGTGTTAATAGTCTCTTCCAACAGTTTATTCCTATGGACATGAACTTCAGGTATCTGAAAAAAAGTCTTCTTCAAAGGGAAGAAGAAAAGCAATGAGACAAAAGTTATCACCATAAGCCACAGTGGCCTTGGCATACCAGCACATACTGGTGTGTTGTGGCAGTGGGAGGTCTGGTGAGATAGAGGGGCAGATCTACCCAGGTGAAAGGTACTCACATTTGCTGGAAAAATTCAGAAACAGTGGAAGGTGTTAGTGTCACAATTTGTGTTAGGCAAAGATCAGTCCAGCAAGAGGAATGAGAGGTAAAGAAGGAAGACATTATGCAGGGTATTAAACGTGAAGTCAAGCACTACAGAAACAGGAACGGAGACATGATGAGATCAGGGAAACAAAGTGGTAAAATTAGCTTCCTTGATATTGCTTCAAGTGTGCTACAAAATATGATGTTTTTCTTTATATTAATATTTGCTTTATTCTGTCCACTTTTTTTCCATTCTCCCAAGAGGTTTTGCCTTAAAATTATACATCTTTAAAAGCTGTATTGATACAATTACCAAAAATTGGAGAAAATCAACCCATTTATTTATCCAATATATGGTTCTTATAAATATTTCTTCCCCAGAATAGCAAAAATTTATTGCTCCTTTTCAATATCTCTTACAGGCTTAATCTGCCCAAAAGTAGCAATAGCAGTTTCCACTTCTTCCTTTTGTTCCAGGAAAAGTCTGGACCTTCAAAACAGGCAGTTATTTCCTGATAACAGGAGCTTTGTCAACAGTCCAGGCCAGCTGGGACTAATTGAAACAGTTTTAGGGAGGCAATTATCAACAGATGATGCTATATTTAAGGCCAGAGGCAGAATAGCCTGCAGTTGGCTTGTGGACTTCAGATCTTCTTAAAGTATACTTAGAAGCTCGGGTAGCCTCTGTAACAGCTTGAACTTTTGTGTTGTGTTTCAGTTGTCTTGTTCACGAGATACAGTGAAAAAGAGCACAAGGCCAAGTTCACAGTGGCCTCTTCTACACTGTCCTGCAACAGCATCCCTGGCAAGATTGTTAATGTCAAATTCTAACAGGCACTCTAAGCTTGCCCAAGTTGCAGCACCTGAGGCAAAACCTGAGCTTCAGAGAGCCCCTCAATGTCACCATCACTCACCAGCCGAGCCAGCCACTTTGATAGAATTATCACAGAATCATGGAATGGTTTGGGTTGGAAGGGACTTAAATGTCACCTAGATCCAGCACCCTTGTCATGGGCAGGGAGAGAGGGTGTCCACAGCACCAGATTGCTCAAAGTCCCATCCAACTGTTCTTAAACACTTACAGGCTGAGACATCCCCAGATTCTCTGTGCAACTTCTTTCAGTGCCTCACCACCCTCAGAGTAAAGAATTCCTTCTTACATTCCCCTTTGGGAAGCATTTCTGATCCGCTCATAAATAGCTCCCAAATCCATTTTTTTTCATCTGTGCCAACACTGCTTGGGACATTTTTCTGCCAAAGATGAAACTATATTTGTGTAGCCCATTTGCATGAAGAGCTAGTGCAGGAATAGCAGTAGGCATGAGTGTACACACAACTTTCAACACAACCGCTGGCAGGCTCCACCTCAGGCTGCAGCCCATTCTCCCAGCAAAGTATCCTCTTAGATAGGAAGTTTGCAGCTCACAAAATGATAATCCCACAGTGTGACCTTTCCACAAAGGTGAGTTACGCAGGAATGATTTTTCAACTTGCTAAAATCTCCCAGAAAAAGAGGCAACAGGAACTGGGAAAATATGAGAAGTCCTGTGCCAGAAGGAACTGAAATTCTCCCTGTTCACTGGAAGTATGGATTATTTTGAAAATATTGAGGAAAAGAAGATTTGTGTCAGACAAAAGGCAGCTGTGAAATGTTATGTGTTATGAAGTGACAGTCTTTGCTCAGGTGTCCTCACAGCTCACTCTCAGCTGAGTAGCTGAATGCTGCATCTATTTCCAACTCAGTGCACTGGCACAGCCCATCTTTCCCTGTGACCCAGCTCCTGCATATCTGAGGGGAAGATGTTCACTGGGGAGGTGGATAGTGTTTGTATGCAGTCCTCTTGGACTGGAGAGGGGCTGTGCCACGATGCCTGGAACACACTAAAGCTTGGCATGGCAGCAAGGGAGTATGGTGCAAGAATCAAAGGTCTGAGGCCTGCTCAGTAGGTCTGAGACTTGGCAGACTAGGGCAAGCAGGGGTGAACTTTTGGCAGAAGGGTGGACAGTCCTCACTGTCCTACAAATCAGTCAATACCAGGAGGGCGAGGATCCTTCTCACAACATCTCTGCTACCTATAAGGGATCTAACCCAGAGGTACTGGTTAGTATCTTTCCAGAACAGTGGGAAATGATCTCACTTCATCGATTGAGTCTCCAAATATTCCAGATCCTTGATAACTAACTAATGAGTTTAAAACTGCAGAAAAAGGCCTAGTTCCGTTACATTTAAGCAGCTCCTTCAGAGAAAACATTCCCTTTGGCACACATAGGCACCAGCTGCTCTGACAACAAGCAGCCATGGGAGAATCTGGTTTTAAGGATACCAGTTTGTTAGATTAATTTCTCCCTTTGCGGCACTCAACATGCCTCAAAACACTGCTTGAAGAAATTTTATTTTGTCCAAGTGTCTGCTTTGGAGTTTTCACTTTTCTTCCTTGGTGCTCCTTGCATAACTGCTGCTGTCCAATTAACTCACAGCATCCTCCAGTCCCAGCACTGTCTGTCCCACATCACCCTGTTGCAAGGAGTTTTCAGATCTGGAAGAGGCAGAAAGCTCATTTCTACTTCTGGCCTTTACCCTAACTACTTGAATGCATCCATCCCTTCTGACCTCTCTGTACTGTAAGCCTTTGCTCTCCTGGGGCTGTCCTGGCACAGAGAGCTTGTGTATCACTGCCCTGAAACAAGACTCCTTTGGCAGTGCCTGCAATGCTACTTTTCCCTGGGTACCACTTTAAAACACAGCTGTGTGATGAGAGGTGAGAGAAAAAGGAGAAGTATATGCAGCACTCTGTCTAATGTAGGCATCAATAATACAGGGAGTTCCCAAACTGCAGAGAAAAAGCCAATTTTTACCAAGAAAGCTGTGAGTGTCCAGCTTTTGGCAGTGGTTTTGTGGAGTTTTTGCTGGAACCTACTGCACTTTCTCCCTATATATCCTATGAAAGATGGTCACAAGTAAGAATATCACCCTCTCTGAACAAGGATCACACCAAGCTTAAAGAAGAGATTGTTAATCATTTCTCTTGAAACAATGGGCATATTACAAAATTACTTACTAAGGGGAAGCATTATGACAGTCAGGCAGTGCTCAAAATTGTTATGTTCTGTTACTCTCTTCATTAATAAAAAAGTGACATAAAAATATGGGCACATTTATGTGATCATCTTTCTCTGTCAACTACTTTTAATTATTCTTTGAAAAAAAAAAAAAGATAAATAAAAAGAGAAAATCATTTCCTAGGACATATTTTGTTGTATTTTTAGATTGCTATTTAAACTGAGCAACAGATGAGTGTCTTTAGACAATGCATAATTATTCAAAGTTAACCATCCTGAAATCCATTACAGTGCTAGAAACAAAGTACTTGCAAAAACATTGGGAAGAAAATATCAGGGATACTGGTTTGAATTTCTACATTATAGTGTCCTAAAGTGCAGACTCTGCCTGGAAATCTCAGAATTTAGAAGGAGAGAGGTCTTTTCCTCTGCATTACCACTGATATTTTTCTTGACCCAATACCAAACTTCAACATCTTCCTTTTCTCACCAAAAAGTGTAGGAATGGCACATGTCTGAACAGAGATGTTGTATAGGATTTAGCCATGACATGGCACTGTTCCTTAGCATAAGCAAAATAAAAATTGCTTGCTCTGTTTGGATAAATTCCAAAGCCATTCAAGTCACTAACTCTCTTAAGCCAATTATCTTTTGAAGTTCAATTAGCTATATTCTGACCTTTCCACAAATGTAATTTGGTTAGGGAAAAAAATGTACAGCACCTTGATTGAATGAATGATGAAAAACTTCCCAGTGTTCTGTGGCAACAATGTTATAAAACTAAAATAAGTACCTAGAGGACTACTTCTCTACAACTTTGCAGAGAGGAAATGTAAAAAACCAAATATCTATATCTATACAGCATAAAATACTGTATTTATGCTCACGCCACCCAGTCTAGTAGCCCAAAGACCAATTTCCATGCTGTATTCATGGTTTCCACGGTGGAATCCCTCAGTAATAATCAGCTCTTAGGGCACTGTTCTTGAGATTATCAATGGGAAAATTTAGAAGTGTATTCACTTTCTTATAAGCCTTCTCCTCCCTTTCTGTGTCTGTTGTAATGGGAAATTGCCTCCATGTAGATGAAAACCTGGTCTACCAGATCTAATGCTCTTGTATTAACCCCATCATGTATGATTAGAAGCTCTGAAAATCCATGGAGATTCCAAGGTCAAAGCCGCAGAAGTTACCAAGTTCCATATAAATCAGTAGAAAAAATACTGTATCAAGGAATTTGTTCTAAATTGCTAGCTCAAGCTTTCTCTTTTCATCTTCTGTTTTGTTGTCCTATCAGCATTCATTCCTTACAGGATTGCTCTGATTAAATTTTACACAAGTTTGGAGTTGTGCCATGTGTTTCATCGGATTTAGCTATCAAACCAATGCAGTTATCCATGTCTGCTCCCACTCACACCTGCATTACTGTCTTGGTTTGAAAGACAGGTGTCTGCTAAGGAAGGCAGGAGCCCCCCTTAGAATGGAAAATGCAACACCCTTCCCTCCAAATTATTATAAATTTGAAATTAAGGGGCTTTCAGGCAAAGGTATGATGAATAGGAATAACAGTTTTTTACTAATATATATATATATATTTATATAAAACCAATAACACAGAAACACTGGTTTAACCTGACAGAGTCAGGGGTACAGCCTGGCACCCTGCCAGGCAGGATGTTGGTAGCAGTCCGATTCGGTGGTAGCTGCAGCTCTCTTTGAAGTGGTTCTGTTGAAGCCGTGATCTTGTAGAAAAGGTCTGGTCCTCCTCAGAAAGTCCAGCAGTGGTTGTGTGGCTCTTGTCCTCTGGGATCCCAGCAGATAAGGCTGCCTGTGCTGTTCCAGACCCCAGATTTTATCCAGGTGGGAATGCTTGGCTCCTTCCCCCTGGGCAGAGCATCTCACAATGGGCTGGTGAGTCATGGGGCAAGGCACTGATGGGCCCATTAGAGGAGATAGTCTGGAGGGAGGAGGCAAGGAACATTGCTACACCTGGTTTCAGCAGCTCATGAAGATGGTATAGAATACACTGTAACCCAGGACAATTACTCTCTTCTAAAAAGCTTAAAATAGTGCCATACTCATTACCAAAAAACTTCCTGGGAGTTGTTACCACACACTGTTGGCTAGCTATCTAGGAACTTAAAAGTATATACATTACAGCATTTTTCTACTTTTCTTGGGTTAATGTAGTGTAATGTGAAAAATTAAAACCAGGAAAACAGTTGTTGTTGTTTAATGTTTTGGAAAAAAATGAAAATACTGTGGAAGAACACCTCAGCAAGCTGAATGCAATTTGGCATGTTCCCATATGATTATTCTAATCACCTGATTTTTTTTCCTTTCATATTTTTTCTCATCCTCATAAATATTCCCTCCCTCCTGTTCCATATTCTGAAGAGTAAAAGTATCTTGAGCCGAAAAGCCAAACTTGTCACATGAAAGCTGGTACCAAGCAGTCAATTGAAAAGGACTTAATTTTGTTAAACTTCCTACCGATTAATAACTCTATGACTCAGCTGGGTTTTGATACCTGAAGTCATTTCTCTATCTGGCAAACCAGTTTTCAGCTTTCCTTCTTTAAAACCAGGGCCTCCCAGCATCATTCTTGCTGAGAAATACTTTCTTATGTCAATACACAAAACCCATTGCACACAACCAAAGAAAAAAAAGTAAAAAAGGGTTCATGCCAATGCCTGAAATACAAAAAGCAATTATCTATCTTTCCAGCGAATTTTTTGTTAACACCTGCTTAGCCATTCTGCTATATTTTTTGCATTCTTGTTTTTTACCTATGCAACCAGCTGCAATGCAAAGAAATCTATAATAAATATAAATACATATACAAAGAGTGATAAACAAATCTTCAGTGATTTTGCAACCATGTCAACACAAAAATTCAAATAACAGAGCTCTAAGAGGTGTTTATGTCTTATTTACGAGGGCACAAGAATATCACCAGTTCAAGAACACTATAGATTTCGCAGTTTCATCAGTGCATTTATGAAATTGTTTGCATTTATAGTTCGCATTTATAAGATATAAATATGTCATTTCTTTTCTTCTCCAACATTATCTGTCAAACCAAAGAAGTGTTTTCACTATTGATAAAAGAATCTCCAGCTAAACAAATCTAATAGGTATTTGTGTGGAGAGCTATCACAGAAATTTTATTTACTAACACATGTTCCATCATGATAGGATATGTGACAAAATACCTGTGTCATGTCACCAGAAAGTTTAGAGATTAGGTATTAGCAAGAATTCCAATAGAGTTGCACCAGAAATATAATTGTCCTTGTACATCTAAAGAAATAATCATCAGAGTGGGGTTTTTGAATGGAAATGCCTTTTGCCTTTCCTTGATGACATTACAACTGGCTTGTTTCACTGCTGAACAGTACGTTCATCTATAATATAAATGTAATCTTCCCTATTACTACCTGAGTATTACAGCTTTGCTCATTTCTGTATGCAGCAGCATTCATTATCTTGTTCTTTTATGCATTATCCAATTTCCCAATAGATCCTAATAGCTATAAAATTTGTCCTCACAACTTGGTCTTGAAATAATTAAAATGTATAAAACTTTTAGATATACAGTTTCATTTTATAGCTAAATCAGGTCCATTCCGGAGTTTTTTTATGCCCACAGTTAACATATATATTTAAAGCTCTATTTTCTTTTTTCTTGGTGTGGTGTATCTCAGATTTTGCACTGTTATGAGTAACAAATGTACCTTGCCTTTTCAAACTAGAGTCAAACTGGAATGCTTGACCTAGAAAACATGCTTATCTTTGGGGTTCACTTGAGTTTTGTGTAGAGAAAAGAAGTAAATGTCGTCCAAACCAGGATAGGCTGTGAGAAAAGCATTCAGTTCTAATACACTGTGATAGGCTTTTTCGCAACTGTTTAAAAGAGACGGGACACCCTTTCCATTACCCCCATGCAGGACTGAGAGGTCCACAACTCTCATCTGAAAAGAGCAAAATAATGCCCCTTTCCAATGCTGCACCTTTGTTTATTTGTCTGAAAGATGAGGAGGGAGCAAAGTACGGCAGCCACAGTTGCGTGGCTATTCCAGGGCATGAAAGCAGGGTTGGCTTTTGTTGCTGCAGGGGCAACAGTTGCTTCCAAATGTTTGGTTACCTTGATGTGGCCTCTTGGAGACACACTTTCTTCCTCATGATCATTCCTGGGTCAATGCCACCATTGTCCTTGTGCCAGGCCAGCAAGGAAAACAGGATTAAGGTTTTCCAGAGAAGGAAATCAAAACATTTACAAACATCCTTTGTTGGGTGACTATAAAAACAACTGGATGAAAGGGAAACTAAATTTTAGGCAAATCAATTATTCAGGGAGATCTTAAGTTTTCATCAGGAAAATTTCAGTGATAGACTTGAGAGGACAAGGTTAGGTATGCCTTGTGCTTCCAGACGAGAAAGCGATCTGTCTGCATCCATAGGGCCACCAGTGATGAATGCAAAGGAGGCCCACTTCAGGGAACATGAAACCTCTTCCTACAGTTTGCGCATTTTAAAAATGATGCTGCAAGAATCATGGTCCGGTGCATGTTTGTGCAGAGCTGCAGGGCATCTCTGTCAGATGATGAACTGATGAACTCAAAACCAGCGGCTCTTTACTAGGGCTCTTCAGCTTGGCTCCTGTTCCACCCTTGCCTGGTGGCAACTTTGGGAAAGGCACGACCCTCCAAGGGTGGGTATGTGCCTTTCCAGCACCAGAGTGAACATCAGAGAACTTCAGTCAGGCAAAATGGCAGCTTGAAAATATACCAACCCACAGGCTCAGACAAAACCAAACCTTGTTTACTGCATAATTACCTTTCATTTTCCTGCTCCTCAGAACTGTCTTGTGTGTTATCAGCCCTAAGAATTCCACACTAGCCATGCTCAGGCTTGTTTGAATAATAGCTTCTATTCTACTCAAATTCTGCATACACTGATAAAGCTAAGAAACTCAGTTAAGGCATACAGGAGGCAGGGAGAGAAGGAGAAATAAGAAAGCAGCAGAATTCATCCAGACTTAGAAAATCTTGGCTGTCTCAGTTTTAGTGACTTGTAACAGAGAGAACACTAAAGAGATTATTTTAAAAATTATATTTGCAAGGCCACTTTATTTTTCAGGGAGTCTGAGACCTGACATCTGAACAATAGCAATGAACCAGTGCCCCCAAGCACACACTGGTGTTTTAAATTGCATCTATATGTCTGATTATTTACTTCAGATTTCTCAATCTGCGGTGGCAGGAAATGGAATAGGTGTGGGATATAAGTGTGTGGCGAAGGCCCAGATTAGAAATACGGATGGTGACAGGCAGAAAGCTTAAAGCACAGCGGAATACATTTTTTTCTGAAACCACCATGTAACTACTTATTTCTGCTGACACTGAGAATTTTCTGTAATAGCAGTAATGAAGATATCAAGTACATGAGGAAAAAAGTGGTCAGCTTTGAGTTTACAGTAAATGACCAATATCTTTTGCCAAGGAAAATAATTTCTCGTTTTTAAAAATGCAGCCTTTAGCACATCCCTAGTTTTTCCTCCATTTCATTATAATGTGTATGCTTACTCCTGCCATTGTCCAGTCCTCTTTAATATAGTGTCAGACCCTACCCCAAATATTGATGTTTCTGCCATCTCACATTTCTTATAAGACACCAAAATGATATTGCTGTCAAGGGGAAATACAGCTTAGTGTCTGGCAAGTAGCTGCTGGAGGAATATACAATGCATATACATGTATATATTCCCACTTACAGAGCTTCATCCAAAACTTCTAAAGAGGGGAGGAAGAGGAGGACATTGGTGTTGTCTGTGTTCCTGTGAGTGCTCTGTGTGTCTGCCTGTGTCAATTTGTGTGTGTATGTGTGTGTTACACACCTGCACCAGAGTGCTTGTGCCTATTGGGTCAGTCTTGCTACTGCTGGACCTTGGGCATGGAGCTGCAGCAGACTCACCTCTGCCAGGGGACTGTCAGATTCAGCCCTGCTTGCCTCAATTAACTCTTTTTATGTTTACGAATTGAAAATAATTGAATGAAAACTTTCACATATTACTGAATTAACTGAGTAACCTTATCAACAATGTAAATATTTTTATAGAAAGATCTTTGCACTTGTGTTTACTGAAGTACCATCAAAATCAATATTATTTATTCCACATAATTCAGCAGCACAAATTTTACCCAGTCACTTTATATTTTTAAATATAATCATGGAGAAGAGGTATACAAAACAATGAACCGAAGCCAGTGATCCAAATAGGTAAGAGGCAGAATTTGAGCTTAAAAGAAGAATTGAGTGTGGCTCAGACTCTGCACAGTGTTATGGATTTTATATAATTAACATAAAAAGCTTTCTGACACTATGAGAGTCATTGGCGAAAAATTAGTTCCTTACAACAGGTCAGCCAAAAAAAGAAATATTAAATAATCTGCTGTGGCTCATTAGAGTAAATATACGAAATAATAGTGTGTCCTCTAGAGCACTTTGTGTGGCATTACGATAATGCCTTAAAACACTCCCTTGTGGTATTTTGATATTTTATCTTTTGAGAAAAAAAATGACATTTATAATTGCTCTCTGTTTCTCCACATTATGACCATTAATTTGTTTCACTCCAGTTTCTTCCAGTCCTCACCAGATGTCTGGGAGATAATACAGGTCACATCCTCAGCTCGTGGAAACTGATACCCCTCCACTGTTGTCTGTGATAACACCTCACAAGCATGACTGGAGTCTCTGGGCACTCTCAGCTCTACTTTGGACCCAGCTGAACTTGCTTCTTCTTGAAAGACTTCTTCATACTTGCTGTGGTCCCCTGCTTTGCAGTCAGATGGTCTAGAGTAGAAGAGGGACTGATATAGTTTTACCTTGGTCCCGTTACAAATCTTTCCATACTCTTTACTCACACGCTTACAGTTCAAACACCCACTGACAGGTGACAGCCTCCCCTCTGTCACTTTTAGCTATACCCTTTCTACCTTCAAGTGCCTCTGTTTTTCCTTAGTGTGACTTCCACTGTTTCCAGCAGCTGCTTGACTAAGGCGTTTTTGTCCAATGTAGTTGTTTGGACACAAACAGTGTTTCTCTTCCTTTCAAGACAAACATCAGGTGAGCTGCTTCTCTGGGGATGAAATCCTCTAAGAGCTTTAATGCTCTCCCTCAACACCTACTATGCACACACTGCTTGTGAGGGCACAGGTGCCAAGAAATGCCCTCCATCTTCACTCACGTGTCTCTTCCCAAGTGCTTCCAGTGGCTTCTCATGTACCACTCTCCTCACTGCTTCCTGCAGGCTCCAGCACTGACCTCCGTGTGCCTTCCTCCCCCAAGTCTCCCTCTGCAGTGTTCTGCATTCTCTGTCATACCTGTGGGGCTAGGAAACTGTCTGCCTTTCTTCAGTGTTCTGAAAGGCATCCCTCTGCTCAGAAGATATTCCAGGGCTCTGAGTGCTATTTCCAACGGTTATGTCCCTCAGAATTTAGGAGCACTCTTATCTTTTTTTGGAGACTTTGTTGCTGTTTCTCCCCATAACAGCGATATTGCAGCTCTCCTTCTGACAGCAAAATTAAAGCCTTCCTAGGATTTCATTTATTTCACACTTTGCCTAATAATGAATTGTAAGCACACGCATCCTCTGCAGACACTGCTGTGTTTCTCAGATTGCGATATTGCAGGTTCATAGTTTGCCTGCTCTTCCAGAGTTAATTGAAAGCTGTCATGTCCTTTAGTGCTAGCCATTTTCAGGAATAAGAACACTGAATTTTTTCCACTCCACTGGCAGCCGCAGCTCACAGATACAATATGAAGCTCTGATTAAAACACATTTCTGCAGTTTAAGCTCTGCTGATTGTTTTAGTTGTTCTATCTTTTCGCTAAGGCTATTTCCATAGTTTATTTTATGTCTAGTACCAGGTGTAATTCAGTAACCATTAGGAAAGGAGGGCTGACAGCGTTCTGCCTCATTAGGTGCCTGGAGCAGTGGCAGTCCCTGGCAGGCTTGCCCATGCCAGCTGCAGGAGCCCAGGAAGCCCCACACTGCTCCCTCCACTGTGCCAGCACAGCAGGTCATACAGCCCCCCAGCTACCTGAATTGGGGAACAGACCTAGTTGAGAAGCAACCTTTCCAGGGAAAACAGTTAATTTCCAGCTGAATTAGTACCCTGAACTTGTTCGGTTGGTTTTTTTTGGTTTGTCGTTTTTTTTCCCATAGTCCTCAAACATTTGTGTTAGCAAAGTGGCAGTACAGCATAGGAACGAGCAACCATGGAAGGGACCTGCTTGAAAAAAGGGTTTCCTCCAAAAAAATCCCAGTAGGACTGCAGCCTGAGGGCTGAATTCTGCCTGGCCTGAACCACAATAAAGCGCTGGAGACAGCTGCCATTGTACTGCCTTCTGCCACGGCCACAGGAAAGAGGGGTTGGTGGGGTGCTTTAATGGAGCATCACTTAAGTATTGCTTGGCTTGAATCTGAGGAGGGGAGCAGGGTTGGGGGCATCCACTGGAGCACACAGGCCAAGTTTTTTGGCTGCAGTTAAGCTTGCTAGCAGGTCCTTAGGACCACACAATTTAAAGGTCTTTTTTCCAGCATGTGACATATAGCTCTTACCTAGTATCTTGGAAACCTTAGGGAAATTGTTTGGGTAAATTTACCTATTTCATGGGACTTCTATATGGAACAGCATGACCAGGGTTTGTATTCATTGTGAAAGGCCAGGTGCAGTATTTTACAAATAGGTATTCAAACACAAAGCTATTTCATGTTTTTATCTGTGACTATGGTGTATTTTAACTTTCAGAAACTTTAGCTGAGAAAGGTACAGTTGCTGAAAAAGAAATTAATCACTCTGGCTGAACTTTAACACCCACTCAACATCTAATTAGTTGAATTAGAACCACTTTGCAAGAGAGTCAATCAATTCTCTAGCTTTAGCTGCCCCAATGGTTCTGAAATTTGATGATGTTATCATTACTTCAGAGGAGACACTCAGTTAGCATTTTAATAAGTGCGTTCTTCTCTGGCACTTTAGCTCCGTACCAGGAACTATCATAAGTTAAAATATTATCTGCAAAATGCAGACTCTCCTGGGCCAGAACTGTGTCCACATCTGAAAACCTTCCTGGTAGAAAATTCTTATTACTTTCACATGGATCAAGAGAATTATCATCAACCAAGTATCATGATGTGAAGACTGAGAAGGTAATTAAGGGGACAGACTCTGAACTGCAGTAACACCTTTGCAGGAGAAGTTCAAAATGAATTATTAAAATTCTCTATTCACATATGAATACATGGTGAGATGAAAGTGCCTCCAGAAGTTTTAAACTAGCCTTTAAATACAAACCAGATGAATACTATGCTACCAGCCTCCTCCAAATTAAGCAAATACATTTGATGTTTCACAGGAGCACTGTCAAGTGAAAACTGAAGATTTTGGTTGAAATTTAAAGCGCACCAGATAAAAGGATATATGTACATACAGAAAGTCTAGGTCGGCCCAAATTCTTGACTATTCACACTATTCCTTTAGGAAGACAAAAAGGGGCTCTTGTAGCTCTGAAATTGCTTGGTCTGACTTCTAGTCTTTTTGTTTTGCTGAAAAAGTTATGTGGGCTACTGGGTCCTTCCTTCTGCTTTAGGAAATTAGGAAATTTTTCAGGAGGTAACATCCTGCAAGTATCTGTATGATTTTGTGTTTGAGGAATAGCTCACAATGCAGGCCAGTTCTAGTAGGAACCCAGCAAAGGGTAATGTTTCTATCACCTCTGAGGCTCTGGATTTGCAGCTTGGCTTTACAAGGAAGGAAAGATGTGAGTCTCCTAAGGCATCTTGTGGGAAAGCAGTAGGGTGAGTGGTGGGAATGGCAACTCCCAGAAGCTGTCTGTCCAGTCTCTCTCAGGTAGATCAGTGACCTTCCAGCATGAGTTAGCTCTGTGTTATTCTCTTTCAAAAAATTACCCTATTTTTTGTGCTTTCTTGACTGAATATTCCTGCATAGATGTCATAGATCAAAAGCTCTGGAAAGCTTCTCCACAGTATTTTCAAATCCTTCTAGCACACAGCCACTATGGAGAAATCCACTTTTAAAATGGAAAGTTTCAGAAAAACAGAACGAAGGAAAACAAAGATTTAGAATAAATTTTTTACATGTGCCATGAGCCAGCTGTGGTGTCAGCTTTCACTCCTGTTGTAGAAACACTAGCTGCTGTGCCAGCCCAACTTCATTTGTTGGAGTGCTGCAGTGCTCCGCCTTTGTGCTTAGTTTTGATTTTTTTCTTATGTGATAGATTTGCATAAATGTTCCCACCACATTTGTTTTGAACATATCCTCTCTCTGGAACTTCATTTTCCAGATAGATCTCACTAATGTACCAAGCTCTTGGAAAACAAAACAAGCCAGCATTTCTGAAAGAGGTAAATTATCAGAGATCACCATCTCTTTCACCTCTACAACATTCCCTATATGCTTTAACAGTTGTTTTAAACATTTAGGTAGATGTTACAAGAGAAAGGTGAGGATAAATGAGGAAAATGGAAATGTGCTGAGCCACCTCTGAAACATCACAGTGGCAGGGAGCAACAACTTAGACCTCAGCTATTGCCTGCAAAGGGACAAATCGGGGCTCATGTTGATGCACAGGCACCAGTTTCAGCAGAATTACTGCAGAATTTATTCTCTGGGTTACAAAACCAGGAACCTCAAGAGAATGAAATATAGTGGAAAATGAGCTAAAAGATTTTCATGGAAATTTGCTAGGAGATTTGAGTGAGACGAAAAAGAAAAATTAGGTCATGCAGCCAGCAGAGAAACTATGTGGAGAACAAAGGGGCCAAAGAAGGACAGAGGCTGTAGCTTTTATCGCTCTTTAGAAAGTAATGGCATTCTGGTATTCTCAGAATTACCACATCATTGGCATTTACCTGCTTCATTAAGGTACTAACTTATTTATATCTTTGCTTATGGATCTTGGAAGTACTACTATTTCCTCAGCTATAAGGACCAAATCTAAGGACCAAATCTTACACAGATCCCATTGTCACTTCCATTCACGGAAATTATGGATTGTGCCTTTGATATAAGTAGCCTTACCATATCCTTATGCAGGAGACATGTAACTACTATTTCTCTTTTCATTTTCGGAATGTAATCTAGCAAAATCTCCTGCTGAATTTTCAGACGTTTTAGGTCTACAACTAGTAATTTAGGCCTACAATGATGCCAGCAACCTCTTGCAGAACAGACATTAAAATCCAGGACCCTGAATTTTTAAGTAATTCCCCTAACTCCTGAACCATGATGGTTTCTTATAGTGCTTATGCAAAAGCCCACAAATCCCAAAAAGGCATGACATGGTTGGTTCTTAACTTTCCTTATGCTGATCAGCTGCACTCGCCTCTTCTTTCTGTGTGTCCTCTTAGTATCACAGTCTACCAGGTACTTCTTATCAAATAAGCCAGCCTTCTGAGGATCCTAAGAGACAAACATTAAGAAAAGGAGACAAGGCCATGAAAAGGAGTGACATCTCTTACTACAAAATCAGCTCTTCAGTCTCAGCTCTGTGCAAAACTGTGCATTTAGATGTAATCCTTTGCAAAGAGCTTTTGCTTCCTCTCCCAGAAAATGCTCTGGTATCAGCACAGTGACCCTGCACATGCTAAAGCAAAGTCCCAGCTTATACAGATTGAGACCTCATGGTCAAAATATGCTGGTCTCTGGAGAGGAACGAGGACAACAAGCCATGCACATGGTTCAGCAGAAAATCTAATTCTCCACGTTAAGCACCTTTAGGAATTGTGCTTCACTCAGCTTAATGCATTTGTCCTTCACATTCATGGACATAAGTTTTTAAAAGAAAAAAAACGAAAGATAATGAAAAAAAAGTATGCAGGGTACTGGCACAGCTAATCTGTTTTCTCTCTCAGTGTATGTATGAGTCTTAGAAGAAAACAACATGACTTAACATGAGTTAATTTCCTTTCCATTCTCTTTCTGTTAAAGATTGCAAAATAATTAATTATAGAGCAGCATATTCATAGTAGACTAAAATAATTTTTCATGCAGAGAATAATAAGTGTGTTGAATAGTTTACTATTTTAAAAGATTTAGGTGTAACCCTGGAGGAAATATTTGTACTTGAAGGTATGAGCAAAAGCAATTAAGGTAATTCCTTTTCTACATTCCAGCCCTTTAGGATATTTATGTGCCATGGCAACCAGGCCAAAGTCAATGGAGCAGATCTAAAGTTTGTAAAAATGAATGGAGAAGTTAAAAGGACTAGCTCACTTAAAACTTGCTGGACACCTGACCCAGGATCTGCAATGGAAGTCCCATGTTTCATTTTCTTTGTTTATTTACAGCATTTTAGCTTTGTTTTCTGCAGTTTTCCTGGTGTGCCTTAGCCGATCCAGGTCTGTCTCCTTCTGGGAGGACATGGTGGTGAGTGGCCCAGGGGCTTGTTAAATGCAGCCCACTCCAAAGCTGAGACTGGCAGCTGCAGCAGTAGTACCCTAGGGAGGGGCGTACACCCCACAGGAAAAGCTATATTATTTGCAGGGTGTTTAAATGCAGTTTTCCCAAGGGAAAGCTGTGGCCTGAGCCTCCCTAAAAGAGGATGGAGTGCCCAGTTCCCCAGCCAGGCTGCAGAGCAGGGGCTTGTTCAGTTTTTGGTTTTTTTGTTGTTGTTTATTTTTTTTTTTAATATGACATTTTAAGCCACCTGGACATCCTGAAAAGACTTTCAGGCAGATATTCCCTAGATCACCCCCTCTGCATACCCCAAATCACAGATAACTACACTTTGCTCTTGTTTAAAACTGTTTCAGATCCCTCTACCAGGCACTTGACTCCCTCCCTGAGATCTTAAAGAGCTTGTAGCTCCCTCCCAAGCTTTGCACCTGATATGCCTATATAAGCACAGGTCTGAATGGACTTCATTTTCTAATGTGTAAGCCTATACATACCTAGTGCAATATATTGCAACAGAGCCTGCAGAGAAAGAGGAAGCTTTATTTCATCAGTGTGACTTTGGAGACTCACAGACACCAGAAATTAATGTTATAAACTTGTCAGCAGGTGATGTGTGGCTGCAGAATTATCCCAGCACTACCCCTTGTGTCCTTTGGATGAAACATGAAAGAAGAATGGAAGTTAACTATGCATGAGATGCACTAAAACTGTATGCTTAAATAACACCCATCCACTCATTTTTCCTATTTCATTTCAGGTCACTATCTTCTTCCTGAGTATTTTATTTAAATGCTTGCACTGTGAGTCTTCCGAGCCTTACAGGAGAGCAGCTTTTTAAATCTTTGCAACCAGACCAAAACATGGAAAAGACAACAATTTTAAGCTTACATTGAAGAAGATCATCAGTTGCAAAATATGCCAAATAATGGAGAGCATTTCTCTTCTTGGCTTGATTCAAATCTCCTAGCAGGGTGATTTCATCATGATCTCCCTTCTCATGTCCCCCACAATAGCTCCATGACATTACACTAGTTTACCCAGGAGTATCTGAGCCACATGCACAACCCACTGAAACAAATAGAAAGCTGCCCTTTTCTTAAAGCACAAAGGAAGAAATTTCTGTGAACACACATCAAGAGAAATATGAAATATTTCTGCCCAATTTTTATAGTTTATCATTTTTCTACATAAACATATAGTTTTGTCCACTGGAAAAGAACTATATCATTAATTGAGTAAAGATGAAGAATTCTATTGGTTTAACTGGAATATGCAGCAAAATGCAAACTAATGCAGGTTTCTGGGTTTGAGATACTTTTCCATTAGAAATATTATAGTTTATATATTTTCCTATTTTCAAATTTCATTAAAATGATTGTCAAGAAGACACTATAAAAAATAGAAAAAAAGCCAATCAAACTGGGTAGGATGTCTTTTCAATTTGAGGAAATAATTCTTTTGAGGCATTTGGAAATATGTATGGCTTGTATCAGAAATAGTGCCTTAATAATATAAAATAAAAGCAGCAAATGCAATTGTATTAATCATCTTTATAATTTTGAGAGTTGTGTTGTCAGTATCAAGTCTGATATTGTCTGATATCAGGCACTTCTCTGAAACTTCTCTAAAAATCCATAGTTTCCAGGTGGGAGGAAAAATGAAGTTTAAATTAACATGTATGATCTCTGCAGCTTATAAGGGATAAATCCGATGTTTTGTGGCACAAATACTTTCAGCATTTTACGTGAGTTACATTCTATTTCCTTCTCAATAACAGTGCAACAATATACCTGCAGTATGTATTTGCTGTAACTTAATATGATTTCATGTAAAGATCAAAGTTAAGCAAAGCTGTAGAGGTCAATTCAAGCTGATGACTGTCTCATATTTCTTCCTAGAGAAAACATAAACACATATATGATATTTAGAGTCACACTGAATGTGTGTGAGTGTGAAAGGCAAATTTTCAAAGGGTGAGTGTGAAAGGCAAATTTTCCTTGCCAGGCCAAGATCAAGAGATTTTCATTGTAAATGAGCATCCATTTTAAAACCTTTCTCAACTGGACAACCACACGTCTGGCTGTCAGTCAATGGAATCTGTCAAGAGCCTTTCCATAAGAACTGATAACCATGCACTAAAGATACAGTACAAAACTGACAACAACGGGTAAATCAGTCCTGGACCACTTGTTTGGACATACATGTGGGTCTAGTGTTATTCTGAAAAGGATAAAACATGGTGTGGAAGGAGAGGAGTGATAGTAGTATCTTGGTTTTTAACAGAAATACTGATCTAGTCTGATCTGAAATTAGTACAGAAAGTGCATTTTTTAGGTTTTCTCCTCTACTGAAAGTCTTTCAAAAACAAATGTCATCTTGCAGCTGGAGGTAAGGGGGAAATTGCTTCTACAGCTATGCTGCCTTTTGTGCCCAGGGGCAGTACTTTCATATTTCCGTAACACTCATACATCATGGGAGAGATCCTTACCTGGTATAATTGACATAAATCTGTAATGTTCCCCTGAGGATGAGCACAGCAGCTCTTTCTCTGCACATTACTGCTTCCTGTGCTATTACAGATCACTGTACCTAATGTTATTTGAGTGACTTTGATTCAGTCTGCGCAGTACCAATATTAATGATGATATATATGGAAACATCCTTGTAAATATTTTCCGATGTTTATTTGTCTCCAGAAAATGTTGGTTGATCTCGTATTAATTGGACATTATCTCCAAGAAAGTTAGATGGGTTAAAACAGCTTTCAACCTTCGTAATGCAGCCTATCAAATGCAAACACAAGTTTGCTTTTCTATAAACAAACTGCCATCCTGTTTTACGATGATACCTGCATGTACTGCCGGAACAAATAACAACATAAGTCTATTGCTATCTCCTCACAGCTGTCAGGAGCACATTTCTGAAGGGATCCAAATGTCAACTGTACGGATTTCCTGGAAATAGTAGAAAAGCATAACAAAGAAAAGAAGGAATTAATTAAGAGTTTGGCTACTGCAAAGAAAACACTACTTATCATTAGTACTACTTTTCTCTCTAGTTTTCTTCTATCCAAGAAAGTGTCAAATGTTCCCATAGGAAATTTTACTCTATTTTCCTGAAACAGGGCCTATTGTCATTTACAAATTAATATAAACTACTGTCAGCAGAGTCTACCTTTAATAATATAGATTATTAATAATATAGAAAATGCATTCCAGTATACAAAGAAAATGATGATTTATGGGAGATGTAGAAAGGCTTTTGCTATATTCACAGGTATCAAATGCAACAGCTTTTTGTCAATATTTTCTTACCCTTTGTTTCTCTCAGCATTTAATGGTGGAAAATTTTTCCAAAAAAGCTTGGAGGGATATGTGTTGTGTGTGTGCCTGCAGATATTTTATGTACTCACGGGTGCTAGGAGAGGTTTATTTTGGAAGGACTGTAGATTGAGGTATTTGAATAGAAGTTAAGCTATCTGAAGCAAATTGTGGTTTTGTAGTTAGGAAGCAGAAGCTCCAGAAGCTACAACTGCCCACAGAAATGAAAACAGAACCAAAAGGAGAAATATACGTATAAAAAAATTAATTATATTTTTCATCTTTTAAATTTCTGGGGCATATGTTTATCACCTTCATTCTGCTAGGGGTTGATGTCACAAGAATTCAGTTCTAAGTTGTAGCCCTGTAAGTCATGGGACAAGTTGCTGTTTCATGATATAATACTGAATAGTTCTGTGTTTTTCTACCAAAAAATGACAACCAAAATTTCAAGCCTGAGTTCTGAAAATAAAGCCAAATGTCTTTGACAGTCCTCTAGATACCACTGTATTTTGTCAAAGTAATCAGCCTAAATTCACCCTCAGAATAAGTCAGCTGAACTCAACAGCATTGTAAGAGAATGAGCTTAGCGTAATGGAATTGAGGTCAGGATAATACTTAGTTCTTGTTAGTATGTGGTACAGCATAAAACTGCAATTTTTCAAATGTGTTTCATTCCTACTTGGCAAACAGCTTTGCTATTTAAGAAGTAGGTCCTTATATGTCATAAACTTATAATTTTTTTGAACCAATTAAATGAAATTTTGCTTATTTGCTTAAGTTACATGCCTATTACTTGACTGATTAGAAACCTCAAGATAATTTTGACTTAGAAGTTTATATGTAGAAGAAATAGTACAAGAAAATGGTGATACGAAATAGGACATGCTGATTTCTTCTAATTTAGTTGGTTGCAAAATAAGCCCAGGATTCCCAGTGAACACCAGATCTGTAGGTTTCTCACTGGTGTATCTGCATTGGTGCTTTAGTTCAGAAAAGTGAACATCTCCCAGAATTCTCCCATTTAACACATTTTCATTTGAGTAATTGAGAGAAAAATTGAGAGAAAAAAAGAGAGCAGACCTGGATTCCATTTGGATAAGCTAAGGCAGAAAACCTATTCTCGGAGACCACCTCAGTAGCACCAACCAGGAATGAGCTTCTGTCCAGGAGCTCAAACTATTGTTAACATAATGTGCAACTCTCCAAACCTTTGTAGTGTGGATATCATGAGAACAGCTTCTGATCACATTAATAATGTAATAAAGCTAACTACCTAGGTAAGGGAATCACCACACCAAATTTTTGATGATTTTTTATATATTTCTGTATATAACAACACTTTGAAGAATAGTTTCCTGTGGTTCTTCATCCCTAGCAATATCAGCAGAGAGAGAGCATGAAGAATGTTTTTGATGTATGCCAACAGAATACTGAGAAACTTCCCATGGTGCAGTGCTGTTACGGGATAGTATCTGATTTCAGGGCTAGAAATGTCCACCTCTGGAAGCTGAAATGCTTTTTTTGTGTTTGCCAAATCGTCCTAACACCCATGGGAAACACAGGTTCTGTCTGTCAAAGGAAGTGTTCCAGTAACAGTACTACCTGCAGTGAACTCAGCTGGCAGAAATTGTCCTTCTCAGTAAAGTTAGGCCTAGGCAACATGGAGCAATGCTCCTGTGTTACTGACCTTGACAACAACCTCAGCACTTTCTTCAGGATTCCTGTGGGAGTGTGAATTGTCTCCGGGGGGTTTTCAGTACGGCCCCATGATCAGTCTCATGTTCCCACTAGTGGACACCAGGCAGCATTCAGCCTTCCTAACCAGTCTCAGCAGCATCTCATCCAGCCTCGTCAGCACCCTTTCATGCAGTACATTCACAGGCAGACATTCTCCAGCGTGGGTGAGGATGATAGAGGTCGTGTACAATCCTAAACCGCAGTGGAGGTGCTGCAACAGAGAAATAACCTGTTGTGCTAGGTGTATGATGACAGGTATGCTTTTCTGAAGTGTCTTTGTGACTAAAGTGCCTCTGCTGCTGAAAAATTGCTAGAGCTTAGGTATCTAGGAAACAGCATTTTTGAAAGAGATAATTATGCTAGGTCAGTGCTTTGACATGCTTATTGCAGGAACTGGATGCACCCAGTAGTATTTATATATGGGACCTTGTTTTAATTTAGAAAGCAACTCTGCTACTAAAACTGTAATTCTGGTTGAATTTGCCCCTATCTCTCACTAAGGCTCAGCTAACGCATGAAATTTATGAAGCAGTTGCAGTAGTTTGAATAAGCAATTCAATGAGAGTAAGAAACTATTGCAAAATACAGCTGCTGCCTTTGCTTTCCAGAGATAGAGTATGCTAATGTGTTTAATCTCAAAGTCTGACAAGGAAATGGGGAAGGAAGAGGGTGTAGTAGCCTGTTGAAATGTAAATGTTAATAATGCTCTTTCAGTGAAGCAAACCCAATAGACATTTTCATTCATTTTTTCAATTAATTAAAAATGTTGCATTTCTACAACCTGATTGCTCACTTTTCTTATATGGTTCTTTAACACTTCATTAGTAATATTCTATTGCTTAACATTTCATTGTATGTAATGGGCTCCCGCCACCACTCTGTATTTCTTTCCACAAACTAACAACTTTTGGGCCAAAGCACAGATTTTGGGGACTGGTAAGAAGATATTATTTGATCCTAACCTGTTTTTAAAATGAGAACAAATATGTTTTAAAAGTTCCATATCAGCTCTAAAAATAAAGCACCTACCACATTCACAGAATGCAGCTGACACAAGAACAAAGTAGTAGATGCAATGTCTGCAATAATATAAATTATTTTAAAACAAAACCAGTTAGTAAATCCTATTCCTTATGAAGGCCTCTGTGTTATACTTTTCTTAAAGATGTTTAAACAAGCAGCTCCAACTGAACACATTTCTCACTTTAATAATCATATAGAAAACTATTCCCTGAATCCTTTCTAACAAACTGTTTATTAAACTTAATTATGTGAATTGTGTAGTGCATTTCACCTGTTATTTGGGGAATTCCAGAGGAATAGAAAGGAATGGCATGAAACAGTAGTAGTTCATGATGAACTTCATGTAACTTAACTTGAGCTATCTAAAATCTAGAGGTCTAGCCTAAGTCAGTTGACTGTGTGCTCTCTATTTTCATACCAGTTGGAGAGACTAAGATCCTAGAAGCAGATGAAATCAATTGTCATTTAGAAATGTCTTTCCCCTCTCCATCGGCTATCAAGTGAGCCCAGATCACATCAGAAACCTGGAGAATTTAAATGGCAAGGCTGCATAAGATGTATCCTACATAAAGGAATGAGGCAGAAAAGTCAGATTCAGAGATTCATTGTATCTGTGCTGTAGTTATGCCAACCTTGGTACTCTGGTATTTCAGGCTCAAAACTATTCTTTACTTCATGTTATTCCAAAATTGTGATTATGTAATAAAATCCAGCATTCTGTGACCAGAATTAAAAGTGAGGTAAATATGACTTTAAAAAAATTTTAAAAAGCCATTTAAGGATAAAATTATCAAGAAACCGAGGCCAAGTTCTTTTATTTATTCTAACTTGAATAGTCTTTCATCTTGTGAATAAATGCAACAATTTATATCCAATCTCTCTTCATGAACACACTGTGGACTCTTTTTCAACCTCACAAAACAATGCATTTAGTAAATGAAAGGATCTCTGATGGTGACTTTGACAGCTTGATAAGTGAATACTCCTTCTAGTCCTCTAGGTGAGTTGACATTTTCATCTGCCCTCAAACTGCAAGAAAAATAGTCTTTAAATCATGTACCTGGGCAAACACCATCATTTACTTGATAAGACAACAGTCAACATATTTTTGTAGAGTTCTAACCCCAGAAGCTGATCAAGCTTTAGTTTCACATAGGATTGTAAACTTATCACCTGGTGTACTGTCACCTGCCATCAATAAAAGTTTCTAGTTTTCTGATCAAGGCATATTAGCATTGCGTTTATGTTAGCTGAAGAACAATAGAATTCCATAGGAAATTGTTATTTTCTGCTTCCAGCACATAGGTTTTGCTGGACCTCACAAAACCCAGGGATAATGTCTTGATTGCTAATATACTGCCAAAAGATGATGCAAACACAAAATTACAAGGATGTTGGAAATTTTAGTAGTCATGTTTAGAAATAAAAGCATCACTGTTTCAGGAGCTTTTTAAATGTTTTAGCTGGCATAAAATATTGACATTATTTTTGCAGTTCCTTGTCATATTCAGGGATATATTGGTTTAATACAGCTTTGTCAAATCAATTCTCTCTCTAGTTCGATGTAGCGAAGTATTTTTATTTAATTTGGATAGATGTTGAACCATAATATCAAGTAATTATGGTGGTTACATTTATTTGCTTCTTTATCCAAAATGTTTTACTCAAGAGTATCTTGACACAGTAACCTCAAGGAAGTAAAATCTCCATGGCAGAAAGTGACAATTTTTTAGGTTTACCGTGAATTGATTGCCAGAGAGTTATAACTACATACAAAAGTTAAAACCATAAACCAGTCAAAGACAGGTCTTAAAACCTTACTTTGGTGATCTTTAACATAAACAAAAAAGCAATAGTATTTCTAATATAAGTTAACAATACCTATCTAGAAATCTTATTTCATCAGTATTTCTGAAATAGCTTTAATACACCATGAGAAATAGAAATAAGAAACTTCTGAGTGTAAACAATGTGTGCATGTACTTAAAAAATCCCTTTCTTTAAAGTTTTTCACCCCTTTCCACCTGTCTGCCTGTTCATCCATCTTTGTCTGTGGGAATTTCACAGATAATCAAATGTTCCTTCTCAGACACTTGGATAAAGTCTCATATACTTGTTTTGGAAAACAATGAGGGAAAAAAATCACATCATAAAACCAGAGGATAAATAGAGCCTTTCTGAATATAAGTAATCACTACTAACAAAATGAGGCCTCTACACCCAGATTTTGCCCTCTCCACCTGATTTCTACTGCAAGTAGATTTCAGAGGAATTGTCCCTGGTACAATGATGCCACAAGGCAGCAACCACTGCCAAAGGAACTCAGCATAGGGGTCATTAAGTACTTTAAAATAATGCATGGGACATGAGGTCAGGAAGACAAAGAGTTCAGATGGGTCTGGTTTGTGGATGGGTGGGCCAAAGGAAAAAGAAGGAGCTGCTGAAGGGTCTGAGAGCGGTGGAGCATGTCAGCAGTATACTACGACTTCAGGATGCCTAAGTGACAAATGGACATAGTCTTCTTTAATTCTGCCCTGCTCCCAAGAGCAGGGGATGTTTTACTAAACATCAGTGGTTGTTACAGCACAACTTCTTCAGCTGAAGTGGCAACGGGTTTTGTTTTGGCCAAGAGAGATATTGTGTCTCCCGTTCTCGGAGAATGATTGTCACTGTTTGTGATATGAACTCCTGACATCTACAGGAAATCTCATAACTCAATTTCCTGACAAAATGACCTTATTCTTGCAAGTGAGCCAAAAAAAGGAAACAAACATGAAAACTGTCTTTACTTGAGGCATCTCATCCCTTGTGTTGTCTGAAACAGTAAAAATTAGGAAGTACCCAGCATGTAATAATGAAGATTGGCTTAGAAAAATAAAAGGGCGCTGAAATGAGGAGAATTAAGATGCATTTACTTGGTGGTCTCTGAGCGAACACCTGTGCTCTGGGATTCTGCTAGTTTTTTGTCCTGACTGAACTTTAAGTCTTGCCTTTGTGGGTAAGCTTGTGCTGTGCCTCATTTCAGGCCAGGAGCACAAAATAATACATTCAAAGTTTTTATCCCTGAGATGTTCCCTTACTTTATCAAAATGACACCATGTTTACAATGAAACCAAATTTACAAAGGTAGAACAGCCTTTGATTTCTCATATTTGTCTTCATATTGGCTGCTCTTATAAGTATTAGGTTTTTGCCTTGGAATCAAGGAAAATAAAACAGCAATTGACATTGGAGAGTGACCTTTGAGCTAGCTACATCCTACAGCAGCAAAACAATGTAACTGTGTGCCTCCTTTAAACTTTCTGAGAATCTCTTATTCCCATTATTGTCTGGTGCACTTTCCATGTCATTCACTATTTGAGTTTTTATATACATAGGATTAGTATGTTTTACTTAGTTATTCCAGAGGCCCCAGATTTTCAACTCAGTGTTTTCCAGATCACCTGCTCAGTGACCATTTATGTGTGTTCTCTATGCAGACTTTGAAATTACTTCTGTATCCATTAATTTCATCTCACATCTTTCTGCTGCAGTTCATTGTTTCTACTAAACAACGTATTTCTAACATAGTCCCCTTTAGCATTGCTGTAAGAGATGTCAGGAACATTCTTTGTTACATTTGGCTCCTTGGCTCCTATTCCATTTTGCCCTTCAACAGTGCCTGTATCCTGAAAACAAAAGGAAGTCTTTTCCATTAGTACCACACAAACCTTCTCCTGTTGCCTCCAAGGCATGAAGCATGCCTTCTCATTCCATTTTCTCTTCTTTTGGTCTCTACACATTCAGAGTCCTTCTCTCCCCATCACTATACCTGCATTTCACAAGTTCTGGGGAAAAAAATCTGTAAAGCATATCCTTAACTTAATGTACATATATAAATATTTGTATATGTCTTAAATAAAAAGGAGAATGCTTTACAATTGAATAGCTTTCAGAAAATTTTAACATGTCAAAGGCCTTGTCCCATTTTTTTACTGCATTCAAGAGTTTTGCAAGGGACTAGCAGGACCTTCAAAATGGAGCATGTTGCCTGGTGTAAGAAAACACCTGAAGCCACCAGTATCTAAGAAAACCCATAAACTGTCCACAGAGAGTCTGCCCAGACTGCCAGAGCGTGTCTGGAAACACCAATACACAGTGAAGCAGACAACATGAGAGATGCTCTGAGGTTCAGAGGGGACATCTCATTAACCATGCTCCACCATCCTGCTCTCTGAATGGCTCTAGGCTGCCCATTTAAGTAAATGTCCTAGTTTTCCAACTCATTTTCCTAATCTTTTCTCAAAACAATTAGAGTTCAGCATTCTTGGGAGAGAGTTTTACGGTGATTATCCTGGGTACCTCACAATTTAATCTGTAATTTCACATACAGTGACAGCCAGGGTAAGATCTCCAGCATTTTCCCCTTCCTGGCTCTCACACAGGCCTTACTCTGCCAACCTCCTGGCACAGCAGATGCTACTGCTGCTGAGCACTGCCCCTGCCAGACACTGCCCCTGCCAGACACTGGCCAAATGTAAGGAAGGCACATGCCAGACTGGCATGCATGGTATGCTCCAATCTCATTGGGATGTATGGCTCCTGCTGTATTAATAAAAACTGATTTATACAATTGCAGATGGTTCTGCTCAGTAATGATCCAGCCAGCCACAGAGGGAATGGGAGAAAGTCATCAAAAGTAATTGAGTTCTTGCTCTTAAGCCTCTCACATCCGTCCTCAAATCCTACCCTCTGTCTTTCCAAAGAAACTGCTGAACACATAAAGCCTGCTAATGCTGTGTTAATATGGGCCTGTAACTGGGGTCCTTCTGATAAGCCTAGTAATGATCAGGCTGTCTGAGGTGTACCAGCTCTCTACTACTTAAATGCTGAATGTATTCTAAGAAACCAGGAAGGCAATTTAGCCTCATTATAGATGTCCAACTCATTTTATCCGTAACAGCTGCTTCCGTTTTTAAATGAAATTGTTAACTTTTAAATTCCTTTGCAAATGTGTGAGTTTTTCAGGAGAAGAACAGGTTTTAAACTTACTTCTGCTTCTTTACACAATAGTGTTAGCTGCATGCTAAGATTTTGCATGATCTGAAGAGGAAAATAAACTGAATGGACATTCCCTGCTGGCTCTATCCTAGTATTGCTCATCTGTCTGGTTTTGACAGGATGAAGACTTGTCACAAGTGTAGTCTGGTTCCCACAAGAACACAGGAAAACTGGTCTCTTCCTGTGCTATTACAGTAAACTGTCACAAAACTCACGTTCAACCTGAAGATACTCGGGAATCTGGAATTAAAATATTTGCCATGGTCCTCTTAATATGCAGTTATCACTAAGGATGTTAGTGAAGAATGTCACCTCCTGAGCCATGGATGGACATGTTAGATACAGGAGGCATCTCACAGCTACAACACTGAAGCACCTTCTCTCTCTTTCCGACCTGAATTTAACAAGACATTAAGATGATTCTAACTCACCACAAAAACACACACTGTAAGCACTTACAGTTGTTTGGGTCATGCTCATCTGTATCTAGTTCTTTCCATCCTGCTATCTTTGAAGCCTTTCCTAGCTCCCATAACTCTATGGATGTGATTTACCCAGCCCGACTTACACCATCTGCCTCCTCACCTTATGACTTTGACTAACTTTCACATTTCTGAGTCTCCCTTTGCTTTATCTCTAGTCCTGCTGATTGCTCTTTCCCTAGTACGACTACCCTTTTCCCCAATACTGTGTCCTTTCCGTGGGGATTGGCCTGAACTCCCTGTTGGAGTTCCTGTTTGTCGTGCCATTAGTACTGGTTGAAGAACACTACTAAGGCATCAGAAATACCTACTGATCAGCTTTTAAGTCTCCATGCATATGCATTTCAGTGTAATGTTTATCAAGTATTTAATTGACTGTAACCTGCTTTGTTGTGCAGTTCACTTGGTTTTCCCTAGCATAAACTAAAATCAGCAAAACAAGAGTGAAGAGGGCTGAGCAGGGATGTTTCTCATGCCAGTGGCTTTTGCTTCCCGTGAGAATCCACACAGCATCTTTGGAGCCTGCAGGTGTGTGGGCATGAGACCAATGGTACCAGCATAAAAGCAAGGGAATGCAAGGGAAAACTGCCTGTGTGGCTCCAGGCAGCTCTAGTGAAAGGTTGTAGAGCTGGAAATATTGACCTGTAATATTACACATCCTGAAGCACTAAGGCACCTCAAGCACCATACAACTTCATTTTCTGTTTACCTTCTTCACCCCATACATGATTTCACAGCCATCTGCCATACCACCTCTTTATCTCTTTTCAGTCAGAGAAATCTGATTAGTCCATCTGCATGCAAAGTCTGTCTGGTGTCTGTGATCATCCCCATCACCCTTGTCAATGCTATTTTTGATTCTACTACAATCTTCTGAGAGAATTGCATTAGAATTAGAGTCAGTTTTCAAGACATGGTGTGTGAAAGTATTATAGAGTGGCCTGGTGATGTTTTCTGTCTCATTTTTCCTCAGCTAAATAATTCCTACCATTGTATTTGTTTTTTCACTGAAACAGAGTAATGCAATAAACTTCTTGTTTTTATAAGCCCTGAAACTTGTTCACAGTGAGCAGAATCAGCTGACCAGTTGTAATATACTTTTAATCTTTATGTTTTTAAGCTTTTCTACATAAATTATACCAACTGAAGCTGAATCACCACATGAGCTGTTGACACTCTGAAGGTCGAAAATCTATATGTATGCAGACGTGCAAAAAGTCAAAGAATATTTATCCAAATCATTTTGACAAAGGATATTTTACATGGGTTGAGAGATATAGACACAATTCTGCATTCATTTGATCAGTTAGGGGAGAGGACATGTCAAGTTTTCAAATTCTTAACACCCATTTTCCATTAATAAAGTTCCTAAAACATAGGCTTCTCTTCCAAAATGCCTAGAAGTAGTGTTGTCACATTTCATGCAACCAATCTTATGTGCAATTTACTTAGAGTCAAACACAAAAAAAATTTTCAAGTGAATATTCATTTATTGAAGCTTTTTTTTGGATCACTGAAGAACTAAATAGAGGAAGTGGAACAATGCTGCTGTTTGTACACAAGGTGAATAAACACAGTCCGTTCATGACATGTGAGTGCCAATGATTCTCTTGGCCTACAATTTCTGATGTGGAAGCTAGAGAACTGCGGAAAAAATTAATGTATTCCTGCTTGGGTGTGGAGAATCACAGCACTAGCAACATCAGCCCAGTACTAAGGAATTTCACTTACCAAAAGCCACTGGGGACCTGATCTGAAGGTCTGGCTCCCCGGCACTTCACGGATTTGAATCTGCTTCTCAATGTAATGCGAAACTCATTTGCATATAAATTCCCATTGTAGCAAAACGTTTTATGCTTCCCGTGCAGCTGAGATGGAGTAGAATGTGTCACTGAGAAGAAAGAAAAATATTTCAACTTTTTGGAGACTTTGGGGTGACCCCCATCACCTCCTCCACTGTCTCACTCACACCAGTGTCTTGGAGGCCAAAGTGCCCCTTAGCCTGAGGGTCAGTTTCTCATGGCAAGCTGCAGCACAGTGAGTGGGAACGGAGCACCCTCTGTTTAGCATGCCAGCTGTTTGCCTGCTTAAATATAATCTGCCTAAATAATAACCTGCTTTTCTTAAATTTGAGCTAAAATTTATTTTAAACTTCTTCACAATGTAAAATCCAGACAAGTAATTCAATTCCTCAGACTTGTAAAAAACTCATCTCTAATTATATAAAATTAATGCAGGCAGGACAGGAACCTGAAACCTCTCATTTGTTGAAAAATGTGGTTTATTGAATATGTGAATTCAGGCAAATGTAACAAATATGTTTTGTCAGTAGAAAAATAGTTGTCCCTCAAGTAGAGGAATGCTTTGTTTTGACTTACTTTAATAACATTTTTTAATATTTTTTAGACAACTTTTCTTTTCAAACCTTTCAGAGCTGGGTGGGCAAAGATACTTTCTAGAGATTCTATTCTTTTCCAATAACTATGTGAGATGGGCTCACTGCAGTTCTCTGTTTAGATGACTCCCTCAGGTGGCTTATACTAGTTGGCATGAACATGGCTATGCCTGTTCTTCAGAGACAAAATTGAAGAAAATCACAAAGTCCTTTGAAAAAGAAAAGAAGCAAAAATCATTCCAGTTAATAGTGTAGCAAATGGGAGCCCTCCAGAGGATCTCATAGAAAATGTAAGACAGGACTTCAGGGGTACATAACAACCTCTGTATTCACACTGAAAAAAACCCCAGCCTAGTTTAGCTCTTAGATTAACAGATTGCTAAAAAAAAACAGAGAGGCTGTTGAATTTCCATCCTTGGAGCTATTAAACCCTCAAATGAATTAAGGCCTGATCAACCTGAACCGAGGCTGAAGATAGCTCTGTTGTGAGTCCAGGGCAGGATGAAATGACTGCCCGAGATCCCTACCAACCACAACTATTCTGTGAATGTTCTTCTCAAAAATCCTTCTACATTACTGTAGGAATGAGAAGGAACAATTTGTACAGAAGAAAACTCTCTCTTTTCTCTCATAGTCCACTCTTTTAAGATACACTTTGGCAAAGTTACCTTCATCAGTGAGTTCTATTCCAGGTCAGGATTAAATTGTGCTTGCTGTTTTAAATGGCATACCAAGGAAGAACATCATCTCTGAGACTGGCCCTGACTGAGAAACATCTGTCCTTTTCCTAAGCAAAGCACTGTCCCTCTCCTTCCTTGTCACTGTCCCTCTCCTTCCTTGTCAAACAACTTCCTCTTGAACACAGGGGAAAACTGCAGAAAAAAAAGAGAGCGTTCCAATTTCAGGGTACAGAGCAACATTCAAAAAACAGGAAACTGTCTTCTAAGAACAGGAACACTATGCTGGTTCAGTTTGTTTGCTTGTTCACTTTCAACATGTGATAAAAAGTTGATTTTCATGAGGGCAACCAAGTTTAAATCCACAAACACTAGCAGGAAAAGATAAATAAGCGATTAGCCCAACACCCGGGAAATCTTTCTAGTTAACTGGATAGCTCAGAAGTAATTAATCTGAAATATCACATTTAAACTAAATCAAGCATTAATAAAATATTAACATATTTAAAAATAATATGTTCAGATATTTCTTTACACAATTGCAAATAGCAGAGACATGTAGCAAAGGACTAAGCTATTTTTCAGGAGAAATAGCTGATGGTCTAGACCTACAAGGAGCAATGGTATCATAGTGAACATGAGCCATCAGTGTGTATATGTGGCCAAGAAGAGCAATGGTATCCTGGCTTGTATCAGAAATAGTGTGGCCAGCTGAACCAGGCAGTGATTGTCCCCCCATACTGTATATTATACAATATAGCTGTAGTTTGCAGATACTGTTTGGAATATTGGTCTCCAAGAGGAAGAACATCCTTACTGGTCTGACAGGGATTTTGAAAGTAGTGAGGTGATATTCTATTTTCAGACTTTGCTGAATCATTGACAGAGTTACTGTTAATACCTGACTTTAGGACACTTTTATTATTAACAAGAGAAATTCCTTTAATTCTGAGAAAAACAGGACAACATCATTGGATTTCTCTCACTAAATTTGTCAGAGCCATTCTCCTGCTGACTTTGTGAGTCACCCACAAAAAATCACTTTATTTCCTACAATATGCTCCAAAGTGATGTAACTGTGCATATTTTCCCACTTGTATATGTCATTACTATACCACTACAATGATACAGAAATAAACCACCTAAAACCAAACCCAAAGATGATGACTATTATTCATTGTCATTAACTTGTTCTTTATCTCTGCAGGCAGTCCCAAGATACCAACACAGTCTTGTCGAGTATACAAAAAGGTCCATGGCAGAAATGCTAAGCTTAAGATCATCATATATCTACCCTGTATCCCCTACCACATTCATTATGTATCTTCCCATTTCTGAAGAAAAGTCCTCTTTTATCAGGTAAGTCTGGTTGTCCCCAGAACAAGCAGCATCCCATATATTAAATAAATGGGTAAAATTTATTTTACACCCCCCGCAAATTTAAAAATTAAAAAAAATATAAGTAATATTTTTAAAAGTTTGATGTATGCATCTGAAGTTACTTCTTGGTTTGGGCACGTCTATATATCTGAGTACTTGCAGTGGTCATAACATGATTTTCACTGATTTGAGTTATGGGTATCTGTATGTGTATATGTGTATCAGAGGTTTGGGGGAGGGTGGGGTGTGCATTCCCTACAACTTCTGTTACCTTACCATGTTGTTTACCACCAAGGCTGAAATCTTAATTCAACCTCTTCTTAATATTTACACGTCAATCTTCCAACTCATGGCAATATACTCTTTCCTGAGGAATCATGCCTCATTCAATGCACTGGATGACACCCTGTCCCGGGAAATATTTTCTGCCTTTTATGAAGTACTGCAAAATGAATGTATATAGTATGAAATGTAAAGTATAAAAGATATAAAATCATGCAGGGAGAGATAACTGACCCAGCAGCTTTGCAGCCTGGCACTTAACATCGTCATGAACGAGCAATTAATTCACAGATGCTATGATTGTACACAGGTGAAAAACTATCACCAAGAGAAACTGTGAACAACCACCGTAGGGTACCTTCAAATCCAGCCGTAAAGACTTGATATCCATGAAGCAGCTTTAAACTGTCCCAGCAGAGAGAAGAGTTACACCTGGGTTTCCAGCAGTCTGAAGTACTTAGATATGTCATAAAAACAGAACATAAATGTCTCTAAAATCTAGGCTTTCTGATCTTGTAAAGGCAGCATTACATTTTGGATTAAGCATGCTTGATTTGGCCCAAAATAAAAATGCTTCATGTCTCTTTATATCAGGCTAGAAGTTTTACCTTTTGTCTTGGCTTAATTGTAAATTGTGGATCAAATTCTCATCTTACACATGAAAATAAAAATGCATATCCAAGCACAGAATTTGTCCATTTAATAACAAAGTAATGTGCACTTCTGGTGGAGTGCTTTTTTAGATTCTGACATGGAAACATACATTAACAATTTGCAGCAAAATTTAAAAGAAGAAAAATTGACTCTTCTCCATTTTGTACAAATGAGATCTGAGCACTGAATCCAACCAGAATACACAAGTTTAGAAGAACACTGAATTGTAAGCAAAAAGTTTATTTTATGTCAGTAATTCCTGATTTGGATTCAGTATGAATTTTTGTTATGATACAAGAATAATTATGTATCTTTTTATAATGCAATTCATGCTGCAGAGAAGCAATGTAAATAGACCAAGGATTCAATGTTAATAAATAGCAAATTTTTATTTAGAATTTCTGTTTCCTATTGTAAAAGCTCAGAAGAAAAAGCACTGCACTGTATGTCTCAAAACACTGATAGCCAGAGTCAATCAAAAATTGTTGGCAAGAACACACTGTGAGAAAGAACAGGATATGGCTGTAAAAGGAGCCATACAGAGGTAGAGCAGCATTTTATGGGACAAATATTCTTGTTCTGGCTCCTGGAGATAAGCACAACACAGCACAGCAAAAGCACATGAATGAGGTTGAGAAGTGGGCATGGACTTTTGACCAAGGGCTGACTCAGTAGGGTGAGATCAGTATGAGCAAAGACCCTGAAGCCCTCCAACACTTTTCATGAAAGGTCTAGAAGAACCAACTGCACGTGATAACTAATTTGCATAGAAAACATGAAACAGCTCCAGTGGGGGGAAACTTATCTATTAAAAGGCACCCTCATGAAGCCTGGGGAGTGCCTCAAACACCCTAAAACCAACAGCAGGGTCAACACTGGAGCTGGAACTGGTGATCTCTTTCTTTCATTCTTCCTTTCTTTGTCTCTACCTCCCTTTAATCTCTTTCCCTCTCTTTTCTTTCACTCTACACCTTAAACAAAATCCACCCAAGTGTGTTTATACTAAAAACTAACTAGGAACTAACATAAATTTCCATGTCAAGTATAGAATTTACTAATAAAACTTTTCTAAGCTTTTGAGGATCCTCTGACTGTTGACATTCCTTTTTGACTACGGACATCTACAAATCTCCCTTCCCTTTACGGTGGGACACCACATCTACGAAACAATTTTTAATACAAACTGCAAAAGTCTCATAAAGCTTAGAAATAAATAAAATATAGTGATTTTGAAGCATGCTAACTTTCTTCAGGTGCCAAGAGTAGTTCAGTCTGTTCTGCATCTAAATTCCTTTAACAATTCAAGAAGGTTTTGATGCCTGGGGCCACCAAATGAAATTGTTGGTCATCACCCTGTTACACCAAG
Organism: Gymnorhina tibicen; assembly: GCA_013399875.1. NCBI lineage: Eukaryota > Metazoa > Chordata > Aves > Passeriformes > Artamidae > Gymnorhina > Gymnorhina tibicen. Next base: position 998,542 of record VXAZ01009369.1, read on the forward strand.
GTTAGACAACATAATTTCTAACTTTTTTATACCTTCTGACTTTCTAAAATCAAATACCTGACTTGAAAACTAGATAAATGTAGTTTTCCCCGCTCATCTAATCAACTGCACATGAAAATAGACATTTTAGGAAAGTAAAATTAAGCTCTGCCAGTAAGGAAAGCCGTGCAACAACTTTTATTTCAGTATCACATCTGAATTTGCTAAGATTTCACTGTTCAAAAGCTCCTTCCGCTCTTTTTCCATTGTTATTTCATGTTATCAAGGTATTCATCATCAAAATTCAATTTAGCTCATCAAATCAAATTTGATTTATTAATCTAAAATTTTCAGGACTGATCATCCCTCTCTGATAGAATCTGATAAAGACATTTATATATGCATTTAAACAAAGAGATGGCATGTACATTTTAGATGTGGTAAGGAGACGTGATTAGTGCTAACCCAGCTTTGTCCACAGGTAAAGATGTAGCTCCAGCAGCTTCCCTGGGGCTCTAAGACATCACCGCTCCCAGCCACAGGAATAACTGCCCTATGGCAGTGTCCCTTGGGGTGAATGACAGAGAGCAGACCTACAGATCACATTAATTTGAAGCTACTCTGCTTTATGGAAACATATTTCAGGAGCAAGGAGTTACAACCAGGCTATGTCTGAATAAGAGGATCATGTAGTTCAAACCACATAGTCCACTAAGGAGACTCATTTCATGTCTTTATGCAAAATGCTACAGAAAGCCAGGGTATTCTGCATTTCACAGGCTCAGAGGAGAAAAAAAATCAGATGTATCTTTCTAAAAGAGATGTAAAATGTTACTTTTATTAGCATACGTTCTGACTGAGAAAGCAGTCATATCCAGGAGAGCACATGTGCTCTAGCCTAAATGTATCCTAAGGTCAGTGTGGCTGATGGGGCCTGAGCACTCAAAAGTAAAAAAACATTGCATATGAATTTTTCTTTAAAAAATCTGGGTGGTAGAAATCTAGTACAAATGCAGTAGCAGGAGCACACACCTGGACAAGATGGAACATCATATATTCACTCAAAGGTTTCTGTGGACATCCGTTTTGGAAGAAAAAATCTAAAGTGTCTGGGAAATTACTGGATGTGACAGATGTTCGGTTGCCATAGAAAATCAAATCCTCTTTACTAAGGTGATTAAATATGTCTGGGGGTGGCTGGTTTTATTGAAAATGTCTGCCTTAAAATCAATGAAGCTTATTTTGCTATTCTTTGTTTGGTGTAACCAGATTATTCATGTTTGTTTATGTAAAACAGTCTTATAATTTTCCTGGCAGAACATGGCTTCCTGAAAATAACCTGTAGAAGTCCTAACAAAATACTGAGAAAGAAGTTGTCAGTATTGACCAGAGACCCAAGTTTAGAAACTACTTGTAAAGATTCAGATAGCATTCTCCTTAAATATATAGTAATATCATACCTTTTCATGTCTCGATAGCAGCTAGATCAGGACCCTGATGCTCACAGAAAGCATATAGGTGTTCAAAAAAATACTGCAAAAAACCCCACCTGGAGTTGAATCAAGCATACGAGACATAATTTACTGGAATTGCCAACTGCATGACATTGAAAATGTGATTGGTCCTTGTGCTGCATTGTTCTAATCCTTACACAAAAATTCTCAAATTAATGCCAAAGGCTCAAGTTTCAACAGAGGTGCTACCATAGTGTGTTAACTGTAACTACATGAAAAGCAAAAGTTCTGCTTTATATAGAGAATATAAATTCATAATGAAAGGTTCCTTTTATTTGGCTTTTGTGAAGGACATCAAGATTTATACATTACTGATAACTAATTCTAATGCTGTTCAGACTGTGTGCCTGTGATGCTGGGATCAGAGCAATCCTCATCCCAAATTTGTATCACAAGGTTGCCATAAAATCTATAGATTTGGGACATAAGGTATTGGCAAACTGAGGGGTAAGAGAGTTTACAGTTTGTGAAGAAATGTTCTTAGACTGTAAAATGTGAAAATATATTGATATCTCTGGAGCCTGGAGAATAACTCGTTCTTTAGTAACTAAATTAACTAAGCTAAAACCAGCTTGTTCTCCATGGCAGAGATCAGAGCACACAGAGCCCAGGGACAGATGAGAAACCAGAGAGCACGCAGCACTTCCTAGCGGAAGGATCTCCCTGGAAAGACTCCTGACTGTTGCAAGATGCCCCCACGTGTTTTAGGAAGAGTGGTACACATCGCTTTTATAAATATTTTTGAGGACATTATAGGACAAGTTGCTATAAATGCCTATATTTTGCTTGCATATCTGGGCAAATTGATATCTTTCCTTATTGCTTACTCATGAAACCTAAACATAATCTGCTTTTGTTAATGACTCTCATATTTTCATTTGCTCCTGTCATCTCTACTGCTGCTCATCTGGGGAAATGAGCAACAGAAATGTCAGTAAGCAGCCTGAGACTCTTTAGCCAAGTCTTGAGGTTTCCAAGAAGTCTATTTTCTTGAAGTCTCATCTCAACAATATTCAGTAAAGCTCCTTAAAAACCTAGTCATCTAGGGCTATCTAAAATTTCTCACATTTCTACTTTACAAAGAAAACTGTCTTACATTTAAACAGTTTTCAGAGGGTGTCTGTGATTCAGGCGATCAAGTCACACTTTGAAAGAAACTGTCTCTCTAAGTGCCTTTAGTCATGTCTGAAAGGAAGATTTAGATTTCTAACTCACTTAAGCTTTTCTAAAAAATATGTCTGTCATCCACCTGAAACTAATTTACCCTACATTAACTCTCTAGACATTCGTTCCAAGATGTCATCACTCTGTTGGTAGTTTTAAAATAGCTACATGTACAAATTTTCTGAGCACTTAAAAAATTTTCTTTCCAGTTTTGAAAAGAGTGATTTGTAAGTGCTTCTTTTCAGTCTTTCCCTTTCCGTGGCTAAAACTTCAACAAGAATAGAACGGATTCAGCATGTTAGGTTCTTGGGGTTTTTTAAACGTGCATTTACACCACAAAAATATTTTGTACCGTTCAGTTTATTTCCTCTATTTTCATGCCTAATAATAGAATAGGAGGTGCTGAGGTTCAAGAAGCACCTTGCAGTTTTTCTTCAGGAGCAGAGAGAGAGGTGATGCTCCACGGAAGCCCTTTCTGCATGTGTCCCAATATCAGCGCAAAGTCTAACATTGCCAACAGAAGCAACAGCATCATTAGTCCTCCCCTTGTGGGTGATGATGGAAAAGAAAAACATGCTGCAGTCCACTCAACACCAGTGTTATTATTTTGAAACCTGTTGGCACCTCTTTAGCAAGCAGGGAGCAGAAAGTGCTGCTCGGGTGTGCAGGCTTATTCCTCACAGGGGTTTGGCACAGTCCACTGGCAGGCACTGGTGACGCATTGCACTCTGCTTTTCAACTTCCATCAGTAGCAAATATGCCCAAGCATGGCCTCAGCTGGGACCTTTCTCCTATTTTATTGACAAAAGGATTCTCTTCCACACATTCACATTGATTTACCAGTGTAAAGCAACAGTTCAAAGGGACTCCCCATTTTAGGGTTTACTGTCTAGACCTGAATAGCTTCAGGACCAGCTGTCTCTTTCCCAAGAATAAGTAAGGCCAGGGAGCCAGGTCTTAGTCCTCCCTCCCAAGCAGGCTGGGCTTAAACAGAGTGAGGTAGTTACTAAAGATGTAACAAGTGCAGAAATAACTGAGTTGTCATCTTAACGTTACCTGAAATATTTCTCCAGTAGGTAGCACTTCTCTCTGAATACTGTGGCCATGAAGATGCTGTCCAAAACATTTGAAATCTAATGCAAAACATCATAGGTAAATTCTATGCAGTTACCCATATTTTTGAAATTTTTTGTTCTGCTCAGCTGTTTAATCTTATGGCAGTCTCCCTGCACTTGCATTTCTTTCTGACAATCCCCAATTAACAGTCCAAAACTGACTCAAGTGCAAAGCTCCATTTCTTTTAAAGAAATAAAGAAAAATTACTCCATATATATTTTGGATATACTATAAATCACTGTGTCACTGTGTTTTCACCCTTATCACCCAGTATACAGATGCTGTTCTACTTTTCATCTCCATCTTATCTCAAAAAAGCACCTGAGGACATGATGAAGAGCTGTCTGTCCACCAGAAGAGTTTTCATGGTTTGTAGAAAGATGATTGAATGTAAAGGTCTGGGGATGAGAGAAAGAAAGCTCTCTCATCATCTCACTCATTCAAAACTGAAAAAAATACCTCCTTTTAGCAAAATGTTTTTGAGACTATCATACAAGCAATTCTGTCATTGTATTTTTTAGACAATGACAGGCAAATGGGATAAAATGGTGATTTCCTACAATGTTTCACTCTCTGATACACTGATAACTTTTCAATTGTCATTAAACTGCTCTGTAATTAGATTGCAAATATATAATAACTTTTACCATTAAAATAATGATATAATTGTAATTTAATTAGGCTTCACACTCCACATTCCAACATACACATAAACTAATTTAGAAAATATTTCATAGAATGAAGAATATACCTTTTGTTAACTACCCAAAGTAGGTAGTTTAGAACTAGATGTGACAGACTGAGAGAAAAGGATACAGAATGGGAATTCCTTGAACAAAAGCTCCTTATCCACTTCTGACAAGCCTTTTGTCATCAGTTAAAAACCCACATGCCATATGGATGTTGCCACTGGCAGAGTGACAACATAACTGAAAACTGAGTGAAAAAGGCAGGTGGTCTGAGGGCAGCACCAGCGGGAGTAGGTGACCTTCTCAGACCTCAGTGGTGTCTCACCCCACTGGTGCCAGAAGGCCTTTCCTCCTTGTGAGAGATCACGTTTACTAACAGGGAAGGAACTCAGCTGGGACTGACTCATTCATGTACTTCAGGCAGTACCTTTGCTTTTTATTATGTCGGCTTAGGTTGGAAGGATTGAGGTCCGAGGATGTGTCTGGAAGAACACAAGGATTCTGCTGTTGTGTCTGATGTACGGGGTTGCTGGACACTGACTGTGGCAAATGTGTTGGTTCCCCTTATCCCCCACCCCTGCAGGAGCACAGGCAGTTAGTTTTTTCACATCTCTTTTCAGTGACTACTCAAACTTACTCTGAATTTTTCACATTTTCTTGTTCTCTGAATCACTTTGCATATTCTCACTTCAGTTTCCTTCAGCATCTTTGTGAATCTTCTCTGATTTCTTTCCACCCTTTCTTCCCCATGGGCACTTTCATATCCGCCTTGCATTTCTGTGTCTCTTTTCTTTCCTCTTTTTCTTGTCATCCAGCAATTCTTCCTTGTTGCTCTCCCCATTTTCCTGTTTTCTGTTTTCTTACCTTGGAAGGCATGCCACCATGCTGATATAAAACATTCTGCAATAGTGAACTCTCCATTACTTGTCATCCTCAGCTGTTAAAGTCATTCCTGCTCCCACTGGCAATACAATGACTATCTTTTCCAAATACTGTCCCCAGTTATATTTTACATCATGTAAGTTATGAACACAACCAGCCAAAGATGTCTGTGACCATAGCACCACACTACAGACCACAGGCATGCGCCTGAGCCTCCCTCCAACCGCTACCCAAATCCTTGGCTGGCCAAGGATAGCCTGCAACAGCAGAGCTGCAGACCTGGCATCCCCAGTGTCCCTATCCACGATTCAGGGGTGTCCTCCTTTGAAACATCACCTCTCCTGAGTACTCCTCTCCTAAACTCAGGAGCTTAAACTGAGTTAAGGTTTCTCACCATTCTCAGCGGCAGAATGTGCTGAGGGCGACTACTGCAATTAGATATGCAGAAAAGTAAGGTCAAAAAAACACACTGCGCATTTAACCATCTTTCAACCCCTTTGGAAGTAGAAATAATTGTCCTGGCAGAGGACATCAACTAATCCCTGCAGGCCACAGCTGGACAATGGCCAGGTTGCTGCACCAAGGAAAGGAGGACTGCAAAGGTTGCAATAGCCTGAATAAGCCTGAAAAAAAATCATGAGAACTTTTGCTGTTGCAGGGAAAGTACTTATTGTAATAATAATAGTTACATATGGGAGCCTGAATGAATTCTGAGAATATCTTCATGATAACCTACAGGAGAAAAAAAAAAGTAATCGTATAAAAAACTGATGGAAAAACCTTGAAATGAAAATGTATGAGCTGGGGATTTATGGAAGTACTCTGTCTAATTTTTATTTATTTTTTTCTTTTTCTTTTGGCATTCCAGTCACATGTTTTCTGTTTGAATGAACAACCAGTTCTCAAGATCTACCAATGACAATGTTCCTAAGCCATCCTAGAAATTAGATAATAAACAGTAGATTTCTATAAATATTAATATCTTACTCTTCACTTCAAAACTAATGTAATTCCACTTATTCTGGTAATAAGTCTTTTTCCCTTACACTCAAATATCGAAAAATAATTCATTGACTATGGACTACTATAGCACTGAAGATCAATTTTTCAGTTCAGGGGTCATAGGTTTTATCTATACACTAGAAAACTAGGGACTTATTTTAATATTTAAAAATACAGTATTTTCCTGAACATGCTGCAGCTCTAATCAATCTTTGATAAAGTCTAAAAAAAACCAGAGGAGAATAGATAGAAGTTTCAGTACTGCAAAAGCAAGTAAGTTCTCTCAGATCATGAGATCCTTAAAATTCCCTGCAAGATTAATATGGTATTTTAACATAAGTTAGCTCTAAAGGAAGTATTCCACCTCCATTATGTGCCAAGCCCAGCAGCTGTGCCAGGCTTTGTGTTTTAAACCCAGCTGTCTCTTGCTTAACATAACTTCTGTTTAAAGAGATATTAATCAGACTGGCTAGACTGTTGAGACTTAATGTTTCAGTACCTACTTTTTTATCTAGCCTTATAAACTTTATATTGAGATATAAATTAAGACTATTTGCTTCTTTGACTCCTTGCCTGCGGGTAGCTTTAATTCTAAGCTATCTGATGAGCTATACAAATGATGCATGCAAGAATGTCATCAGCTTGGATATGGTGTTTATTTCTTCCTGTTAATGAAAAGATTTCCATTTTTTATGCATATTTCTTGTGGTTTAAGAAAATGCCATCTCTGTATTGCTTTAAGATTCACTATGATGGAAAGACTTTTTATTAAAACAATATTTTCTCTAGTTTCAAGATTGACACTTGCATCCTCTCACTCTGACAGTTTACATTATTTTCTGCATAATAGGATTGAAGCAGTAGAAGATTAACAGGAGGCAATCTAATTTAATGGTTGCAATTATAGTTGATGAAGAAATGTGTTAATCAGGAAAAATATAACTCTGATGACTTCCTATGTGGAAAAAAACAGAAAAGAAGGGAAAAAAATGGAGATGAGATATCTGTGCTGGGTGAGCTTGCTCATCTGTATATCCACTTTTGTTCTAGAATCATATTTTAATATAGATATTCTGGAATAATATTGCATTCTGTAGTACATAGGCTGTGTCAGCCTGCTGGGTCAGCCAGTAGAAAATGTTGAGGAGTTACTCAAATGTCTTCACTAACACCTGAATAGGTATGGATAGAAAAAAACCACTGTGCTTACTAAATCATCTGTTCAGGCAGGACTCTAGCCTGCATAATAGAAATGATCTGTGGGACTGCTTCTCCATTTCAGCTGAACTTTGATCCTACAAGTGTATATAAGTATAGAACAACTTGAGAAAATTGTACCAGGATATCATTGATCATTATAAACTGCAATCTGCCTGATACTCTAAAATGTAATGCAGCATGCAACAGGGTATTGCAACCTCACAGACCATCCACTCAAAAAGAGTTCAGGGAACTGCTGACTGTCCTCCCTCCTTGGGAGTGGTTGATGCATTTTCATTGAAAATGTGTATGGCATTACTTAGTTATTATCAACATGACGTGGCAGAAAAATTACAGAAATACAGCAATTTAATAAAATAGAATTTTACACACAGGGAACAGACTTCCTCATTTTTGTCTCTTATTTCAGGAAATGACAGAGAAGGGACTGCCCTGATCCAAAAGATGACCCTTCCTTCCCAGATATCCTGAGTATCCCCAGCCGTATGTATCATGCATCGAAACACACAACACAGTGGTACTGTTTCTGCATCCCCCACCACGGGACAGCAAAAGTCTCAATTTCTGCAGCATTTCTGCAGGTACCTCAATGGACCCCTGCCTGTTGAAGCAGCAGCTGCTGGCCTCATGTAAGACAGCAACCTTCTTCTCCAGGGGTTGTGAATATGAGCTGATTCTCAACTATAAAGAAAAACCCACTACTTTAGATCAGACTTCCCCCCCACTCCCCTCCCCAGAAAACCCCAAACAAAACAAAACAAAACAAAACAAAACAAAACAACAAACAAAAAACCCCCCTCCAACCCAAACCTCCATTCTGCATTCAGATATTTTTCTACAAATTCATCCTGGAAAAAATAAATGCATTTCTATCTCAGGGGAAATTTCAGTGAGTGACATAAGTAACAGAGGAATATAAACAGTACACAAAATGAACACTGAACACTTTACATAAATATTTGCAGTAGAACTGCATATTTTTGAGGATTGATTTTATGACTATAAAAACATATTCTCCATGTGTTATGTCTAGTCTGATGAACACCTTCAGTGATGTATAACTCTACTGAGCTCTTTTACCAGCTAAAGGTTCTCAACCTTTACAAGTAGGAAGAGCATCCCTTCCCAGTACCAATCCCAGTTTCAGGAGCAATGTAATGTAGACTATGGATCTACTCCAGCTTCCATCCTGTGGACTACAGGGTTAAGCAGGGACATGCAGTAAGCATGAAAGCATTGCTGTGGCATGGTCGCCTCCCTCTGCCAGCCATGTGGAGTGGTGAGCCCATAGGAGTGGTAAGGAGAAGGGTGCCAGAAAAAGGACAAAATGGGCCCAAACCATTGGTCCTGTGAAGAAATTAATCCACCCTACCTTTCTTTAGCACTTTAGCTTAGAAATAACAAATAACACTGCCCCTCAGCAGCAGAGGCCTGAGGACCAGAATTAACACTTACCACCACTTTGTGCTGAGATTATATATCTTTTTTGGCAAAACTCAGAGAGCACATTATTATTGTTATCATCATCATCATCATCATCGTCATCATTATCTTTTGAGGGACATGGAATTAATGGACTTAATGCTATGAACAATAAACAACTTCTGATTTTAAACATGCTGAGTACCCTCTGAGGCAGAACTTTGGTTCTTTATTACTTGTACTACAATAGAAGTATTTCTGTCATCTGAGGAAGCTGAACAAGGACTCATGTTTCAAGTTACCAACCACATATTACAAACAGACAAGCTGCAGTGAAATGCTCACAGATATATGATTTATATTCAGTGATTTAGTCATTATTTTGTGAACAGTTCAGAATAGCAAATATCTTTGTATGCTTCATGGTCCATTCACAAACAAGCAAGTTAAATACAGTGGATAATATATTCATAGCAGATAACTCCTGAAACTCCCATGCTACATATTTTTAAACCTGATCATCTTACTTATTCTTAGAAGGGAAATCCTTGTACACAAACAAGTAACACTTCAAGGCCTGTGATCTTGCATTATCAACACAATGCAGCACTTTTTTCTAATTTGCAGCTCTTCAGTTCTTCCACAATTCTCAATCTTCTGAACTCAAGAATTTCTGGAAGCAGCAAGTTATCTCATTTCTTTTAGCATAGGGCTATTTTCTTGACCTAGAATAAAAAAAAATATTACTTAATTTCTAAACTTGGGCATAGAAATAAGTAATAAAGTATAATCTGAGCTAAGATTTTCTTTGGCCTTTGGGTTTTGAAACAAGAGCAACAATTAGCCTTTTTCTCGCAGATGCAACATGTACATATGATTTATTATCACTGGTGGACAATCCATCATGCTCCTATCCGTCCTCCTCCCTTGAAGTCCTCTCATTTTGAAACGTTCTCCCAGCACTCCCTCTTCTGTGCTTAACTCAGCCTTCTGCATTTGCTTAACTTTTTTTTATGAGCTAAGATCTTAATTGTTAAAATTGACTCTTAGAGCAGTTAATGCCATGGCTCCTTAGTGTTTGAAATATTTGTTGTGCTTTCAGGATATCTCATGGAAAAGCAGACTTTGGAAATCCACTGTAATATAGTAGCCATTTTCCCCTGTTCTCCTGAGAAAATTATAATTGTCCTTTCCAATTGGTCTGGAAATGAAACCTGAGTACTAATTTATTAGAGTTACAGATGTACATTCATTCAGGATACAGCATAAATAGCAAAAGAATTCATTCAAAAAATAATTTTGATTTCTATCTGAGTTAGGAAACTGACATTTAAGAAAATATGAGCTGTATATATATCTCATTTTCATCTGTGGAGGTTGTTTAGTTTAAAACTTTAACATAGAAGAATAAGTCAAGAGACTTGCTTTTCTAAGAAACTTTATGTTTGGGAATTCTTGATTTTTTAAATCAGAAAAAAGGAGAGAAAATACTCTATTTTGAAGAAAATAAAAAGTAGCAAATTGGTTACAGAAATCAAAATACACCTCTTACACCTTCCAGATACATAGAGTAATGTAGTAGTTTGCAAACCGAATTGGATGTAATTTGCAAACCGAAAGATAGTGGCAATGCTAATATGAATAATGACATAAAAAAGGAAAGAAATGGAAATAAAAGAAATGAATAGAGAATATAAATGCAAGAAGTGATTTGGAACTTTAAAATGAGCTCAGTGGAAACAGAAATGGAAAAACCATTGGACTGGAACACTGAATGACAGGGATGGAAGAGGAAAGCGTGGAAGAAACCTTGGTGCACACACAACTGCAGTGCTTTCGGAAACACTTAAGCAGGAGGATATTAGCTGGCTCAATTCAGGAATTATCTTGAGTTACTGAGGAGACAGAAGGAGTGATTATAAAAAGGTTCAGCTTTGTGGATAATATTTAAATGTTTTCCAGTACTGCAATACACAGCAGGAAAATCTAGTGCTATTATGCTAAATACTTCATAATAATATGAAAATTTTCAAGGAAACTTTTCAACAGCTAATGTCTCTGGCAAGGGAAGGGGCTTAGGGCAGGGACAAAAACCTGTTCAAGAAGAGAAAGAACTGGGTATTTCACCAAGATGTGAAATTAGAAGTGATCAAAAACCAACAGTTCACAGTTGCAGTTTTCAGGGATGTGACAGAGATAGGGAGGGAACAAAGCCTTTTTTTTTTTTTTTTTAAATAGGACCAAGTCCAAACCAGATCCTCACAGCTTGTTGGAGAACTAGAACCAAAGCTGCTGATTCTACCTCAGAAGATCCTGACAGAGCTCCTTCTGATTTTTGCGTCTTCCCCATTGGAGCATGGCTAAAACCAGCAGAGCTATACATTTCCCACTTGGCCTTGTCTTCCTCTGATCCCACCTTCTTCTTTTTTCAGCCATTTCTCTGATCCCCTGAGACACCAGGACTCATGGATCTAGGTGAAGGTCACATAAGAACCAGCAATCAAGAACAAGTATCAAATAACATTGGTTGAACCAAATCCAGTTGCATTTGAAGATTTTTCTATGCATCTAAAGAGGAAAATGTAGCAAAGAGCCAGAAAGAGAAAGGAGTTTTTCTGTTTGGATAGTATTTCACTGGCAGAAATTCATAGAGAGCCATTAATAAAGACATTAAAATAAAGATATTCTATGTCATATTTACAGTTACAAATTTAGTCTATTTAATTTATAATCTGTTTAAATTTCCTATCCATCAGCATATTATAAAATTTCTAGGCATTATGTAAAGAAATACTGCCTCATAAAGGAGTGATTCAAGGAAGAGGGGCTGAAAGGCTTTTATATGTCTATTTATTCTGACCACAAAAGTTGTGCTTTGAAGCGCATTTAAAGACACTGCAATTTTCCCTCAAGACTACCTCAGTTATTTTGCACAGTGCTCCATGGTGTAATATGAATCTGTCCCACACAACCTCCTTTTTGTGTCCATCCAGACTACCCATGGCTGTCACAATTTATATCCCCTGACATTACTGATTTTTTGGAAAAGCCATTGAAGGAATGGCCTGACACACTGCCTGGGTATGGTAGTCAAAGAAATGTGGGTTTGGCCTCATGTGGCAAAGAAAGGATCAGCTATCTGGAAAAGTCATTCCGTCTAGGAAATGAGAATAAACATTCTCTTTTAATTGTCATCAGGGAGGTCCATGCGCTGCTTTTGAGTGATTGGAAAGATTTTGGGTTTTTTTCCACTCTAAAATAAGCAAAAAACCCAAACCAAACCAAACCAAACCAAACCAAACCAACCAACCAAACAAACAAACAAAATCACTCTCTTCCTGACATACTTCCTAGGGGGATTTTTTTAATCACTTTATGAAAAAATTTTGAAACCCCTGTGGGAAGCACTGAGAAGTGAGGAAAGATTAATGCTTCATTGCATTTCTGGGTATCTGCAGGAGACATCTCTAAAATTACCTTATCTTATGAGTAGTGCCTTTAAATGTTGTGTTAGTAGTATTCACATCACCAGAGATCAGGAGCAATTCCATTCCTACAGGAGCAAATTCATCCCATTACAGATGATCAGGAGCAGCAGAGTCTGAATCCCAGAAAAGAGAAAAGGTACTGTCAGCATCTAAACATCAAGCAGCATCATTCTGGCTCAGCCAGCAGCATTAACCCTCTGCACCCTTCCAAAAGCAGGTCAGGTTCACTTTGGTTTTTTATACCTCCCTTTTCCCCTGCTGAGATCAGGGACATGGGGATCATGTGACCTGCACCACCTTTTCATAGCAGGAACAGCCATTTCCTACAGCAAGTGATCCTCCCTCCCAGGGACTTGTGGGGTCACAGCACTGTGCTGGAGGCAGCATCCTGGAAGACCAGATCTTGAAGCCAAATGAGGTCAGATCATCTCAGCAACAGGTGGACAGATATGAAAATTTCATCCCATTCACACCACAAATAATGAAACTTGCTGGCCCTGTGATATCTTTTTTTTTTGCATGTAGTGTTGTGAAAAATTGAAATGCTATTACTGACCATTATTGTATACTCAAGCTGTTTCCAATTTTCTTTTTGTTCATTGTGTCATTCCTTTTTTCTTTAGAAAACTCCTTGTAATCTGTTTATTTGTCCTTAAAATTAAAATACAGGGAGCTGTCCAGGTGAGTAAGTACAATAACCCATTGGTATGGACATTGTACATGAAATGGCCATCCCATAGTGCTTTACAAATTTTTCTTTTTCTGTTTGATCTCCTGGCTAACTCCTCTGTATATTTTCTGTTTTACTTTGTAGAGTTTATTTTCAGAGCTTGGCTGAAATTGTCATAATGGACATTTAAAAACCTCAGGTACTAATTAATTTATTAGCAAAGTTGAAGTGGCAAAGCCCTTAGAAAAACTGTGTTAAACAACTTTTAACATTAAAATAGAATTTCCTGTATGTTAGATATAACACCTTCAGTACACAAACACCTGATCAGTTGAAAAATTTGATAAATGCATCAGAAGAATTGAAACAGCTCTTCTGGTAGAACAGGCTAGACCAGACCAGACTAAAATAGATTATTTCAGTTGAAAGGGACCTACAAAAATCATTTAGTCTGCCTCCCTGGCCAAGGACTTAAAATCTTTAAGTCACCTGGCCACTTTAAATCTTTTAGTTAAGGGCATTGTCCAAATGCCTCTTAAACACTGACAGGCTTGGGGTATCAAGCACCTCTCTAGGAAGTCTGTCCCAGTGCTTGGTCACCCTCTTGGTGAAGAAATGCTTCCTAATGACCAGTCTAAACACCCAGTTCTGGTACCTAGAAATATTCAAAACAAGACACTCACTTCTAATTACATCTTTTTTCCCCTTTTTACTTACATTATGTATTCTACATGGCTCAATCTACATGGCCTATCACATTCACTCACAAAGCTTTTGCAATCTGTAGTAGCATGTATGTAAAGAAAAAGCTATGAATGAGTAACTTAAATCTTGTAGGTATTTTTCACAGCTCTTGGTTCTAATAAATTATAAATGTTAATTTTCTTGGGTTTGGTTTTGTTTTGGTTTTCTTCAATCAAGGACACTGAGGCCAATTTAAAATTTTGTTTGGTTCTTCTCTGTGCTCTGCTTTATTATAGTGTCCATCCTAAAAATGCTTTAGTCAGGGACTATCTTTTTCATATGAAATACTATACATATGAAAATTTCATATGAAATTTTATGACATGTAAGAGCTATAAGATAGTAAAGTATTTTAGTAATCAGTATATTTCAGTATTTCTGTTAAGCATTCTGACTTGATAAGACTTGATAGGGTTGTGTGAAATAATGAAGAAATAAGCAAAAAAAGCTTGAGAGAACATTTTCATAACCAAAAGACGGTGTTGTTTTTATTTAATTTTGAGCAAGCTCAGCTTGCTAATTGTTTAAATTATTGTAATTATCCAGCCTTTACCAAAAGAGTAAAATGGGAAAATCTGAATTGCTCTTACTTCAAATTAAGGTTTTCACTGAAAATATACTGTGTATTTGTACTGATGATGCATAAATTTTGCCTCTAATAGATAAAACTACAGGAGATGTTTAAAAGCACTCAGTGTTAGCCTAACTAGTGAACACAGTGAAAAAATTTTCCAATGACTTCAATGCCTGCTGACCTGGGTCAGCGCCAAGTGCTTTAGAAATTCTTGCTTTCAGACTTTTTCCTACTAATAATTAATGTTTATTACATTGGTTCTTATACCTCACCATAAAAAACAGTACTTCTGCTGCCTATTCAACAAAATGGCTTATTCAAATACATTTAAATTCATAATTTATTTGAATATATTTTCAGGATCTTGCATCTCAGGAGCTTATTGGATTTATTTTCTGCATAAGCTGTTGAATACCATGACATCCCCAGACTTGAAAACATGCTTCTGCCTCTTAAATTTGATGAAATGCTACCACTAGGCATGATTTCTGTCACATAGTATCTGGAGCAATGGACTAACCTAAGTCAGTCAGCTCCTCTCTCACTCTCCCGCACGTGAATTGTCTTTCGAAGTAATACCTGAGTTTTATTGTTCTCGGTTATAGACTTTTCAAAGCTAGAAACTTCTGCTTATTTCAAAGTTCAAGCAAAAGCTCAGAAGTTTTACTCTTCTTTAAAAACAGTGTAAAACATATTTTCCAAATAATAAATGTTTTCTATTTCCTTTAAAAATTGATAGCCAAAATCAAAATATCTGTATGTTGGTGCTGTAAAAAACTGCATTTTTTCAATGGAAACATGCATCCAAACTAACAAATTTTTCCTTAACCTTCCATTGAAATAAAGTTTACTTACTGGCCAGCTTTCTACTGAATTCCTCCCAGAGGTCTACATGTCACAGTTTGAAACAATAGATGGAGTAGTGGAGGCAAGTGGGGTCCAGAGAGAAAAGGTAATCTCCTTCAATGAGAAGTACATCTATCCCCTCCCATGTCACACCCAGCATTTATCTTGGTACCAGGGGCCTTACCAACACCCATAATATCACATCTGATGAGGAGCCACAAGTTCCAAAAATTCAGGGCAAAATAGGGCTGATTCTTCAAGACAAGTCCCAGAACTTTCCAAATATTTTTAAGGCACATGTTTTGAGGGGGAGATACAAGCATTTGTAGATTATATTGGACAGTTAAAGAAACAGCTGGAAAGTCTTTTTTTTTTCAGAAATACTTATGCAGTAGCTGCTTTACAGAATTTTTTGGGGTTTGAAGGATCAGGCAGTAAGGAAAAAATGACAAACAAGTGAGTTTGCTAAATGAGAATTAAAATATGATGTAACAACTATCATAATAAAGCAGTGATTTAACTGCTTTATTACCAAAGTGCTACTAACTCTGCTCAACCACTTGAAAAGTACAATTACTATTTTCTTTTTTTTTTTTTCACATTAATATTCAGGACCTGAAATAAATCTCTTTTTTCCTGTTTTTAATGATCTTATAACTAATGATTTTTGATAAGTTAGAAAGATTATTACAAATATAAATGGAAACATATATACAAATATAAGAAAACACGGTTTTTTCAGGGAGAGCCCGTTTTTTTCAAAAAGCCAACAGGTCAAGAAAATGTGGTTGCAGTTTCTCCATTACAAAGGACCAGAGTTTTCACAGATCCCTGTATCAATGCCCTGTTCTTATAGAGATTAAGCTACTCCTGTTGGCTGTTTCCAGAGGACAGAAAGACATTCCATCCTCCCAGCTCTTTCTCTTCCTCCCTGCCTTCTCTGGAACCCTGATTCCAAAAGTATCTTTTGTTTAGTTTTTAAACCTTTCCAGAAGGCATTGGAAGCTGCTCACTACTAAAACCAGCTCAGTATAAGGCACAGAGCAATGATTTTCAATTGTGTTTGACCAAAATTTGGTGACAAGTTTTGCACACAAGTTAGACTGACAGCGCATTTGGGACCAAGAAGGAAATGTTTTCTCTGCCTAGGTAAAAATGAATTTTTTCCCCTGTTAGGAGTGAACAGCCTGATTCTTGAAAAGACCCATGAGTCTCAGTAAAAAAAATCCCAACTGCATCAGAGGTCTTGGTTTCTGGCTATGTTTTCATGGTCTCCTTGTCTCTGAAGGTGGTTCTCACCCTACCTCAGATCCTGAGCATTTACTGCAAAATTAGGCCAATTCTTGTAGCTTCTGCTGTTCCTGAAAGATGTAATAGAGATTCTGTGCATCCTTGTGGTTTACACTTCTACCCATTGCTGCCTGCACTTGCAGAGGAGTTGACTTATTAATACATTGTCCCTTCTAAATTAATATTCTTGTGTAAATGAAAAAAAAAAGCAGCTTTGGTTTTTAAATCTTGTCATTTTAATCAAAAAATAAATTTCTATTAAGTTTATAGCAATAAGGTGTTTAAGGAGAAGGATCTTTATAATCAAAGCTGCAGAGCAAAATTGAAAACTAAAATATCTCAGGTTCAGAAGAGATGTTTGAGCACAGTTTCAATTTGCACAGCATTTTCCTAAAGTCTCATTTTCCTTTAAGTGCAAAACTAAAACAAATTTGAAGAAAGTTGTTACAAATAAATAGTTTTCCTTCCTCAGACTGCTCCAGTTATTGTCCTCCTGTCAATTCTTGTCAAGGTTTGGCAGCACAAGGTGAGATTTAGCATGAAGGCAGTGAGGACATCCTTCTTTCTTCCAGACATGCTAAATTCCAAGGGTTCATCCTGAAGCAGTCCCTGGAACCACATGGTGCTGAGAAAACCACGCTCAGCAGTACACTTTAGGGCACTGATATTGCCTCAAAGGCCAACTGAGTCTTCACCAGAACATGTTGCTGGAGCCCTTACTGGAGTCTTTGAAATGTTCTGCTAATGTGAATTTAGTTGCATTTTATTCTGAAAATACAGAAAACCCCAAGCAAACTCAAAATAATCACCACAAAATATTCTGATCTGATATTTTCAAAATTTACTTTATTCCAAGGGCCAGCAGCCACTAGATTCCTAATTCTTCAAATCATTGGAGTTTGAAAAGTCTGATACTGTCTTGGGGTCTTGCAGGTGTGAAAGAAAATTATCTAGCCTCTCTTGAAAGCTAGAATCCAAAACCCAGCTGCCTGTCCCTGGGATCCTGTTCTCCCAAATGTTGCATCTTGTAGTTTACTACCCTAAGAGACAATTACTGAATATATAATTGACAGCCTATAAAATTAAAGGATTTACTATAACTTTAAGACAGAAAACTCACTCAAAGCAATGCTCCTCTTCCTTCTTTTCCATACTAGGGAAGAATAATTTGCCAGCATTTCCTGACAGTTTCTTCCTCACTTCTCCCTAGTAAGCCATACTGGGATATGCTCTTTATACCTGACATATCTTACTCTGTTTCTGCTGATCTTCCATTCTTTTCTTTCTTCCATTCTTGCGAAAGGTAAGAAAAAAATCGTAGGGGACAAATTTCACAAACCCTTGAAATGCTACGTGTGTATGTGTATGCTAAGTTTCGTTCTATATATTCTGAAGGTATCTTCTGGCAAATCTTTGTGGGACACCTCTCTTCCTTCCCTTGAGGATTTTTTCAGTTATTACAGGTTACCCTGGACCTGTTTACCAGAGCAACTGAGTAAGTAAAGCTTTCTTAGTGCAACTAAAGAGGACACCCATGGGACAGAATGCACCTCTCGTTTAGTACATCAAATATTTCCTGTGTTAGTGACAAGGAAGAGAAATAATTGCCTGCAAAAATTCTCATGCAGTCCTCAAGTAAGAACTAATATATTTAACATATTGCAATAACTGAAAATTCTAGGAAGATGTTTATGATCCAGGAAAAAGGCTTTTAAAAGCCTCTACTCAGATGCATCTTTTTCCTTCTCCCAGTTTGTGCTTGACTCCTATTAAATCCTATTAAAGTTATACGCAAACTGAAAAAGAAGGTTATCCTGGAAAGGATTATTTTTTACTAAACGTCCTCCAAAGTTTCATAAGTTTCATGATTTTTCTTATTAGAATTTTGATAAATGCTTAAATCCTTTTCATGTTCTTCTTTAAAATTTTTCTTCATAAATTGAAAGCATCAATTCCTCCTGTAAATTCCTCCCTCCCCCTTCTTTGGGATTGTAGGTCTTTAAGTAAAATATTGCTTTTACTGAAAGTGAAACTCTGCTTAGAATTAGCATTAGAAAGCATCTGTAAATTTGGGAGATGCATTTTTATAAGAGACAGAGAAGGAATCTTGAATATTTTTTTGTACTAGAGGAGCACAGAGGGTATAAAAACCAGCTGTTGTTAGAAAAGGGGTGTTTAGTTTTAGGTAAGGCAAGCAAAAGAAAAAATGTTGCTAAAAAAGATATATGAAATCCAGAAAAATTAAACTGGATAGGGGGAAAATCCTTCTTATAAGTGCAGATCATTGAAATGACTATTCAAGGTCTTTAGGAAAGTTAGAAAAACATGCAAAAGGAAAAATGGATCTGCCTGGGTAGGAAACATTCAATTTCCCTTCCAACACTATGATTTATGATATTTATTTGACATAGTAAATCTAATTTAATCTCACAAACCTTACTATAGTTCTTTCATTCTGTCTATGGTATTTGTCACTTTTTGTCTTCTACATCTCAAAATTCTCAGCTATTCCAATGAGCTGTTATCTGTTCAGAGGTTCATCATTCACAAAATCTCTTTCTTCCCACCTTCTTCTGTGACAACATATTTAAAATCTTCTTTTATAGGTTAACCTAGCCCATTTTGTCTTAGAACCTGCCACATATATTTGTCTTGGTTGTGCTTGTATTCCACACAAGCAAGTCTTCCCTTCATTTATGCTGTGGAAAATTACTTACATCAAAACCAAAACCCAGCATAACTGGATCACAGAAACTGAGGAAACAGAGGTCACAGAATTTTTGTTTACTCTAGGGAGGATTTTTTTAACCATCCATCTACAGGTCCTTGAGCAAGTCTCTAGACTACTTCTAAGGGGTCTGTGAAAGACAATAAAAGCAAACAAACCTACCTATTGACAGTAGACTGAACATTCATATACAGGGATCTACAAGGAATGTTTCAGGGGATTTGCAAATTAAAAGTGTTTACTCAAGAGTAATTCACCTCCAATTTTAATATTTATTTGAGAATATTATGGTGCAACTCCCAGTAGATCTTTAACCATGACAGGCCCTCATGATTTAGCAGGACAGATACAGTTATAAAACACCTGTAGCCTGGGGGAATTGGATGAGACCAATCTGGATCTTGCACCAAAAACAGAAACCTGCGGGACAAAGTTATAAAACTTAAATTGTTTACAAAGTCTGGGGCTAGGACAGGATCCAGCCGTACCCAGGCTCCTCTCTCTTTTCTGCACGTCACGACTCAACAGGAGTTGAGTTTAAACACTTTGAAGCTCCCGCTCCTACCCATGACAGAGGGCAAGGCTGGCTTACCACTGGGAAGTGCTCTGACACTCACCTCCAGGTGAGGCTGCTTTTCTTGGGTCTCATAGACAAGATGCCTGATCTTTATATGACTGAAGATATCTGAGATGGAGGCTTCCTGTGGCAATAAGATCTGACTTTAAAGATAAGCAAATGCCTGAAACAGCACCATGAGACTCCGTGCATCACTCCAGTCACAGCCATAAAAGTGCATTGCTGACTGCATATGGAGATACTAGGACAGCCAGAAGACTGAGGTTTTCAGTCCTATTCTCAAGGAATTTCCATTAATGGAAAACAAGAACATGAGTTCTATCCTGAAATCTGGCTATGAAACATTCAAGAATACACCAAGAAGAAAGATTTTTATACCTGCAGAGTTAAACATTAGTAATTTATATCTTCTGGGACAACAGAACAATTTAATTTCCAAAAACCCAAGTTTAAAGTTG
This sequence comes from Gymnorhina tibicen, assembly GCA_013399875.1. Taxonomy (NCBI): domain Eukaryota; kingdom Metazoa; phylum Chordata; class Aves; order Passeriformes; family Artamidae; genus Gymnorhina; species Gymnorhina tibicen. Next base: position 1,018,906 of record VXAZ01009369.1, read on the forward strand.
AACTGCTAAAATTTTCATGGAGGTTTCAAAGAGATAACTAACCATTGTAATGGTTCTTGAAGAAAAAAATTCTTTCTTTGAAACCATATTCTTAAAATAAGCTGCTGTCTCCTAGTCACAATTAAGATTTTTAAGTATGTCAATTAGACTGTGTCTTGTTTTTAAGAGATTTTGATTGCACTTCTGAGAAAAGTGATGTGGGAACCAAGTAAATTCTCAGAAGGGGATCAAGATATACAATACAATAATTTTTCTGATGCATAAAAGCATAATCTAAACAGAGTTGTGTTTTCACATAAGGTCTTTTTCCTTAATGTATGATGTATTAAGCAATACTACTCATAGCTATATTTCAAAGAATTTTAAGAGGCACCAAGAAGTTTGTTTAAAAGATGGTAGGGAAAAAACACCCTCTTGAATTCTTTGTACAGAACAAACATCACTGTAAAACTTTTTTCACCTTTCAGATAGCAGCTTTTAACTGCTGGCATTTTCTGTCTGGATTGCAGACAAGCTTAAGAGGATGTGAATATATTTGCACTGTAAGGGTGAAGCTTTTCAAGGGCTATTACCATCTAAACTTTTAGTTTAAGAAGGTAGAGAGGATCGAGACAGAAGGAAGGACTAATGCCATCAAGAGCTCAGCCTGTCCAGAGGCAAGAGAGCCTGGAGGTTCAGGAAGTATGAAGACATCTCTCTCCAGCCAGTGCTCCTCCAAAAGGCAGCTTGGGAGGCAGCAGACCACAGGACTACCATTTCCTGGCTGTCAGGACTTCAGGGAACTCTTTGATTTTGTTTTTCACTCAAAACACAAACTGTTTCTGTGTGTGGAAACTGGGGCTTTTTGTATGCAGCTTACATACAATGTGTAGGGAACTTCACGTGGAAAAGATGCTTTTAATCAGTCTACACGTTATATTTAAAATAGCTGGGAGCACATGACTTTTTCTTTCTAAGTTATATGAATAAAAATCACCAAAGTGAATGAAATACCTGAAAGTGGGTGCAGAATTATAGTACAATACAAATGTCATAAGCCTCAAGAAGATATAAGAAATTTTATGGTGACATTGTAATAGGTGGTTGGGTCATAAAGTCCTTATGCAGCTACTGCCCTTTGAACTACAGAAGGTCTCAGAACAGTACAACATACTCACACAAACTTCCCCCATGACAGACGTGGTCTAAGAAACACCTCACTTTTCATTAATTCTTACTAGAATTGATCAAGCCCACTTGGCTCAGCAGTCTCACTGACAGTGTGAGCTCACAGGACCCTCTGCTCTCACCATCTCCCGTCTCGCTGCCTTCTCACACCCCTGCACCCCTTCAGCCCCACAGCCCACATTGTTGCAGAGGAATGGTGGTGTGCCTGGAATTTGGCCTCCATCTCAATTTTCATCAATTCTTAACCCACCTCTCAGAAAGCTTTTATAATTAATATCAAAATCATTGCAAAAAGTAGAGCTAGAAGATGTTTTGCATGTCATTCCTTCCAATGCCAAAATTTCTGACATAACAGAAGAGCCCTGCAAATTTAATATTTTATCCTCTGTAGAAGCATTAAGGAATTCCCCCCAGTAAAACTTAGCTGGTAATTTGGCCATGATGGAGTCCTGAAGGATTATAGAAGTATTATCCTGTGCAAATACTCAATTGCTACTTGCATGAATTTTTTAATTAAACTGCCACTAAGAATTACAAACAAATCTGGATGTATTACTGTGATCCTACATCGAAGATACAGAGAAGATGGAAAATGAAAGCTGTCCTGTGCTGAGGATAAATTTCTGAAATAAAACACCCGATATCTCACCCCAGAAAATTTAAAAAGGCAGCAAAACAGGCAGGAGAATGCAACAGCCGAAACATGTTGTCTTGGGGTGACTGTGCTGTTGTATCCCCTACCACTGCTCTATGCCCAGACATGATTCCTGAGCCTTTCTATGCCTTTAAAACTGGTTGCAAGAGACAGAGAAAAAAACTGAGTGAACTTTTCAAAACAGTTTGTGCTTCAAAGACACAGAGATTAGCTACTGCTGCGGCTGAGGAGCAGGGGAAACACTCTTCTTGCTTTTCAGTCAGCTTTTGGGCTCTGTTTCTTCGGAGAGAGACGGAGAGTTGAGGTTTTTTTTTTCTCTTGGGACTTTGGCTTTTTCCCTTCTTCTCTTCTGGACTTGTTCGGAACACCAGAACATCAGAACCCCACCGGGGGACCTTCCACCGGCCTGGAGGGGGGGGCCCCACGCCGACCCAGCTCCGAGGAGGAGGAGAGGGACCGCATCCACAGAAGGACTCTAAAATCTTTCAGGTTCTCTCTCCAGAGCGAGAGATTTTATTATCTAGCAGTATTATTATTTTCCTGTGTGTTTGTTAAATAAATAGTTTCTATTTTCTCCTTCACTTTCCTCCGAGGAATTTTTTTTTTTCCCCGAACCCGGCTGGGGGGAGGGGTGGTTGTAACCTGCCTTCCTTTGAGGAGACGTTCCTTTTGGACGTTTTCCTGAATTTGGCCTAAACCACCACACATGTGCTGTTATTCAAATCTAGGTTATGTTGGTTCAGTGAAAAAACCTATTAGGAAGATAAAGAGATAGGAGAAACCCATGAGAAATGCAAAGTGTGGGAAAACAAGTCACAAACTGACTGTGATGTCTTAAAAAATATCTATACGGAAGACTTTCCTCTTTTTCATGTATTTTCTAATATCTGTTTTGCACAAATTGATTAGAACAGATAATTTGAAATAATTAAATAAAGTTAAAATAAATATTGGAACTAAACACAGGTATGGCTTTAAACCAATCTTAATGGTTAGTTGATATCATGGTAGGACATGCACTACTAAGAGTCTTAATACATACCTTCCCATCTGTGTTTTGTTGAAGGTGTAATTTCTTTCCTGTTCCAGTAAAGATCTACTCAGTTTCCATCCTGAATGTGCTGTTCCAATTGAAAATACACTGTGCTTATATTTATGTTTGTTACAGGCAATGGGTTGATACTTCAGGTCTCTCATCAATTTTCAAATGACATTTATAAGGAATATCAATTTTTTCAGTTTTTTCTCAGCCCACATTGTCTCCATTTAATTACAGATGTAATTTTTACCTCATTATTTTGAAACTTGGGTTTTTAGAAACAGCTTTCCTTTTTTCAGGGTATTTTTATATGATTATAGTTAACTTATTTTCCACAGCTCTGACCAACAGCATTTTCTTTGAGGTCAGTAAAACCCCAGTATCTGTACAAAGGAGCTAGCTATTTACATGCAAACACGGGTAGCATCACACCACTTCACAACAGAAAAAAGATCAGTGCCTCTGTTAACCTCCTTCCTCATATTATTCAAGTGGCACTTCAATTAATTTTGCTTTATTCAGTTAACTCTTGCTTGGGGTGACAGATTTGTCCCTAATAAGGTTCATGTGGGTGAGTGGCAATGTGGAGGGATGATGTGCTGTGTGCAGTACTTATTTTAGCATTGAAGGAAAATTCAGTTTAAAAAAATGTGGCTTGTATTAAGTGCTGGTAATGGCAGAAGACAGGACTATTTTTTGACCTCCTGTGAGTTCCACTGTTGTATGCCAGTTTCTGGGAATTTCATCTCCTTATGCTTGAATTTCCTTCTAGTCCCTTGATTTCAGTGTTCCGGTGGAACATAATAGTGCCAGAAGTCTACTAAACAGGTTGTGCCAGCCTGAGGGGCTGTGGGAAACATCAGGGCTGGAGCTTGTACGGACAGCCAGACCCAGCTGTGGGGTTGGGCACCCTGGGCAGTTTCCCTGCTCAGCAAAGTCTTCTCTGGACATGAGATTTAATCCTAACAGGTGAATGGCAGCAACTTCAATTATTGCAGTGACCTTTTGGAAACCACAAATGTCAAAAGGAGAGCTATATTTTGTGGGTGAAGTCACAGCTATTTCAGAGCTGGGAGAGGGGAAGCACCTGCCTATTTCAGATATTCCTGATGTTATAATGCCTTTTGTTTGGGCAAAAGAGTACACCACCATCTGCTACCCTCTTTAAAAGTTACAGCATCTGCTTTCCAGATATGTTGCCAGTGCATCTGGCAGCCAGGTGAAGCCCACCCAGGCCCCTCAATCAAGAGCAGGTGCTGCCAGAAGCTGTAGTGGGGCCTCAGAGACATGGCAGGGAGAGCAAAGCACCAACACCTCCTTCCGTTAAACACCTACAGGAAACAAAAGCTCTTACTGATAGAGAAACATATCTTTTCTGATACATGCTACATGACAGAACAGAGTGAGAAATTATTTTACTTGATATTCTGTAAGTTGCTACAACTCAAAGCCAATTAGAATCTGTGAATAACCTAATTTTTTTTCTAAGAGAAGTAAGTAAAAGACCATTTGTAACCTTTTCTTTAAAGTATTTCAAAAAAGCCCTCAGCTTTACCTGCATGACTAGTCACACTAAAATTCTCCAGGCAGTTTGCAGGCATAAGAATTGGTACCTGCATCATACTCAGTGCTAGCAGAAACCCTTTAAAAGCAAGGAGGAACACCAAAAGGTTAGGGGACAATTTTTTACAGCAGTTCATGTAAGTCATGCCGTTCTGGTGGAGTTTGCTACATTTGGAAGCATTTCATAGAGTCATAGAATCCTTAAGTTTGGAAAGGACCTTTAAGTTCATCAAGTCCAACCGTCAACCCAGCACCATCACCATGTTCACCATTAAACCATGTCCTCAAGTACCACATCCACAAGTTTTTTTTAACACTTCCAGGATGGTGACTCCATCATTTCCCCAGGCAACCTGTTCCAATGCTTTACAACCCTTTACATGAAAAATATTTTTCCTAATAGCTAATCCAAACCTACCCTGATGCAACTTGAGGCCATTTCCTCTTGTCCTGTCACCTAAATCCTATTTTCATTTGACACCAGAATAATTAAGATGCTGAAGTACCTGTATGCAAACAATTTTTATTATAAGCTTTTTTTATTGTTTTAGGAAAAAACAGCACATTCACATTTTTTGTATTAGCAAAAATAGCTGTGGTAGGGCATGACTTTTGAATACTGTGAAACAGTAATTATGAGAGGGAAAAAACACAATCATTTAATCAGCTGCAGTTTTCTATATTTCCTTAAATCACACATATGTTTTCACTCCAAATATGAATAAAGATTAGGTGAGTGCTCATTTTATGTGCATCATTTCAGCCTTTCTTAATGAGCAGACTTATTTTCAGTGCAATTAATATTTTTTTTCATTTGAAGTTTTTACAGTGGATAAGAAAATAGAACAAAAAGCATCATTTTCCAAAAATGTTGTGGCACGTTTTAATTTAGCAGCTGTATAGTGAACTTGTTGCACATATTCAGGCAACAGCAACATGTTAATAAATCCCATTAATTCCCTTCCCCCGAGGTCTTTGCTGACTGCTTGACTGATAAAGTTCACATTTTATTAGTTATGACAGATCAGGCTTTGGTTTTCCTCTCTCTGGGGAAATGCCATCCTGTTATTTTAAGATGAGTTGTTCAGTTCAATTAAAAAAACTGCCTTAAGTTCTCATGACTGTTAATGCAGGGCAGCTCTTTTAGTCAAACACTTTCACACTTTCCCTGACAGTATGGGTCTATTGATTATGAAAAAAACAAAGACAGTAGATGTGATGGACAAGGATCCTCCTATGGATTCAGTCCAAAACACATGGAACACCCTGCTACCCTGGACTTCAAAAACATGCATCTCAGAAAGATGAGCAAATAACTTTCTTTCCCCTTCTCTTTTAACTTGTTTGGTTTTTATTCTTTTCAATATGATTCCTCTGCAAATACTTAGATATCCAGCCACCACTGTGCAGATGGGTGCAGCTGGGAAGTCCTAGTCTGTGATGTTTCTGCCCTGGCTCTGCTTCCGCCTCCTGCCATACATGTGTACCTACAGGCTCACCCAAAAAGCTGAGCCCAAATATGGAGTAGGAGAATAAAAATCCAACCTTATCTAATCACAGCTTTCTGAAAACCCATTTCTTCAAATAAAGGAGTATAGATTGTGCTTGAAATCCCCGGACTGTGGATTACTAAAAGCTGCTCTGGGACAAGTAAGAGAAATGAGATTGTCATTGTATGTGACAATGGGCAGACATCAACATTGACTCAAAGCTGGAAAATTCTGTTCTCTTCCTTTTTAAGACCTGATGAGTTTCAGTCCTCAGTTGCACTGATTAGTTGAAATAATTTTTTGTCCAAGGAAACTTTCAGCATTTTTCTTTTCAGCCCCACTACTGCTTTACTTCATACTTGTAATACTTAATTTAATAGATTTATAGTGTTTTCCCATTAGTAAAACTGATAATTAAACAACTGATCCTGTAGAGCATCTTGTAATACTTGATGTTAACTTTCCACAATTTAAAAAAATGGACTGTACACATGTTTTTTCACAGCTGAGCTGTTTTAAAGGCATTGAGGGTACATTTCTCACCATGGGATCACTTCATAGAGTTTTTAAATGAAATTTATTATTGGCTTTTTAAAAAATATTCACAATTTATATTGACCTTTTTCCCAGAGACTTCCATTATTTTCACATGCTCAAAAAATTGTACTAGCTTAGAGATGGATGGTTTTCTTTTAAAGAAAAATTGCTGCTCTATGTCTGAATTATCTGAAATCTCTGCAAATTGAATAATTTTGTTTTTAAAGATCAATTTTATTGCTGAGATAAGTCTTAATTTTTTGCAGTTCTCTGAAGCATCAGCTCTGATTTTTCAAAGCATATATATATAATGCTTTCTAACTTGATCTTCAGCAAGTGGAACGATATTAGTATTATACTCATCATGAAAAGTAGCATTATAGTTTATTTATGGGGCAACCAAAATAAGAATGACAACCAGTCTAAGAACAAGCATGTGAAATGCAGCGTGGGAGCATTGCACAGCTCTGTTTCACAGGTGAGGGGTAAGAAATTCCCTTCCACTGAGTCATTAGAGGCTCATATATGCCTGAATTATTTCAGAAGTTCACTAAAATATTAATTATGTTTTTAAAAAGCACTATCTGCCTTATGAATGTTCAGAATCTTTCAAAGTGATACATGTTCTTGGGGAAATACAGTCAAAGCCAGAAATAACAAAAACGCTGTCCAAGCCCCCTGAATCCTCAAAATTACTCACTTGCCTTCAAAATTATTTCTAAACATGAAAATCCACTATTAGAAAGGTCTTGGCAAAATCACAAGAGATTTGTGCCAGAACTAAACCAAACTGACACTTGTCCTATGCTGATATGCTCCTTTCAATCGTCTTTGCCAGTTTTTCCTACTCTTGGATTTGCTATCAGGAGTGTCACAAAGCTTGCACAAAAATGTCTGTATTTTTCTGGTCGATGCAAGAAAAAGAATCATAGAATCATTAAGGTTTGAAAAAACCTCTAAGATCTTCCAGTCCAACCTAACACTGCGAGGTCCACAACTAAACCAAGTTCCCTTGGAAAGTATAAATTTATCCTCAGCCAAGTGGGCCAGGTGTAGGCAGTCAGGGTAAGTTTTACTCATATAGCCTGTCCAGCTCAGCACTCATTGACCAGCTTCCCTCGCTAGTCATCAGGGCTGTTAGAGTTCAGGACAGAACTTTTGTCCACAAGTAAGGGCTGCAAGGGGCAGGAGCTACAATTTCTGTGTTTTCCACAGACACAGCATTTATTGTGTCTGGCATTCTCTCAGAAGAGGGAATGTGCAAAGAGGCACCACATAGTTGAGTACCAGAGGCATGTTCATGACCTGAATCCTCTGATCTTGCGACCTATACCACTCTGACTGGCCACAAGTGATGGAAAAACATTAGCCGTCATCCCTACTCTCAGTGCCATTATGAGTACCTAAAAATCTCTTAGATTAATATTTTATGTCAGATCTCATGTGGGGTTTGCCCCATTTAAAAGAAGGAGACACACAAAGAATTAGTAAATGGGAGTGGAAAGGTAGTACACCACGTCAGGGCTTGTAGGGCTCAGATTGTGGTATGTCTGAGAGCAGAAAAATCCCATTCTTGCATGACCAAGGAAAATGTAATCAGCAAAAGTACTGGAAAAAAAACTTGCCTAATTACACAGTAGAGAGAAAAGGCATTGGAATTGTTCCAGGTTTTTGGTTACATAATACATGTTTAACAAAACTGTCTAATTATAACTGCACATATTTACTCAAGAGATATAAAAGGCTTCAAAGAAGATCTTTCATCCTCCTGGAAAGATTAAAAAAAATGTTAATAATTTACTATTACTCCAAAATCTGTCGCCTTTCAGTTTACAAATGTATGAACTTAATATTATTTAATATTATATAATAGTGTTCTTTGAGTCTCTTCATTATTGGTTTCAACCAAAAATATCTTGGAACTGAAGTCTGAGTGGGATATTCCTTCTAGAAGAGACAAAAATAGAGCAGGGCTTCAAAATTCTCCTTTCTCACAGGATAACTTCAGGATGCAGCCTTATGTCCTGAAGAATCAAAATACCTGCATGTATTAACATATAAGGGATGTGATGTTCTTGGATGACAAAGGTTGTTGTGATGGCAAGTCTCCAAAATAAAAACAAAATCCAAACATAAGCTGTTAGCACCAGAGCAGCAGAGGTAAATAGGAAAAGTCCATCCTGACGAAAAACAAAATAACTTGTGATTTTTAAGTTTCCCTTTTGAGTATTGACAAAAAAGCAAAATCCTGAAATGAACTGATTTTCAAACAGATGTTATTTTGGAAATATGGAAACAACCTTAAAGGACAGGTTTCTGGAATAGTTTGGTTTTTTCTTGCAGCTAAATATAATCTTTCCCTCTGTCCATCCAGTGGGCTTCCTGTTTCACTCCCCACCCTCTGGGCACTCCACTGCATGGTGCAAACGGCCAGCAGCCCCTCCCTGAAGCCCATATTTCAGCTCCTTTTCTACCCCTTCCCTGGGTCTGGCACAGCACACAAACAGCCCAGCAGCCTCCCACCCCTTTCTCCTGGACAGTCACAGTGCCTTGGAACCTCACATTCATCGCTCTTTCACCTGTCCCTTCTCCTCAGTGGCACCTCGTGGGCTCAGCCATTGGGATGCAGAAGCCGGTGTGTTCTCCTTGATGCTGGTATGCTGGGAAAGCTGCACCCCAGCTTTGAGATCAGTTCATCTCCAACCCTGGAGAAAAGTCGGTTGCCAGGTAAGACAGAAGTGTCCTCACAACCTGGGGAGTCAGGAGGGCTCAGGGAGAAGCAGGCATCCAGCCCTTTGGCCTGATTCTTACTGTAAAATTCCCAAGGATAACAAATCTCCACAGATTGTCTCATTTCCATGAAGCCAGTATTTTCCGGTGTGAGAACAGCTCTATCAATGATTCCTCTTTTTGTGGGACATTTCTAGTCCTGAGATAAATTTAATGAGGTTTTGTAGAAGCATCGTCCTCAGCACATCAAGCATGGACACAAAGCTGCACCACTGAGTCATCAGATGCAATGCAAAATATCTCAGCACAGCAGGGCTTTAGAAGAAGATCAGGGAACAAGTCACTCTACTGCTTGTACCTTCTGTCATGACGAACTCCCAGCCAAACAGCAACTTCATTTTGTTAGTACAAAAGCACTCTTTAGTCAATAGGACTTCCACAAAACTGACAGGCCTACACATTAAATCAAATTTTTTCTTCTCCTAGAATGTGTACAATACAGTGTCTTCAAAGTCAGTAATGATAACAGTGGTACACAGGCTTGAGATGATGGGTCTGTCTGTTCTCACCAGAGACCAGAGAAAAACTATACCCAAGACAGAAGAAAACTCCCTTTTGCAGAAGCCATTAGCAAGTCCATTTCTTGTTTTAATAGATGCACCTCCCTCCCATTTATCTTTATTTTTTGCACTCCCTTTAAATATGTTAAATATCCAAATACATTATCAGGCAGAGAAGGATATTATTTGAATGCTGATTTTTAATCTGTGACAAATACATTATGTATAATAGCTTCCTCTTAATATTTCATAATCATCTTCATTTAATAATTGATCTGAGTCTAACTTATAATGCTCATTACTCATATGAATTGAAAACGTTTTTCATCTCAGACTTTAGATCCAGCAGGGGCAAAGACAGGAGCTGCAACTGCTGCTCTTGTTGTGTTAATCAGGAGCCAGAGCCTGGAGAGCAGCACAGGTGCAGGGCGAGAAGCACGTCCCTTCCCTGGGAATGCTCAAGGACAGAAATTGCTTCTACTGAGTATGCTCTGACGTATGCTGAGTGCATGTCAGCAGAGTGAAGGGCATGTCTCATGCTATCTGTTCAATTGTGCTGTCACTGCCAGCCCAAGCGTGTCTTTCCCGGTGTTGACATGCATGACAAATTGCAGAAAAAGCTCTGACTGCTAACACTTTCTTCCCGCATCCCAGCTTTCAGTGCTGGTAAAATGCAGTTAAGCCTCATGAAAGGGCTGTGCTCATAAATTCTTGTTAGATATATAATATTTTGCTACATGCGCTCAGATGATCTGTCATGGAGTAACCCTGCTCATATTTTGGAATCCTGCATATTCAATCTATTGTGACAATTATCACTTTAAAAATCAAAGGATTTTTTTTCTTACATTGTAATATTACGACATGCCAACGAATTATTACTACCTGTGAGGATCTGTTGCATGAACTATATTTGAATATAGTCAATTTTTCTTGCTGCAATATGTTTCTGTAGCACAAAATATACTACAGTGTTTGGACCATCAGAACAGTGTTTGGACACAGCAGGTGAATTATCCAGAGTTAACAGATAGGCTAACACAAGGAAACCAACAATTAGTCATGTAACAAGCAAATACTGGTGGAGGTATTTTAATTTGCAGAAAATATGAAGCAAAAAATGTGGGAAACTTGTTTCAACAGCTGTGAAGCCATGCTCTTACAGGAGAACTGTGGACCTTTTCAAGCCTCAGGGTGTTTCAACAGATGTCTTGCACTCTACATTACTCAAGCAGTAACAGGTCACAATAAGCATGAAAGAAAAGCCAGGGTAAGTGACGTGGTAAAGTTTCTGCTGCAGCAGGCAGACAGACAGGGGCTGCTAGACACAGCTTGCTGCACCTCTGTCAGGTACTGGATGGGACTGCCTCCCTTTTATACATCTCTGAAAAGCCTCAGACCTCATCTAGGGATACTTAAGGTGAATCCTTCCATGAAAATGATGGGATTTACTTCAACAAATTATATCTGAAACTATGCAAATTTTTAAAATTATATTCCTTTTTGTATAAGTTACAGATATTCTTTTTGACCAAGTGAGTATTTTAAATTTATTTCTTCTTCTACTGCAAGTTCTTTGGAGTAGGAATCATTTCTTCATATGTGAAGGTAAAACACCTCAGGCATTGACTCCCAGAATTTTGAGGTCGGCTAATTGTAGTATCAATACAATCATTTTCAAGCATAGAAACCCATCTGTCCAATAACATATAAAACAAGTACTTTGGTAGTCTCTATCCTTCTTTCCAGGTAAAGACTCTGCTGAAAAACAGAGGAAAGAAAGGTTTGTTGAAACAGAAAAATTCTGGCCTACCTTACTTCTCCTCCTCCTCTTCTGTGTCAGGACCAAAGCCCTTCTGAGCAAACTTGTATCACCCACATGTTTGGTACGTGTGATAATATGCATGGGTTTTTCCAGCACCAAAACTTAGCAATCAGGACCAACAGTGCTTGACCCAAGCAGTCCTGGCAGGACTTGCATCTCTTAAGAGCCTGAGCCATGTTCCCCTCCCAGGGTTTTCCTTTTTCTGTGCTGATCACCTGCTTTAACTTGATCCTGGTAATTCTGTATGACAATGGTGTTTGTTACTGTATTGGTTTGGCACAGCCTGGTTTTGGGTAGCAGGGGGCCGCAAAGGTGGCTCCAGTGAGAAGCTGCTGGAAGATTCCCACCGTGTCCAGCAGAGCCAATGGCTGGTGGCTCTGAAGATGGACATGCTGCTGGCCAGAACTGGGCCAATGAGAGAGGCTGGTAACGCCTCTGTGATGACATATTTAAGAAGAAAATCAAAACAAAGTCACAAGATTTTGGGATTCTAGTCAGAGAAGAGGAGGAGGTGAGAACATGTGAGGGAAAACAACATGGCAACACCAAGGTCAGTGAAGAAGAAGAGGGAGGGGGTGCTCTGCAGGCCGTGGTGCAGACCATGGTGAAGCAGGTTGTCCCCCTGCAGCTCATGGGTCCATGGGGAATGCAGAGATCCACCCACAGCCCATGGAGGAGGTGCCCGTGCCGGAGCGGGTGGGTGCCTGGAGAAGGCTGTGATCCAGTGGGAGACCTGGTGGGGAGAGAGGGCCCTTGCTTCCAGACTGGAGCAGCCTGTCCTTGGAGGACTGCACCTGGTGGAAAGAGAGAGCCACGGCGCAGCAGTTTTGGGAGGGCTGTGTGCCCGTGGGAGGGACTCACGCTGCAGCAGGTGCGGTTTGGCTGCTGCTCCTGAGAGCGGACCCACACCAGGAAGTTCCCGGAGAACTGTCTCCCGTGGGAGGGACCCCACGGCCTCACAGGGAAGGACTCTTCTCCCAGAGCAGCGGATGGAAATCTCGGTGATGGACTGACCGGACAAACTCCCTTGCCCTGTCTCCCTGCGCTGTTGGTGGGAAGGAGGGAGGGACTGGAGGGGAAAGGTGTCCTAAGGGCTTATTTTACTTCTCATTATCCTCCTCTGATTCTGTTAGCAATAAATTCACCTCACAACTTAACTTGAGCCTGTTTTGCCCTTGAAGTGTTTCTCCTGGTCCTTATCTCACTCATGAAGCCTCCATTAACTTTTTTTCCTTTTTCCTCCTCTGCCCGGCTGTGGCAGGGGAAAGTGAGCGAGTGGCTGTCATGGGTGCCTGGCGCTGGGCCAGCGTCAAACCACGACAGTCACATATAAAACACACAAAAAAATCTTGCTGTATTTTAGATTGTCTGACACTCTAATCAGCACTGGCCCTAGCTGGGTGTACGACACAGCTGATGACTCTGTCATGAGCTCTGATCTGGGTACTTGCGTTAGGTCCCCCAAACGGCTGAGATAGATCTGAAAAAGAGTTAGGTGTTCACTGGAATTTAAAGGTCAAAGAGGATAGGGCTGTTTCATGGGATTTTCAAAATGCCCTGCCTCTAAAAGTCTTACACTGATTAGTCTCTTTTGCTTAAGCACATTCTCGACCCGGGTTATTTGGGTTGCTGATGTAAAAGAGAGTGAAAAACCTCCAATGCTTAATATGCATAGATGAGTCCCACTGTTTCTGTGTGCAGTGCAGAGCACTTCCAGATGGCTTTGATGCATACTAAATGTTTATTATGTTTTCTAAAATTATTTGATTGAGTTTAACAAATTAGAACCAAGTGTCTGAAAGGAGAGAGAAAACAAACAGATACACAGCTATAATGTTTCAAAAAACTAAGTAATTGTTTATAATTGCTATTCAGGGATATTTGTTTTCACCTGTGGTAAAATATTTTTGTTGTGTGCTCTCCAACAAGTACTTTGGAAAGCAGCATCTAGAACAAGGTGTTCCTACTCATTGTTTGAACTCCTGGCCAAAATAGAATAGGAGTGAGGAAGTCCTTAAAAATAGAACAGGCAAACAAGGTTCACCAGCCTGCCAGGATGCATGCGTTCAAACTGGTTTGCTAAATCTAATCATTTCCCAGTAAGATTGTCTTTATTTACTTTTGTATTTATTTTGGTATATAGTAAAAGATCTCGAAAGCACCAAAGTGTTCTATGCAGAATATTAACTGTTCAAGTCTAGTTCTTCTTGACTTCAGAGAGAGGCAGTAGCTATCAGTCCCGAGAATCAGAAGGTCCTAGGTTTTTATCATTCCTGTATACAGTGCCATGCCTTCATAATGGAGTTCCTCCACTGAAGGTAAACTTGCAGAAAATGGCATGAATATTGGATTAAATTTCTTGGGAGCTTGACCTCCATTGCAACTCACTATGCATTTGTTCATGATCATGATGCTTATCCCCCAAGCTAGCCAGACATTTCTCTAACTCCAGTGAATTATGGTAAAATTTAGTCATAAAAGTCTTTTTGCTGGGCTGGATCTGAAGTCTTGCAACATCTACAAATCTGTGATTAAGTATCTAAGTCACCCAAGAAGAAACTATATTTTAGTCCTCCTCCTCTTAATCTCCAAGTGTTGTGATAACCTGTGAAGCCACTGAAAGTCTAGTGAAAGAGAAGCAGACAAAACAATTTAAAATTTAACATGAAGTAAAATTCAATTTGTTTGTAGCTCACCAAAACAGTCTTCACATAATCATCAAGATTTAATTAAAATTTCTTTTGCACCTCTTAAACTGCACTTGATGTTTGAGGTTATTTTCCACATTTCACCTCTTGAATAATCTTTTCCCCTTTATAGGTGAAATGGGGAAAACCACCCGAAACATCAAGCACAGTTTGAAATGGCATTTATAGCTTTTCCCATAAAACTTCCAGGACCTTAGTAAATGGTAGGTTTCTCAAGGATCAAATTCGTGATTATACACCTCACATTCGTGATTATATGTCAGAAAAGGTGATTTTGTAACACACCTGGGGATACCTCTCCCTCGACTTCTGAACTTAGGCTATGCAATGTCTTTGACCCATAGTTTTCAGCATTTTCAGAAACCAGTGTTGGATTTTCCTTAATGATGAAAGAGCTATTTCCTGATTCGAAGCCTGATAGAAAGAAGCCCTTTGAAAAGCATCACAGTGAAGTACAGATGACTACAGACAGGGTAAGAGTACTGAGGCAACAAATAAGGGATGTAGTCTGGAATAATAGGCTGTGTTAGAAGATCCCTTTTGAAAGCTCAGAGTCAGCACTGCTAGAGAAGTCTTCAGAAACTTATTGGACAGCATTTCACATTGCCAGGAAGAAAAGCAAGGTATAGGAAGTGAATTAAAGCTGGTCCATCTGAGCTGGGCTATGCACTCAAGACCTGCCAATCTCAGCCTCTGTGTTTAGGTGAGGTCAATAATTACTTCTTCTTAACTTCAACTGCACACGTGAATGTTTTCGTAAGTTCCCACACTAAGAAAATACTTGTTTATATTTCTCCCCATAGCAAATATTCTCTACTGCTAATTCTGTTATAGGTGGAACATATTTTTTTATTTTGATTCCACAAGCTGCATTTTCCTTCCTGCTAGGTAGCACTCATGACTGTGCATAAACAGGGGCAGAAGTTGAGGCATTTTTGTTCCTCAGTATGAGGATGGCAGGTTACAGTTAGCAACACCTTAATACTGCACTGCTGAAGCCTAATTTTCCCAACTCCTCAGTCATCTTGGCTATATCCACTACACTTAAAAAAACACCAACCAACCAACCAACCAACCAACCAACCAACCAACCAACCAAAAAACAACCAGGAGGTGAAAGAAAATGAAGGTAAAAAAGACAGACAGAAGGTGAAAAGCAGACTTTTTTTTAACAGGATGAAAAGCTAAATTTCCTATTTCTCCACAACTTTCCATGAAACAAATGCAGGTGGAAGGATCAGTGGAAGAACAGTTTTCCCATTTGTTCTTCTCTCACATAGGGATTTAGATCCCAGCAATTCCAAGAAGAACTGAAATACATTTCAAGGTATACTATAAAGGTATTCCATTTTGAATCATTATTCACACCAAAGCAAAATAAAGCAAACAGGGTAATTATCATTTCCCAAATATCAGTTATTCCATACATCTCCCACTGCACAAGGATTTCCTTCCAGTAATTTTTTTTCTGTCTCTTAATAGGTTGCAATTGAGCAACCTGTTAAGGTTGCTTAATTGATTCACGTCTTTCAAATGTGAAAATTCTCCTGTATGTTTAAATTCTGTATTTCCCCAGTATTTTGGAGAATAAGTCAATGTCTGAAGAAAAGAGCTCTGCTTGAGCCCATGTTCAAAATTAAGCCTACACTGTAGTGTTTTACTGAATTAAGACGTGTATTTGACATATATCTCTGTCCTAAAGCCACTGGGAAGTAAGCACTCACACTACTTGAGTTTTTTCAAATCTCTTACATCAGAATCCTGACTTAATGTCTCCTAGAGCATTTCTCTTTATATTTTTATCTTTTCACAGTTTCTTTAATATTTCTTATGTAAGAAATCAAAAGATCATGCTTTGTTCCTCATACTGACTCACCAGCACTATAGAAGCTACCCTATGTCCTCCAAGGTTCTACATGGAATCCAGAACATCTGTCTCGTGTTTAGGGTGTGGGTTTTGGTTTTTTATCATGTCCACATGTTCCCTGGTGGTTTCAGGAAATCCACCTTCAAATTTTTGATGGTATTTTTTTCCTCCTTGGTATTTTACACAAATGTATGTCATGTTCCTGCATTGTACTATTCTGACCTCTTTAAGTCTCCTTGCAGTTTAACGTCCGTCTGTCTATTTGCTGATACCCTCATTTTGATGTAGCTGTCAAATTTGATCAATGACAAATATAACAGCTTTTTTACAATAATCACAAGATCTTAAACACTAAGGGTCATAGTACTGCTCAATGTATTAACCTCAGCTCTCTGTATGACAGAATTTCGAATCTATTATGTGATACTGGATGCTTTGATTCCAGCATAAATAAATTAAGTAGCACTATAGCACTATAGCATATGCATTATGGAATTTCACATGTAAGGAAATACCTAATAGTTTTCTTTCTTTTTCTTTTTAACTATATGACAATAGGTTATATTCATTTGACATATGCAATAAAAGCATATTTTTTTTAATATTTCAAATGATAGTCCTATTATAAATATTCATACAGGACTCATTTCAGACCTTACCAAATCCAATACACTAGATGACTAAACAGGATTGATATTAGTATCATGTTTGTGGGTTTTTTGCATGCTCAGACCCTTAAGAGGTGAACCCTGTGTGTGTCCATGCAGAATATTATATGATATGAAAGTAGATATTCACAATTCTACAAGCCAGCTCAACAACCAAAAGTAGGTACAGTAGTGCAGTTCCTGAGTTTGGATAACTCAGCTGGAGCAGAACATCAGAAGACTAGAAGTTTCTGGCACACAAGTGGTCTGAGAGGCATTAGTTCAGCTATCTGCATGACAATGTGCAGTGCTAAACGTCTGTACCTACTGCAAGCAGTACTTCCATGGATTCCTATCTTCTCTAATTAGTCGTGTGTGTATTGCCCGTAGTTCCCCTTTTGAAAGTAAAGGGGAAGAGGACCAAGAAGAGGGCAGATTTAAGAAATTGTCCAGACTTCAGTATTTTCTTCTGACAAAATTCAAACACTTCCATTTGGACTAGAGGAGCTTATTAACGGTGTTACTATTAACATTTTTGCTAAAATCAAAATGATCAAGCAATGAAAAGAAAAGAAGTAAACACTTAAAAACATCTTTTCTAAAACATATTATCTACCCTTCCAAAGAACAAGCACAGATGAGCATAGCAACTGACAGTTCAGGTCAATTATTGGAAAAGCTGACTGAGTCTCAGTGGTAGCAGGAGCCAGGGCCCTCTTCTCTTTAAGTACCTGGATCAGCTTCAATACTCAACCATGCTTCTCCTGGCTTTTCAGGCAGCTGGCCAGTGCATTAATCCCACAAGATGAACTTTCCATACCATTTCCACAGAAGCACGATCACAACTGACCTGACCCCCATCATTATTGTCCTCGTCTTACTCCTGGGTGTCCTTCTGCATTCAAGTCTAAATGAAATAGATCAGTTATTTTTCATTTAGATTGCAATAGTTTCTCTTTAGCATTCATAGGGCTCTGCCACCTCATTCTGCTCTCCAGCCCTGAAAATTCTTCACAAATTACTGAGGTAAATAATGTGCTAATGCAATGTTGCTGTTGCAAAGTATTTACTATTTTTGTTAGCCCTAAAGAAAGTGCTGACAGATCATTATGTGCATTTCTCTGTGCCATACAATCAAGTTTGTGTCTAGTAAATCAGATAATTTCAGTATAATCGTACTTGGAGAAAGATTGGACCATGATGGTCATTGTTAGTAATTTGAGATTTCTTGTTCTCTCAATCAATAGTTCTCCTTATTGAACACTTGAATATAAAATTACGTAATATTCTTATTCTTACAATTCTTCATTGAGTGAGCAGTGTCCTTGGGAGGGACCCTTATTTTGCTCTCCTTTGTCATCTACATCAGCAGTTCCTTATTCAACAGTTCTTAAATAACATAGGAGAAATTGTATTTGATGTTCCAAAGCTCATAGTCTGGGATACAGCACTTCCACAAATAGGGTCCCAGAAAGAGAATGAGCGGAACCAAGAGAAAGGAGTGAAAAGATCTACCTCCTCTTTATGTCAAGGATATCAGAAGTCCTGAAGCATTATCTTTGCTGTCTCACTCATATCACAGCCCCTAGGGATGGACTTGAAATGGTGATTTGGAGTTTAGAAGAACACTGATGTGTTGAGTCTCTGAGTTCTGCCTGTCTGGCACCGTTGACTTCTTTGCACCCTTGCTCATTATCATCATAGCAGTTCTACCTTACACAGTGTCTGACACTCTTCACATGAACTGAAAACTTACACAGCAACTGCTCAGAAGAGAATAATTGTGAAAAATCAGCACTTTTGTCAATGTAAGGTAGAAATCAGACAGCAAGGTCTGAAGTACAGTAAGATTTTTTACAGCATCTATGCTGTTTTCAGTCCATGAGATACAGGGGTGCAAGGGTGGGGGGACAGGGAGGACAGGACAGAACTCACTGTGCCTTCTGCTTCGCTTGTAGATGAAAGCAGTCTCTGCAGTGGGGAGAGAGGGGACAGAAAGTCACGCCACCAATTCCACTGACAACAGGGAAAATGAGATCATAGGGAAATGTGGAAAACTTGAACAATTTTCCTTATCTACTCTAAAATGCATGCTCTAGCAAAGTCTGTCTCAAGTTCCCCAACAAAAGCTAACAAAATGAACAGATAGGATCTTTAAGAAACACCATGGTTATAATCTCTCTCTGCACCACTCAGGAATCTGGTGGGAGGTACCAATATGTGACGGTCTCCCAGCTAACAACCTGAAATTTCAGTAAGAGGTGGTAAAACAGTATTCACCACACCAGTTCCAGAGCACTCCTTAGTCTGCTTCACACTGTTGAACTAGCTGAAGAAACTCTTTAGAATCTGGCTGTCTCCTGACATGCCAATGAAGACACGACACTGCATTTCCTTCACTGTTTTGGGGCTCATATGTGAGTTACCAAGGTGTCGTTATATTAAAAAATGAGCCTTAGAAATGTGCGGTGATCGAGCTCTCAGCCGGAATGAGTATGCCAAGTCTGACAGAGCAATAGGTCCTCTCACCATTGTGGCAGGGCACGGTGCATGAGAAATCTCATACACTACTGGCAGATTTTTCAAGGATCAGAGATGTCTCCTGCTGTGCAGTTTGGCTTTATGTCCAGCCTCAAGGAAAGATTTGTAAGCTAGGAATCTTTTCTAGGATAGGATGAGAGGCTTCCACGTGGCAGGTGCCCAAGGCTATCTAAGGTGGAATTACCTCATGTTTTTCTACTTAAATTTTTTATTTTATGCAGCAATAAAAGAAAGATACGAGGAAGAAATCTCCTTAAGAAGCTGGAGATAAAGGACCTGGTTGATTCATGCTCCCATTCAGTCTCAAATATGGAAATTAAGTTCTAATAGGAAGGTGATTTGAGCAGAAGGAAAAGCTGAATCGTATTTCTTCAGTTTCCTTGAGAACAACTCACAGGGACTAGACTAACAAAGCTAAAAACTACTAAAATCACACCCCTGGTAATCTGTTCTTCTGTGTGCCAAAGCAATGAATTTTGTCTTGTCAACCAGCTGTCTCTCAGATACATACGTTCTATTTTTAAGCAATTACAGAGAGTTTTAGATACAACTTATTGTTAAAAATTTTTATTGGATGTGTAAATGGGAAGGCTGTTCTCTGCTGAACTATAAAAATAACTGTAAGCATAAAAGAAAAAAATTGAATAAATGAGATATATCTATTGGGTATTGGAAAGGCAAATTTAGGCTAAGCAGAATAATGACTGGAATTGGACCAAAGGACAGAAATAAATAATTATTAGTCAGGCTATAGGTAATTGCCTGTCTTCCAAAGAAGGCATTTGAGCCCAGCAGCAGAAAATGGAAAATGCACCACAACCACATTTGTGGATTATTTTTCAATCATAAAAAAAAAGCTACATTATCTTCGGCAGTTGCCAGTATGTTCTGTGAACAAAGAGTAGTACTAAAGAAGAGTTTTGAATACAAGCTTTATGTGAGAAGAAGGAAACCTGACATTTTGGCTTCACTGAGGAATTATGATGCATGAGGGAAGATGCAGTCTGACTAGAAACAAGAGAACCTAAATAATACAGTAACTAGAACCACTAAGAAATATTTCCTGACCGAAATATTTCAGTTTTGACTAACATAAATCACTAAAATGTCAAAGTTTTCCACAGAAATTAAAAAACGTGTTCTGACCTCTACAATGTCAAAGGATTAAAGGGAATTCTTTCTCCTGTGTGTCCAAATTCATGCAGAACTAAAATATGCTTTTTCTTCATATATTGTGATTTTCAGTATACAGTCACTAGAGTCACATAAAGGATTGCAGACATCCTTCCTTCACGGTCCATATTTCAGAAACTGCTCCTTAAAAACTGCCATCGTAACCATAAATGAACTTCAAACGGTTATGCAGTTTGAAGTTCACTTAAAACTTGTCTTTCATATAACATTAGTTATGTCTTGTATTTCTAATAATAATGAGTCTTTAGATGCTCCTCAGAGATGGAACAAAAATAAATCTTACAGAATAGCAAGTTTCATGTCCTTAGACAGGAGGATACTATACGGGCAAAAAGAGTCAATGAATTACTTGTTATTTCAAAGCTGCATCTAAGTAAAAAACACTAAAAGCAGATCTCACTTTCAGTAATCTTTTAAGGATAGAGCATGAAGCTTGTAAAATACATGCAGGAATGATTACGTGACAGTGACTTATTTAAAATGTGTCTTAAGCATCTTTTCCTTTGCTGTCACATTAGTTAATCTCACGAAGACTCAGTTGTAATTTTGAGTCATTTCTCAAAAAATATCTTCATCTTTGAGAACTTAATCAAGTCACTGCAAAGTTCATAAATTCAATCAAAAATATGGTGTATTTCTTGGCTCTGGTAGACTCTTTGTTTAACTCAGTAGAAAGCTTCTCAGGCCTCTTGGAGCAGTGAATCATGGCCTGCAAAACTTCAAGGTGCCCTTAAGACAATATAGGTTGCAATGAAAGCCAGTGAAGCAAGAAAAATTTGTCAAATAAGCCACACAAATTAAGCTTACCTGGTAAAAATCTGATTTAAGTTTCGTTGTACTTTACTGAATGACATCTCTACACTGTTAACAAGAATTAGCACGTAAAAATCCAATATTTGCAAATTTTTGCATACTAATAAATTAAAATTCAGATGCAGATAAATGTAAATGTATGTTCAGAAAAGAAATAGAGAACTGCATGGACTTGTAGGATATTTGATAAACCAAAGTTTGTTTGTCTGGGGTTTTTTTAATTTTAACAGTTATAACTAAGTTTCTTAAGTCCTTAAATTATCAGTTTTCAGTCCCCATGTACAATCCAGGCTTCCCCACACAGCTACCACTGTAAGACACCATCAGTCCAAAATCCTGCAGCTTTCTCCAATATCAGGGAAGCAAAGTTAAAACGGAAATGAGTTATTAACACAGCTTATAGATGTAAAGTAAGGATTGCTGACAAAAATGCACAGCATAATCTACTGAAACTATTGGTCACACAGTAAGTATCAACCATCTCTACGTCCCTCTTCCCATTTTCTGCCTTTAGAGAGAAAAACATATGACTCATTGTTAAAAAGAGCTGTGTCCAGCATTCATCCTGGCATTGACTAAAATGGTTCGAACCTCTGTCATGCCTTGATATATGATTCAGATCCTGTATTGTAAGGAGGCTGATAGAGGGTGGAAATAAGCATCAAATCTTAGGTCAATTTTGGAAGCTTAAGCCTGAATTTCCTGACTTCAGTTGCTTTGAAGATAATTATTAGCCTCTTGTA